>CAXIVR010000008.1:62203975-63413673 GCA_964035755.1 Teleogryllus oceanicus
AAAGAATTGCAAAATTTTGCATTTTTCGGGGGTCTTCCTACAACTTGAAAATTGAAGAATGAAAATTGAATGAATTCAAATTAAATGTGCTACCCATAAATGGGTCTTACATTCAGGTAATGTAGAATTTTTTGAAAATATTCGTAGTTTTTTGTGATCGAGTGTGCAATATTTGCAATTTTAAAAAATTAAAAAAACATGATTTTCTCAAAAACTGCTCCAAACCTTTTCTTTAAATTTTTGTAGCTTAGTGCACAATTAACCCTGTGCGATGACATAAACGTCATATTGCTCTAACTTTTCTTTTCTTCAAAAGTACAAAAAAGTAATTTTTTTATTTGTCTCTCACGTCATAAATATTTATCTTCGCGGTGATTTCTTTACATTAGGTTTATGAGTGTTTGTGCTTTAAATAATGTCGCATAAACTTTCTCAAAAACTCAGCAGTTTACTGTAAAAATGAGCTCAAAATTCCGAATTTTCAGGAACGTTAAAAGGCCAAAAATGGCTCGAAATTTTTCCTTCAAATTTTTCCAATGGATAGTGCTCATTTCACTGTTTAATGCGACGTAATTTTCGTGTACTCTTTTGTTTTTTCCAAAATTACACAAATGTATTTTTTGAAATATCTCTCAAGCCGTTAATATGCACATTTCCATCAATTTGTATGCATTATTCCATTTGTAAGTCGAGGTGCTTGAAAGGACTTCAATTGATTTGAATATTGTTAACTTGTATACTTTTTATCAAATCTCGTATATATTGAAATATATTGAAACATGCCCGACGTTGACAGGTGCCAATTTGAAACAAGCCCCACTTGGAGGGACATTTTGAAACATAATTATTACTGATGAAAGTAATTTGGGCGCCAGGAAAAGGTTACACTTGAAACCTAATGATTCCTACGTAATTTAAATATCTCTCCTTCCAATTGTTGCTATTTATTCTGCAACCAGTTATTCAATCTGCTATCCATACGGAGTGGCGAGGAATCTGAAAATCTTATTAATATGCTGGATTGCACGTAACGAACAACGGTAATAAGCTTTATTTCAACTTAACAAATTAGAATTTATTATATTGATTATCAAAAATGAATTGATCTTTGGTCATGACCAGTTTTCTCTATATTACAATAGTTATAAAACCTTGTTATTCATTTGTGGGTCATCGCGCGCTCTTCACTTCTTCGTTCGATGGCGCCCCGTACAATCTTCTCTGTCAACGCAGCAGAATCTTGCTTCTGGATAAAGTCCTCGCCTGATGTCCGTGATCTGGTTCAAAATTCTCCTGGCGATTCTATTATAATCCGTGACTTCCCTCACTTGCGTCTCGGGTGAACGCCTAGACACGAATTTTTCTTCTTACAAGAACGCTCTATCCTAATATAAGAAACGATAGTTAATTTTATACAGCTGTCAATTACAGTATTTCCTCGACCTGGTAAAATATATCAGGAGCCGACCCGCTCATTACCGCGATGCTCGGGCGAATGCATTTACTTCTAAAAACTCGGAAGCATCCGAATTTTATATCTTTTTCTTTTGACTCTCAAAACAATGCTTATTCCGCCTCTACCCGGTAATTTCGAAACGGTAATAACGAAAATGATCCTCAACGCCGGTTGCTTATTTTTCACAGAGCGGCACCCTCGCGATCGTCTGTTGACATCCCTATATTCTATGTCATATAAAATGACATTTCCAGAATATGAATGGTTCGTCACTTCGGTATATCACAATAAATTGGCACTAACATATCCACAAACATAAAAATATTTTGGGTTTAAAATAAGTAAAAATTCCACATATTTCTTTAATGATTGCATAAATGATTTTAAATAAACATACACAAGAAAACTAGTTTACATCAGAAATTTATTGCACAAGTACCATATTTATCAGCATTTATGAATTCAAACTTATTTACATTTACATAAATACACAATTTAAAAAAGTATTACAAACTCACGATTAATAAATGTCTGCATTACATTATCATTCATTAAAATTAAATTGAACATATTATTAATAATTATATTTTTAAACAATAATCATTGTCTTTTTGTATGAAGGGTATAAAGAAGAGAAAATATATTCATAGAATTTAAGTGGACATATTTCCCACTCTCTTCCTGTAACCATATACACGTAACTCAGTAATGCAAATAACAGTGCTCAAAGTAAGTCCCAAGATAAGTATAAAAAATGGCAAAACCAAGTGTGTTAACCCAAACACCCTCAGAGATTCCTCTTCGAAGAACCAAATACTCTCCAATTTCCTGACTTGCATAGTGTAAAAAATCACTGGAGGGAGCCAGCAGGTTTGCAATCCCGACTCGCGAATCCTGTCGATAATTTCATCAAAACGATCCATATAAGGTGACTCTTCTCTGCCGTGGAACGTCATCAGATCACTGAACAAAGTCTCTCGCATCCTATGGAATTGTCTATATTGACGAGGATTCACCAACAGTGATAATTCGTACCAATCCTCCGTTCTGATAATGGTTCCATCTCTATTTGTCAAGAGACCCTTGAGAAATTTTTTGTCAATACTTTCCGTGTCTCGAAGTCTGTTTTGAAGTTTTTTCCTATCTGCATCGAAGGAAAACATTCCCCAATGCTGCAAACCCATTGAGTATATCTTAAGACCCGATTTTTCCAGTTCGTCAAACGTGTTGATTTCCGGATAATGAGGCGGTTCCACCAAGAGTTTATACATGCTGCCTGTCAGAGCGCTAATGAGAACAATACTTCACAGAGCAAACAGATAGCTGCAACTAACCGATCGGCAAAACCGCGAATGTAGTGTATTTTCTTCCAGGAGGCAGAAACAAATAGCTTTAGTGTATCTATAAATACTACTTTCATAGTATGATTTTCCCTCTTCTTTTGTCGGCGAATACACCACCAACAGAATGAAGTTGACATGTAAGTTATTATAGTGCACAACCATACGTTTGGACTAAACGCCATGTACAGAACTCGCCAAGATTCAATTTCTGGGGCCTTAGGAACCAGAATAAGGTATTTATTACTACGTGTCATGGCTTTTGATTGAGGCAAACCTAAATCCATCAAATGCCCCCATTGACAAAAATTTATCGAAAAATCGCATCTATGAAAAAATATATTTAAATATGTATATTTGCATGGATTATGCGATTTATCCCAATTTCTCATGGCCAGTAGATCAGTGAAATTCATATATTCTTTTAAAATGTTTAATATTTTCATGTTGGCTCCCCATATTTTTTGTCCATTCAACTTCCCATAAAACAAATGCGGGTATTGAGTATAACTTGATATGCGAATGCCATACCCATTCATATTACGGAGCCTTTTTCTAAATGTTTCAAACAGATAAGTATTAGTTGTGTTCTTTAGTAATTCTACTTTACCGTAGTATTTTCCGTCAACGGCAAAAGGATTGTAGGATAGCATAGCATTTGAACAACGCTGTCTTTGAAATAAGAGCACAACCTGATATACTCCACAGTGAATCCACAGAGCATCAAACACATTTATGAATAAATTTACATCTATCATACACCGACGGTTTTCCAGCTTTTCCCTGATAATGATAAGCGTTTTAGACATAGGATTAATAAAAGATAAAGGCTGTAACTTCGACCACAATATTTTCTCCATGATTTCTCTCGTGTCTGACATATTTCTTGGAGGAAGGATTCGCGGTTTCAAAAAGTAGCGATCGAGAATATTAGGCGACCGGGCGATGAAGATATGGGCCTGTCGCGGAGGTTTTTCTCGGAAATTGCTGGTATTCTCCTGGACCTCCAGGTACTCAAAGCGGACCACTTTGGGTTGGCGAGGGACTCTTGCGATGTGCCGTATGAGGACGGGCAGCAGAGGGTGACTGTGGAGCGCCCGGAGAAGATCCTCCGTCGTATCCTCGCTCTGTGGATCTAAACTATCCACGATTGTCACGGTAACCTGTTAACCAACACAAAAGTTATTGAATGACTCCCGCAAAAGAAGTTTACGTCTGTTAGAATGTTTGGAAGACACCGTCTCCATAGTGTAGAAATTTCGAAAATCACATTATTTCATATCTTCAGTCTTTTGTATCCATTGTTTATATTATGTTTTGTGAAAAAAACAATATCCTAGCGTTCTGTAATGAAACTTGTGATTTGAGGTTGTTTGTAATAAAAAAAGGTAAGACAAATAAAGATATTTTTGAAGGAAGATAACTTCATTACTGCATGTCTCAAAATTTAGTTATGAGGGCAAATGGAGAGGTTGAAGATGAAATGTTTTTTTTTTATTTAAGAAATTGTCTGGTAGACGGTTGATATCTAATTTGCTTCCTATCGAATTAATGAGGAAATTACGTTTACAAATACGATTTTATTGGAATTCTGGAAAAATACTGGCGCAAAATGAATATTCTTTTGAGAATGAAACACTGTTTGAGAAAAATGCAATCAACAGGGCGTTGAGCAACTCTTAATACAGTGAATTGATGTTCTGACAAAAAGAGACCTGAAGCATCTTACTTGTCGTTGCTGGTGAAACAGCCAACTCGTCACCTCACGAAGAGGCGGTTCCAGGTGACCCTCGCTCTTCCGCCATCTGGTGATCGGCTGCAATTGTGCCCGAGTCCCCACCAGCACCGCTGCCACCAACCCCATCGCCATCACCATTCCCTTCATCTTTTCTGGTCCGCGTATGGCTCCCACTCTGTCAAGGAGAAGGAATTCCAAAACCTCTTGTGTTTAGTAAGGCCATTGATCGAAATTTATTCCATTCTTTCCGTCGTAATAAATGTAGGCGGTTCAGGAAATTCATGTATTTTTTTGTGTAACATTTGTCTCAATATTCTAGATGTATCAAGACATGAGGCACTAGAAATTACTGTAATATTTTTTCTGATTAAAATTTATATCTTACGAAAAATGATTGTCTAGGACGTGAATTTTCTTTAATAAATGAATATTTAAATGCTTTTTGGATGAAAAAACTGGTTATAGAAAACTATATAACTAATTAATTTGTGTATTCGCATATAAGTAACGAAATCATCACTATTAACGTCATTCCGAAGCCACCCGTAGCAGGTAGATTCGTAGGCTTCCGTGGCCGACGTCGTTTCGTATTTGGCTGTCCGGGATGAGCCGCGTCGCAGTACTGAGCTTTACTGTAGTACAACTCAGAAGAAGGCCACGACAAGATTGCAGAAACGTCAACTCGACCGGCCATGACGCGGCTCATTCGGGACAGCCAAGTATCATATCACATGTCATTACTGCTGTGTACCACAGCAAGTGTGTCCCGAGGATCGGTGTGGTGGGCACACTGTGCCAGGCAGGGCAGTTGCGGCCCACTGTGGCCGCTGCAGGGTTCGCCGTGGGGCGCGACCAGGGTAGAAATGAGAAGTACGGGAAGGCGCCACCAGGACAGGGAAGCGGCGGCTTCCGTGACCACGGAGCCGTGTCGGCTAAGCGATCGCAGGAGGGGCATTTCCCCTCGATACCCCGCTATGGAGGTGGGAAGGAAGAGACGCCCCGATGCCTCGGGGCATATTTATAGGGCCTCGCCCGGGGCAGTGGGCAGTAGGAAGTTTCGGGAGCAGCAAGCGAGCGCCCTGGCAACAGTAGTGAGTTCGGTGTCTAAAGTGCGTGTGTTACGGACTGTATTCTTGTGGCGGACTGGAATTGGGCTTGTATTTAGGACTTGTTTTGGATTGTGGTTTTACAGAAAATAAATTTTTGGTAAAAGAACTGTTATTGTTTTACTTGTACATAACAATTACAATTCGTCGAATTATAACAAAAAGTTATGTCGTCTAATTATAACGCAAAGTTACCGATCAGCTTGGGAAGTTAGTTAGTTAGTTAATGCCGTATTTTACGTGGCGAGACTCGAGTCATTAGGCCCGCTCTCCCGTCTAATCACGCAAATTTTGCTATGCTCCTTTCACCACCTAGCGGAGAAAGGAGGTATTATCTTGGGCGACGAAACAGGCGGAACTCAATTTTGCTCGGAGGCTTCATTTAGGCTTGACTTTTACATGCAGTATATCTACTACATGGGACAGCCGGCTTTACTTTCCCTCCGAAGTAAGGCGTACGAAGGATTTTTTCGCCTTTAAAAGTCCACGGCTTCGATCGGGTGTGAACCCGAAAATTCGGGTACAACAGTCCGATACGCTAACCGTTATACCACCGAATCCGCAAGAACCGAATCCACCGAATCCGCAAGGAAGAACTACGGTGTTCTGGTTGTACCATTCATCTTTTTTGTGACGGCCATAGAAACCCTAATGGTTCAGGGCACCAACTGACGCCACTGCTGTCCCTCTCCCTGGGAGGTCCTAGGGTTCGAGACCTGACGGTGGCAGGATTTTCAACTCTAGTTTTGTAGCTAAGTCGAATTCAGCCTCTGTCTGGAGAAGAATCCTAGCGGCCGGCTGCTCTGTTCGGTAGTTTTGCGTGATTTCTCCGATCATCACCAGGCGAATGCCAGAGCAGTACCTTAACAAACGGGTCACGGATCGCGCGCGATCTTTCCTTGATGTTCCTTGTTCTAGCCTTACACTTACATCGTCTCCACTTCCACACATGTGAGCAGACGGGAGCGTAGCGCTTGTACCGGCTGGGGCGATGCCCTGCCGGTGGATGAGTGGCGGTAGATGGAAAACCCGGCAAGCCATGTAGGTCGGCTCCAGTATCTGACGGTAATGACCACACCACTTGATGCGGAAGCACCAAATAATCAATCGAATGAATCTATTGAGGATCTCTCGTTAACTCTTACCTCTCAGTTCACCACTGTGCTTCACCACTTCACTGGAGTGTCTGTGATTTCAATATAACTAACTTTTTAAAATATTAAATACCTTTTTAGATGTAAAAAACAATTCAATTGCTTTGTCGAGTTTTGTCTGTTATATTTCCCTGAGATATCTGAGCAAACTTGAGCTGCAAGATTGAAACGGGTATTTTGAGTTCAGGGGGTACATTACGTGAAGCCTCAACATTTTCAAAATGATATAAAATATGCCTCCAAATTTTTGTTTAAACATATTATTTGAATAGCCTGAAGAACGCTTTAAAATGTTACGATATCAGTTCTTAAATTTTAAAAAAAGGAAGTTTTTAAAATGTGAGTAGTTCTGGCGTAATTTTGCCTAAAATACAGGCAATTTTTAAACAGTTTCTGAAAAATTAATCAAATTTTTTCTTTAAATTGTTTCGACTAATTCTTTCGACACCGTCAGGGGGTATATTTTCGAAAATCACATAAAAATAAAATTTGCAAAAGAGAACTTTTGCTGAAAGGGATTTTTTACTTAATGAAATCTGATTTCTAAAAGTATATATTTATACTTTATAAACTAACATGTACATTTTCTGGAAGAATAAGGATAAGAAGAACAAGAAGAAGGGACATTTTGGCTTGATATAAAGAGAATTTATCTTTTTTCGTCAAAATTTGTTAATTTTTTTTCTTTTTTTTTCGAATATGCCAAAGACTGCTTAAAAATTGGCGCAGATTTCATTTTCGATGAACTCGGAGGTTTTGGAAATTCCAAAATTTATCCTTAATGCTAGAAAATATGTGCTGTTGTAGCACATCTAGTTCAGTATTACCCGAGGGTTTTCCCATTACTGTTGTTAGAAATAATTTTAATCATCTTACCAACTTTTCCACATTTTTCCGAGCGCACATTCATGAATACTGAAGCTCACTAGGCATATAGATTTATGTCATTCATTATTAGGACATAACGTTCGCGTTATGTCCTAACATAACAATAGCATCATATGGCACGCCCTCTGTATCATGCAAACCATTTTTATCTTCGCAGTAAACTGTACTTTTGAATTGTGAAACAAATGTCAATTTGTCAACTGATGCAAACAAGCGGGTGTATATAATTAATATTGGTCCGAACATTTGTCTGTGGAAATTAATTCATTCTTAAATTTGAAATCAGTTTGTATTCGCCCGGGCGTCTAACCGACATGCCTCACGGACGTCAGAAATCTGAAGGAGTGATAAATATCGAAATTTATCACAAATCCATATCTCAGAAAATGGTTATTTTTACAAGAACTATGTATTTATCCGGACAATTAAATGTCAATTTCGTGAGTTGTTTGCTTTACTTCCTTTGGTTGTTATACCAGATAACCATGCACTCATCTAGTAAAAAATGAATATTGCTTTCGATTATATTGTGTAATCACCAAATTTAATTTCAAGAAAAGTAGTGAATTGGATCTAAAGCATTGATCTAGAACTTTGTACAATTTACAAAGTCTATTTATTAATTATACACCTACGTTTTTTAAAGTAAGGTTTCGCTAAACCCCATTATTATGATTATATTTTGAATTAATTTTAATTTATTTATGAACGACACAATGCGATATCTATCTCTTCATTCTGTAAAAGATTGTTTAGATTTGCATCGTGAGAAACCTCTTACAATTAATACCAGAATTATTCTTGGAACGGTCTTCAAAATGTTATATAGGTGAATAATAAATACATAACCATGTTTTGTAAATAGTACGTAAAGCAATTACGACAAAAAATAAAATATTTTTTTTAACACAAATAAGTATTTGAGAGTTCTTATCTTATTTTTGATCTGAATGCCTATTTCTGACAAAATAACTCAACCTCCCCTCTCACTCGCATCTATCAAAATGAGAAATTGAGAAACTTGCCCAGATATTTGTTTCGTGGATATTTTGTAAGCACGAGTCTTTTTCGAAAATGCTTCGCTAACGTATACCACGGCCTTTACCAGTAAGATGTCATCTAATCGATTCAAGAATATGAATGTTCATGAATTGACACATGGTTCGAAGGGGAATATTAGATTAATACAAAATGGCGTACATAGATGGAATGGAATAGATGTACATAGATGGATTACTGGAATGATGGAACATTACGTACGCACCTTTCCGACTCTTTGCCCGTTGCATGTGGAGTTCCTCAAGGATCGATTTTAGGCCCTATTCTGTTCCTGCTTTACGTAAACGATATGCCCTCGACGATTCAAAACGGAAGAACGGTTCTCTTTGCGGATGATACGAACATCCTTTGCAATAAAGAAACAGTAAATAGTACAATATCAGATGTTTCAAATTGGTTCCGAAATAACAAATTAATAGTGAACGAAAAGAAAACGGTTTTAATGCAGTTTTCCATTTCAAATAAACAATTCTGTGCCCCATTGACAATGAACAATGTACCATTGAATGATGTTAAGGCAACAAAATTTTTAGGTCTCTCAATTCAGTCAAACCTTAAATGGAACGTCCATTTAAATGAATTGAACACAAAATTAAGTTCATTGTGCTACGCGTTCAGAATTCTTGCAAATTCAGTCAGCCTTCATACTGCTCGTTGTGTATACTTCGCGAATGTTCATTCCCGCCTGAGATATGGCATAATATTCTGGGGAAATACATCTTATAGCTCCCAGACTTTTAGATTACAAAAACGAATTGTACGAATAATAACCAAATCCCACCCACGTGATTCATGTAAGCCTCTCTTCATTAATTTAGGAATTCTACCATTACCGTGTCTTCTTATTTACGAATCAGTGGTTTTTGTAAAAATGACTTGCTCAAGGGCGGAATATATTTTCAGAAAATGCCGAAATCTATTACTATAACACTCGACGTAGAAATCATATTCACCAGGTGACAGTATCAACAGCTCATTACAAAAATTCACATACAATACATGCACATTATTTTACAACACTTTGCCAGATGACATTAAACGATTAAATTCAATAGAAAAGTTTAAATCCCAAGTGAAATCGTTTCTGCTGCATAACTGTTTCTATACAATTAGAGACTATACTGAGCTTCACAAGAAAAGTAACATTAATTTTAACAATGATACATAATGCTTTATTTACCATTTGAATTGTGTAAATGAGTATAAACAACCTGTAACAACTATTGTACTACAGCTTCCGGGTCAATGACCCCATCTCGATCAGGTTTTTCGTCCAGTTTCCTGATCCATTGAGCAAATGCTGAGATGGCCCTTATTTTGCTTCTGGACATAAATGTAACTTCATTTCCTGTGCACGTCTTCTAGAATTCAGTGGGAAATACAATTATTCAAATTATCGTTTCCATGTCGCGGCAGGAAGTAATAAGAGCCAAAATTTATTGCTTATTTATCTTTGAAAATAGATTTTATTACATGGGAGTTTTTTTGATTGTTTTTTTCTCCCTTTCAAAATTCAAAATTTATTGCTTATTTATCTTTGAAAATAGATTTTATTACATGGGAGTTTTTTGTTGTTTTTTTCTCCCTTTCAAAATTCAAAATTTATTGCTTATTTATCCATGAAAATAGATTTTATTACATGGGAGTTTTTGTTTTTTTCTCCCTTTCAAAATTCAAAATTTAAGTAATATATGACTTAGAGTAGGGATCACAGAATTTTGAAAATGTGCACACAATTCACTTTTCCCATAGCACGTCATACGCAGTTTTTAACTGTTTTTTTGACGTAAAATAAATAAATAGATACAATTGTATTAGACGCACGTAATACGATCGATTTCATTCGTTTTGCTTACGCAACTAGCTGCGAGACTAGATTTGATTGCTTCATATGAGATCAATTGGACAACAAAATATGCCTGTAATGATACTTAAGTTTATAATTATCCAACATTTAATATTAAAATTAATATAAAAAGCTGCAGATGCACACCAGACTAATATTCTAATATACTATGGAGTGTGGCTGGTGTTTAGGGAGTTTTCGAAAAGAATAAATACATATAGAATTTTTAAAACAGGGTTACTATTTCATATCAAAACGAAGCTACTTTCTTCTACGACGGACATATCGTTTAGTACCTGATAAAACCAAATGCAAGTATTTCAAACCCAAAAAACCCAAGACCCACTCAGACTTTCAAACTTCAAACCCAAAAGGATATAGACTGATTGTTGACAATATTCAGATTTACCATTTTGACTTTCTCGCTACGATTCAAAGAGAAAGCTGTAATGCTGCGCGAAGAAACAGAATATTTTCGGCAGAAAAACGCTTATTACGGGCCCCTAGTATCAAAAAGTGGATAAATCCTAGTATCAAAACATAAAAAATGGCTTCATCGTTTGTGATTGAATTTTGTTGTTACATAATGTAATAGACATTTAATAGAATGATGTAGGTTTTAAGTGCGATAAAACCTCTGATTTTTCGAAAACTGTAAATATTCAATTTTTTTCGGCGACTTCCTACAAATACAATTTTGAATATAGAGATTTTTCCCATAATAAAATATTTTCCTTAATGATTATTTTTTTAAAACAAAGATCATGTAAAATGTTTCGAAAATTTGATAAATGTTCACATAATTTTGTGTGAAATTATGGGTGAACGTACGTGCTGTTTTAGCTCTAGTATACTCTGTCTCTGTCTGCTCTCTCTCTCTCTTTCTTCCTGTCTCTCTCTTTTTCTCTATCTAGCTCTCTCTGGCTCTCCCTATCTCTTTCTGTCACTCGCCCTCTTCCTCTCTCTTCCGCTCTCTCTCTCTCTCTTCTTCTCTCTTCCGCTCTCTCTCTTCCGCTCGCTCTCTTCCGCTCTCTCTCTTCCGCTCTCTCTCTTCCTCTCTCCCCTCTCCCTCTCACCTCTCTCCCTCTTTCCCCCTTCTCTATCTCCCTCTTTCCCGCTCTCTCTCCCCTCTCTCCCCCTCTTTCCCCTCTCTCCACCTCTCTCCCCTATTTCCCCCTCTCCCCTCCCCCCCTCTCTCCCCTCTCCCCCCGTCTCTCCCTCTCCCCCTCTCTCCCCTCTCTTCCCCTCTCTCCCCCCTCACCCCCTCTCTTTCTCTCCCCTCTCTTCCTTCTCTTTCATACACTCTCACACAGACATCGGCTATGTATAAGACAGGGTACCTCCACATTTAAAAAAATAATAGAAAGTAAAAGATACTGAAAAAGATGGGTTTGTGGGCAACTTCTATGAACCCAAGGGGCATGGAAGATTTCATTCCGGCCTGTACCGAAGAAAAATGGCAGTACAGTATTCCCGGGAACCGACAGAGACGAGAAGAATGGCTAGATGGGATTAACTGCATGCTCGAGAGGTTAAAAGGGTCCTAATAAAGTAAACTTTATTTGTTTCTTGGAGTGTCTCTATGAATATTTAACAACTTGCGTACGTACGTTCTAAATAAAAGAAGTGTCTCCAGATTTCTAATTCACCTCATTTACCTTTTATTTATCTATTTAAAAATAAAATAAAATCCACGTCACAAATCAGCTCATCACTTTAAAGTGTATATTTGTAAGGCAACACAATCACAATGTAACTCATAATATGTTTAAATGAAAATTAATCAATATTAATATGATCGCTGGTGAGATGATGCCTTCTAATAATTAAATAAATAAAAAGTGTTGTTCCCGAAACTTCGCTTTCCACCCAGACGCTGCAAGATAGCACTGATGATGATCGCTAAATGATCGAAAATATCTCAAGTTTAAATACATATTTGTTACCGGACAACACCTTGTATTTATTTAATAATCAATATTTTCTTTAAATAAACTTCACAAATTAGAACAGGAATCAAAAATTGTTATTTCAAAGTGTTGAATTCAACATTTACAAACATACTTAAACTACTTCCAAAATCATAATCACAGCAAAATCAAGATTCATTATGGTTTCCATAAATCAAGTAAAGTCCATAACATATAACAAACAAAACATAAGCATATATAATACAGGGATTATTTTAGTACAATTTCAAATTAAACTAAAAGGATATAATAATTTTCACATTTTTGACAATTACAGTTACTTTGTGGGTGAAGAAAGAAAATTGTTTCTAACAATTTCAGTCAACAGGTTTCCCTCCTCTTCCTGCAACCAAATATACTTAACTCAGTGATGAAAACAAGTGTGGTCAAAGAAAGCCCGATTACAAGAAGGCAGAACGGTAAAATAAGGTGAATAATTCCAAACTTCGTGGCAGGTTCTTCGTTGAGAAGCCAAGTATTATTCCAAGGCCTCATATGAATAGTTAACGAAGCAATCGGTGAGAGCCAAAATGACTGCATGCCGACTCGCGAACCCTACCGAGAATTTCATCAATGCGATCCATGTAAGGCGATTCTTCCCTGCCGTGAAGCGCGTACAAGTCACTGAACAAAATCTCTTGCATCCTATGCAATTTTTTGTATTGGCGGGGATTCAACAGCAAACAGTATTTGTACATGAATTCAGTTCTTACGATGCAACCGTCTCTCTTTTCCAAGATATTCTTGAGAAATGCGTAGCCAATATCTTTTGTATCTCGCACCCTGTTACGAAGTCGCCCGCTAAATAAATCCAAATGTGTGAAATCAATTGAATATATCTTAAGACCCGATTTTTCCAAATCGACTAATGTGTTTATTTCTGGATAGTGAGGCGGTTCCACCAAGAGTTTATACATGTTGCCTGACAGTGCGCTAATGAGAACAATACTTGCACATAGCAAGCAGACGGCGGCTACTAACCTTTCGGCAAACCGGCGAATGTGGTGTATATTATTCCAGGAGGCAGAAACAAATATCTTTAACGTATCTACAAATACTATCTTAAGAGTATGTTTTTCCCTCCCATTCTGACGGCGAATGATCCACCAACAAAATGAAGTTGTCATGTATGTGGTTATTATGCACGCCCATACATTTGGACCGAAAGCCATGTACAGTACTCGCCAAGATTCAATTTGTTTGGATTTCGGAACCAGAACGAGGTATGGATCGGTATGCACCAAAGCACTAGATTGGGATAAACCTACTTGCGCCCAATGAGACCATTGACAAAAATTTAGAGATAAATCGCATCTGTGAAAGAATATGTTGAAATACATGTTGTTACATGAATTATCAGATTCATGCCATTTTTTCATAAATAGAACATAACGAAAGTTCATATACTTAGTTAATATTTGTAATATTATTAAATTAGGTCCCCAAACCGATTTACCTTGAAACCTGGCATGGAACAAGTGTGGGAACTGAATATAAGTTGAAATGCCAACACTATAACCATTCATATTATGCAGTCTTTTTCTAAAAGTCTGAGACAGATAATTATTAGTTATGTTTGTCAGCAATTCTACGTCACCATAGTATTTTCCGTTATACGCAAATGGATTGTATGTGAGAATTGTATCTGAACAATGCTGTCTTTGAAAAAGGAGCACGACATTCAATACTCCCCAGTGTTCCCAGAGAGCCTCAAACATTTCAGTGAATAAATTCGTATTTATTCTACATGATTTGTTATCATCTAGCTTTCCCCTGATAATTATAAGAGTTCTACACATAGGATTAATCAGTGATTTAGGTTGCAATCTCGACCACAATATTTTTCGCAGGATTGCTTTCGTGTCGGACATATTTCTGGGTGGAAGGATGCGTGCTTTCATAAAGTAGCTCTCAAGGATATCTGGAGACCGGGAGATGTAGATATGGGCCTGTCGCAGAGGTTTCGCGGTGGTATTCTTCTGGACCTTCAGAAACTCAAATGGGACGAAATGGGTTTGATGAGTCACTCTCACGATGTGCTGTGTGATGATGGGCAGCTGAGGTTGATGACTGTTTAGCGCGCATAGCAGATTCTCTTGCGAGTCCTCAGTGTGTGGGTCCAAACGACCCACGATTGTCACAGTGACCTGAGGATAAAATATAATATTAGTACACAAGTAGAAAATGTTTGTATATTGGTGGACCGCCGTAACATAGAATGCTCTATGAATATTTTGATAGTCGTATTGTCTTCTTTAGTCGTAACGCTGTGCTTAATACCATAGTTTCTGCCCGAAATGTTAGCACCATATTACGAAACTTCTCAAATTAATATCATTGGATTATCTCCAGGAAGATGATTATATTTCAGAATACTGCTGTAATAAAAATAAAATGGGACAAAAATTTAAATTCAGAATCTCAATTCAGAGGGAAACGATGATTGTAAATAGAGATTATTAGTGCATTTTATGGTAAACGGTACATCTCTGACGATCGACTCATGCGTTAGCAAGAAAGTATTTTTTATTTATTTTACGTCAAAAAATAGTTAAAACTGTGTATGACGTGCTATGGGGAGAAGTGAATACTGTGCACGTTGTCAAAAGTCTGTAATCCCTACACTAAGACATATACTACTTGAACTTTGAATTAATTACAAAAAACGCTCCCATGTAATAAAATCTATTTTCAAGGATAAATCAGCAATACATTTTGGGCTCCTATCCATGATGTCCTTCGTCAAGGAATAATACTTTCTGCCGCGACAATATGGAAACGATAATTTGAATAACTATATTTCCCCCTGAATTCTAGAAGCCGTGCACAGATAATGAAGTTACATTTATGTCCAGAAGCAAAACAAGGGGCCATCTCAGCATTTGCTCAATGGATCAGGGAAACTGGACGAAAAACCTGATCGAGATGGGGGTCATTGACCCGGAAGCGTTCACGAATTCAATTTTACTTTAACATGATAATCGTGAAGTAAATATTGCGCCTGTGTAACGTGTGCCTATGGGTTTTGAGAGTTAATTGACGTTTTTAAATAAAGAAAGGGTCGGTTTCACCAAACGAGGAGTAGAGTTTACTCCGGTGAAATCATGTATACGCGAGATAACTTTTGGAGCGTTTCACCAACACTTTACTCGATGTAAACGAGAGTAACTTTCACGGCGAAAATCCGTGAAGTCAAATGCGGAGTAAGCTCAGTTTTCAGCGTGCGTGTTCCTCCGACGTGTTGTTATGGCCCTACGATTGCGAATGATGGTATTTGAAGATGATTCCGAATATGATTCTAAATATTATCTTCTAGTGCGAAGACAAAGATAGGTGTAGGAGAGAATGGAATGGTTTTCCAAAAATGACGATCCAGATTTTGTCACGAGGTTATGTTTCACCAAATCACCAGCTCTTCTATTTGGAATAATTGAAGCTGATTTAGAAACGAATAATTTGCCTACTAATTAGGAAATTAAAAAAATAAAAGAAATATATCCAAGTGGTAGAACAATTTCATAAACTATTGTTTCTGAATTGTATGTACCCATCTTACGAGTACAGGCAATTAGTTCAAAGTCCATATCAAAACAGAATGTCTATTAAAAAAGCATTTAAAATCGTGTAAGTACGTATTTTATTTGTGAAGTAAATTGTTAGCTCATCGGGTAAATTTTGAAATCAAGGACTTTGTAAATTTATTTTTCACCGATGTGGATTCGAAATATAGATAGTAAATATATGACAACAAAAAGAAAAATAATAACTACAATAACTATAAGTAATTATTTACTTAGTCAAAAATATTAATAAACTGTGTATGACGTATGGGGAAAAGATCATCCGCGTACGCTTTCTTGAGTTCCAGAATCCTTCCCAACGTTTTAACTATAAATAGTGAAAGCTAATAAAATTTAAAAAATAAAACAAACAAAATAAATAATAAATTTAAAAAAGCGAGATTAGCAACATTTGAAAAACTAGCATTTTCGTACTAGTTCGTAATAATATACACGAAAAAACTAGACTAAGAAATAATAGGTACAAAAACTAAGAAGTAAGGTACGCTATCTCAAATAACCATACAAGAGTAACACCAAGGCGACGCAAAAAACGCCAAACCTGAAATGAAAGGAAATAACCAGAAGTTCCGTTAGTCCGCAATGGATAATTGAGTCACACTCACACATGGCGTCTTAATCTCTCTCTACTGTGTATGAAAAATTGCGTGTCCAGCGGGTAGCGGAGTAAATCGGGGAGTATGTACTCTAGAGTAACATAACCCTCCAGAATCGTGATGAAACGCTTATATTTTACTCGAGAGTAACTATCGTGGAGTAATGCTTACTCTCGGTAACTACTCTTAACTTACTCGGCTGTTGGTGAAACCGGCCCTAAATGAGTGATTAGTCTATCTTATTGTAGTGAGTTGATGTAACTCTTGGTCGGCCAGAAAGAGTCTTGAAGCATCCTACCTGTCGCTGGTGATCAAACAGCCAATCCGCCACGTCTCGAAGCGCCGGCTTCAGTGACAGTCGCTTTCCACCATCTGGTGATCGTTTGCAATTGCGCCTGAGCGCCCGCCACAAGCAACACCGCTGTCACCACCCCCATCGCCATCACCTTCGTTTCTGGGCCGCGCATGACTGCCGCTCTGTCACGCAGAAGGAATTCCAAAGACTCTCACGTTTCGTACATTGGTCGTTGTATTGGACATTGGTCGAAGTATGTTCCATTATGTTCGACATGATAAACACGGTTCTATAACTTATTATTTTTATTATTACTTAGGAAACATTTCTTAATATTCTAAATGAATAATATATATACGCTATTGAAATCGCATAATAATATGTTTTCCAAATGTCTTGTAAAATACTATGGAGAAATGATTGCCAGGAACGTCAAATAGTGTTTGAATCCTGCTATAGAATACGCAGTCTTGCGATGAACAAATTTTTATCTATCTTACGCATTATTCCATTTCCACTTTATGTAATTTACAAAGTACTTTATCACGATTACTTCGATGTTAACGAATAGGACAGTTATAACCCCGTTCGTGTGTTTGAATTAGGTGAATGTCGTGGATTTTGAAAGGGGAAGAATCCGTCTGAAGGTTAAGAGGTCTAAAGTACGAAACTATCCGAGTACCCATGCAAATGAACCTCCAAACAAAAAAATAATTTCTTAGCCAAATTCTAACCTTTCGTTTCTAGTTATATTTCCATTCGCTGCTACGAGGCATTGTGACAAAAAGGCTTACCTTCTATCAAACGGTCGCTAGTACTGCTAATGGAGCTGTTTTTATACCTTTTTATCATTACAGTTTGGAGCAGTAGAACCGTGAAGATGAGAATGGAGAATATGAAAATTCAATCTCATATTACACCCGTTTCATTTTTCGAGCATCGTTTGCACAATATGTACGTTTCGAACATCTTCAACATTACCCAAACAATTGTTGATAGATCCTTGAATAAGTCCCAACCTTGAAGTTCTACGCCAGTAATTTTCTGTCTAAAGTAGGAATTCTTAATTAGCAAATCCGTAGGTCATCAAAAATGTTTCCTTAACTTTTGTTTCTGAGAGCAATGAACATTCGTGAACATAATATTAAAATCAAGGGATAGTTTTGTTCAAGACTTTACAATTTTTTTCACTATCATTTTGAAGTTATGATCTTCCAAGTCACATCCTTCAATTTCCTGCGAAACAATTAGTATTCAATTAATAAAATATCCCTCCTGCCACTAAATGTATTATTTTCGCCAAGCTGTAATTTCCCGGTCATTTTGCTGAGAATCCCTCTTTACTGCACAGCAGTTTCTTGACTATTTCTTTCTCTCTAAAACTTCCAGAAGTTTGAGCTTGACAAGTTGAAACTGGGAAATATTTCTTAGTATTGCCAAAGTCCGAGTCCCACTTCAACAGCATCTATTTTCTCATGTTATTGGAAACAGTTAAGAAATATTATTACATTGCATGTTCTATCCTATATTTCAGCTATCTCTACTAAGGCGCGAACTATTTAATTCAAAATCACGCGAAAACTACTAATATTTAAAAACTGTACTAAGATTATAAGAAAGAAATCTTCACGATTCACGTTTAATAAATTCAGCGTTAACATGCTATGGAAAATTTTGCTGCTTATATAATGAAGTCATCGTTGACACAAGACTACTCACTCACCAAAATTAAGAGCAAACTTTAAAATGTGGAAACAAGGTGTTGTTCCGTACAAAATAAAGGGAAATGAAAAGAGATATTTCTTCACTGTTTGGACAAAGTAAGCAACTCACTAGAAAGTCTGCATGTTGATCATTTAGGACTTTCATCTACCTCACGCAAATCTTATAAAGACGTATTTGTAATTTCATAATAGTTTATTAATAAATAAAGTGTTTTGTAGATATACGCTACGCGTAATACGAGTACATCTGAAGTATTAAATTGAAGACGCATGTCACAGTGTTTGGCAACAGAGTAATTTCCGAACTCGGAACTGTATTTACGTCACAATATTTTAAACAGAATTGCAAAGAGAACAAGCTCCAACACATTAACGTAATTTAAGTATTTGCATGAAAAAACAAGAAGTTTGAATCATGGATTCATACCGTTGTAACAAAGTTGTCTCACCAAAAGTCCAAGATTGGGAAAACATTTTATATTTGTCATCAGTATAATAATGCCATTCCAAGTAGAAAAAGTCGATATCCGCTGTAAAATTTGTTTGTAAAAAAAAAAAAAAAAAAACTGATTGACGAACTTATCACTGAATATGATGAACAGCAGTTTTTGTTTGTTTGTCTTTGTCGTAAAAATTCATCGTTGAAGTTCAGAAAAAGAACACAAATTTAACATGAAATGCAAAAGCTCGCCAATATATTAAGATCTAGAAACCATACGCCGTATGCGACCCGATAACAATGTTATACTAGATACTATCGTCGTTGACATTTTTTTACGTTTTCCTAATTTTACAAATCACTCATACTTAATCAAAACAAAACTATCGTATTATCGTAAAAGAGCGCGCATTCATTCTTTTGTTTTTAAATAAAAATTGAAGCCATACTTGAAAGTCATCAACGTATTTTAAAAAAGTACTTTTTCGGTTTTAGGGATTCCCTAAAACGTGTATTTCCGTCATAAATCTCGTGATCGATTATTTGTATGATTACGTCACTATACTACGTACGGATACGAAAAGTAAAATAGCACTTGTCTACTACCAAATGTCCAATTGCGCACTTAACGTAAATGCTCATATTTTTTGTTGATGGTACAATCATTCTCCCTGCAGATAAAGCTGGTAAAGAAGAACCATCATTTAATCTTCTAAGAAACGCAATAGTGATGTTGGCATTCTGAAACGTATTTGAATTTTATTGCCGTATTTTTTAGAAAGCCATTTTAGTGAAATTAATGGCGAAGCTATGTGAACATATCGAAGTTCGGAACTAACTTTTTAACAGCCTTTATATATATATATATATATATATATATATATATATATATATATATATATATATATATATATATATATATATCGCTTCAATACTGTTCTTGTTTCGAAACTGCTGAAAACATTGTTTTTTTTAAGTATTAATATTTTGTTGTATTGTCTTAAAAACGACGTGTGTATTGTACTACAAATGAACATTGGCAATATTACTGAGATTTCAAATCTAATTGTATGAATATAGGTTAAAACGAGCATCATTAAACTCAACCATTGTTTCAGGACATGTTTTCTTTTAAGAAAAGCTAATAGCTTCTTCGATATTTATTGACACAATCCCACAAGAGCTACTGCTGCTACAACAGCACGTACTTTCTCGTATTATTTGAAAGGTTACATAATAAAATAATTTTGCAACTAGTACCATGACAATTCTTCAGTCTTTTCGTGGAAAACTCTCTCCAGCAAAAGAAATGCAGAAGATTCGAATTTGCAATGTTCAAAAATTCACGGATTTTGGAAGTTCAAAATTTTAATGGAAATCGGACTTTAACCAAATCCGGGTACCTATCCGCATTACAGATAGGGGGTCAGAAATAAGTAGGTGCCATGGTCGGGCTCTATGGTGTTTGGGGCAAATGTTTCCAGGCTGTGCTTGGCCACAGTCTCCCTCGCGAGCACAGAGATGTGAGCGGGTAGTTTCCTTGGAGGAAAAAGGTTATAGGAGATACAAAATTTTCAAAGCTTCACTATGACAGTCGTAAACATCTGATTACCATTTAACCTAACCTCCGGCATAGACATTCGCTATTTATATAAAAGAAAGTTGAGACTGTTCAAAGCATAAATTCCAACGCATTTTTATTCCAAAGTACTTCTTGCAAACGCGCAAGAAACCTGATATTCGGATAATCCGAAATGATACGTTATCTCCATTCAAAAAGCTTTATACAATCCGTATCGTTAAGCACGAATTCTCCAGATAATAAGCATGTTATTTGCGAAATAACTATATTTCGGACTATGTCCGTAACATATTCACTTTTCAGTGCTTTCCATACATGGATAGCTAAGTACACAAAAGTGATACGTTCACTCACAGCCATTTTTCAGTTAATATCATTATTGTTCATTTGTTCCTAGGGTACAAAGATTGCATGTCCATATAAGAGGGATCATGGTCTATTAGTAACTGAACCTTTTTATTGTATTCACATGAACACATGTGTAAAGCGTTTTATTTATGTACGGTTGTTGGTGAAATTCTGCAGATCGTCATTTCGTGCATGTGAGATGTTGGCTCGACCCTAGGATTGCCAACCATCCTCCATTTGGAAGGACTGTTCTCCACTGAGGTCAATTGTCCTCTCGTATTTCTATATTATAAATGTCCTCCTCTTAGAACATTTTTAACATTTGTTGTTATTTAATTTATCACATGTCAACTGCAACGCTGTATTTAATGTTTGTTTTTTGTTTAATTTAGAAAAGAAAATTTTTTTTTATTTTAAGATAAATTTACAATCTATTTTTTACAAAATAATAAGTAAATGTGATGTCTATTGTAGAATTATTATGACAATGATTAGTAGTGAAGGTATCCCATCGGTACTCTTCATCTTCTTCTTCGTACTATAACAAAAAGCAATTATTATTATTTTAGGTTGGCAGCAATTGGAATTGATAATTTGGTGGTGATCACGTTTCAGTTACTTCTTGACTATCTGTATGGGTGAGGTTCTGGTTAGACGATACATATCTGCACTATTGTCAAGGACGTCTTGAAAACCATCCAAATCACTTAGAAAAGAAAACATGAAAACCCTTTTTCTGAACGCTGACACACTCGTGCATGCATGAAAGTGTCTCTATGTAGCGCCTAAAATACAGAAGAGATGCTTAGACCATTTTGATCTGCATTTTGTGAACGAATCTTTTCACTTTAAGTGCAAATGTAGAGAAGAAAGAAATACTGGTAATGTTTATCTCAATTAAATATTTATAAAAAGAAACGTGTTGATGCATTTTTTTTGTTTATTTAAGGTCGCTTCAACATCTACGGTCATTAGCGACCACTATTGCTGTTAACAGTATGGTAACTATGTGGATGAAACGATATGGTGATTGATGATAAGGAGTGAATACAACCATGCCCGAGGCGGGACTCGAACCCGCGACCCTTCGGTCCGAGATCACTACGACACTACTGCCTTAGGGATCTCGGCCACCGGGCCGGCAATGCATTTTTGTTTGCTTGTTGAGAGTCCTCCCTTTTACCTGAACATTGTCGCCCACCCCACCCAACCCTGTCAACTAGCCCGTGTGTTCTGATGACGCAGGGCGGCGGCGGCGGGGGCGGCGGCGCGGCGGGCGGCTCGCAGGCGCGGCGGGGGCGGCGGCGGCGGCGGTGGCGGCGGCGGCGGGGCGGCGCGTGCGACGGCCCAACGTCACCGTCAGCTCGGAGCTGTGCGTGCAGGGCGCCGCCGTCGCCAGCAAGGACGGCCTGCAGCCCGGCAACGACGTGCGCAACGGTCCGCCCACCGAGGTGTAAAGCAACGACCGCACGCCCAGAGTCGGTCCGTGAGTCGTGGACGGCACGGCACTCGGTGCGGTGTGTGCCCCTGTAGCGTGTATGCGAGTGTGTTGAGTTATCCTGTGGTGTTATCTGTCGTGGTGTTTATAACGTTTAAAAAAAAAATCATATCTGTAAAACGTAACATGTGGTACTCGGTCACATCACGTTCAGTGGTGCTCTGTGTGTGTAGGTAAAAGTGTTTTTTTGTGAATCCCCCTACGAGACGAACGCTGACGTTTCGCAGCAGTTGAAAACTCGCCGCTATCTTCACGACACTGCCAGGGTCCTGTCGCCCGCCTGGGCTGGGGACTCTCGGCGGTATCTCACGGTCCCCGTTCGACGCCAGTTTTCGGAAGAGTCGAAAGCGCGCCGGGACGAGGTCATTGTGTTAGTCATATCATTTTATTCATCGGAAGGAAACGTTTCACGCGTTTGTTATCGCGTGCAACTAGTCGTAGCATCGCAACGTAGCGTTTCCGGAGGGATCATATTCAGACAGCGGAACAACAACCATATCAACCGTTTCCTAGTTTTCTTGTAAACGAAAAGGGTATATCTATATTTCTGATGGGATCAGCTTCCTGCGATTTCTGTGATGACTTAGGCTAGGATTGGTGTCTTCCTAGTGATGGCGACACAAAGAAGGGCGTGCTGACCGATTTCGACGTCGCAGCCCTGTCTTTTACAATCGCGTCTGATCTACACCAACATGCGAATTATAATCGTTTTGTAAACTGATTCCGTGTAGCATTTTCTGTCGTGTCATGTTTTCGTGTATGCGTGTGTCGATTGTCAGGTATCAAACAAAGTAGGTAAATACTTTCTGTGCGTTTCCGGACCGCCCAAAGTCCTTCCGTGTACTCGAGTACGTGCTCCGTATGCGTTAAGTTCTGTGGCTCTCTGTTGCTAGTTGGATCGCTGTATATATGTATACTCTGTGAATAGTCGCTGTACTGTGTGCCCCATGCCCAGTCCGCCCGCGCCGGCGGGGCGAAGTTCAATTGTCTCCGCTGTCGCCGCGTTCGTTATGTTTGTACATATCACCGCTAGAAAGCGTTAGTTGGATGTTGTCAAACTCTCGGTTCTTTCCTGTTTATTCTCGAGTAGCCTGTGTGTTTTCTCGGTCTTCGCTGTGCCGTGTAGATAATTGTATTGCCGATTTCTGTTTTGCTGTGTGGACGTTTTCCTCGCTTGCGTGCATCGGTTCATAGGTCCAAAGACCGCGCCAGTTTTTGTGTTTGATATTCCGTTCGGAAAATTTGTACAGGTCTGCCAACCGATTTCCCCCTTCACTCCGATGGGGCCAGGCTCGATGATAGCACGTGTTTGAAATGTGATAGCAGGATTTTTTCATTTGAGCCCAGAAAAATCTTGTTTTCAAATTTCATTCCGTGGTATTTTCTTAGCGTATGCGTGTGTCTGTTAGGAAATTATAACGGTTGTGAAGACTAAACGTCTTCTTTTGAGACAAACTTAACGAAAACAGCCAAGAATTTTCTAGTCTTCGCTTCCGAAACAATAATTTGTTGCTGTTCATAAGTGTGATATGTGACCGAAAGGAAACTCCAGAAGAGTGTTTGCAATGCTGTATGTTGATATTGAAGATTGTAAGATCGACATATACAGACAGCCGTCCCCGCGCCGGGGCTTAAGTGTTTCGGTGTAACCTATTTTTGTAATCCCACTTGCATTGTGTCCGGTTTAAGGGCAACACAGTGCTGCAGTCCGAATCCCCTACTCACTCATACACTCACTCATGCCTTGTTGTGCCCTATCCCAGAATATCAGCTGTTCATTCACTGTATCCAGTCAATACGTTTATTAATGAGAAATAAAAAGACTCTTGTTACATGGGTGTTTGTAGTACTGTCTTCAAAGATGTTTTGTGGAGGTAATGAAGTATATGACAATTCTAGATAATAATTCAGTTATCAGTAGCTTTACTTATAAATAAGCAAACATCTATTGCCTTAAACTCTGCGTTTTAATATCTTGAATTACCAAAGTCAGCAAATTGGCAATAGCCACACCTTTAAGTTATGTATGTAATGTGGTAACAGAATAATTTATATCTACAATCATATGTATGTACAATTACAACTTCCATTTAAAAATGCTTCAAAATATAAATTTGAATTTTTGGACCCCAAATTCAGTTGTAATTATTTTCAAGAATTTTCGTCGGCTAGATTTGTGGTGTTCTTTGAATTAGCTACGGCCACTATGTATAACCACGTTTTGCAGATAGTGCGACTATTTTTGTCTCACATAGTTTATGTCTGTTATAACTGTTTGATATGTATTAATTCAGAAATAGGTTCAGTAATTTGAAATGTTCAACATTCGGAAACATTGTTCATACTGAAACATTGTACTTATGAAGAAAGGATAAATACATTAGAATAAAAATAAGAGATTTTGGGATTAGATTAAATGAAAATAACTATTGAGAAAAGAAGAAGATGCGTAAAGATTGATATAGCATTTTGTGATATCATCTATCATATTCCACCCAAATATCTCTTCCCTTCATTGCCTCCAAGTGTTTCGAATGATTTTTAATTTTTCCTGTCAAGTAATGCTCCAAATATCAGATTCCACGCGGTTAAGAATACTAATCGCAGTTTCAAGTTCAGCATCAGGTAAGTTATAAATTAATTTCAATAAAGAGAATACAAATTTAAGAACTGCAAAAAGTAACCACGTCACTGTATAGCATATAGTAGTTCGGTAACATTGCGAATCTTGTCAAATGAAAAATAACTATATAATTATCATTAATAGCTTTATTAGTCAGTCATTAAATCTTAGAGAAGTGATATTAAGAGTCAGTCGCAATTTCCTCGATAGACAAATGAGGAAATAATTCAAAACCGTTTACTCGAAAATGCCTCTTATCGTTTTCTTTTCTTTTTGGTTGAGTTTTTCTTTTTTCAGGTCCGTCAACTCCTAAACAGTAATATACTGCATTATGAGGTCTGTGCTGTGATTGTCGTCAGTTACCTGGAACGCACACAGGTAAATTTGAAGCACAATGATCCAAGAATAAAGGAGTTGGCATTATTAAGTATTGAAGTATTAAACATATCCGTTAGGTTCGTGTCACACGAGCGTTGCATTGACGCGCGTCACCTACAGTACTAACAGCGTATAAGCAACTCTGACAGTTCTCTCGCCACGTGATGGGGTACGTCATGTGACGTGCTCCGAAGCAATCAGCTTGCGAGGATTTGTTTACTCTCTGAAAGTCAGGGTTCAGCGTTGCCGCTCATCTGACTCACAGCCGCGGAAGCGATAAGGTTCGGCTTTGCATGTGTCATAAACTGTCAGAAAGTGGTAATGTTTTGAGATTTAATTTATCTATAATGTAGGTGCTACCATGTGCGTAGTAATGTGTGGCAACAGAGTACTAAACTGTCAGACTCGCTTATACGCTGCCAGTACTGTAAAGATGATAATATGAGATTCGTCGACGCCCGTCGATGCTTGCGCACAAGTCATTTAACGCGCGTGGTAAATTAACACTGTATCTTATGCAAAACGGCACACGATCGCTCTTGGCGACGTTATCTTGACTTACTTGTAACTTGGGCGTCTTGCCTGAGCTGTGGGCACAACGCACGTCGCGAAGAGCGCTCATTTTCTTTTTTCGCATAAGGGCTCCTGCATACGAAGTTATTCTACAACGCACGTTAAGTAACGCGCGTCGAAAACTAACACTGTAACTTGTGTGACAAGGCACACGAGCAATTTGACCGTTCGCATAAGTCACAGTGTTAATCTACGACGCCCGTTACTGATCGTGCGTCAACGCAACCCTCGTGTGACGCAGACTGATGCAGGGTTAAACAACGACGCGCGTCAAGCGACTCGTGTGTGCAGACGTCGACACAGCTCACGTCATCAGCGTTAGGTAACGTGCGTCAACACAACGCTGGTGTGACATAGACCTTATTCCCACAAAAAACGCTTTGGACTCATCGTCATTTGAGAATTGGTGAAATTAAAAAAAAACGAATCGTTTCCCAGAAAACGGACTGCTTTGCGTCTTCAAAGCGCTCAATTCAAAGTCTCTGCTCTGCACGGGCTGCGGCTGCAGATATAAAGGAGGGGAGATAATGGCGGACTTAAAGATCCTTCACACGGAACCACTTAGCAGATCTTGTGAGTGACGAATCTGCTGGCAAAGCGTTGGTTTAAATCAGGGCTCTTCGCGATTTCGCACCATGGAGCCTGGAGCAGTTCCTGCTTTCACCAGGTGACTGTGACCCAGTGAGAGAGCCCAGAGTCATTTAAATGTCTAATTCAGTGTCTTGAGAAATTGAGGATTGAAAGTAAACTTCCACCACTCTGTCCACACTGTGACAATGTTTTGTAAATAGACGTAAACCTAGAGCTCAGAAACTAAATATTTGATGAGATTGAGTTCGGATGGTTATTCTCACCAGCACTGATGTATTTAACAATAATTAAACAACAATTCTATCGTGAAGATGTTTCAAAGACAATAAGGTTTCTACAGGAAATTTCCAAATGTTATAAATTGTGTAAATATCTTTATTTATGTCTTAAAATACGTTCTGCCAAAATGTACAAGGTGCGTAGCGTTTCAATGTGCAAATCTGTTACTAATTCTTATTGGTGATTCACTTCATCCTTCATCCATTAAGACAATCACGCAAAACACTATAGGAATTGGACATTTCACAGCTCGCTAATCTGTAGTGACTATTTCCGTGAGCACAGTTATCTTCCGTTACCTTTGTAAATGTTGATTTATGCATAGATTAAAATATCTTTGCTTGCAAATCGGTCGTACACTATATTCCCTTGCACACTACATGTATATTTTTCCCTCGTTCTAGGAACATTCCGAAGGTACAAAACGCATGCAATTGTTCGGACACATGTGCCGCCCTTTCTAATTCGCAACTCAGTGGCCACCTTTGCTAATAATACGTGATGGAGACCCCAAGAGGGAGACTCAACACTTGTGCTGGGGTAAACACGAAAAACGTCGACAGCTAATCGACCAAAGAGTTTCAGCTGAAGCCCACGGTGGTATGTCTCACGAATACTTCCTTTCCCACATTCAGTGGCGTTGGACGGTCGTTGTGTACACTATCTGAAATTACATTAAATTTAATGTAGATTTAATGTACGACTGTTGACTTTTCTTACTTGTCTACATTAAAATTAATGTACGTGTACATTAAAGTTACTGTACGTGTACATTAAAGGTACTGTACGTGTACATTAAATTTAATTTACGTACATGATAATTACTTTCATGTACTTTACATTAAAAGTAATGCAGAAATTTCTGAGAGTGTAGTATAGTGCAGTTACTCTAAGATCCAGGGACCAGTTTGGCAGATCAGCAAAGAAAAGAACGTCTCGTAGAGCGATGGCATTGCAAAGAATGGTGATGAAAATCATTTACTAATGAGCTCACTAAACGAACGCATTGACGAATTGAGTGCAAGGACATATTACGCAGTAATGGTGTCAGCAGTAGCCGAGCAGTAGCTATGAAAGAGGCCCCTCCTTATACAAATCTATCTATAACAACGGGCCTACCGCTTCTCGGTGGCACTGCCAACTGACTTCGTGTCAAGGTGACCTCAGCCTGACAACTAGCGATAAGAAGTAAGAATTCCCTGCTGGGAGTCGCGCGGGTCCGTCCTCTCTCATAGGTGTCGCGTCCGCCTCTCCCCTAACTTAGCCTCTCCCCTAACTTAGTTAGTTAATGCCTTATTTTACGTGGCGAGACTCGGGCCATCAGGCCCGCTCTTCCGTCTAACCACGCAAATTCCGCTACGGTCCTTTCACCACTTAACGGAAAAAGGAGGTATTATCTTGGGCGTTAAACAGGCGGATCTCGATTTTGCTCAGAAGCTTCTTTTATGCTTGAGGATCCTCTACATGCAGTAAATCTACTACATGGGACAGCCGGCTTTACTTCCCCTCCGAAGGAAGGTGTACGAAGGATTTTTTTGCCCTTAAAAATCCTGTTTGAACCCGCAAACTCGGGTTCAACAGTCCGGTACGCTGACCGTTATACCACCGAATCCGCGACACACACTTACACACATTTATAGTGACATGTACAACACGACCACACATGTCGGGTGCTTAGAGCTTGACATCTAAGTCGGTGCCCCACTGGGAGAAATATCTGGAGGGAAAACTTCCTCGCAAGCCGACGTGTCGGCCGGCGCCGGATCTCAATATCAATCATCGAGGAACACCGCCACCTCCCGGCATAAAACTTTTACTACACTAACGGGAACAACGACAATAGCAGTTGACGTGTCTGGAAACCAATCAATTTTCCCGCACCTTCTCCATCCCGCAAAATTGCAGTGCGTGACTCCATGCACCAGAATTTTTATTGTGTGCCCAGAAAGAGGTACTAGTTTTCTCTAAAATGACAAATCTCTAAGAGAAACCGACTTCACCAAGCTTTCTCAAATAACGATAAGAGTCTGTATGATGTTTTTGTTGGTATTATTAAGAACCACCTGTATAATACAAATGTATTTGTACATTGAAACTGTAGTTCCTAAAAGTAATGCAAGTAATTACACAAAACAAATTTTATTTGTTTTCAGGTAAGCGTAAGACAAAGGTTTTTCAATGTATGTGCGAGATTGAATGATAAGGAGCGAGTGAATACGTGACACTCCCATAAAGACTATATTTCTCAGTCCATCCTCTTTGAAACAATGGGATCCGTAAGAACAATTGACTTGAAAGGATCTCCTCGAAGACTGTGAGGTCTTAATTCGAATGCACAGTGCCCGCGACGCATTGTACGTGAAGACACTTTGCAGCGTAGGAGCGCAAGAATGAGTCCCGCGACAAAGCGTAACAACGGATTTAATCCGGAAGCGGGACGGGGTGCGTGTGGAAACGCAGTGGGCATAATGGCGAAACTCATAGGACAAAGAAACAAGCTGCTACTAGAAGATTCATCTTGTTGAAAGGATACAGTAATTAAGTCAATTAGTAAATTATTAATTATTTTGATGTGGAAATAATTAGTTCGTATAGATTTATTCTTCATATCAATGCCATTTTGTCAACAAATATGTTTATTCTTTGTAAGTGCTACAACGGTTTTTCATCTCAATACCATGTTAGTACGTTTAAAGTTAATGATAACTGATAATTCCACATATTTTCTGTAATTAGCATGAAGTAATTGTATGATCGATTAGTACTTTGATTTTCAGTAATTAGATAATGATTACTCATTCCGGGCGCGTCAACTGCCAAAGTTCAATAGTGCCGTACGTTTGGTGCATGCTTTGGCTCGGGAGGTGGCGGCGAACTTGCACCGCTGGATGACGAGATTCGATGCCGACCTATCGTCGGCTAGCGGAGCTTTCTCCAACCAGCTATCTCCCAACCAGCGGAGCACAGCCAGAGCCGGAACGAGCTCTAAATTCCCGACCGGTCTCCGAGAATGAGTGGGAGTGTAGTGCAGATATAAGTGTGTGTGTGTGTGTGTGTGTGCGCGCGCGCGTGCGTGCGTGCGTGCGTGTGTGTGTGTGTGTGTGTGTGTGTGTGTGTGTGGTGTGTGTGTGTGTGTGTCAGACAGTTGAGGATAAGACAAGCAACGGAAGAAAAGATCACAGAATTCGATTTAGGTCTCTATTGTCGAAAATCCTGTCACCGTCGGGACTCGAACCTAGAACCTCCCAGTCAGAGACACTGCAGTGGCTTCAGTTGATTCCCTGAGCCACCTCTCCTAGTGTAAGTAATTATTAATTTTTGTAATTAGTAAAGATACTAGCGCACTCTTTACACTTGTAAAGGTTTACAAGTTTAATACAATATTGGTAATTCCCTATATGTTGCATAAGTTGTAAAAGTGTTTTATAGCTATTAGGCAAGTTGTTGCACGATTCCTATTGAAATCGCAAGCAAATGAAATACGAAAAAATAATATATGAAATACAAGAAATAGAGATTGTTGATTTTTCAAGAAACTCCACTCACCACTAAGGAACCAGTTATACGAGAAGGTAAGTGCAAATTTGAATTTTCTCAGAAGTAGTTGTAATATCTTTACAGATCTGTTGAAAATGTGTACAATAGTAAATATTACATGAATATATAGTAGATATCGCGTTCAAATTTGATATCTAAAATGCGACAATAACAGCCTTATTATAGAATATTGAAATGAATCATACAAAGTTTAGTTATGGGACTTAACTAGCGCATAGTGCTTAACAATATGTAACAAAACTTGCATAGTTCACTTCTTGGAGTTGCCTTTTGCCTAAAACAAGTATCTCTACCGCAATTAGAAAATTGTATATAATTTAAAATAGAATTAACGCAAATTAATGTGTAAATGAAATCGTAATGCGAAACACAAACAGTTTTGGATCGAACCTGACAATTATGTGAATGTCATATCCGAAATTAGGAACTACTCTGTTTTTCTAGATGACCGTCCGCAGCTGGCAATTGCCCTTTGCATCTCTAAAAAATGTATAGCTTTCCAAGCAGATATGGACTGTGATGAAATTCCCACATTATGCTAAATATTTTTAAGGGAATCCGTGCCACCGAGTTTGAAAAATTATTATTAGTTATATGAAAGAAGGAAAATTTTTGAATTTTATGTTTTGAAATATTAGTTATATGAAGAAGAGATGATGATGATGGTGCTGATGTAAAAACTTTTGTTAATGACGTGTACGATATTCTAGTTTGGCTTCAGTGCCATTAGCACAACTTTTGTACGTTGTTCATAATACTTGCTTTCTATAGTTCGAACTGTTATTTTTTTCATTAGAGAGTTCATGTGCTCTGTTTTCAGGTTACGACAACTACGTATTTTCCACATTATTCACCTTTAACAGTTTCATTGGATGTAATGTATTCAATTATATTAATTTCGTTTTCGTATGGATAAACTTAGGGTTAACTGATAATCTTACAGTTCAAGCGCGCCTTTTTTAGAACATTTTGTTTACTAAAAAATATAATATATTATAGTCTTACTTCATAATAATAGTCTTTCTTCATTATTTCCAATCTGCTGAGCGAATTATAAAACGTTAAATCAAAATGGAATCCGTTGTGAACATTCTATAAAATAATGAAGATCTTGGCTGTCCGGTGACGCCGCGTTGAGGGCTGAATTGCCGACGTTTCGATCATCGATTTGTGATCTTCTTCAGGGCTGCTCTGCGCCTGGGTACTGAAGAAGATCACAAAACGATGATCGAAACGTCGGCAATTCTGCCCTCAACGCCGCGTCACCTGGACAGCCAAGATCTTCATGATTCTGGCCGCGGAAGCCTACGACTTCATTCTATAAAATAAGACTCTACCATAATGTGTACATCACAGAAGTATTGTCGAAACAAATAGACCTAATAATGTCTTCGAATGAGCTTCTCCACAAAGAATAAAACGAGAAAGACTTTGAATTTGGTAATAATTGAAGCCGTACGTTAATGAAGAATGGCCGACGACCTTTGGATGGACAGACAAGGCCAAAACGGCAAAATAAGAGGCAACTGCTGATAAGTGGAAACGTCGATGTAAGTAAAAAAGTGAAACAAAATCATAATTCGCAGAGAGCATGGTAGATTGGTTTCCTGTTTTCGGGAGCATCGCCGGCTACGGTTACTATTCTCGTAAGTGTAGTCAGTTATTATCGAAGGAAGTGTTCTTCCCCCGCTATACAACGAGTTTCGGCGCGTACCTACATGTGTTGTTCCCATCTAGGTATCTCTCGCCAGCTAGGCACCGCTCCAGACGAAACAAGCGGTAAGCTGCCGATAGGTCTCCCACCATGAACGGTATTGTAGTGCATGTTAGTGTAGGTGTGTGTGTAAGGGGTGAGGATAGGACAAGGAAGAGGAAGGAAAGATCACGCGCGGTCCGTGGTCCGTTTGTTAGGGTACTGCTCCGCATTCGCCTGTGTTGATCGGAGAAACCACGGAAAACTACCGATAACAGCAACCGGCCGCTAGAATTCTCCTCCAGATACGTCTGAACTCGACTCAACTGTCTAGCTAGTGACGAAAATCCTGCAACTGTCGGAATTTGACCCCTAGGATCTTCCGGACACAGATCCTAGTGACATCAGTACTACCCTGGAACTAAAGTGGTCTATGGTACGAATAGTATGTGATTGAGACTACTTAAGAATTGAGTAACATTAAAACCATCTGCCAATACGAAAGTGATACATTTATTATGATACATCTACAGCGACAAATGACACACACCACTTTAGAATGTATAGATACACACCTGTTCAGATAAAATTTGACATAACGGGTATTTGTGCCCAAATGTTTCATAGACCCCTTTAGTTCCACGATGCCCTAAGCCACCTCAGACGGTAGAGAGAGAACATGACGTGTCCCACCTTTTGTCCAGCGATAGTCGTCCCTGACCCAGCGCGCCGCGCCCCTTTTGCCCTCCGAACAATGGGCAAGGCGCACCAGCGCGCGCTCTCGCTCATAACCCGCCTCATCTCGTTACAGCAGACGAGCGCCCAGGAACAAAAGCCTCCCCCCCTCCCTTCCTAGTTTCCCTAACGCTCCTCCGCTGCGAGACGACGTCCCAAGACGCCGCTAGGGCAGTCTATGGGGTATCGCCTCATCAAATGTTATGGTGGTTTTTTTAAGGAAGGCGCCCTTTGCGAATCAATGAGACTAACTGATTCATATTATTTTCATAATAATCTCTTTTTCTTGAACTTCTGCATCTGCTTCCGCATATTATCCCCTCTATCTTACCCTTCTTCTCTTCTTGTTTATCTTTTACTTGTGGGAATTATGATTCGGTGTTGTTGACGTTCTTATGCGAAGAAATAAACGAAAAAAGAAATGTGGACGAAGATGAACTCTTTTATTTCATCTTATATTTTACTTCTGTATCTTCATTTCAAATAATAATAAATGTCTTACGGGATGTTAGCAGCTAAGTACTGATTACGGTCGACTTTCCTTAGCATTTTTGAAGTGATAAGTGATCGTGAAGAAGAGGGGGTAATCGTGTCCTTCCGTTGACTCTCAGAGCAGAACCACAAAATGAAAACGAGAAGTTTCATGCAATTGGTGTTCACAATTAGATATTCGCCAGACGATTGGAAACTCTATGCATTTTATAATAGGATTTTAATGCACTTTTCTATTTAGAGCAAAGTAGTAAAATAAACCAATTAAAATTGTAATTGTATTGCAGTTTGCATCCCAATCATTTTTTCCTTGAACAAAATATTAAGCATTTCGTTCACTTAACACACAGTTCACATTATAATTTGACAATTTCAAAAAAATTTAATAGTAATACAATAAGCGAATTGGAACCATGAAGGGGAAATGCGTTTTAATGTAAAGTAGATAAATTATAAAATTACTACTAATACAACATCACTACAGGACGTGAAAAAATAGCAAGGTGCACTTGAAGATGATGATGATTAGTTAGGACTCAAATAAATGTCTCAGCCATTGAACAAAAACTGAAACCTAAATGAATGGTAAAGCCATTATAGAGTTGTTGTAGTATTGTAGAGTGCCGCACTTAACACTGCGGCCCGGTTCGTAGTTACTTGCAGCAATGAAGAAATGAAAACAAATTTGCTACACATTTCAAAACATCTGTTGATGCGTCATTTTGCAGAATGGAATATTTCACAATTGCTGATATCCTGTGTGCTCGTTCGTGCGTTCTGTTCGTTTTCTTTGGTGGCACCATATGTATTTTTCAAAAAATGTTTAATTATCATGTAGGATTGGTGGAATTCAGATAATTAAGTAAAAGGGAGCCTGACAACTAATATGTTGAATGTCTACGACGATTGGCCAATTGTAATAGGGGAAATTAAACTTTCATTTTTTAGTAGTTTGAGTCCACCAATCTGTCTTAGCAAGAAATTGAAAGCTTGTAATTTCATAAAGTGGACTTAGATTTAGAGGAAGCCAAGATGTCTGTCATAGTTTAATAATAGTAAGTCAAGGTGGGTTAAGAGTTAGTTCTAAGGTATCTGACGTAGGAAACAGAGATCGCCTCTACACCGGGGAGCAAAGAGTGCAAAAGCACACCAACGCTTGCTGTCAAAGAGCCATGTCGAGAATTATTACAATAATTATTCTTTGCGATAAAATGGAGACCTATATCCACCCCATCAGTTCCATATTTCAAAGCAAAACAGTTGTAAAACCGGACTCGCGCGCGGGAAATCCTCAAATGGCAAACTCGCCTCCCAGCTTCTCCTCACCCTGGGTCCGAGCAGCGGCGCGGCGCCCGTGGCGCTCCCCGGGAGGCGGCGGCGGCAGTCGGCAGCCGTGCTCGAGTGTGTGCACACGCGTCCGCCGCGTGTGACGCGCGTGTGCACGAGGCGTGTGTGCGCAGCGGCGGCGGAGCGTAAACACGCGAGCGCACGGCCGCGCTTGCTCGTCTCGCGCCGCAGCCGACAACGACGACGCTCCACCGCCCCCCGCCGCCCCCCGCCCCCCCCAACCGCCCTCTGCCCCACCCCCCCCCCCACCACCACCACCGCTCCCGCCGCCCTCCGCTCCCACTACCCCTACCGCCCCACGCCCACCGCCCCACCGCTGCCCCACCCCCAACGCCCTCAACGCATCCACCGCCCCCGCAGCCGCCTCACCGCTGCCCTACCACCGCTCCACCGCCAGCCCCGTCGCCCTCGCCTCCCCACCGCCCTCATCTGCCCACCGCCCCCGCCACCTCCGCCGCCCTCGTCACCACCACCGCCCCCGCCACCCCCGCCGCCCCTAACGCCCACATCGACCCCGCCGCCTCTACCACCCTCCACCCCCACCACCGCCACCGCCCTCCGCCCCCACTACCCACCGTCCCCGCCGCCCCGCCGCCCCGCCCCCCGCCGCCCCGCGCGCCCCCGCCGCCCCGCCGCCCCCCGCCGCCGCCCCGCCGCCCGCCGCCTCCGCCCCGCCCCCCGCGCCGCCGCCCTCCTGCCCCCGCCCCCGCCCCGCTGCCCCGCCGCCCTCGCCTGCCCCCCGCGCCCCGCCGCCCGCCGCCCCGCCGCCCCACGCCGCCCCCGCCGCCGCCGCCCCGCCGCCCGCCGCCCCCGCCCCTCCCTGCCCCCCGCCGCCCGCCGCCCGCCGCCGCCCCCCCGCCCCGCCGCCCCGCCCCGCCGCCCGCCCCCCGCCCCCGCCGCCCCTGCCGCCCCGCCGCCCCGCCGCCCCGCCGCCGCCCCGCCGCCCCGCCGCCCACACCGACCCATACGCCCATCGCCCCAACCGCCCACCGCCCCACACCGCCCCAACCGCCCCAACCGCCAAGCTCACTGAGCACTTCCACGGCCCTCCGCCAGCCGCGCGTTGGTTTGTCACCTGTCCATTGCGAAGCGTGGGCTGATCGATGCTCCGTCCAAATAAACTGAACAGGGAGACAAAAACACCTCAATTCCTAAAGCGTTTTGATTAAAGTTGTAACATTAATTCTTGACGCCCGACGGCTGTTAAAACATTCCCAAAATCTGCCAGAGTCGGGATTTTCTTTTGGAAGGAGGTCAACTGATGACTTTTAACATCCATCAAGGCTATTACTGCTGGGGAAGATATTACGTAACAATCCCGAAATTCGGTAAAAAGGTTTTGTATATCTTCACCTTTTGCGAGTTGCGAGAGACTCTAATTCCAGTTTTTCTCATAATTTTTGTACTATTAACTTAAATTAGTTTTCTTATTTTTTGCATTTGACTAAAAGTTGAAATGAATTGATGACACATCATTAACAGGGTTGTACCTTGCAAGCCCTCTCTTAGCTGTACGTACACAAACTCCAAAACTAGTGTTGCCGGCGCCTGACCTTTAAGAGATTTTATATTCTCAGTTTGATGAAAGCAAACGTTACCCAAGCTCAAACAATCCCTTACCTGTAATTTTACATGAGTCGCAGCGATTCAGCTGTTTATCTGAGGCCGTGTGCAGATTGCGCGCAGTGCCATAAACCGGGTCGACCGGGAGCGGTAGCTCAGTGCATCAACTGATGTCACTGCAGCGCCTCTGACCGGGATCTCCTAGATTCCATGGCGGCAGGATTTTCGACACTAGCTTTTCAGCTAGATCGAATTCAGTCGCTGTCTGGAGGAGAATTCTAGAGACCGGCTGCTCTGATCGGTAGTTTTCCGCGGTTTCTCCGATCAACACCAGGCGAATGCCGGAGCAGTACCCTACCAAACGGGCCACGGACCGCGCGCGCGATCTGTCCTTCCTCTTCCTTGTCCTATCCTCTCCCCTTACACACACACACTTACACTAACACGTATTACACTACACTACCACGTATTACGGAAGACCGGTGGGGAGCTTAAAGTTTGTCCCGGCTGGGGCGGTGCCCCGCTGGTGGGAGAGTCCTGTTTATGGGGAATCCCCGCTAGCCGACGGTAAGTCGCCATCCAGCGGGGGAAGATCAACACCATCTCCTAGGAAAAAACATGCACTAAGCTGTTGACGCGCCCAAAATCACTAGCAACCAACCAACCAATAAACGGGGCCGCGCCGTCCATTCCCTACCTCGGGCCCTGGAGCCTGGAGCCTGGAGCGCGGAGTCCATCGAGAACACAACTGCAGGGCGCAGCACCGTCGAAGTGCTCTGCGATTGCTTGAAGGGCTCGCGCTGCTTAGGGGGCGAGACAGGCAGAAAGTTTACAAAAAGTATTTTTCGGAATTTTGGGCAAGAAAAACATATTTTATAATAAAATAATGACTTATTTAATTGTATAACCATTAAATATTTATTTACATAACTTCAAAGTCAGACTTCACATAATTTGACTCTTCTTCCGTATGTGAATTTGTACTAGAGGCCATTAGCATCGGTGTAACTTTTAGATCCAATGCCTTTGTGTTAATTTTTCTCTATTGCTCTGATGCACTATTTTGATGGATTCTTTTGCTCTGACGCACACAACACGGTAATATGGAAGAACAATAAAATTAAGGGTAGTGAATGTGTTGACCTGCGATCTATAAGTGGCACGGAAAACGAACTCGGGACCTATAATTTTGTTCGATTTGCGTAAGCGATGGCGGGCGCCGACGGCTCCCGGTCCCTGCACCCTATGCGCCAATGATGACGTCTGGCGAATGCAAAATAATGTTACTTTTACCTTGTACGAGTTACTTTTACATTCTCAGCAGCATTGATCCATTGGTGGAAGTATTTGTGGCAAATTCCTTCCATCTTAAAGAATAAGGACTGTTTCATACATAATAACTTCTGTCCTATTTTTTTTTATTTTAAACAGTCATTCAAGTTCAATGAAAGATCACCCCATCACATTTAAAATTTTATTCTTAAAATATATAATATTCGTTACCTAACAAGACGTTTACTGTGAATTTTTCAACCCATCTTCAGGTATCCATTTAATTTGTGGTGTCTGTTCATATTTTAAGTCTGAAAGGTCCTAAGTTCGTTTGGTGTAATATAAACAAATGCAGGATTGTTCATTACACAAACATCATCATTCGAAGGTCCTTGTAATAATTTCTTTGACATTCTCGGCGGAAAGTGGTGAGTTTTTGTCAGAAAACCTCGTTTTGTCGGTCCATAATATCATAAAAGTGGATAAATCTTTCTCATATATGTAGTAAATGACTTTCCCTAACACGTTATGTGAAGAGAATCCAAATTTTAAGAGTCTTTGATTGCAAAAAGATTGGTTCAAAGCCAATGGTCTATCAATCTGTGGGCAATACCAGAGCCCAAATCGTTCAGAACGTCTCCAAAATTGACATTCTCTGATTGATTTCGCCGAACTTGAGGCTCCGCTTATTTGGAAATGATATTTTAGTTTTGAGGGTACATTACATGAACAACTATTAGATTTAGTCTAAATTACGATACCTAAACCACACGAGATTTTGCTTTCATTAGTGTTGTCTGTCAACAGATGTTAACACCTAATGTAAAAAGAATCCGATTGGGGTTGATAATGTAAAAATGTGGAGCAGTTTTATTTATTATTTACGGCATAAGACGTTCTTTTCGAAAAATTGGCATTCGAGTTATTCGTTAAAACTGTGCAATAAAAACAAACAATTAATCATCTACAAAACTGAATAATCAAAACAAAAGATGCCCGAAGCATTGTTTTGCAAAAGTAAATACGGAATAACACGTAGTGTTTATGTTCACCCCAGTGTGTTGATGTAGTAGACAGCTATTTTGACTGTCAAAGTGTTTGCTGTGACCACAGAGAAATTAGATTTTATTTGCGAGTGAAAACATGTATCTCTTACATCGTCTCGTGCTTTAAACTGTTTCTTTCACGAGTAAAAGTGAGCCATTTTGCATCCACATGTCACTCAAATTGTTGTCTTGTGATAAAAGTTCGTTTTGTGTGATAAGATGACTGTCTCAAAATATATTATTAGGGGAAGAGCACAACTCTAATAATTTTTAACATTAGTGTGAGACATCAAACACAACCAACAACCCTCAGATTGTTATTGTAAACAGTGGCAATCCTGGAAAATCGTACATACGTATTATTTTACGTTAAAGAACTTCGCCATGGATTGAGAGAGATTGCATTATTGGAGAAATATATGAAAACGTTCATAAAACATTGAGCTTCCGAAGAATAATGTCTTGTGATTAAATGACCACGAATGTCATCAGTATTGAAAACGTAAATGATGACTCAGTCATGCAAAATTGAAATAACCAATAAAAAAGAAAGATTTAGAAACCTTATATTGTATGTATAAAACCAGACAGACACAATTTTTTGTAGGATGAGAGCTAAATTTAAGCAGACAAATTATAGTCAACCAGAGAGACGGATGGTGGATAATAGCACAGACGGAATAGTGTTGAGAGATGGTCATAGATGTCCAGAAAAAATTGTCTGGGGAGATAGTCGAGTTCGAAAGTGTCGCGAAGACGTACAAGTATGGGAGGTAACAGGAGAATGATGAACACCGGGTCGATTGTTAACACGATCCCTGTCCCGATGAGAACATTAAAATATCTACCCACGTTCTAACCTTCCCGACTGTAAGAAAATATTAGCGTAATATCCTCAACAAAAACAATTTTCCGCGCGTCTTGTTGCATTTCTTAATTTTATGACCTTCCTAGCAAGTCCACACCAAACGTTAAGGGAAGTTCAGTGAAAATGTTTGCCGTAGAAATTGTACACATCTGTGACCCACATGTGGTTCACGAAGGTAGTAAAACTATTGAGTGTCATGTCTTGTGAACCACATATGGATCACAGGACAGTGAACGCGCTAATATTAGTTTATTCAATGCCCTGGTTGCAAACACAATATCACATGCCCTACAGCGGCTACGCAGCCCAACCCTCAATCGGTTGTCGCCGAGGGTAGGGGGAGGGTGGCAGGCAGCGGTGGCTAAGGGAACTAGGCTGGCGGAGGTACATCACTTCGTTCACGAAGAGCGGGAAACGAACGTCAATTTCTGCGAACTTATACGGAGATTATGTACCACCGGTCCACTGCATCCCTGTGTCATTAGGAGTGGCTCTGCTCTCGGGTGGCTCGCATAGGGGTGCGGACTGTACTGTTCTGATGGTCAAAGTAGCGATGAAAACGGAGAGAGATAAGCAAAACACAAAGACATGGTAGGTACATAGGCCTATACATATACATAAACAAAAGACACAATTTGCATGCTACGCAAAAACACATTTGACAAAGACATACTAACACTTGCCTAATTGCCCACACCCTTAAATATGAAAATTCATACAATCAAATGAAGTTAAAGCATTACGAATGCACCACATTAAGCAGGCAGTATAAATAGTGTTGCGACTGTATAACCACATTTGAAGAGCGCGCCAAGGTGGCAGCGCTCAAGCGGCGACCGAGGATGTAGGCAGAGGCGGCGAGCGGAAAAGGCGCCGCCCGAGCTGAGAAGGAAGGCTGGCCGGAGAGCCAGGAGCGGCGAAGCGAGTCTGCGGCACCGCCCGCTTTAAAAGCGAGCGCCGGCAGCCAGGAAGACAGAACGCTAGCGACCGTGTATCGTGAGGAATTGAGTGTGGAGATTGTACCGTGTAGATTTCTTGGTTCGACATAGCTTGTTTTTGGTACATCTCCCGACTTTTGGTTTTTATTTTGGCTTGTGCTTGGTATGCTCTTTGGATTTTGGAATTGTGACCAATGTACTTTCTGCGGTTAATTGTAATAAATCTCTGTTTGTGAAAAGCGTGCAATTATTCTGAACATAACAAATAGTATAATAACAAATATCGAAACAAATTCGCCAATTAATTACGAACAGTTCCATATTCCACATTGCATATTCTTGTGAAAATAAACATAAGTACTATGGCTTTTAAGGGATTCATTGCTTTGTATATTAGTTACGCTTTTTTCGTGTGTGTGTGTATATATATATATATATATATATATATATATATATATATATATCCTTCCCATTGCATCTTAATTCTAAACGACTGCTTTTATAGCGTTCCGCCTTAAATACTCATTTCCTTGATCCTGTAAAAAGACAAAGACTGTATTACGAAGAATTAATTCATTAACTAATCGCACACGCAAAATTCCAATTTTTGAAAAAGGTATAAAAATGTGACGAGTTAAAGGGTCTAGGAGAGAAGGTTAACTAAAAAACACGGACAAACGGAAAGTATTAAACATGTTTTCCCCTTGTGATAGAATATAACATTATAGAACACACGGACCGACACTAGGACACACAGATAGACTATAAAGCTTAGATAACCTATATCCAAAAACAAATCTTACATTTCGAGAGGAAGAAGTCATTTGGGAAATCTAGACCGCAGAAAGAAACAGACAAGGGTCGAACAGGAAATTGCTTGTACTATAAGAAAAAACAACGACGATTAATTAATTAATTAATTAATTAATTAATATGGATGTATTAACACATTACTTGAATGAGTGTGTATTGCACGTGATAAAAATTATATTAATTTTCCCTTAAGATTGCCATGTTTCACAATATTTTCTACACTTAAAATAGAGTGGGCTTTAAGCGAATTGAAGTAAAGACATCTAAACACCAAAATCATATAATTACGACAGATTTAGTATATTTTTCGTGAGATTCCCCAAACCGCCTTCCTGCCATAAATCCTCAGAATCCTCCTTTTATAATTGAGCGGTCGGATAAAATAAATTATAAATTAAACCTATCTTCTCACAAAAGATTAGAGGATGGATTTGACTGCAAGTTTGTGAGTCTCTTATAAATCCAACTGCCACCGCCGTGTAGTAAATGATTTATGAAAGAGAAACAAACTACTAAAGTCAGCGAAACGGGCGGTTTACGCACAGACGTTGCTCTGTCAGAGGCACGAAGGAAATCTCAATATTCCACCAGGCAATATTGAAGATCAGGTAGATGCGCAAAAGGTTAAGTGAATAATTCTCCTATAATTTCAAATAACAACAACAACAACAAAATAATAATAATAATAATAATAATAATAATAATCCCAACTTGTTTTACAGAGATAATGTACATTACTGTTTCTTGGAATTACTAACCATCGATAACCAGTTGTGATGGTTAGCAATACTGAATTTATAATTTATTATTAGTCTACTTCTACATAGTATTTTTTAATGTGTGGCGTGGTTTTAACAATTAATTTTTAACATTTACAATCTAAGTTTTTGTGAACATACAAAATAAGTTCAATAATATTGTACAAAATATTTTACCCCTTACTGCAAAATAAACTATCATTTATTCCGTTATCCTTGACAACATAAAGAATGATTTTTGCTAGTTAAATACTTGTCGCTAGCTGAATGTGACTCAACAATGCTTTAAATTTTTGAAAAGTATTTTCATATGTTGAAAATGTCTACTATGTAAGGTAAACACAAACTTTAAACATACTGTAAATGTACAGATATCCCTCCCCTCTTATATGTTACTACTCTGTATCAATGTAGACTCAGTGGTTAGGCGGAAGAGCAGGCTCTATGGCCTGAGCCTCGCCGTTAATACATTATTATTATTATTATTATTATTATTATTATTATTATTATTATTATATTATTACTGTTAGTTGTCGTTGTCATCCTCGGACGTAGTACATGAAAAATCTTTTATTAAGAATATTATTACTTAATAAAAAATCGGATGCTCTCTTTTGTTGTGGCCACCCCAGAATAGGGAGTTGGAGTATTCCACTTACAGAAGAGTTATTCTAAAGGATGCTTTCTTTCAATGTATTATCAGGCAACGTTTCCATTTATTTATTTATTTTATGTCAAAAACAGATAAAATCTGTGTGTAACGTTCTGTGGGGAAAAATGAATGAATTCTGTGCACGTTTTCAAAAATTCTGTGATCCCTACTCTAAGCCATATACTACTTGAATTTTGAATACAGAAAGAAAATGAGCTTTTTTTCAATTATTGTTAACAAAAATATTCGCCTCAATGTAATAAAATCTATTTTCAAGGGTGAATCAGTAATCAATTTTGGCTCTTATCCCTCATCATGTCCTTCGTCAAGGAATAATATTCCTGCAACGACATCATGGAGAACGATAATTTAAATAACTATATTTTCCATTGAATTCTAGAAGAAGTGCTCAGATAATGAAGTTACATTTATGCCCAGAAGCAAAACAAGCGGCCATCTCAGCATTTACTCAAAAGGGAAACTGGACGAAAAACCTGATCGAGATGGGGTCATTGACCCGGAACTGCATACAATACTTGTTACAATTGTTTAGAATTATACAGTCCAAATGGTAAATAATACATTAAATATCACTGTAAAATTAATGACCTTTTGATGCTCAGTATAGTCTCTAATTGTATGAACATTATGCAGCAGAAACGATTTTACTTAAATTTAAACTTTTCTAATGTCATCTGGCAAACTTATAGAAAATTTGTATCATCAGACAACTTATAAAAAGTTTGTATTCTAGAACACTATGTTTTGTTCAAATAGATTTATATTAAAATATAATTTTGTAATTCAAATTATCCTACAAAAGAGGAATATTCCTGTCAGCATTAGCATTATCCTGTTGGCATGTATATTACTCAAGGCCAAATTATCCGAGAGAACAATAATTATCACTACACTGACGTGGTTTGCAACAACACTGACGGGTCTTATATTTCCTTCGCAGGGGGAGTGATTCTGCTCCATGTAGCTTTCATCCAACTGCGGCGCCTAGTTATTCAAGCTCTGGCAGGCTGCGGTGATTTGAAGAAGGGTTCCAAGATTAGGGCGCAAAACAGCTGCTTGTTAATCGTCTTTTTCCGAGTGCGGTGAATTTCTAAGAAGGGTTTCCAAGATTGATGGCATCGAAAACGATTTTCTGAATGTCATTTTCCTTTGTATATATGTTGTTTCTATGAATAATATCATGAACAACTTCACAATTAATTTCTATGTTTTTGACATTGGACTTGCAACTGAATCGTAGTATTGATACTAGTATTCTAATGTTCAAAAATGGCCAATACCTAATAGCTTTGCAGTTTGCCCTGATAGTCCAAGAAACACCAACATAGAAAATAATTCTGGAAATGTAGTAAAAAGCTCCAGAATAATTACATATTTCAAGAAACGAAGAATTTAACTTACAATCAACTCAGATGTTATTGAAATATTTGGGTTAACTGACTTAGCATATACGTCGTTATAATCGTGTTCAAATAACCACATCTTTATTTAGTTTATCAACATATTCAAAGGCGGAGTATTATTTCTCTCTTTTTCGTTTCCACTAAATTATTTATATATATATATATATATATATATATATATATATATATATATATATATATATATATATAGTTGAAGTTCATTTTTGAGATATGTTACATTTTTACATAATTAGATTTAAGTATCTTCAGTCTTATGAAACATATGCTAACGATTCACGTTATGCCGAAAAGAGTATTAGAGAAATTCACAGCGTTGCACAGTAGGTGGACTGGAAGAGCGCTGAAGGTGCCTTGAAACAATCCAAAAACAGTTTTCTACTAGATTTTTTCCAAAGAGTTCAAGTGGGATCTGGTTAAAAACAAAGTACATCTAGTTCCCTTGTTGAGAAGAACCAAAAGAGCGACTGACCATACTTTAAGTGCCTTAAGACTTCCCTCACAACTACTGCTACTGCTAACCTCCCCTCCCAAAAAGCAAGGGTGTTATCGCTCTTAGAATGTTTTCGTAGAATCCTAAAAAATAGTCAGTTCCCCACCAGAAGACCAAGTCGCGTCAAATGACACCTCGTTTGCCTCGACTGATGAAGCGGAAGGGATCTAAACGGCGAATGACGGACGGATGAACGCAGAAAACTCGATTATGTAATTAGGTATAAGTAATGTATAAGATGTCTCTAAATGTGCGAAATAGTTTACGTCTTCTTTGCAAAAGTTTCATTAGAAAACAAAATATTTCATTTTAGAGGAATAAAGTTCAGAATCTCGATTTATTTGTGTTTCTCGCATTCTTGTTCAGTGCGGTAACGGATAAAACAATGGCACCCAAGTGTTAATAGATACGTAGTATCGTGAATAAAATCTTATTTTACTTGATTTACGAAAACCGTTAATTTATGTGCTTCAAAATACAACCACCTGCACACTCGTTGTGAGCAAAAAATCAAAATGAGGGAGTCGTTCAAATGAGATTTTTTCTTTCGTTTATAACTCGTTTCATCCGGTGACGTATTGACCTTTCTCTCGCACAACTTACGTAAACGATTTAAGGATGTCTTAGTGAACGTGCGGGAACCACCTTTCGCGAAATATACACAATGAGCAATATAAAAGCTGAATTAATTTGAAAGTATTCTGAACGCATGGTACAGCGCGCCAGGAAAGTCTCTTGGCAGTAGCACCTTGCTGATGAGAGTGCTAGCAACAGAAATTATGTTGGTAGCACGAGCTGCAGCTTGTAAAAATTAAATTGCTGACTCACAACAATCACAACAGAAGCTGAAAGTGTTGTTCCCGTCACTTGTTTCCCAGTGATACGGTTGCTACGAATATAAATGCAATTTTTAGTACTAGGCCCTGACTCGGCTCAATGCGGAGAGACTTGTGTGTGTGTGTGTGTGTGTGTGTGTGTGTGTGTGTAATATATATATATATATATATATATATATATATATATACACTAATAGCATAATACACACTTAATAGCAGTATATAAATACTTAATTTTGTGTGCATTTCATTTAAATGGACACTCTATTTGAGATTTGACTGAAATGAAAGACCAAACATTTTGTTACCTTTACATCAGACAATTGGGTAAGTGTATTCAAGGGACGAGTTTCGTTTTTCTTTTAATCAGCCTCCCCTCCACTGACCACCTGTATAAGCTTTGGACCGTACCGGACGGCCCTTCTTCACGAATTACTCTGCCGTGCTTTGTTTCTCTTCATTGTAGACTGTGGCGACCGGCTAATCTTTAATCTGTGTATTCTCTCGAGGTTCTGTTGTATTTCACTTTGTTTTCGGACTTGAGTTTTGGACCTTGTTCATCGGTGTGTTTGTTTGTATTTTATGACGATCTGTCTTGTTTATGGAACAATAAACTATTTTGTTGAAATTGTGTCGAATTATTGCAATATTCTATAAAGCAGATTTGGTGATCAGAAACAAAACTATTCACATGGTTGCTTTAATAAAATATTCGCAAATACCATAGCATTTATTCGGACGGGTAAGTTTCAAGTTATTACCTTAAAATAGTCATATCATATTCCGCACTCCTGATTCTGCACACAATTAATAGGATCTTTAACAAAATGACAGCAATTTCCACACATTGATAAATATGATGTTGCGAACGTACACGAAACTCCTGCAACGGCGACCGTGAAAGCAAGGTCTTACAGTCGAGGTACGGTGATCGGTAGGAGGAAGTCGCGGGATCGATCCCAGTATGGTGTGTTCCTGCTATTGATTTACATCAGTGATTTTGTGGCACCTGCCTGAATACAATTCGTAGGTCGACTGCTCTGATAAGGGGTTTCTGTGGTTTCTTTGATCACGACCAGACGTATTCTGGGGCATCATCCCACACAGCCGACCACACGAGAAGTTCCTTTCCCCTCCCGTTTCCTAGGTGCCAATGACCACAGCAGTTGAAGCGCCCCAGAATCACATTCAAAGAGAACATTGAAATGCGATATTTTTAACCTCTTCAAATTCGAAAGTCAACGTTTGAGTTTCTCTCAAGTTGTTTGTTTTTCTGTCGATTCTCGGCTGCAAGAATTCTGCTTATGCTGAAGCAAAGGTCTTTGTGAGGCGTTCCCCATCGGGTCTCGTAGCTTAGTGCAAAATTCTTCCGCGTTGCCGTCGCTTCTCTCGCGAAGCTTCAACAACCCGGAGCGCAGCTCGCCGCGGGCGCGCGCTGCCTCCGCAGAAGCGCTGTCGCTGACGTTTCTTATCTCTAAATCCTCGTTCGTTTGTTTAAAGGAGCGCCTCCGCGCCACTGTTTGTGAGCTGCGCCTGCGTTTGTCAGCTATTGGCTGCAGTTTAAACCCCTGCGGAGCGCCAGTGTCATCGTGTACCCCCACCCCCCCCCCACCTCTTCCACTCGACGTTTCCTCGTTCTGTTACGGAAGTCGGCGAACGAGGATTTGCTTACCTCAATGGCATCCCGTCTTTCTAGTTCCAGGAACCACTTTAAAGAGAAAACAACTGAGGCTCGCTTTTTTCTGGAAGTGAATTACATTAAAACTAGTTCATAGCATAAAACCAGCGTAAAGAGATTTCATTCTCTGATGAACTTTGTTTTGACAGCTACTGCTGACTTTAATTCGTACCACAAAAGCGACGTCTGTGTAAAGCATAAGAAATATACAACAAAATTTTGTCTTCATTACTTAGTAGTTGGCTCCTTTCGTTGCAGTCATACAGAGCGAGACTTTCAAGCTATAACACTAGTACTTTCTAAAAATGGCCGAATGAAGTGGTTTGGAATTCTCGCAATCTTTAATTCTCTGTTCCTTTTTGATTTTTTTTTTCATTTTAAGAATAATTTCTTTCGATTTTTTTTTTTTCTTTTTAGACATTTAGATTTATGGGCAACTGACTCATATACTATATTTATTCTACACAGGCAAATTCTTCGAGAATTTGAATGAGAAAAGCTACAGCGTTTCCCCACGTCGTAAAAATGAGTTCTACTTTGAACAGATCATTAAAAACTGATTGCAAATGAGGCTCGCGAAACTCGTTTAGTGATAATTGCAGACAAAATAACAAAATAGGAAGCAAAATATTCCCTGTCATAATCGGAAAAAGGTTCATCGTATTGCATATAATGAATAAAACGTGCAAAGTAGTGTTGATGGTGACTGAAATTATACCCGAATATAATGTAAGAAATCGCATTTTTGTTGTTTTTTCTTTGGTACTTTGAGACTTTATATTTAAAGGATGAGGTTAGATTGAATAATATTTAAGCACTTTCTACAAAATGTGTTTATTGTTCTTATGCTAATTAATCTACCTTTGTGGAGTCCAATAGAAACGAGAACCGGAGGGTATTCCTCAAATAATGAGAACATCTGTTAGCAAAATGTTTCCAGATTACAAACCCAGTAAAATATTTTGACAGATCATGACTTCAAATTATTGTTGGAGTAAGACCACGTCAAAATTATTAAGTTACCCGTTCGTATTTAGTAATTACCCAAAGACATATTTTGACATAGTCCATGTACGTCGTAGCCAGTTCGAACAGAGTTTCTGGCGCTTTCCCGTAATAAAACGTATGTTAACATAATAGTGAATTTTCTATTCAAACAAAACACCTTCAGTCTTAGCAGTATTATTGATTTACGCTTTTGCAGTTTGCTTTCGCAAGTGGGTCATAAACCACATCGTGAATTTACAGGCAGTAAGTATGAGTAGTGTTTGAAATGTTTATGCGCTCTAGTCTGTCAAGCAGACGGAAAATGAGGATTACTCACGCCGAAAACATGAACACATGTTTGCATTAAATTATACGATTATCTTACATATGACGGACAGTCGACATTCGCAGAGCATTTAAGTATGCACTCAATTACACATTCGTGAAATTCTTAGGAACGGATACGTTTTAAGAAGTGTTGAAGGAAAAATTTAAGTTTAATACTATTACTAAGAAATCAAAACTATACCAGTATAGCTTTAAAGTCAACAATAAAATTAATATTTGATGAATTTATGCATAATGTTCTGAGACATAAAGAATCAAATAGTTTAATATTTTCATTAAATCAGTCATGCTACACTTTTCGCTTTTGTTGACAATATTGCATAACAGATGATAAATAACAACGTTTGTATCAATATGTCGGCAAAATCACTCTGGTTTTCAATGAAAAACAAATCAAAGAATATTACGGAAATACAATAATACTTTGACATTGTAGAAGTGCCCACAAAAGTTCTAAATGCAAATTCTAAATATGGTTTCTCCGATCAACGCCAGGCAAATGCCGGAGCAGTACCCTACAAAACGGGCCACGGATCGCGCGCGATCTGTCCTTCCTCTTCCTTGTCGTATCCTCTCCCCTTACACACACACACTTACACTAACATGCATTACACTACCACATATTCCGGGAGATCGGTCGGGAGCTTAGAGATTATCCCGGCTGGGGCGGTGCCCGCTGGTGGGAGAGTCCTGGTGAGGGGGAAACCCCACTAGCCGACGGTAGGACGGCGCCGGATCTCGCCATCCAGCGGGGGAAGACCACCGCCATCTCCCGAGAAAGAACATGCACTACACTAACGGGACTAATGACCAAAGCAGTTGACGCGCCCGGAAACACGAAAAAACCAAACCAAACCAAACCAACCCACAAATCGTTCACAAGACAATCCATCCCTCTCAATCGTACTTTTTTCGCGAGACCTCTAGAGGTGTTCTTCCTTGAGAGATGTCGTTTGGAGTGTACCGTTGTGAGAATCTCCCACCTTCCGGGTGTGCTAAAGTACTGAAGTTACTAGAACTTGTTAAATTAAGTACGGTAATATAATATAAAAGTTGATGTTAATGTAATACAATCATGAGGAATAATATGTGTCATAATGTTATAAATTGTCATGTACTATAATCAGTAATGTAACCCATTGATAAATACTTAACTGTGGTCGCTGATGACCTTTGTTGTTAAAAAGCGACTTTAAATAAAGAAATAAAAAATAAAATTAAAAAATATCCCATCTTCACGTTAAAGCCTAGTACTTACTTGTAGACTCGATGTACTTGTATCTCCGGACGGTCTGTGGACACTTTAGGGTGAGACACTCAAATAAAAAAAGTGATAAGAATCGCGTGGAAGTATTTCCATTTTATAATGCTTACAGTAAAATATGCGGATAAAGCGAAAGAATTGGCTTATATTTATGTTATGTTATGCAAAACTGTTGGGATCCATATACAATTCCTTAAATATAATTAAATTATCTTATCTAAACTACAAGACATGAATGTGTTTGATACTTTCATTTGTTTTATTGATTTGCCTGATGTAATCAGTAATAATATTATTACGAATGTATACAAGCACGCTATTCTTTGTTCAGTTCTAACTCTTTATTGGCAGTAGGAAATGGTGTGAAGTTTACGACAGTTGCATCATAGAAATATATTTGAGGCGTTGTTTTGACTTAGGTATTTATTTTGCCAGAAAGCTTTTTCGACCATGCGACCGAAAAAAGCTTTCTGACAAAAATAAATACCTAAGGCAAAACAACGCCTCAAATCTATTTCTTTATTAGCAACTGGGATATTTTTCTACCATCTTCTTCGTTGTAGTTTGTAAGATTTTATACTTCCTGCATATGTTTTCATTTCTGTTCTCTTTCACGAGATAGAGCACAAATTTGCTTATTTAGCAACAGGTGAAGGTTCTAGGAATTAAAATCGCGGGAAGTAGGAAATATTCTACCACTTGTTCCTAAGTGGTAGAATATTATTGGCCAAGTTTTTACAAACATTTCCGCGAAGAATTTAATTCTTTAGAAGTTTATTTTTGTGCGAGGAAAGATAAGAATATTATATCGAAGTATCTAGTCGGCAAGTATTAAAAATAATATCATATTTGCATTCTATCACATTTAATTACAGCACACGCCCCGCCGTAGAAATCATATTCATCATCGACAGCTGTCAGTATCAACAGCTCACTAAGAGAAATCTACGTAATAAAACATGTACGTCACTTTACAACAATAATCGGGAGCGGCAGCTCAGTGCATCAACTGATGTCACTGCAGCGCCTCTGACCTAGAGGTCCTAGGTTCGAGTCCTGACAGAATATTTTCTGCTGCTGACGACAAGACATTGACAGAATATTTTCTGCTGCATGACTATTTCTATGGTATGTACTGGACCCAATCGAATTGTGTAAATTGGGTGCTTTTTTATTTGTGTTAATTTTTCTTTCTGAACAAATATGTTCAATTCTTTTGTAAATAATAAACAATTTACTCGTTTCTGAATGGTTTATATATTTTAATGCAAATTTTTGCATAGAAAATATTTGTTCAAACAACATTTGAGTGCTTCGGAGCCATTCAGAATATCCATGGAATTTATTAGACAAAATATGCTTAAAATTGTCTTAAGAGCTTATTTTCGAAGTTCCAAATTTTCGTCCCTGGACACCCTGCATATTTAATTAAATGTTAATGAGTTAAACGGATAGGTACGAGCCAATAGAGTTAAACCATAATATTAAAAATTTGAGGTAATAATGGCAGTGCGTTATTGCAGGTTCACATAGCGACACACTTACGCATATTCACAAAGCGGTCGATCAAAGGTACGAACACAAAATTACCAATAAATATAGAAATATGGAATTTCATATGATTCAAATTGTCTGATATCTGATTACGAGGTCCTGTACGCGAGTGGAGAGGTGTTCAGTTTCAATAAGTTCATTAAATGAAATCTGATTTTGGTCCTCACTAAAATGATTTTCTAATTTTGAGCCGTATTTTTCTTCGTTACAGATTCTAATTTATATCCGATATCGTAATTCACATTCTATATTGTACACATTACTCCCTTGTAAAAAATGCTTGTCCGTGTTTAATTTATTAATAATTAATGTAGAAAATTACCTACCTCATTTACTATTTAAAAGCAAAATTTAAATTTTCCCATTTGAGACCCGTTTGCGTGGTTATTGTAGGTCGAAAATTGAAACGGATTTAGTTTAATAAACCTTTTTTTTAATTAGTTTGAAGACATGTTTGAAGAAGTCCATTCTTATTTCATGATACTACAAAAGAACTTACTCCCACGATGGATGAGTAGTAGCACAGCCGTGGAAGTAGTAAGCTGTAGTAGAAAAGAGCTCTCCGAATGTTTTCTCCACATCTCTAGATGCGCGAACGAAATATTATTCAATTTATGAATTGAAAACTAGATCAAATAGATTATAGTAAAGGAAGAAAAGCTAATTCAAAAATTTCGAATCAATAAACTGTCTCAGGTATGTTTAAAAGTAATATCATAGAAAATGTTAATGTAATGTATCGTTGGTCCTTTAATATTTTCATTGAAAAGCTGTATTAATCGTAGATGCCGCATTATTACATCAAATTGAATTCATTTTCTTTCTTTCAAACAGTGAAGTGCAGAGTGTCTCATTATCAACACATTTCCTTCGATTCGACTTTCGACTATGTAATTGTTAAACAATGAATATAATGTCATTGTTGTTATCAGTGTTGCTATTATTATTGTTGTAATTGTTATTATTATTATTGTTATTAGTATTGAATTATAAATCTCAGAATCTTACTGATTTTTTCAAGTACATTTTTTCAAGAGTTGCGTAAATTTAATTTTTTAAAAATCCTTGCCAGATATTGACTTATTTTCCTACAACTCTTTCACACCATACGTTAAGGTGCCGACAAATGCACTAACACTGCAGTGTCGACATGTCCACTAACATCAAGGTGCAGATAAATCCACTAATACTAAGGTGTCGACAGCTGACTGTGCAAAGTTCACCGCTCCGCTAATGACGGATGGAACTCACGGAGTTGCCGACATTTCAGGTAATAGCCCGGAGGAGCAGTGTTTGTTTATTCCATTAGCGTAGAGTGACGAACGCCGAGCGAAACGCCCATCGATTCTCCCCAACCCTTTGCCTTGGCGCGTCGCGCCGACTTCGCCACCCGAAAGCCCTGTCATCCCGTGGAGTGCCGGGCGACACGAGCACCGCGAGAGGACATTCGCCCCAGGAATTGTGTTAATTGCCCGTTGGAGCGCGCTCGGGAGAGACGCGGCCGCAGGTAACTAAGAGAGAACTCAACGGCGGCAGACATTCATTAATTGACGCATTCCCCAAATTAACAGCGTCGTCCATTTGCTCGCCCCGCCCGCGCGAAACGAGAGCGCTTCAAATCGAGACTCAGGTCGCGAGATGTCCACCTTGAAACGAGACAGCTCGCGTCCTCGAGTAGGCACGCCTAGCACTAAATATATTTCTTCCGGATTCGCAATTGCGATGGCAGCACTGACTGGCCTCCTCAAAGCGCGCGCCTTTTGAAACCATTCTAGTACGCAATTTCCTCGTCAGGTAGCGCTAGTGTTTGTGATAGTTAAGCGCTCCGCTAAGAGATGGCGCGCGCGTCGCCTCGTCGCCACGTCCTCGGCCGCCTGGTGGCTGTCATCGTGTGTGTGCGGGTAGTTGCAAATGGCCTCGGGCGAGCGTTGCGGAGCGGCGGCGTCGTCTGTATCGAGGCCACTGGCGTTCGACAGCTTCGCGACGGGAGCAGCAGCGGTGGCGGCGGGAGTGCGCGGGCGAGCGTCCACGACGGAACAGCGGGCTCGGGGATTGTGATGGGGAGTGCCACACCGTGCCGTTGCGAAGCCCTTCTTCTTCCTTCTGTGCTGTTACTTCTGCTGGTGGCCTCCGCGTGACACGGCGCTGCCGCCTCGAGCCGCCGCTGATGCTGTGAGAGGGAGAGAGAGAGAGAGGAGCTGAAGGCGACATCGCTCGGGAGGACGAGGTAAGGCAGCACAACGCGGTGCGGCGCGCGCGCAGACAGGCGAGTTACGTAACTGGTGCCCGCGGGCAGTGGCCTGCCGAGGGCGCCAACCCCTGACGCCGGGGAAACACCCTGTCCTTTGCCAAGGAACAGCTGCCGCCGTGCGCTCACCGGGCCGGATATAACTGCACGCCCCCTGTACCCCTGCCCCCCCTCCCGCGGACGCGATCTGCCTTTGGTTGTTCCACGCGGGGTGAAGGTTAGGAAAAATATTGCCCTCGGGAATACCGTGTCGCTGGACATGTAACAGGAGTACTACAACATTTGCCGTAGTAAACAATTGGCAAGCTGGCGTTGTGATGCATGTATTGACAAATATTATCCGGGTCAAATGATCGTAATTGATGACCTACAATCCTAACGTTACGTCAGACTCAATATACCGCCATTTTCAAATTTCATTTTGTGCATTCCCTTTTCGATATTCTAATGTCAGCAAAGCCATTATTTCGTAGCACAGGAAATGTGTTACATTAGAATTCTAAAGCCCCAATCAAATGTTTCGTTCACACTTTCCGGTCATTTGAAGAATTTTGTTGTAACATCAAGTAATGTAATGTGTGTTTTGTTTTGAGTGGTAATTTCACTTGTAATATACGCATTATGGTGCTTAAATGTTTGAAAGCGTGTTCAAAGCTGAATTGCATCTAAAAGCGTTTCTAGTATTACACAAAAAATATTTCTTTTTTTTATGTAGAGTTATGATGCAATATGAAACACTAATATTTTTATTCGCGACGACAACGCTTTATTGTGTTGGTGGTTGTTTATTTTCTTTCACCTCGTTTGGAGGATGCTTTTTTTCTGCCGCCGTTTGTAAGCAGATGTTTTCATTAGTGTCTACTGGTAAGGGAAAGCATATTTTGGTATGACCAATATTTGGATTAATCATAAAAATAAGTATTGCAGTAACGAAGAAACAATTGACTACATCCATGTACTATAAATTATTGTGCCATTAATTATAGAAGGGATTAAATTACAATGTGTTCTTAAACAGATATAATGACCTCTAATCCATCGGGAAATGGAAATTAATTTCCATATTTGAGACGCTCGGGTGTAAATAATAGCATTTGACATTTTGGAGGAACTCGATATTAGCCTTTATAAAGAATGTCCTAAAGGCTAATATCAAGTTTCTTCAAAATGTCAGATGCCATTATTTACAATCCAATGCCTCACTTTTAAAATTATCATTCAGAAATTACGCCAGTTTCGACAAAAATGAAATCAATATTTTTTTTAATTTATACACGTACGTTTTATTACGATTGAAGAAATCACATTTCTTCAAGAGAAGAGATGGTCATTGGATTGAAGTAATCGCAACAGATCAATAATAATAATAATAATAATAATAATAATAATAATAATAATAATAATAATAATAATAATAATAATAATAATAATAATAATAATAATAATAATAATAATAATTAATAAATGCAATTACTCATTTGTTGTTCTGGTTCTTCCCTTAATTCATGACTAAAGATCTTAGAAGCTGCTTCATTGTAAAATCTATTCAAGGTTGCAACCAGCTTCCTAAGGAGCAGATCTAGAGACTGTGTACTGTAACATGCAAAGGGGCGAGCGCTTGCTGAGCCAGACCGAAGTCTCACCCTGAGCAGCGCAGCTCCACGGTGCACTGGCGAATCCGGACGGGGGGGGTACGGCCCTCAAAAGGCCTAGAGGTTTTGTTTACCTTTCTTTATTTCGCAAAACCGATTTTAATATTTATTTGTGTTCGAATAATGTAATTATTTAAACAGTTATTTTGTATATTTGTATTCGTATTCTTATTGTATATTGTATATTTGTAATTGTAACTGTACTTTCATATTTCTGCATTCTGCCACCGGACAACATCTGCCCATTTCTAGAATAAATCTATCTATCTATAGTGTCGTATCTGAAGTACATAAATAATAAAAAAAAATTGTTGACTATTTAACAAAAACATACGGTGCTTCCCCTGAATGAACGACCGGCTCCGCCCCTGCCGCGGTGCGGTGCAATATGGGAATGCTCGCTCCCGGAACCGAAGGCGCGCGGCCGCCGCCGCTCACAATGGCAAGCTCCGAGCGGTCCGCCAGCGCGGCCTTCGACCTTTCCCGCGCCGAGGCTGTCCCGCGACGCCCCACCACACCTCTCCTCCCCTGGCAGGGCGTCGCGACGCCGCGCCGCGCCGCGCGGTCGCAGCTTTCGACGACGCCCTCCTACCCAGGGGCGGATCCAGCCGATCTTTTTTTGGGGGGGGGTAGATTTTTGTTAAATAGTAAACATACTTATTATTTTTTATATAATTTACGTACTATAGTTATGATACTATACATTACTATTCTTTAAATAATTACATAATTCGAGCATAAATAAGTATTTATATCAATTTTTCCACATAAAGGAAACTGAACGAAAACTCTGGGTCTGGGTCTTGGGGGGGGGGCATGCACCCCCCCGTCCTGGATCCGCCTGTGCTCCTAGCCTGGTGCCTGGAGGCTTGAAAAGGCTTTGAAGCAGGGGACCCCAGGAGGGTAGGGAGGGTAGAGAAACATGCTCTAGGCCCCGATGAAACTGGTGCTCCCCAAAATATCTTGTAATTCAAAACAAATAAATGTATTTGCTTCTAATTCGAATCAGCCGCTGTAAGTTATTTTTGTTCCCTGGAGAAATGAATTCTGTTTATGTATGAGGTAGCGGACTTCCATGTCAAATAAGCCCCCCCCCCCTCCCGCGTGGTGTCATAGGTCTCTTGTTTCCTCTGGGCGCCCCTAGGAACGTGAGGTTTAAGATTTTAAGCGTTTAAGATTTATTGACAACATAATACTGGTCAGGAAATTTAATGACGAATCTACAGTGGTCGGGTTCATGGGGAGTGATGACCCCCATGAAATTCAAAATTTACGGTACTACAACAATATTTTTTATAAATACACTGAAAATGTTAATTTGCGACTGTTTATATGATATATTAACGAGTATACATTTTTGTATTAAAATGTATTTTTGAAATTTAACGTCGTAAATATTTTCCCGTGTTTAAATTTACAATATTTCTCCAGGATTTTTAAACGGCTTATTATTAAAATTTTTTGATCTGAGAAACCAATAGGATGCATCAATGGTGTTTGATTTCATCGATTGTTTGTACTTTTAAGTAAGTAATTATAAAGTTTATAATATATTCGAAAATAATTAATGTTAATTATTTAGTATCAAATTCATCCATTACTTTGCACTATTTACAATATGTTTGTATGAAATGGCCCATAATATTTTCTGGAGCAACCCTTAGCCTTCTGAATTAGAACTCTAAAATATCAGTATATGGATTTTTTCATTCACGTTTACCTATCATGAAAACATGACAGATTTTTTCGTTCCCTCGTTTTCTCCTCCAATAACACGAAGTTCCTCTGTATGACAGTTGAATTTGAAATTTGACCATCTCCATCTCATCTCAAAAATTAATTTATTTCAGTTATGTTTTATTAAGATCTGCAAATGTTGTTTTCTAAGAGGAGTACTAAAGACGTGACATTTCAGAAAATGATTGAAATGGATTTCACAACATATACAGTTCACAACAAATTATGCATTTTAATTAATGCGTACTTCTGAAAAACCTTAAAATCATTAGGTAGTGGCAAATCGTTAGTATTATTACCACAGTGGCGAGTGGCTTGTCATTGATGTATCCTCTCAGTACCTTTTCTAAATTAAAAACTTGCTTTTGAGTAAAAATTCAATTATTTTAGAGATAAATTAAAATTAACTTAAACTCCTAATGTACTGTATATTTATTATGTAATTTTATAAAAATAAACAATTTGTTGTGACATTGAAAAGCAAATTCCCCTCGCTAGATGATCATCTGGATTCCTTAGTGGTTTGCTGGTTACTAAAATGCTGAACGCACTTTCAATTCAATTCTGAGAGCCCGTATATTTTGAACGGTAAATTAGATGGAAGGGCAACCTTTGTTGTGAGCTTTTAAAAAGATTTTTTTCAAGACACGTAGTTCTTTTTGCCTTACGACAAAGGGCAACAGGAACATAGATTGTGCATGTAAATAGAGCCTGGAATTTCGCCTTCCTAAAATGATATACAATGAAACATTTCAATGGTCCTGTCAACTTGCTAAATGGCAGGTGGAGCTCGCCAAACTGTTATCTTCTAATTTTAGTAGAGCAATGAATGCGTAAAAGTATTTCGTAATTTTTACACGTAAAGAGAGACGGTTCATGTGAAATTAAATTGTACATGAGAATGATAAATTCGCCGTGAATGTTCCAATTAAAAAATGGGCGAAGTAATTTTATATTTCAAAGATGTGCGGACAACCGTCTCGATTTCAATAGACCGCAGTTTAAAAGCCGTTGCATAAATTGAAACCCTATTTACTATTTTCTTCTCTTTATCTCTTCCTTTTATTCTTGCTTGATAATTTTACAATTTGCGTTGCATGTTTCGAGGCGAAAATAGCCAATTAGTCTACTGCGACCTTGATGAAATTGCAGTCACATTCTGGTCAAATTATACTCGCATTGATGTAAAGACGCAGTTGACAACTTTATGCACTTTTTATTGTCCTGAAAACAAAATTAGGAACGTGTGCCTTCTCGCATAAAGTATACTTTTGTTGAGAGTTGAGAATAAAAGAAACTTCGTAAGATATGACAGGTCGAAAATAAACTTGTTTTAGAATGTATGTTTATATGTTCTTCACAAAAATGCATTGGCTACAAATGATATATGTAGATCACAGAGTCACGAATTCAATTAGATATCAAATTTTTCTGTGTGTGCATTTTTTAACATTTAGTATTTTTTAAGTCTCGTACTTTTGTAAATGTAAGACAGCGTGTATTACGATCACACAAAGTAAACTTTTAATGGTAATTGCATGTTTTTATCCAGATCCATGTTCACAGATATTCAATTTTGTTTGCTTGTATTTTATATTTTTTATAAATCTGTGTCGTACTGATTTTATACGCTCTTTGGTGAAAAATGTAAATGAACAGCGCATTTCGTGCAATTTTGTAGACGTTGATTAAAAATTGTTTCGTTTTTCGTCACTGTTGCTCATCCCTTTTTATCACACGCGTTCTTCGTACCAACGTTAGGATAAATGAGCAAATAAAACTTTTCCAAGTGCAAAGAAAATTTTTAAAAAATTTAAAAAAGTAGTTAGCTGTTACGGCCAGCTTGAGGAAGATGAAACCTAGTTCAGATATTAATTGTATCTGTCAAAACTTTCTACGTTTTTTAGAAAACTAGAAAGAAACATCTAAATCTTGAAAATCACCCTTCGAAGGTTTTCATAGTAAAATTACATTTACATTTCAGTCATCCAAATCCAATATAATTTATCGAACGTATACGTGGATACTCATTTTGCTTTGCAGTTAGAATATTTGCCAGCGACTAAATCAAACGAAAATATCAATATAGGACACTTGAATGGCGTTTGAAAAAAGAATATTTACAGGTATGACTCAGTTTTTATTATTTCACCTGCCAGAGAATACATTCATTGAGTTCGAAATCATCATTTTTCTGATATAAAAAAACATGAAATATCAATTTGAAAATGAAAATGATACTTCTGTAATTCGAACGTAGACATCTCGTATTCCTCGATACCTCCAAAATCATTCGCGCACCATTCCCAAGCGCATGATATATGACTCTCTTACCGCCGTAACTCGAGAATTCTAGAACTCTAATGATTCCCATTCAGTTTCGAGGTATAATGGAGAATTTTCACTTTCGATAGCGCATAGTCGAGCTGATTCAATTTCGCAAATCCGTCACTCGAATTCAATTCCGGGGCTGGGCCTCTCATCGCGCAGTAACGAACCGTCACCGTCACCGTCACCGTCACCGTCACCGTCACCGTCACCGTCACCGTCACCGTCACCGTCACCGTCGCCGCCGCCGCCATACCGCCATCACCGCCACCCACCACCGCCCCGCCCACCACCACCGCCACCGCCACACCGCCACCACCGCCACCACCGCCATCACCGCCACCGCCATCACCGCCACCACCATCACCGCCACCGCCATCACCGCCCCCCATCACCGCCACCACCATCACCGCCACCGCCATCACCGCCACCGCCATCACCGCCACCCCCATCACCGCCACCACCATCACCACCACCGCCATCACCACCACCGCCATCACCACCACCGCCATCACCACCACCGCCATCACCACCACCGCCATCACCACCACCGCCTTCACCGCCATCACCGCCACAGCCACAGCCACAGCCACAGCCACCGCCGTCGCCGACGACGCTGCCCGCTGGGGCTGCGCGCATCTCGTTAAGATGCGGGCGGGCGAGATGGAAAGTGTTTGGTCGGGGTAAAACGCTCGCGGTTGGTTCCCCGCCGCCCAGTTCGCGGGGTGACGCAACACCTCGCGAGAAATCGCCCGCTGTGGCAACGCGCCGCCGCCGCCGCGCTGCCGTGGGCGACTACGCACACTGGGTCGAAAGGCGGGTTTAGCAATAAAAAAACTGGTGGTGTCATAGCACATACTTTCTCTCATTATTTCTAAATTTGGTGTTTGCGAATATTCAGATAGTTCAACGACAATTAGACCCGCGCAGTGGAGCGTCTCTACACCTATCTGTGAAAAAAAATTAAAGAAGAAAATTGGAGTGGTTTTCGAGAAAAGCATTTTTAGAAATTACATATATTTTAAGTATAAGTCACTTTTTTTGCAAAAATTATACGTGACCTTTTTTAAAGAGCTGATTTTTTACGACATACTTTAAAGCAAAAATCCATATTACAATTTTGTAGTTTTGAAATTTTACCTGTTTGCAATTTTCGAAAAACGGAGAGATAGCCGAAAATCGAACTAGTACCAAATTTTTTATCGTCCCTTACAACATATGAGGAGAAAATTTAAAGAAAAAAAATTGAGCAATTTTTTAGAAAAAAGATGCGTGTATTTCGCGCAAAATTATACGAAAACTACTCATATTTTCGAAAAATTGATCAGGAACTTATTTAAAGATTCGTCTTTGGGAAACCATTTCATTATGGAAAAAATCACTATCTTCAATAATTTAGTTGTAGGACGACACTAAAAAACAATGCACTTTGGCAGTTTTAAAAAAATGGGCCATTTCAACGAGCGTGAGACCTGCACCATTCTCTTAAGCATCCTTTACGCTATCCGAAGGCGAAGTTTGATGAGACAATTTTGTGCCGTTTTTAAGAAAATTTTGAAAATGTTTTTGAGGTTTCATGTACAGTACCCCCAAAAATCAAATATCAAAATTCCCAGTTTCCCGGCGCACGATTACATAACTTTCTCTTTTGACGAAGTACTTCCTAATGCGAGAAAGTAAAAACTGGTGTAAGATAATTATGATTTGTCATACTCATTATTGAGGTAGTCGTCGGAGATGGCCTTTGCCTCAAAGGTGAGGTCTGTTCCCTGCCTGGTGACCCAGTGGTGGTTTTCCTATACTATTCACTACGAACACTGCTAGGGATGATCATGATGGGTAATTGCTGATGAGAAATGACGGATTATGAAAGGAGTTACTGTTTAAAAGGAATGCATGGTGAAATGAGATAAAGCGTAATAACCGTATGATGAAAGTCCTTACTTTCGTATACCTTCGTGGGGCACGAACCCACAGCCTTCGGCTTCGCTTTCTGTTCCATGGCCCGCATCACATAAGCCTGCAGTGGGTAAACTAAATGTTGGCAAATAAATGCGTAACCGTGGTGATGCAGAACGTGAAATGATTAATACTCTGTGAGAAGGTACTGTTAATATCGAAAAATTGAAAGTCCTATTTGCAACTAGTTTGCTGGTCCTAAAACAATGACAAAAAACCGTCTCAAATGTTTCTCAGGTCTTCAAAGGTTTAAAGTAAACAGCGACTTTAGAGTTAACCCTATTATTTCTTTTTTACGTAATATTTTTTTAAAAACTGCAAACAAAATTTACAAACTATCACGGGCTGTATCAGCAGCACACTAGATAAGTGAGGATATTCAGACACAACGCGTTAATAATTTTCACTATTTATGGAATACCCCCACGTGATGCTTGCACGAAACATAACCTTCTGATTTTTACTTCTCCAAGGTATTGGAATGTCGAATCCATGTAATATCAGCGCCGGGGCACGTGCATCACTGCCTGGGGTGCCCATGAGAGTAGACAAAGAATTACTATAACCCTACGTGAAAAACATGAAACATAGGCTGTCTGTTAATAAGATTTTTCTTAATAAAAGTTCCAATAATTACTTTTTATAGACAGTCACAAACCCATATTAAAACAAAATGATTTTTACATTACAATGGTACTACAATGATGTTTCTTCTTTAAAGATACCATTGTAATGTAAAAATATTTTGTTTTAATAAATGGGTTTGTGACTGTCTATAAAAAGTAATTATTGGAACTTTTATTAAGACAAAACCTACATGATAAAGTAGAAGCTTATTATTAGCCACTAAGAACCGTCTTGAACCTTGGGAATACAATAAACATTAAGTATTCGTAACTGTGGTCATAGATTAGAAGAATTTACACCCCCACACAATTTTGTTACAAAGAATATTTTTCACATGTCACATACTGATGGAGTGTAGAAGAATGATGTGTCATATTTGATGATACTGAAGACACTTTTTAATTTTTTACTTTCTCTATTTTTGAATGCCGAATGCCAATATTCCGGATATTTCAGAATATATAAATGTTTTAATACTTTGGTTTCCTTCGAAGTTCTAGACAGATAGATCGAATTCAGCTGCTGTCTGGAAGGGAATCTGGCAGCCGGCTGCTCTGATCAGTAGTTTTCCGTGGTTTGTCCGATCAACACCTGTGCGATTGCCGGAGCAGTTCCCTCACAAATGGGCCACGGACCGCGCGCGATATTTCCTTCTTCTTCCTTGTCCTACCCTCACCCCTCATTTACACACACATGCACTACACTACCACACTTCTCGGTAGACTAGTCGGGAACTTAGAGCTCGACCAGTGGGACGGTGCCCCGTGGTGGAGATACCTGATTAGGGAAAACCTCGCAAGCCGACGTAGGTTGGCTGCGGATCTCGCTACCCTGCAGGGGAAGATTACCGCCATCTCCCGCGATGAAAACATGCACAACACTTACGGGACTAATTACCTTAGCAGCCGGGAATCATGCGCCGGAAGTCGGGAATCTACCAATCAATTTCAAACCTTTGAAGTTCCAACACAAGGAAAAAGTTCATTGAGCAATGAAGGGTAGATTTCCAGACTTTATCATCTAAAGTAGACATGTACAATATATCGGGTAGAATTCTTACCTCTCTTAGGAAAGCCTCTCTACCATTTAGGAAAGACGACTTGCACACTGAAATTAATAATGTATATTATTAATTATATAAGCTATTAGTGCCTGAGCGTGCTGTATTGAATTATCATCGAATAAAAGCTATATAATCGAAGACAATTATCCGAATTTGAAAAACCGTCGTGGCATTTCCATTCCTGTGTATAATTTGGAATCGGCGCACTGCCCCCAGTGTGGTGCTCGAGAGTAAATAAATGAATAAATGTGTGATGAACAACTTCACGGCTAACTGCCGTTTAGTGATGTTCTCAAAATTTGCAGATTTAGATCCGGGCTGAGGACCCGAAAAGGGATTGTCCTCCCCCTTGTTAGTGTGTAAGATTATATGTAAGGTTAGCACATAAGTCTGTAAATACATATGTATAGTTATTTTTACTGAGCTATGTAAATTCTTCAAAAATTAATAAATTAAAAAAATAGTGATGTTCCCGCGCTAGGAAAGCCCCTTCCTCCGTGCAGCGCTGTCGCAGCTCGACTGAACCTCTCGGTGCCAAAAGATCGCATTATGCAACATGCAAGACTCAACTGGAAAACACACATAACACTAAAAAACAACAACAACAAGCAAAAATAAAAATAGCTCAACTAAAATTCCTTTTCAACTCCAAAAGCCGGCTATCCCTAACAAATGCCATTACAATTTATAAAGCAATAGTCAGACCATTAATGCTCTACGCATGTCCCATCTGGACCAATACATCTGTTTCTAACATATAAACTTCAAATTGTACAAAATAGATTCCTCAGATTAGCAACACATGCCCCATGGTTCATCTCAAACGCCCAACTTCATAAAGAACTGAATATATCACCGATTATCAAACATATTGCCCATTTTCCCAATAATTTTTACTCCAACCTAAATACAATAAACCGAGCCGTCCACTACAACCTGGCCACTATAAATGACTTCCCTACTAGAATTAAGAATAGATTTCCGTTTGAAGCGTTCTTGAACATTTTCTCTACTAATTGTTCGTAGTAGAGGCTCTTGTAGTTTCCTGCACCTCTAGTAAGGTAGTTTAGTTTCAAGGTTTTACAGTAGCAATGCTATAGTTTTTACTGATCGGAATTTCCCCAATAATAATTTTAGCAAACTGCACTAACGAGGGGAAAGATGAGTAATTTGGTAACTGATTCGGGGTGTATTTCGCTCACTCAAAAATAAGATTTTTTCATCAAATGCAACCTGCAACTGAAGAACGCGACCAGTCGTGTATATTGCGCATCGGCAGAATGAACTCACTAAGGAGGTCGCTGGCGCATACGTCAGTCGAGTGCGACGGCGCTCACGAAGAAGATCCTTCGGCAGTTAGCCGTGAAGCTGTTCATCATTAGCTGATGCTTGCCCTCATTTAGAGAGAAAAGCACCAGTCGTGCGGTTTGTCCGCATCTGAATAGCCGAAAACAAAGCGAAACTGGGCTCTCACCAACTTGTATGTGGCGGCGCTCTGAAAAGAACACATGGATCCCGCGTTGCTTTACTTCTCAGGGATGCTTTGATTGACCTTTGTGTCCATTCTGGCCGAACATTTGTTCTGGTCCAATGTAATACCCGAAAGGGTCCTCAGAAAGTAATTAGCAACATTCAGCGTTTCGTCCGTATCCGACTCATCATAGAGGCTTTCAGGCTATGAGGCTGTTGTTGAATAAATGTGTGTTTCTTCCTACATATTTTGTAACGTTGAAGCAATTTCAATTTAAGTGTGCGCGAATAGTTTTGAAGAGCGGACATAAAACATGGGATTGTTCACCATTCAAAATGTTTCCCTTTTTTTTAATTTTCCCCCCATAAAAAAATTGTTTGATGCAACCGGCAACACATTTAGGAATTGCGGAAGAGCAATGCAGACAGGAGATGTCAGGGGCGGTGATATGGGACGGGGAGGGCAGAACGAGTGCGTCAGGGATCTGAGTGGGTAGAGTGGAAGAGGGCGGAGCGGAGAAGTAAATCAAATTATTTCAATTTTAAATTATAAACGGACTTAATTGCTCTTCGTAATAAAGTGATGTTTGTGAAACAACTACCCGGGCAATGCGAGGAACGAACGTAACGTAACGCGACGTAACGCGAGGAACAAACGTAAGAGAGCAACATGAACGAGAAACGTTCGGATATCATAGAAAGACCACATCCTTAAGAGGCAATAATCTTGATTTCATCCAAGTGTAAGATACCTTTACTTTCACCGGAACGCCTCATAAAGCACTTTCATAATAACGTTGTGAAATAGTTTGTGTTTTATTATTATTATTATTATTATTATTATTATTATTATTATTATTATTGTTGTTGTTGTTATTATATCCTACAACACTCGTTATGGGCAATTACCTTCTAAAGAACAGGAGCAAGAGTTGTTTTACATTCATAAAATGTAGAAAAAACAATAGAATCTACTCTTTTACGTAAATTACACAAAATATCTAAAATTCGAAACGATACAGTAAAATATACTCAAAATTATACCTAAGCTTATAGATAAAAGAATACAAGTAAAATCTAAAAATATCGAAAAATATGCAGAGTTAAAACAATTTCCTCCCACACGAAAGCTTTGTTTCTTTTTCCCCTCCTCGTCAAACAGTTCATAGCTAGTCGAACAGATTTAATTCTGCTTGGGTCGTCGGAGCGCCCCTGTGAAATAGTGAGTGGGCGAGGCAAACGCCGGCTTGGGCCCACTGCTCGGCGGTGTGCGGGCGCCGGCGCCGGCGCCGACAGCGAGCTCCGCAACGTGGGAGGAGGGGGGGGAGAAGGGGAGGGGAGGAGGGGCAGCCTGGGACGAGCGCGCGCTCGCACGCGGGAGAGTGCGTGAGATACAGCTGCGAGAGCAGGCGAGATGTCGAAAGGCTTTCTGCGTTACAAATTAAAGGCGGCATTTTTTTTTTCTTCAGACATAACAATTCTATACACCAATACTTGGGTTTTTCCTAACGAGACATCTGAGGGAAGTATCTCCTAAATTGAATAGGGCGTCTTTCTCCGTCGTGCCGCTAGAGTCGCTTGATCTGCAGCACTGCTTGACACGGTCGCGATCATGCGACATCTTGCGGTGGGACTGAGAATTACGCAAAAAAAATTGTGCCGTATTTAATTTAGGAGATACTATCCTCAAATGTCTCGGTAGGAAAACAAGGATATGTCTTTGAATGTATTTGAGGTACTTATGAATGATTAGCTGCAGAAGATCTACTGCGAAATATTAGGCACTAAAATAAATCATTCGTTATTTACATGTCTTTATTAAGCATAAAAGATAATTTTGTTGAAATTTAGACAAGCATTACAGTGCAGTTCGGTTCCGAGTTCTCCGGCCCTGTGAGAGGGGTCTAAGTTTCTGCGCGGGGTGAAGGGAGCGCGATAAGGTGATGGGCTGTAGGATTTGTTTGACGACGTCCGTGAGTCACACATGGGCTGTAGGGCCAGCGCGTGCTTGGTCAATGCATTGGTTTCGCAAACATCAGCTCAGTTTTGATTCAGAGTGCGCGAATGTTAGATGCGAAATGACGAAGCGGAAATCGAATTCGACAATTCATAGTGAAGGTCGGTTCTGCATCAGGCGACTACCATGGTCAGATGAATCAAGAAATTTTTCAAAAACGGGTGAGAGAAACATTATTACAAAAACTGCCTTCTAAGGCAGTACTTGTTTTTGATAATGCTCCATATCATAGTGTGTTAGCCAATAAAACCCTAAATGCATATGCATTAAAGCGCGACATGATTCAATGGTTGAATGCATGTTCATGAAAACCTGAGGAAGCCTGAATTATACTAGTTCTGCAACTAAAACCTCAGAACAAGACATACAAAATTGATGAGCTGTTTACCAGTAGGGGTCATTCTGTCATCCGCCTTCCTCCTTACATGTGTGAACTGAATCCCATTGAAATGGCATGGGCAAAAATTAAGAGACTTATAAAGGAAAGCAAAGAAGTTGTCAGAGCTTACACGCCACTGAAGTCAATTTGAAGACTGGAAGGGTTACTGCGCTCATGTCATGAAACTAGAAAATGAATACTGGGGGAGGGACGTCTAGTGCCAGATATTATAGACAGTATTGTTATAAATATGGACTCGGATATCGAGGGTGAAGACACTGAAAATAGTGATAGTTCATCGGTGGACAATGATTGGGTAAGGTCAATGTCTTTAACTCAATAGTAGTGTCCGTCTCTTCCCCCACTCCCTACCGTCGCTTCCTTTCTGTATCCCCACTCTACCCCCTCTCCTTCGCTCTGCGACTGACACAGCGAAATGACATGACGTCACAGAGCCGGAGACATCAGAACTAAACTGTACTTGTTTTGAATCAGTTTTTTGTTCACTTTGAACTCGTCGTTGGGCTACATATTTAAAATGCATTCCATTGACTTACATTGCACTATAAAGAAGCGTCTGAACCGTCTTAATGTGATGTGCATACACGAATGCTCATCTGTCTCTCCGATATGAGCCGTCTGTCTGGTGTCACGATACCAACTCACAGAACCAAAAGATTGGTTTTACTTGGTAAGTTCTCGGCGAGCTATCTGGAATGGCGAACGATGGTCAAACGCAAGCGAAGCAATGCCGCTCTGTGGTTCAAATGAGAGGTGCAGATCAGCCTGAGAGCCAAATATTTACAAATCGCTGAGAAATCCTTTTCTTGTGAATGACAGGAGTCTCGATTCATTTTTCTACGGTCTATTTCTTTAAAATTCTGAAGAATTTTTCAAGCCTAAACACCTGCCAGACAACCCACTACATAAATTATAATACTTTTAATCAAAGTAAATACTGTCTACAATATGTAAAAAAAAATTAAAAATAACTTAACACAATGATAGTACAATATTTTCGCTCTTGACACAATATGTGTTCTGTTGGAATCCATAATGGTCGTACCTCATCTTATTAACCAGACGGATTAACAATTGCAATCAACCCCAAACATTTGAATGTCTTGATCCATTTTTTCACCATCTTTTTGAAAAACAAATTGCTACAGTAATAAACAAATTTCGACCACTCGACACGTTGTAGAAAGAAACAGTTTTTGTTGTTGTTTTGTTTGTATTTTGTGGATAAAACGCTGCTTTTGAATATTTCTGACCCAATAAATATATGAAAATGAAAAGAATATATGACCCAATGAAATGTTTTAATTTATTTTCCCGTGTTAATATAATAGGAAAAATTTTAAATAATCGAGGAAACATCCATTATTTAACGTACCTTCCATGATTCTGCTATCTATTGGTCACCAGAAGCCGCAGTTTTCGCGTGCACTGACAATGAAGCATCAAATTTCCCGATAATAGTTTACCTATGTGAATAATTTCAGGAAATGCCGCCTCGACATTGTACGATTTCTGACATTATCAGAATCAAAAATTAAATATAAAACAAATGTTACACGTATCTTGAGTTTTCTCTTTAAACTTTTTGTTGCGAATTGTGGAATAACTTGAGAGCTTTAATGCCATTTTCACAAGCAAAAGAAAGTTTTTGCTAGTGCACTGTCACGAAAACCAAATAACTACCGATATTATTACACTATCCCATATGTCGCCAAATTTGCACTTCATTCAAGCATCCTCGTGGCTTGACGAGATAGTTTTGAAGAAGTTCAACGAATATCTGCTCCCTCAGGTAGTATTGTTTGGAGCAACTTTTATGATGGGGTCAATACTGAACAATTATCACATCTGGTTGGAAGGAAATCTACTGGCTAATTGGCGTGCAATCATTTATTGCGGAATCTAAAGCAAGCTACCTTCAGTCTGGTTCTTCATAAAATGACCGGCAAAATTCGTTCTAACTTCGCACCCAGAGATAATGAATAATCTCAATATTTTTATGAATGAACACGTTAGCTACTTAACGCTTTTAGTTCACGTCATGATATTATGTACAGAGTCTGCAAAGGACTATCATTTACGTTGCTATCCAAAGCGCTAGAAATAATTTCACTGAAGATAAGCTGAAAAGAATTCGAGCGTTCCACGAGTTTTAATTTTTGTCTTGAATGGAGTTCGGTGTTATTACGCTGCTGGCTACGGTAGTTATCCTTTAGAACAAAATTGAATTTTAAGTGTATATAATAGGTATGTAGGTAGGTGTATATAATAGGTATACAATAGGTATGTAGGTAGGTGTATACAATAGGTATGTAATTAAACGGTTCACAAAAATTCTGTAGAGTGTGGCAAATTTTCTCGAAGACATTTGCTCCACTGTTTCAACGATAACACGAGAAACGAGTCGACTCCCAGCGATGTTAGAGGTGCCCCAATTGTGACTCGGAAGAGGTATTTGTACTCTTGTTTTTCCCGAAAACTTTTATTTAGCTGTGTCTTCGTTCTTCATGAAAACCAAAATAAAATCTTCAGTATTTTTTTTCTCGAGAGCTTCCTGGTCATCCGGAATACAGAATATTTTTATGCAAGAGAAACGACACTTCTCGTTGCTCTTAAAAATTCGAAAGTTAAATAAAAAGTATTTGAATCTGTAACTATTAATCACGATTTAAAGTAAATTATTTCCGAATTTATATTATTGTATTAATGAAATCCGGAGTTAGTGCATCAGGAAAAACTTTTTTCCGTCATGGTGTGAAATGATTGATTACTGCAAAATATGTTGTAGTTTTAAGAATAAATTACTCCTTGATAACAGTACATTCGATTTCAACCTGTTATTTCTGTCTACACTATCATGCTTACATTGATGGCATCTCTTCTTTCTGCTCTCATCTACTCTCATCCTGGGCTCTCTTCTCCTATCATATCTTCTTCCTTCTTTTCTCTCCACGTCTGTAACCTCTCCCACCACGTCTCTCATCGCGCGTCTTCTTTTCTTGTTGGAAGTAACCACGTCATTGAGAGTGACGAAAAATGTGAAAGCTCTGCTAAAACGTGCGCCTCTTGTTTGCACGGAACAAAAGAGTCCGTCGCTTATATTTCCAGGACAATTACATTCTTTAATACTCCACGCTCCTTGAGAGCTATGAAAAGGAACAGTCAACAGCAATACGTGGTCATATGTGTGTACTCACAACATGTTTGCGTGACTAGACATGTAGAGTTAGAATGAACTGACAATAACACCTTTTCTGCACGCTCTTCCAAATGTACTATTTTGCTAAGCCCTTGTTCTTGTAGGATCTGTGAAAATCGTTTTTGTCGGTGTAAGTTCACTCAGGGAGGCACGAATTACTACGAAAATAAAATAATTAAACTTTTGGATCGATATTTTTATATTAATACTTCAAAAAAGATTGTGTCTGTGGAGGCAAATAAAAAAAATAGCTTGAAACAAATTGACGTATAAAGAACTTTTGGAATGTTACTACCAGTTTTCACAAATGTTTAAATTTTAAGAATTGTGGAATTGAAGGGCCAAACTTTCAGATGTGCACTGGTGCCTGATCTTTCATTAGACATCCACGAACACGGGGAAAATTCAAAAACAATGAAACCGTTTTGGTTTTGTATTTTATTTATTATTTTCTCCGAAAAATTCCACTTAATAATGAAGTTTTTTTGCGTGAAACATCTTTTTACCTGAAAAAACACTGAAACTTCAGTACTGAATAATTTTGCTCTCACCGTTTGACTCGTACAAAAGTAAAAACAATTTTGGCGTGAGATTTGGGAGAATGAGCAGTAGTGTGGAGCAAAAAAGGTGGAATGGGCCCGGCAGTGGTGGCCCCAAAGCTCGCAATAGAGATGATGTTTTCACGAGTGACAATCTTCCGAGTTCGAACATTTTTCTGTATCTTATGAACGTAAGTTGTAAAATGTTTCGAAATGATGTGGCTATTTGTGGAGAATGCAATGTTGTCTCCCGACTTTTTCCGAAGTTGACACAAATGAGTTTTTTTTTTTACTTATCAATTCGTTCGACCACTTCACAATTATAAAATAATAATTTTAACATTTTTAGAAAATCTAAATTGGGTGAAACCTTTTCGCAAAAGCATATATAAGTAGGATGTAATTCTCAGATTGGTGACGATGATTTCAATTTGTTTCAAGCAAGTTTTCAAATGAAAAATGAGAAGGATATGTAGTAGTACCACGAGTCCATCACGGGAGATCACTCCTGGAGTTAAAAGTGACCCTAAAATTTCTAATCTACATAGAAATCATCATTTTTCACATATTTTGTTATCACGTTACATTTAAACTTTCATCTTTGGTTAGAAAGTAATATTTGTGTTTCAGACTTCATTAGATTACCTCCAGTGATGAAACTGGAGATATATTACAGATAATTAGTATATGACCAAACCCTACCACGATGTGGCTGCTATATTATATTTGTATCTATTGCACTCTACATGAAATTATATTATTTTCCAAATTGCTGAACGAATTTCGAGCAAGATAACAATAAAATGAAGTTAAAATGAGTGCGCGACTTAATTATGATGTACGATGTGGCGACTACTAACGGAATGCGACATGCCTCAAGAAAACTGGTTGAAGGAGAGATGCTTGGAAAGCAACAAAAAAAAAGAAAAATCCTTAACAGCGGTTCAGGATAGTGTTGCACAAGTTATTGGTGTAGGGTCACAAGCGGATGAACACCAAAGTCAAGATCGGTTTAATAGAAACAGAGAACAACAGAAGGGGCGAGAAAATGAAGGGGCATTGGGAAGAAAAAACACGTGCCGAGTAAGGTTCTCGTGATCCAGAAGTGTCACAACAAACAAACAAAAAAGAATACACTGTATTGTCTTTATTATTTATTTATTTAATAAAATTTAGACTTTGGTATACGATTTAAATTGTATTCAGAAAGGGTATTTTGTTGTTGTTGTTGTTGTTGTTGTTGTTGTAGTTGGTTAGTTTCACCGCTGAGTATTTTTCACTCTGTTCCTTCACGACCTTCAAGGCCACACAAATAAAAGGCACTCGAACCTTCGAGTTCATCCGCGTTAAATTCACTCGAAAAAGAACCGATTCCCCGCGGAAGAACCGAATGCGCGGATTCGTTCCGCGCGGGCGCAGCGCATCGCGAGGGACGGCGCATGCGCGCCGGCCGGCGCCGGAAATTCGGCGTGTGACACAAAGCGCCATCCCGCCCGCCCGCGCGTTCCACATAGCCACCACGTAACGGGACCGGCCGGCGCAGCGGCGGGCGCCAATGCCCCTGTTTTTCGCCTCCTTTTTGCGCCGGCGGCGCTCGCGATGGCCGCGCGGCGGGCGGACGCTACCTCTCCCTCCATCTCCCCCTCCCCCTCCCCCTCCCCTTCCGCCTCCACCTCCCCCTCCCCCGGTCTCAAAGGACCGAATTTACGAAATTTTATCTGTGGGAAACTTAATAAATTCTTAATTGAAATGATTGAAGGCGTTGTCATTGTCAACAATAGTATTTATTTCACAAATAGCAGCTTTAATAGAGATAAATACTATTGTTGCAGAAATAAAACTATTGTTGACAATGACAACGCCTTCAATCATTTCAATTATGTAAATGTCAACTACATCTCACCACTGGATCAATATAATAAATTCTGCCAAATCGTTTAAAAACGCGTAAAAGATTAGAGAAAATGGTGCTGAAGCATGAAAAAGAGGGAAAAAGTGGCAAAATATAGTTATCTCACGAAAAGCTGCAGCAAATTTGTTTGTTTTGCTTCATTTTATCTGTGGGCAACATAAGATTATTTTCCGATATCGAATTTTTTCGCTTCTTCAGTGTTAGAAAGTGAACTAATGAAGCATTCGCGGGCTCTCGAAGCTTGTTCATTAATCTGACATGAGCCGTAGTGATATCATTTTCGAATTTCCCCCACATAGGCGCATCATCGTTTTTTTACAGTTTATATGTGTTGTCGACTTTATATTGATGGGTTGTATGTTCTTTATTTAACAGGCAATTATATTCAGTGACTTTACATTAACCTTCCGTTCATAAATATTGGTATCTGTTTCAAAAATGTTGCAAATATATTTGGTAATTACTACAAAATGGATTTTAAGGTGTGGCACCTTTTCAAAAATATAGCTCTTTCTATAAAAATAGCTTAATATATGTTTTGGGGGGATGAAATGAAGCGAAACAAACACAATTTGCGGGACCTTTTTGCATCTTTTCGTGAGATTACTACATTTTGCCACCTTTTTCCTCTTTTTTTATGCTTCAGCACCATTTTCTCTAATCTTTTCTGGGTTTTTAAAAAGGATTAGGCAGAATTTTTTTACTCTTATTGAACAGCTTTTTCAAAATCACATTTAATCCGAAGTCAGTATTAAATAAATATTAAAATATGTTTTATGTGAATCACCAAAAATGTATATCTCAGCAATAATGGTCAATGCAGTAGTAAAGTCAAATTTAAATTTCAACAGTGTTACTACAACATTTCAACCTTTTTCCGCTGGATTTAATGTGCTGCCCAGTCAGATAAATCAGTACATTTACATGGGTGTACAGAAATCCACTTGTCTCTAACCTGAGGAAAACGTTTACCCTTGCCATCGTGTCGCCGTCAATACTAACAGAGCACTGACAGCGCTTGTGGATTTGGGGGGATAGGAGAGGGGGGTCAGGGGCAGTTGCCTGTGCCCGCAAGAGCACTGAGGGTTCCACGCGGCCAAGTGCTTGTGTGGGCGCTGTTTGACGGGCCTGCCAAGTGCATTCTACTACGCGAACCGCGGGGAGGAATTAATTCAATCAGTACCGGCAATTGTTTATCAGTTTTTTTATATACTACAGCGCTGGGTAAAGTTCTATGAATCATCTTCTACAGACTCTGTAAAGAAAAACAAATTGATGTAATATGATACGTATATTCTAGAAACTGAGTTCATATAACTGGTTTAAAGCTTAATACAGTTGTTTCATCATCACCTTTTTTCCATCTTTTTTGTATGCATTTTCAGAACCTTTTACCCTTGTTACGATCATATTTGCACCTCAAAATCCTTTCCCTAGTAATTTCAAAACAATATAGATTATGAGGACACCATATAGGTCAATTTTTCACATGCTTAGATCTCGGTGTATGAAATCGTATAGTCGAAAATGTATTCGTATACTTCACCTCGCTTTATAAGAGATTTTACAATGTTTACTATTACGGAACCAGTATAAACATTCTTGCAAGGATACTCATATCCTCAACTTAAGTCCATGATAATGTTTCCAAAATTTGCGACAACTATTAACCAATAACAAAACTGGTCAAGAGAAAAAAGTGCTATCGAATGGTTTCTTTTGTGGATATTATGTGGACTTTATGTGGATATCTGACAGCTTGGGATGACATAAAAACTATTGTGTGATATGTTACTGTGGTAGAATAACAAAAAATTTGAGTACCATTAATTATATGCTAGATTACTAAATTATTATATACTAGATAAATAATATTGTATTAAAATTGCGTTGAAAATCTTACAATAACTGAACACAAATGTTATGAACCAATAATAATAATAATAATAATAATAATAATAATAATAATAATAATAATAGTAATAATAATAGTTCAAACAAAGTTCACAAAGCACTTCCGTTAGGCCATGCAGAAAACAACGGAATGAACTTGAGATACAGATTATCAATAATGTCCTCGCACAATTCTCTTTATCCACAAATACTGTCGTGTTCAAATATTCAGTTTCCCTTTCAGAGACTGCAAGATAAGACCTTACAAAGTATTTACTGGTAGGTAGCCGTGAAAATATTAACATCAGTTTCGCAGATGAGCTTTCCTGCTGCTCCAGGGGATGAATCAGTCTCATATGTCAAGACACATGCAATTGAATACGGCGGTCGTACGCCCAATAATTTTTCGGTTATTAAATAAAGTAAGAACCTTTATTTCGCTCTAACATAAATATCACCCTTCAGACCATGTGAAGCACTATTCCTATCCCCAGACATAATTGCAACCCCAACAAAAATATAGTTTGTAAAAGAAAGAACTTAATAATACTGAAATAAAATACATTACATAATCGAAAATGAAATTAAGAAAATGGAGAGGGGGAGTGCTGTACTACTCCAGCTTACACTCAGGTTTGTACCAGATTAGATTTCTTTTCGTTTTTCATTCATTCTCCTTACAAATAATTGACATAGCAGTATTTTGGAGACTTGCTACATAGCTAGGTCGAATTCAGCCGCTGACTGAAGGAGATTTCTAGCGACCGGCTGCTCTGATCGGTAGTTTTCCAATCAACGCCAGGCGAATGCCGGAGCAGTACCTTAACAAACTGGCCACAGACCGCGCGCAATCTTTCCGTCCTCTTCCTTACACTATCCTTACCCCTTACTTACACACTCACACGTGCACTACATTACCACACTTGACAGGACACCCGGGGCGGTTCCCCCGGTAGTGGGAGATACCTGGATTGGGGAAATCCCGGCAAGCCGGTGTATAGGACGGCACCGGATCTTGCCATCCAGCAGGGGGAGATCGCCGCCACTTCCCGCGAAAAAATGCACAATACTTACGGGACTAATGATCTTAGCAGTTGACGCACCTGCAGTCAATCTTTACAAATAACTCGGAATCTGTGTAGGTTACTCTTGGGACAGACAACTGAAGGGTCCAGTAGAAAAAGGGGCTATCCCACATTTTTTGTGAAATTGAGTTATTAGCATTGTAAAAAACTTCAAATATTATTCTTTTAGTGTAATATGTTATTTAAATCCAGTATGGTCTTATACGCAAGTGTACTGCGTTTAAAAGTTTAAAAATGCATTGACTTCTATGAGAGAAGTTGAGATCAAACCCTCATTATCTCAGAGGTATGTCTGTGTGGGATAGCCCCTTGTTCTACTGAGCCCTTCATCTGTCGGCTCTTGGCCCGTTAGGTCATTGGAGAACGCGCCGGCCGCGACGCGCCGCCTCACCTGTCCCGGGCGCTTCCGCCCTCGCGGCCACGTCCCGTGCAGCGAGTCCCCCGCTCGGGTTCTTGTTTTTTTTTTTTGTCCGAGGTACTTGCCCCGGGCGCGAAATTAAATATCTATTAGTTCGTTCTCGGACTGGCCCTACCTGTACCACAGCACGCGCGACAAAAGACCTTCGCGTCCCTTGCATCATCAGGAAGACAATCATCTTGCGTCCTCCTTCGACATTTAAGAGGGCATTATTACCGGTATAAAAAGTTTCCAACATACCGAAGTCCATCTTCACTCTCGAAATTTAAGGAAAAGTTCGCTTGCCTCATGTCTGTCTTAAACGGTTGCTGCATGATGTTTAGTGTGCATCAATAAAAAGACAAAACCGAAAAAAAGAAGAAAAAAAACAACACTTCGTGACTGGAAGTAATTGTTTTTGAAACGAGATCGAATTTAATGTTCTTTTTTACGAAACCGCGGTTCACCAACCTTAGCGCCATTGCGCTTGACCTCGGAATTTTGTAGAAAATAGCATATCTTTTGTACTCTCATCTATTATATTATATTAATGAAAATTTTGAGAGATGATTTCAAAAATTATATTTTTGTAAAATAATGTACCAGACCATCAGTTGACAGAGTGCTTCGTCGTTATAGTTGACAGAGAGTGTTGATATTTACGAATTTACTGTGAAAGTTAGTCACAGTCTATTAGTGTGGTGTCGAAAAGTAGACCTCAAACCAAACATTGATGTTTTAATTGTAGTTTATCAAAATAAGCTACAGTCAGGAGAGGAGGTAAACCTTCCTTATACAAATTGACTTTATTGATATCTAGAAATGAAAATTATTTGGGCAGTGTCTCATTGCTGAAGAGGTCTTTTAGGCTATAGGTAGGGATGCATAGTGTTCTGGGACTCAAGATTCCCAGAATTGCTGAATTGCATGACCAACTTTTACTTTTGCATTACGTATTGGGGAAACTGCAGGTGACGATTAAGTAAACAAGCGCATCTTTCTTTGGAGAAGTTTTTTTAAAACTAATAGTACTCGATTCTGTGTAGTTCATATATTAATTTCTTTTGAGAAGTCTTTTTCTTGTGTCAAACTTTTTTGGTAGAGCTCTGTTCTGGTTAATCTCTAGGGACTTTAAAGTCATCGCCTTCCTCTGCTGCACCCAGGTCTTGCAACGAATTCGATTTCTATTCCTTTTTCTCAATACTTACAGGCCATGGAAAAACAGATTTCGGTGTTCTCCTGACTTTCCGAGTTAGTTATCTATAGTATCTACAATTTACTCAATTCAAATTCGTCATATCTCGACGAAATGTATAGAAAATATTTCCGCTCTTCAAACTCTCTGGACAACATCAGGAAATTCGTCACTTTCGTATGGCTCTTCTGTCAACGTCCGAGTTTCGTATCTCTAAATTGTCTAAAAGAGCGAAAAAGACAACAAAAATGATGGGATGAATATAAAAAAGGATTGCAATTTCATTCAAAATCTAATCAGGCATTGCTTCCATACACCCTAGCACCCTAAAAAGAAGAATACCAAAGGTGGTTTTTATTAACATTGCTGTCTCCAATTCATTTTATAACATGGCCCGTGTAAGTGTCGCTCCTGCCTTTCTCTCCTCTTCCTTTCTTTGCCCCCCCCCCTCGTATTTGCATCCTCCTTGTCCCCCTGTTTTCCTCACCTCTCTCCCTTGTGTTCTTCTCCATCTCACTCTCTTACTCCTGTTCTCTCTTCTTCCTTTCCCCCTTCCCTATATCCCCCTTTCTTTCTCCCCTTTTCTTTCTCTCTCCTCATCTGCTCTTCCGTCTCTCTCTCCCCTACTCTTCCTTCTCGTTCCTCTTCCTTTTATTTCTCCCCTCTTCTTCGTCTTACCTCTGTCTGTGTCGTCGTGTTCCCTCTTTCTGTGTGACCTCTCCTTTCTTCTACCTTTGTGGCGTAGCTCCGTCGGGGGCGAGCGCACCTGGGCGTCCGGGGGCCGGGCGGCGTCGCCCGGCCGCGGAGGCGCTGCCCCCGCGCGCCGCCCATTGGCCACGCCGGCCCATTCCGGCCCATTGCGGCCCGGACCCAGCGACGGCCGCGCTCTCGCCCGAGTCAAATTGGGCCTACAAACACACAGCGAAGCTCATCAGGCAGAGGAGACAAGACTTTGACTAGAAGCACTTCAAATTGCCGATACTGATGCAAAAATTAACTACTCTGGTCGATGGTACAGTCGACTCCGGTTATAGTAAACTCGGGTATAGTGACCGGGAGCGGTAGCTCAGTGCTCACTGATGTCACTGCAGCGCCTCTGACCGGGAGGTCCTAGGTTACACTCCCACGGCGGCGGCAGGATTTTCGACACTAGCTTTTCAGCTAGGTCGAATTCAGTCGCTGTCTGGAGGAGAATTCTAGCGGCTGGCTGCTCTGATCGGTAGTTTTCCGTGGTTTCTCCGATCAACACCAGGCGAATGCCGGAGCAGTACCATACCAAACGGGCCACGGACCGCGCGCGATCTGTCATTCTTCTTCCTTGTCCTATCCTCTCCTCTTACACACACACTTACACTAACAACCACATATTCCTGGAGACCGGTCGGGAGCTTAGAGCTTGTCCCGGCTGGGGCGGTGCCCCGCTGGTGGGAGAGTCCTGGTTAGGGAGAAACCCGACTAGCCGACGGTAGGTCGGTGCCGGATCTCGCCATCCAGTGGGGGAAGATCACCGCCATCTCCCGAGAAAAAACATGCACTACACTAACGGAACTAATGACCGAAGCTGTTGACGCGCCCGGAAACACGAAAAAATCAATCAATCAATCGGATATAGTGAACTCTCGGTTATAGTGAACTTAGGCTACTGACCCCGTTTCACTTACATTACAAATAAGCTTAAGATTCGGTTATAGTGATCCTCGGTTCTAGTGAAGGTAGGACAATGTCCTGAAAATTAGTTGGATCTCGCATGTCATTAGGCCAGTAAAAGGGCCTTCAGAGAAAGGGACGGTGTTCCAACAGTGTAAGGGGCATTGAAGGGTGTAAGACTGCACGATTAAAAAAAGCACGAACTGGATCAGAGAAATTACTAATTAAAAATGTACAAAGTAAGCAATTTAAAATATTGATTTTTAAGGCAAATGAATATATTGAAATTTTCAGTTCGTGCTGTTATTTAATTTTGCTGTATATTAATAAAATCAATCATTGTGGAGAAATTATATTTAATTTTGATTCGTCGGATATAGTGAATCAAACATGTGAGTCCCCAGAAGTTCAATATTACCTAACTCGACTGCATTTCTATTTTGGCATCTTCCGGATTCGAAACACTTCGTACTCCCAAAAAGATTGAGCGTTATAGAGCACCAGCAAAGTCGAGAAAGTTGTACTTATTAAATTATTCTGGTACATTACATGAAGGTAACTTAATTTTCCCGTTTGAACAATCGAACTAAACTGATAAGCCGAGTGTCTCTCACATGTAACATAGATAGAGTACCACAGAAGTCGGTGCGATATTCATCAAGTGCCGAAAGTAAACGTCATTTTTGCTCGTTATGTCGAGAGATGCATGTTCAGATTCTCTCTCGATATCGTTGCTTATGGCCTCTTACGTATCGGAGAAATGCTGTACCAAGACACATTGCTTAGAAATGCTTAAAAATTCCAACTTCTTTAAAAGTTAGGTTAGTATAGAGCACAAGCAAGACTAAATGTAGGATTGAGGGAAGAGGATTTCTGTCAATGTCAGGGAGAAGCAAAACATCAAGGTACCTTATGCACTGAAAATGCAGTGTGTAAGGATTTGTAATCCTATAAATATTTTTCCAGAAAGTTAAATCAGTATTATTACTGGTGTAGTTTCGACAATATATCTCCTATGGATATATACTCGTAGTTCATTATTTCCCTTTGGCTACGTTCAAATAGTGCCCCTACATCTTTTTCTCACACCGTTTCCGTACATCCATGTTTCAAATTCCCTCAGTCCTTTTTTCTTTCAGCATTCACTTGCACCTCCTTTCGACAATTCACTTATCTGTCTATTGGAAAATCCTGTATCACGTCGTTAAAACAACGTGCTTAGCTTAAAGAAGTAGTTAACCTTATTTGTTTTATTTATCTTCCCGTTTTCTTCTAGCAACGGTAAACACGCATAATGAACAGGAAGAAAATCTACGAAAAGAACTCGTATTGAACATTCTTTCCTCTGCAAGTGCAACGTAAACACAAAATATCAATGATATTAGATTTACGAAACATTTAGGTTTTTTCTCTTCATTACTTTCTATTAAGGTCTTCTCTCGTCCATAATTGAATCAATTTTTTTTTAACATGGATGGAATTATAATGCATAACAGGGGATTAATTAATACCGAGATTTGTTTACGGAAGTTTATGAATGAATGAATTAAGTTTATGAATTTGTGAATGAGCGGATGATCCAGAAGAAAGAAAAGATCTAGTAGAACGTCGTATATTTTGTCATATGTGTAAATAAAATAAAGTATCAGAAAGACTTACGTTTAAGGAAAGAATGATGTGAACCAAACTTTAGAATGAGAATAGTTGAACGAGTCTGTCAGCAATTATGGAAGGGAGTAACCAATCGTGCATGCTACTGCGTAAAACAATTAGAATCACATTGTCTATTATGTATTAAATAGATATTAAGCATTAAATTGTTTCCTTATTTCACCACTTCTAATCCATAAGGAAATCTTCCATGCTGTTGTTTAAAAAGTAGCCTCGACGTGTCGAGTATTCTACAGGAATCTCCTTGCCGCTGGAGAATTACGCTTTTCTGTGAATATCTGCCTACGCTGAACTCTTTCTTTCCAAAAGAGAAAGGTTTTCGTGGAACAGCAGTGTTACATCTGCGCAAATGTCTTTGCTTACAGTTCTGGTTTCCAGAATTGAAGTCATTTGCAACTATGCGCGTGATATACCTTTTGTGGCAAGACCTGACGGAGACCAATGTCATGTTACATCTTGTAACCCTTTAGTCTTCTGTCCAAGTCTTGCCAGACAGCAAGAAAGCCCTATTTGGGTATGGCCGGCTAAGTCTTCCGAGGTTAAGTTACGCATGTGTATGGAATTTGATGTTGCATTCATTTAAAATCCACCATTATTCCTTGAATGGGACGGTCAGCAAATCCTTTTTAAGAAACGACTACCAGTTAGAGATAAATCACATTGAAGAACTTGACTGATTATAAGAAGCAAAAAAGATCTGCCAATCATACACATTATGGCTATACGATTTGTATTCTCTTTCCTCTTTTCGATGGTCGCTTGCTTTATGGTTTAGAATATTTCCAATGTATTATGAATTGTATTTCACCCTCACTGGATATAATGCACTCTACTAAATGCATGAGCTAATAATGCCCTTTAAGAAATACGTACTATGTTAGAATTTTGTAATTTTGTAAATTATGTGATCATTAAGTGATTCAAGACGTGGATAAATACTTGTAACAAAAATTATAAAATAAAACTATTTTTAATTAATGTTTTCTATGATAATCGTCTTCTCACCTTAACAGCAATAATAATTATTTGGACACGTTAAATAATTGGACTTTATTAATTGCACCAGTCATTTCAATTAAAGTAAACTCACATTTGATATTAGAAATTATCAGAGATGTTCTTGTATTTTTCAATATATCTTATTTAAATACGATGTTTATTACGCTTTCGATTTGTGAAAGAAAAATGCAATTTAGTGATCGCGCATACTATGTTTTGCGTTTAGTTTTGTTCGCTGTAAAAGGGTTTAAATGACCGTTTGTAAATGATGACTGGATTTGTTTTCAAAAAATATATCTTATCGTTATTTTTAATTATGAGATTGTTATAAGATTGGCGCACGAACAGAATTGAATTGTGAGTTACTAATCTTTGAGAAAGATGATTTCTTTCTCATTCTAATTGCAAGACCAAAACATTGGTTCTGAATAGAAAGGTATCAGTGATAGGAACTTTTTCCCAGCGAGCTAAGGACAGCTAAGGACTGATTTTCCTGGGGCAAATTAACGTTTGCTTGTTTATTGTTGTTGTCATTTTGTTTTTTCTCTTTTTTTACTGATACATCATTGCTTGATAGAGTCTTCGATCGGAGCTCGATAAAGCGTACTTGAATCGAGAGGATCGTGGTTAAGAGGGAAATAACAGATGAATGTAACAAATGGATGTAACAAAGGGATGTAACGGATGGATGTAACATGAAATAACAGAGGGATGTAACAGATGAATGATGCTACATGTTATTTAAAGGAGGGAATTGTTAAGGAGAAAATATGAAAGTTCAAACCGTCTAAGGTAAACATCTACTTAATGAAGTAAAAAAGAAAATTTGAATCATTAAAATTATGTAAAAAATAAAATCTTGAATGTACTACGGGCGTTAAATAGTTCTAATGATTACGGGCCGCCCTTGGTGCATAAACAACCATTCTCGCCCTTTCTAGTCGTGCCCTTCACCTTTGAAATCCCACGACAAGTGACGCAACTTTGAAATGGTAGGGCACGTCTGTGCAGCATCAACGTGCTGCACTGTTTCACAGCATCACCGGACGCCCGTGTCTGCCCGTCCGGGGCAGCTTCCGCCAGAGGGCGCGACGCGACGCGGCGCGAAGCGCGGTGCGGCGGCGGCAGGAAATCGGAGCGGGGCCGCCGGCGGAATTCGAATAGCGCGGCTGGGTCCGCGCGCGGTTGCCGAATGACCCACCACTCCGCCCCGCCCCGCCCCCTCCCGACGCGCCGCGTCCCACCGCGCCCGCCCCGCCCCGCACCGCCGCGCCTCGCGCCCTGTCCCGCCCCGCCCCGTCCCGCCCCGCCCGCCGCCCGCCCCGCCCGCCCCGCCCCGCGCACCCGCCCGCCCCCCCCGGGGGGGGGTTGGGGCCTTGGGGGGCCGCCGCTGGCGACGGCGGCGACGCCAGCTGCCGCCGCTGTGCATTCATTGGCTGCGCGGCGGCCACCGCGTCGTTGCACGCTCCGCCGGCTCTGGATTTCTGCGCGAACCCGCCCGCCCGCGCCCGCGATTTCGCGCTGCGCTCGTCCGGATTCGGAGAGCTATGGTCCGGCCGAGGTATACATTGCAGTGGTCTCTTTTGAGGTGTCCCATAACGGAGGTAACTAACTCTGTGGGAAGGTATTTTTAGTATATTTTTTCTTTACAAAATAATATATTTATATAATTGCGTAACATATTTATAATACATTTTCATCAAAATAGTGTTATTGTTTATAATGTCCCAGAGAAAATGTCTAACTACTAGCCATGCACACGTCGTGGATTACGCATAGTCGAGAGTCTACTGTACCTACTTAATTGAATTCTAAAATACCTCATACTGTAAATCAGTTTTAATATTTTCTTCGTAATCTGATAGATTCAATCAATATATTACTGATAAAAAAATAATTCCATTTACTTCCACAATTTATCATTATAACTTGTAGTATATTTTTTAAATTTTTAAATTTAAATTGTTAATATTTTATTGTTCTGGTATAAAAATCAATGAAATTAATTATTTCCGTTGAAAAATATTTTTAAAAAAATATCAGCGTTACATGTCACTAAAGAGCGCACCGTAATCGCCCCAAAACCCCTGCCCCCCTCCTTCTTTAGCTTAACGTAACTTACGGACGACCCCTCGTTGGTATTGTCTGGTATTTTCAATTGACACAACTTGATGGTTAACGATCCCAACTGTTTTTGACTTACTTGTTCTCCAGCCAACCAACCTGCTTGATCTCACGCTGCCCCATTCCACAGGTAGCTCAGTGCATCAACTGATGTCACTGCAGCGCCTCTGACCGGGAGGTCCTAGGTTCCAGTCCTGACGGCGACAAGATTTTCGACACTAGCTTTTCAGCTAGGTCGAATTCAGTCGCTGCCTGGAGGAGAATTCTAGCGGCCGGCTGCTCTAATCGGTAGTTTTCCGTGGTTTCTCCGATCAACACCAGGCGAATGCCGGAGCAGTACCCTATCAAACGGGCCACGGACCGCGCGCGATCTGTCCTTCCTCTTCCTTGTCCTATCCTCTCCCCTTACACACACACTTACACTAACATGCACTACACTACCACATATTCGGGAGACCGGTCGGGAGCTTAGAGCTTGTCCCGGCTGGGGCGGTGCCCCGCTGGTGGGAGTGTCCTGGTTAGGGGGAAACCCCACTAGCCGACGGTAGGTTGGTGTCGGATCGCGTCATCCAGCGGGGGAAGATCACCGCCATCTCCCGAGAAAAAAACATACACTACACTAACGGGACTAATGACCAAAGCAGTTCAATCGCCCGGAAACGCGAAAAAAACAAACCAAACCAAACCCATTCCACAAGCCCACATCCACCCTGTTTCTCCGCACCTTGCCTTGCGTTTCCCGTCACTCGGCTCTTCCTCGTCCTGCCACACGAACTCAGCGTTAATCGTTGCTATAATTCTGATTGGCAGGGCAACCATTAACAGATATATTGTTACATTTTTCCGTCAAACATCCATAAACAATTATGATCTTTAATTACGCAAAGTATAGTTCTATTACACTAAATTGAATTGTACACTATTGTAAACAATTGTAAGGGCTCTCAGAATAGTTTTATTCATTGTAATTGGTTTTCTCACTGTTTTCGAGATATTCGCTGAAAACGGAAAAAGGTCAGACGTAAATTTTGTCTAAAGGAAATGAGAGGGTGATGGGGTTAGTTATTAGTTATTACGAAATTTTGAGTTATCAGTAACATTTCTTTTGTTTTGAAGGTTTTGTGTGCAAAAATTAATTATAATCGGAATAAAAGTATAGATATGTATAAAACAAGCAAACCAACGAACTTTTTTTTATATAATGGAAAATAGCTTGAAAATACAGTACCCTAAATTATGTCCGACAAAATACTCCTTCTTTTAGGGAAAACTCCATCGAAATCGGGTTAGCCGTTCCAGAGTTTTTAGCTGGTACAAAAGGCAGCCCGATCGATAGACATAAGGGACGTAAAGTGCACATTAATATTGCTCCCCAAACAAAACCTATCTACAATGATAAAGAAAAGAGATTTTCGTCATTTCAAGCAGTTATTGCCAGAAACTCAAAGCAACCAGGAAAAAGTTATTATCACAACATTGCGAAATAGTGTTATCCACTTCCTCAATCGTGGGATTGAGCAATGAAACTCAGGGAGAAGTAAAATGTCCAGTAGGCTACCTCCTTTGTAAATATAATACTTTGTTTTTGAGAAGTGCTCTTTTTTTAATTATTTATTTAAGGTCGCCTTATAAACAGCTAAGTCATTGGCGACCACAGTTACAAAAATACAGTATTTTCCAATTCACATATTAGTTACACATTTTCATGAGATACACTTACACAAATCGTAAATCTAGATGTTATACGTAGGGCAGACAATGTATAGTCACTAGTTAAATACTATTTAGCATATTAAATTTGGTGAGGAGTTCAATTATTTTCTTTTGACCGGGATTAGAATTGAATATACAGTAGAGATTATCATTGATGTTAAGGTTTGTTCTCACAGTCGCCATCACGTGGCAATCAACTATAATATGCTTCGTGGAAACCGGGAGTCCGCAATTTGGGCAAGGATCAGGAGTAGCCTTTTTAATTAGATAGCTGTGATTGAGTTTAAAATGTTCTATATATTTCATGGAAAGGCTTTAAAATTGGGGTTAACCTTTGCTCTTCTCTCAGAATGACGGAGTTGAATAAAGATGATTTTTTCTGATAATAGAATTCTGTGTACAGATGATATTCTATAAACCAAGATGAGTTGAGTATGTCGGAACGCATACGATTATGAGCTACTCGCTCGGACAAGTATGCGTATTTAATAAACAAGTCCCTATTTAATAAACAAGGTGATTCCTTTCACTTGGTTAAATGCTTCGACATCGTCTTCTAGTTATTGTAGTATAGATCAAAAATCTTACAGGCGTTTGATTGAAAACGTTCTCATGAGCAGCGTTTTTAGAGACCTGTTAATTGAGGGTAGCTGGCTAATTTGGCATATCTTAGGGTGATACTTTACACTACTATGTGTGAAAGAAAGCTTATTTTAGAAAGTTTACATCATCTGTCAAATGTTATGGATTATAATATCTGCTAATTATAGACAGTGAATTCCATATTCATCACGTGCAACATTAAATAACAGCAATAATTAATAATATTAAAATTATATAAATTTCGTAAAAAGTCAATTGTACAAGATACAAAATACTTGTATATTAAATAGAAATTGAGACTTGCCTTATTTTCTTCATATGTATAATTACAAAACATCAAGTTTTCATTTGTCTGAATTCTTGTAAGAAAATTTACATCTCTGTACGATCACCGTCCGCAGTTCTTTGCTGGCTCAGCGCTCTTTGAGGCTCGGCATGGAACGGTGTTCGGCGGGAAGCCTAGCCTAGACAAGTCGTAGGGAGTATTCCGCAATGATTACAAAGTTTGTAAAAAATATTTGTAGAAATAACACCAATTAGGAGAAAAATGATCAAGTTGTATTTTTTGACATCTAGTTATGAACTCAATTGTGGAGAGTGTATGCGGGTAAAGCGGACTATTCTGCACTTTCGTAAATGTAATATAAACAATCATGTAATATCGTATTTCTTGGAAGGTGTTTGACACGAATGGAATGGGCGCGTCTCTCATGTTTCTCGGAGTTAATTTTTGAAGGGGTATGTGAAATAGTACGTACGATAACACGGACGGAGTAATATTGCCGTAAATTATAAATCTCAAGGCCGTGAAAGAAAGCATTACAATTCTATATATTCAAATAAGGATATGACTTACGAACCACCTGGTACCACCAACCACCAGTTACCCAGCGCTTCCCTTCAGTCCAAGTGCTTTTCATCTTTCCTCAAACGTGGTCTGCGAAATCGTAAAAACAAGGAATTACGGAAACGCAAATACAGTCTCGAAATGCAAAAATATTATGTGATCGAATACGATCGACAACGCACCGAAATCTCACACCCTGGTGCAGCGGGCTGTTGACACGTGGACGCTTACCGCCGCAGTGCATCGTCTTCTGAGTCAAAGTGAGGAAAGACAGATGAGCCAAAAGCCTGCTGTCGGGAAGGCGAAGATTATAAAATACGGCCCAATGGTTAAATGGGTCTGTGCTACAATTTATTTTTTTGGGGGGGGGGGTGAAGAATTCAGAGGAAGTGGGCATGAGAAATATGACTAAATTTGTTTGATCCTATAAACGTGTGTCTGTGAAAAGTTCATTTTCAGCTTTCAACAGGATTTTAATGGATAACACTTAGAAAATGTGGAGAAAATATTGATTATATACTGTACTGCTAATTATAAAAGGGAATGAATATGCTAGTAGTCTCTCTCATAATATGTAAATAAATTAAAAATACTGACTTTCCTTCATATAAAAATTGCCTAATTTAATCCTTTCGTGAGCCGTTTTAGATACCAGGAATATAACTTTCACGTGTCGTTTATGCCAGGCTTAGTCATTTTGTAACATATTTCAGATTCGTAAAACGTCAATTTTCATGCTCATTAGTGTCTAATTTCGTAATTTTAGGTGCCTAAATCATCACTTTTTGTGCCTAAAACTCCACTTATCACTCTCTCGTTTTTTTTTTCCACGTTCGCCTGTGCCCTTTCTTCTTTCCCCGGCAGTTCTCTGCCTCTGTTCTCATGTGCATTCATTCTCTCTCTCTCTCTCTCTCTCTCTCTCTCTCTCTCTCTCTCTCTCGCTCGCTCGCTCGCTCGCTCGCTCGCTCGCTCGCTCTCTCAACACCTTTCTTTCTCAACACACTCTAGCTCTTTTCCAAGTTCGTCTGTGCCCTTTCTCTTTTTCCCCAGCAGTCAGTGCCTGACTTTGACTTTTGTGCGCCCTAGGCTGTCAAATGTTTGTGCGCCCTTTAATTTGCTTTTTTAACATTAAGGCTATTTATAATATTTTGAATAAAAAATGTACGATATTTTAACCGAGAAATATTGTGTACGAATAAATAATTTTCATCTCCATATTGATTTCATAAATATACGAAAATTTTGTATTCATTTTATCTGTATATATCAATGCATAATTAACGCTTTCTTGTGTTACAAATATGAAAAGAAATATTTCTATAAAAAACATTCCAAAGTTCGCCTTCTGAAATTTTACATCCGCCGAAATTCGCCCGCCCCACAAATTGTGCCTCCAGCTGCGGCCTACTCAGCCTTTGGGTAACTGGCACTGCAGTAGCTCTCGGCCTCTGTTCTGAAGTTCCATTCGTTCTCTATGTCTCTGTCTCTCTCTCCTTCTCTCTCTGTCTCTCTTGTCTTTCTCTCTCTGTCTCTGTCTCTCTCTCTCTGTCTTACTCTGTCTCTGTCTCTCTCTCTCCCTCTTTCTCTCTCTTTGCCCGCCACGTCTTCCCCCCACACCCGTCCGCTCTCTTGGTGAAGGGCTCCGCCCCCGCTCGCCCTCCGCGCCCGCCTTCCTCCTCCGCCCGCGCAGCCGGAGCGCGATGCAGGCGGGCGAGCATTTTAACGTATTGATCCGCCCCCCGCCGCCGCCGCGCCTGCCCTGTCCGCGCTCATCTGCGCGACGCGGCGCGGCGCGCGGGAGCTCTGCGCCGCTCGGCGACGCTCGGCCACGTCGGTCACGTACGCACGCACGCACGCACGCACGCACGCAGGCGGCGTGCCTGGGAGACGCACTACGCGGCACGGGACGCGGGGAGGGCGGGGGCCGCCAGAGCTAGCGACGGAGTTCAGGGGAGTTCACTTTGCGGCCGGAGGCGCTGAATCAAAATGCTTCGGGGTAGCGTGCAATTTCTTGAATATCTAGTAGGATCGGGAGTTGGAATTGCATTGTCTCGATGTTCAAGTTTTTTTAATTTCTGCGCTACTCTCTTGCATCAATTTGAATTAGACTACTGAACTTCAATTTTTTCAAATATTAAAAAGTTTAAGGTTTTTACGTTCAATAGTGTAGCGTATTCCTTTACAATTCATTATAATAGGTGACGCAATTTTGTCAGTATTGAATGGATCCCATTAATTTTAAAAAATAGTCCTTGTTTAAAATTGACGTCGGAGCAGGCATTTTGAAAATATTCAGAAACTTAGTTTTGTAACTTCACCGTTCGTCATTCCTTAAATATTAGTGATGTCACATTTGCTTCTCATTACCAAAAAACCATGAATAAATACAAAACATCAAAAACTATATTTAATGTGTGTTTACATATTTCATTCCTATAAAATTAAAAAAATGCGTTAAGAACATTTTTTTTCTGTAGAAGCCTTCCAGAAGTTTTTTTTTATAATTTAACATTTCAGTAATATTAAATATATTTTTAAATATCTCGTTAATTTTAAGGTTTATAAAACTTAAATATAAATAAATATTAGAAGTCGACATTATTATTTTTGCTCTCACCGAATGTGTAGTGTATTTTCCTTTCAATATCATACGTAAATAAATATGTAATGATTGTGAATTTTGGAAATTACTTCTGTCCCATACGTTACATACAGATATTTTTAAAGACTTTTTTAAGGAAAATAAATCAAGTCAAATTTAAAGTAATGTTATAAAGTTAGTTCATTATTTTGTTTAACACGTTTAGACATAATCACTCAATTTCAAATTTCAAAAAAACACAAATTCTTATTGACAGTTAAAAACACAAATTCTTATTAAAAAACTTTAAAATAGAGAATTTATTTACTTGAAATACGTTCTTGAAAATTTGTGTCGCACCGAAACAGAAAAAAAACAAAGTAGTTTGCAATCAATATGTAAATTTGTCTTTTACCTGTTTATTTTACTAATTTAAAATGAAGGCCGAGTAATATCAATTTTTTAGAAACATTTTAACTCAGTCATATTTTGTTTTATTTTAAAATTTAAATATTTTTTAAAACATTTAGTATTTTTTTAAAAATTTAGTATTTTTTAAAAAATTTAGTATTTTTTTAAAAATTTAGTATTTTTTAAAAAATTTAGTATTTTTTTTAAAAAATTAAATATTTTTTAAAAATAATTATAATATACTTGCCTGATTCTTTTCTTTTTTAATTATCGCGTTGACAGTGAACAGAAAAAAAGCACGGGTGGGCTGCGGGGTGGAATTGCGTGGGAGAGTATTCGGCGTCGCGGCGCGCGCTGCCTGGCGTCGGGCGGGCGATCGATAGATGAAGGCGCGGCGCCGCGATTAGTCGTCCACGCAATCTCGGCGCCGACTTCTGTCACCCCCCCCCCCCGCCCCTTTCCCCCTTGCGGCTCTCCCCGCCCCAGCGGTCCGGTGGCTCGCTGGCCTTTGGCCCCACCCCGCCTCGCCTGCGCTGTTCCATTTGGCTCTGAACTATCCTGATAGTGTGTCCAGATGTAGATTCAGTTCAGTAGATTCCTCAGTATTCTATCTTGGGTATGATGTTTCTGAAATTAGGATAAAATATTAATACATTTGAAATTTAATTAATATGTTTTAAATAAATATAATACATTGTTTAAAATAAAAAACGACATGTCACTGATATGTACTACCAGTAATGTAACTTATGCTTCATTCTTTTTTGAAAATTGTTTAATTTATTATTTTTAAATAAAATTAATTTTGGTAATAAAATATCAATATGTCAAGTTGACCCCGGGATATACGAACAATGGATCATATCATGGGATTCTCTGTCTTGGATTTGCTTAATTCCGACGCAACCCGACATTCTTTCGACACCGCCGCGACACTCTCCCCACACTCCTACACTCTCCTACACACTCGTACTCTCCTACACTCCCCACCTCTCCGACCTCCCACACTCTCCCACACTACCCTCCGACTCCCCACACTCCGACACCTCCCACCTCCGACACCTCTCCCACACTCCCGACTCTCCCCACACTCCCGACACCTCTCCCCACACTCCCGACACTCTCCCACCTCCGACACCTCTCCCACACCCTCTTTGACACCCTTTCGACACCCTCTCGGCACTTTTTCGACGTCCTTTCGATATATTCTCGACACTCTCCCGGTATCCTCTCGACACTCTCCCGGTATCCTCTCGACACTCTCCCGGTATCCTCTCGACACTCTCCCGGTATCCTCTCGACACTCTCCCGGTATCCTCCCGACACCGCCCCGATATGGCTTTACTTTGTAAAGAACCTCCGACACCGCCCCGATATGGCTTTACTTATGTAAAGAACAATGTTGCAATTCTACATTTCAATCATCCTTAGTTACATATCGCCAGTGTCTAATTTTTCCAATTTTTTTTAAAGGCCCCTCATGTTGGTGATGTATTAACGTATGTATCATATCACATCCTTATTACAGCCAGCCTTCCGCTCATGACTTACTTTACTTGTGAAGTCTCCGCGAGAATATCCGATTACACGCTCATATTCGGTGAGCCACTCTCTCTGCTTATCGCATCAGATTTCCATTATTCATTCGCAAACATACTTTCATCCCTGACTGATACGCAAGTTGTATAGAACGGAACCATTGTTTCTTCACTCGTATACCAATGTTCTTCATATAGGCTGATAAAACGATAAATTGATTGTTCTTTGACGAATTTAACAAGTATAATAAGCGTTGATTTCTGTTCAAAAAATCCCTGTGTATAACGAATGAGATGAGGTGACCGTTGAGGCCGCAGTCAAACTACCAAAGCGAAAATTGTTAACATTATGGAAGATGATAAAGTTAAATTTTAGATCTCTCATTACGGAAAGACGGTTCTGATAACTGCAAGTACTACTTGTAAGTATTCGCATCGAGAATAAGCGCGATTCATTTGTGATATGTATTAAAATATTGAAGCATCCATTTTCATCAGCGTCGTTTTCCTTTAAATATTACAGGAATGTCCTAAAAACTGTGAGTGGATGTCTTATTTAAACAGAAGCGTGTCTTACTACATTTGGAACGACATCCAGTAAAGCAGTACGATGCTAATTTTATCCCGTCGACTTCTTTGTACTGAACAAAGTATTGCTATTACGTTACTCCATATGCGTACGTACGCCGTCAGCTTGGACGGGTTTGTAATTGATACTGATTGGGCATTTCTTGCAAAGAGATGGACACCTGTGAGATGCGTATCAAGGATGATTTGGATTCAACCAGCACTGGAGTCTTGGCGAAGCGCCGGAGACGGCATTTGACCTTGGGGTGTAGGTCGTCTAGAAAGGAAGAAACAGCTTCGGAAAAGAGTTGCTCGTCCAAGAGAAGGTGCTCGCCTAATCGAAGCCCAGAGACGACGCAAGGACAGACGACTCAAGGGTCACGCATCTCAAGGTTCTGAATCGATTCCTAGAGCCCCGCTTCTCCTCACTTTTCTAGTCTAATTCTTTACGCCTAGTTTTACTAACGGAAAAACGTTCTGATCGTCCCAGCCACACCAAGCCGACCTGTAGATTTGGGGCATTGTTTTGAAGCAGTAGGCAAATTTACTTTCATACATTGCATTGTATGAGATATCTGTACCTTTTTCTTCTTCTTCGTCTTCTTAACATTAATCTGTCGCGATGCTTATAACTAGACATCGGATGTTTAGGCACTAAAAAATCGTCTTTTAGGCGCGTAAAAAGGCACTGAAAAAGTCAAGAATAAGGAGAAAAAAGGCACTGTCATAAGTTACATAAACACAATAAAATAAAAAATTGTTTGTCATTTTTGTCTATATTATTTTGTAACTTAAATGCAAAAACAAGTTCTTGCATTTAATGTAAAATTTACATATCTACCACTTTTACATTTTATTCCTAATAGTTTCCATTAACCAGTAATATTTACAATTACTACTAACTTTTCAAGGATCACAATTTCAAATTTGCGACGACTGGGAGACAAAATCAGTTTGAATGCGGAGAAGGATATCTGAGCGATGTGACTGGCTTATATTTTAGCAGTCCAACACTAGCAACATTGAAACATTCTTGAAATTTGTATTTATTTCCACTTAAAATTTCGGTTCCCTCGGCGTTTGTCAATCGTCCAGTTCTCAGATATGCTAGTATTTGTGAAATAGGAAATGGAGAAAAATCAGTTGGTATACTATCAGGAATTCTCTCGTAATTTTAAATTTCAAGACGTGAATTGAAGGTTTCGTAATGAATGGTCACGTTGGACCATCGACGGTTTTCCGATATCTTAGCATTGTATATAAATATAATAAATAAAAGGCAAAAAAAGTCTTAAAAATTCCTCAAATGTCATATTTCTTGGTTTTCCTTTGTTCTCTAGAAAAAAATAGGCATTTCCCTAAACATCCGATGTCTACTTATAACCCCTTGTTCTTACAATATTCGATTTAATATTATTACCCTTGAATTTTGTCCTTTAACTTTTAAAACTTTTTTTTCATACTTCTTCCACGCTGCATATTATCATTTCATTTGAGCACACGTACGTGTTTCTTATCGTTTGTTTTCTCAGCGTAGTTTGGTGCTTGCCTTCTCAAACATTCTTGCCTTGTGAGCTGAAAACTCGAACTCTTGGTCATCTCTTCGTATTGTGGTTTGCAGCATTTTCCAAAATTAATATTTTTTCTCTACCGCTTTTTGTTGTTATTGTTTCCCTTAGAAACATTACATACGTTACGCGTCTTTTCCGCGGCTTTGATGCGATGGAGAGAATTTGGGGTGAATACAGAATACGAAAGGTTAGAAGTGGTAAATGTAGGTATTGTAATGGCTTAAAGGCCTTCGGCCTAGCCACTTAGCATCAAGTTTTCTAATTTGTATGTAATAATTACATATTAAATAAATAATTAGTTTCGTTAGTACATAAACACTAATTTTGACGTTTTTTTTTTTTTTACTAACTCTGCTCTTTTCAGTGCTTTTATTTCCGGAAGGCTTAATGAACGCTTTGATAACTCCAAAAGACGAAGGATACTGATAGCAGAAAGACAACTGCGCTTGACAACGTATGAGTTGTGCTCTGCGAAGCACTCAGTCAATCTGATGCATTGGCTTCTGATCAGCAAGCACTTACAAGCCCAGGCCACATGTCTTGCCATATTGCTTTTGTTAGATAATACAACGTTGTAATATTTTACTGCCTTTTGCGAAAAACAAAAATAAAATAAGTTTCTGCGACTGATATTGTTTATCAGGATCAAGAACTACATCATTTACTCGTATTAAAGAAAAACGGTCAGATTGGTGGTTTGCAAGAAATTTTCGCGGCTCTAAAATATTAAGACCACCACCAAGATTTTAATTCTAAATAATAAACTAAAGAAATATACACGATCGTAATTTAAAATTTTTGTATGCCTCTACTGCCCCTTAGTTTCATTCAGTGTTCTCTCATTTCACCGTTTTCCCCTACATGCTCATGATTGGTTCACCATCCACTGAGGAGCGTCCTCTCTTGAGGATTCTGAAGTGTAGCTATTTTAACTCAATTATGTCGAGCCCCCACCCCCTTAGTTAGGAGTATATGCTACAAGTGTAAGGGTCATGATAGTCTACGACAGGTTGTATACATCACACTCATTGTTTCTACATTTTGTCAGCTTTTTTCGATGTAATGAAATGTTTGCCTTTCCTTCTTTATTTCCTCGTGATAAGGAATTAATAAAGGAGATAACGTTTTGTCCACGGAAAAAGGAAGCAAAACCAAAAGATATGAGACTCGCAAGCCATGAGTATTTACGTCAGAAGTTTGTGGAATTGAATAAAATCCCCCTAAAAATAAATTGTTGTATGAAATGTACTCCTTCGTCAGTATGCTAAAGAAAACCACGAATCACTATTGCAAAAATTTTCATTGATTCATTCATATTTTGTAAAGCCAATACCCTAAAGAAAATATAACAAAAACATAATTGTCTTGTTTGAGCGAACATAGTATTAATATTTGCAAAGATGCGTATTGATTACATTATTTGTTAAAGATTATTTTCTTAATAAAACTAAATAATGTATTTTACTTGTCTTCTATTTAAATAAATGAAATGAAGTTTCTATCAAATATATGCTCTCTACAGACGTGAGTAAATTTGGCCATGATTTACATTCGTGCTGTTAACTTATTATTTTTAATAATATTTATTACTTGTTTTTTATTGAAATAAACTAAATGTTCATTCCATACTAAAGAATTAATGCATCTCATAAGTTGCTTAAAGTTCTGTACCTTGACACGCGTATAAAACAATTTCCTTCTTTTCATAATTGTTTCGTGTATTTCTATAACAAGTTTTAAGGCAGTTTATAATTCTGTAAAATTATTGTTAAAGCTTCGATTTTATCTTTTTTTCTGAAGGTCTACATGCGTGTAAATTGAATTTTTCCTTCAAATATTTTCCTTGTATATGAAATTTGTCAAGCAATTTATGACTTTCCATTTCTAATGTGAAAATAACCAAACATTTTTATAATTTAATGCAATTTAATATAATTGTAATTTAACCGAAATCCCTTTCTATGATCTGCCGGTAGTCATGAACATAGTACAAAGCTGTATCGCCGTAGGCTCCCGCTTACAAGGTCTGTCGTGATCTCCCGGTTACCAGATTCAGACAAAAACCGCGGCTCGGCGAGCCTGGTGCTGTCAACACCATCTAAACAAAAGCGCAGCGGCGCGAGAGACGAAATTTCTCCTGGGGCCTGCGAGGGTCGTTGGTTCACGCTTGCTTCCACTTTCTCCTGGGGCGGTTTAGCCTCCCACGCGCCCGCGTGCCTGCGCCGCCGCCGCCACGGCTGCCAACATCGCCACCACCGCCACCGCTTCCACTACCACCATCGCCACCTGGGCCACCACCGTCTCTACTATCCCCCATCTTCTCCACAACCATCGCCACATCCACCACCAAACTCCATCACCTCCACCCTCCATCACCACCACCACCACCACCACCACCACTACAACCATCACCACCACCACTACACCCACCACCACCACCCCACCCTTCCCCCCACACCATCCGCCACTTCTGCGTCTGCCTTTTCAAAGCTACCACCTCCCCTGTTGCTGCCATTATTCATGACTAATCTACTGCCACCCATTGCCGAAGTTTGTACTGCCCAACTCTTGAAATCAGAAGAATTATATTTTCAAATTGATATTTAATTAAAAATGCGTTTGAGAGGAAGCGTTACAAGTTTTAGAAGTCAGAAAAATGAATTTTAAAAAATCAATTATGAATAGGTATGAGGAAAAAGGATAAGCTGTTTTCATCACTCAAGTGAAGAGAAGCCTTGAATCTCGTCAAAAGAGGATTAGTATTTTCATAAGCTTGGTGGACAAATTGTTGGTCTACAAATTAGTCCTTTGACAGAAAATGAAAGAAAGAAGAAAAAAGAAAAGAATACAATTTACCCCTTTTGATATACCACGCAATGAAGTTCAAAGCGTAGATAAACCGGAATGCTCAAAATTAATTTAAAAATACATAAAAAGGCAAGTTCGTACTGAGGTTACGCAGGTCCTCATATGACTAGATCAGAAAGATCTATTAAAGATAGAAAATATTAAAGATTAAAAAAAAGGAAATTTGTGAACGACTATAAAAAGAAGGAGATGTGTGCGGAAGGTAAAGTTGCAGGTTGCAGTTGAAATTCGCGCTTGTCAGTTGAAGGCAGAGGATTCGTAAGTCACCTTGAAAAACTGGTGGAACTGCAAGCCGTCGTAGGCGGCCGCCCATTTCCGATGCAGTGCCAGCAGCCGATTTCAGTGTAAAGGGTGTCTCCTTTGTAACTTTTAAAACGATTGTATAAATAAACTACTAACTGTAGACAATTTGAAGAATATCTTGACAATATTCGTTGCTGATGTAAATGAATACAATGTTATGCTTTAACAGACTTTCCACCATTAACAAAGAATGTAATTTATTGTGAAAGTATGTAATTTAATAAATAATATTTATTGTAAACAATATTTAATGTAATTTACATAAATAATATTTAATTAATAAATACAAAAGGCGCCACATCTTGTCCTAAAATTAAAAACGATAGTTCTTTCATCGCCTCGTAGGTTTTACCACTGCTGCGTAACCTTTCGATTGATACAGTTCTGCATTCCATACATGTTTCTTCAACAAAACATGAAAATAAATCCACAACGTTCTTAAGAAAAAAACCAACGACGTTCTTCAGCGATTAATTACATAGTATTGTGAAGTTTGTAAATTAAAGCTGTTGTTCAGTGTTGTTGAATGTTGCTATTTGCCCTTTTCTAAATTCTGAATAATGTGTCGTAACAAGAAGGGAAAGCGGTCAAAATATCACTTTATTTCATTGTGCTTAAATTTCTTGGTTTGTTTGTATTTACATTTATGTGAATGTAAGCATAAGGAACACCAACAGCTATTAAGAAGCATTTCAACGCAATAAACTTATGATTTTAAATCAAAATTAACAATTCATTTAATGATTCGTAAGTAATGATGACAAAGATTTTTCTCTCTGGAAACTTCCGTAGTACTTAAATCTGTAACAAAAGAGAAGTACCCATTCTTGAACAATACTCAGGCGAGTGCGGGGTCCAGAACAATGTTACCGGAAACGGAACAAAAAGTACGCGTTATTCTCTCGCGTTCAACAATGCAGCGTGGGCGGAGAGGAATCGGTGCCTCTGTCACGCCCTGGGAACCGTATGAGTTGTGTCACCGGAGACCGAATGGTCCAGAGGTGCGTGTGCATCAAACGCCACTCGGAATCGGTTACACAGTTGTAGCGGCGCTGTTGTTCTGTTTTGAGAATGTCTACTTTCCTGGAGCTCATAGCAGCCAGGAAAAAATGTGTTATTGCATATTTATGCATTAGAATTGTATGATTTAATGTATATTTATTAAGATTCCATGAAGTACATAAACATCAGTACTAAATTACAGATCAAATTCTTTAAAATATGTTCTACACTGTTGAATATTTCGCCAATAATTTACGAGTATGCCTTCTTCTACGATTTACGTATGTCTTGTAGTTATGTAATCGTATTGTTGATAAATATTTCATATGCTTATTTCAGTACTTTTCCACTATAAAATTTCTGATTCAATGCGGGATAGTGCCATTTCTGAAAAGAAGTTTAGCTTCGGCATTGGAGTGGGAAAATGCAAGAAATACACTTAAGTGTCGAAGTAGTCTCAAGAAATTCTTCTCATGTATTTAATTAAAAACGTGTATGACTGAAATAAATGCAATTTTGAGAGCCCTTTTTTTTGCCAGTTTTTCCTTTTTAGGAAAGATAAACAAATCTTTTTGCCAAAATACATTATATTTCTTTTCAGAGAAAATGGTATTTGTAGATAAATATCACAACACATCCTGTGTTTTGTCTCGTGTTTATTATTTTTCCGATAAAATTAATTTATCTTTTATGGGTGTTGTTTGTGAGCCATTTACGTTTCAGAAAAATAGAAAGTAAAGTAGGATCTTTTCCTTGTGTGACATTTCTCCCTTGGTTGCACAAGAGAAACCCAATGCCATTTTATGTGTCAGTTCTTATGCACACGATAATCACTTACGGATATGTTTGCTTCATTATTCTTACAAATCATTTTCGCTGCGTAAAGAAGTTCTGTACGAAATTGACATAACAGAGATGTTGACATATGTAATCACTGTGTAAAATTATTTCTTCTAAGTGTGTAAAGGATGATCAGTCTAATATTTTTTTTCTTTTAAAATTGCAACTGTGGCGAAGATTTTACGTATTATAAGTACTCAATAACTGCATTGGCTTTGCTGAAAAATTAAATAGATAACGTGTTGAAATTTTGATAAGATAGAGTTAAAAAAACAAAGATTCTAAAATATAGTAAATTTTTCAAACTAGTTTTTCTCCAAACTATTATTTTGCACATACCTTCTTTTGCGCAGCAAGCACATAAATAATTTGTTTAGTGGTCTAAATTATAAGAAACAACCGCCTTAAGTAGTCTAAACACTGAATAAATGTATTTGAATCGTTTGTAACAAATACTACAATATTTCCACTGTATTTTAAAATTAAGAAAGGTTTATTGGAATAGTGATTTTCGATTGTCGAAATTTCTTCATTATCAATGAACTTTAATCCGAGGTAAAGAACAATGAACATAAAGATTAAATTACACAGGCTGCGGTATTACGTAGCAATGTCCATTTTTTCGTAAAATAATTCAACAGTTTAGATTGTATGTAAGTTTGAACTTGAAAAATGCTTTTGACATGTTAATTATGTACAGAAAGTAATTTTGTTAAACTTGGTTCCTAATTAACTTTTTGCTTTATCTTCCAGGTAAGTTGTCGTGAATGCCTTCACCGCTTCAAATCTACCATTGGATGAACGAACAGCAGTGGTAAGTTGCATGATTACTTAGGGTTCATACTTTTGTTGTACTATTTGCCAAAATGAGGCAATGGAAACGGTGCCAAACACCGCAATTGACCTTAAATAGGTTTTGAGTTACATCACCAGAAGTAGCGTGTTCTCTATCCTTCGTTCAGTGTTTGATGGATCTATTCAAACCGGCGAGGAAAACAGTTTCTTTACGGGAAACCAAGTTCATAATTAAAAACATTCACTTTTCTTCGCATGTAGACAGTGTCGGAGCTGGACGATTTTGGGCCCGGGGCGATGCCCAAGTGTAGCCGCCCCCGCCGCGACAAAATAAAATTATGAAAGTTGTATCAGAAAACTATATGAGTTATTTAATTTCACTTATTGTTGAATACATGAAATAAAAAATATGAATATCTGTAGAACCTATTTTAATGTTAACGTGATTTGATTACATACATTTTTCCATTTCATAGACACATACATACAGTAAATGTAACTCTCATTATCTGAAACATACATACGTTGGAATAAGTCCTACATTAACTAATGACTGTAATTAACTGTAATTGTAAGGTAAAAATTAATTGAAAATTGTATGAAATATCAGACTATCGTGCCGCGACTTATAAAATTACAATAGGTTTTCTCGAGTTCTAATTTATTTTCCAATTTTTTACTTTTTTTTCATCAGTCCCATCTGGAGCCCTTGCAGGCGGGGCGCCGGGCGATCGCCCGCGGCGTGCATGTAGACAAGTAGCCCAGTGCAAAAGTAAAATTTCACCCTCGTGGATCCGCCGTCCGCCGGCGATGCACCGCGGAGTGCGCAACACGTGGGCGGCGCCAGCAGCGCCCGCTCTTCCGGCTCGGGTCGCGCCGCCTCTTCCGGTCCCCGCGATTTCTCCCGACCCGCGACGCCACTGCCGCTACTCCCACCGCCGCCGCCGCCGCCCAAACAACCACCACCACCACCATCGCCGCCGCCATTACCACCACCGCGACCACTATCGCCACCACCGCCATCACCACCACCACCACCACTAGCGGTAGCATCAACATCACAACTATCGCCGCCGCCACCACTCATCCCTCACCCCCACCACTCACCACCCAACACTCACCACCCACCACTCACTACCCACCCCATCACCCTCACCACCCACCACCACCATGCACTACCCACCACCAACACCCACCACCTCCACCGCCACCGCGGCCACCACCACCAATACCACCACCCACCACCACCACGCACTACCCACCACCACCTACCACCCACCACCACCTACCACCCACCACCACTACCACCCACCACCACCTACCACCCACCATCCCACCCACCACCATCTACCACCACCACCATCTACCACCCACGCATCTACCACCCACCACCACCTACCACCCACCACCACCTACCACCCACCACCACCTACCACCCACCACCACCTACCACCCACCACCACCTACCACCCACCACCTACCACCCACCACGACCACCATCACCACCACTACCATCACTACCGCCATCAACTCACCAGTTGAGGTGGCTCTGAGTATCAACTGCTGTCACTGCAGTGCCTCTGACCGGGAAATCTAGGGTTCGAGTCCCGACGGTGATAGGATTTTCAACTCTAGCTACATAGCTAGGTCGAATTCAGCCATTCGACGAGAGTTCTAGCGACCAGGTGCTCTGATCCGTTGTTTTCCATTGTTTCTCTGATCAATACCAGGCGAATGTCCGAGGAGTGTCCTAAGAAAAGTCAGGGACCGTGCGCGATCTTTCCTTCCTCTTCCTTGTCATATCCTCACCCCCTTACTTATACGCACTTACACTAACATGCACTACACTACCACACATGTTGGGAGACCAGTAGGGAGCTTAGAACTTGTCCCGATCAGGGCAGCGCCCGCTGGTGCGAGATACCTGCTTGAGGGAAACCCCGCTAGCCGACGTCTATATCGACGCTGACTCTCACAATCTTTATAAGGGAGAACACCGCCGCGTCCCATGATTAAAAAATGTGCACTACGTTTACGGAATTAATGACCACAGTTGTTTGTGCGCCTGGAAACACGAAATAATCAAACCGGGAGCGGTAGCTCAGTGCATCAACTGATGTCACTGCAGCGCCTCTGACCGGGAGGTCGTAGGTTCGAGTCCTGACGGCGGAAGGATTTTCGACACTAGCTTTTCTGCTATGTCGAATTCAGTCGCTGTCTGGGGGAGAATTCTAGCGCCCGGCTGCTGTGACCGGTAGTTTTCCTGGTTTCTCCGATCAACACAAGGCGAATGCCGGAGCAGTACCCTACCAAAGGGCCACGGACCGCGCGCGATCTGCCCTTCCTCTTCCCTGTCCTATCCTCTCCTCACCCCCCACACACACACACACACACACACACACACACACACACACACACACACACACACATTCACTAACATGCACTACATATTCCGGGAGACCGGTCGGGAGCTTAGAGCTTGTTCCGGCTGGGGCGGTGCCCCGCTGGTGGGAGAGTCCTGGTTAGGGGGAAACCCCCACTAGCCGACGGTAGGTCGGCGCCGGATCTCGCCATCCAGCTGGGGAAGACCGCCGCCATCTCCCAAGAAAAAAACATGCAGTACACTAACGGGATTAATGACCAAAGCAGTTGAGGCACCCGGAAACACGAAAAAAAACAAACCAAACCAAACGAAATAATCAAGCAAGCACTAACTCCTCCACCCCCACCACCGCCCGATTGCCATCTCCCCGCCATGAAACAGCAGTTGCGCGGTGTGGCGCTGACGAAACGCCTCTCCCAGCCGCGTGGTCCTTGCGCAAGCGGCGGCGCCGGGGTCTGCACGGCGCCGCGGGGGCCGCCTGCTGAGGTTTCGGAAGCTGTCGGTGAGAGAGGAGAGGGGGGCGTGACGGAGACTGGATCTCCCGCACGCTCGTCGTGACGCGTGCTTCCTCGTCCAGTCGTGGGAGTCAGCTGATTCCGGGCAGGACGCTCAAGTGAATCCGGATGGTTCGGATTGAGTGGCAGTGTCACTGGCCTTGTGGGGTGCTGTTTGCCGCCGTGAGATGGAATTACGGAAGAATGATGCGTTTCAAGTGAAAATTGCCTGCAGCTGGAGTGTTGTGGGCTTCATTCGGTAGCTGAAATCACCGGATTTTACTAAACTAGGAGTGTTTAAATCTATTATATCCAAATAGCGAAAATGAATTTATCACTCATCTTTAAAATTGGAATACTTTAAGGGAAATTTTGCTAATTCCGAAATGTTCGGTGTTGATATGCCATGACAGTGGTACCTGCAAAATCTGCTGCTTTATTTTAATTATTTTATTAATTAATTTCCATTTTTTAATTCAGTTACGATAAGGAGTGCATCGATTTCAAGTTCTTATTATCCTAGACCTTTCTTCTTTTTCTGCGTTTTATTGTTTTGCCAGTGCGTACCAATGTTGACCGCCGCAAAGAGAAAGTATTTTTGTTTCCTGGTTACTCGGCCTTGATGACACACTGGAGAGCGCCGAACCTGCCTTTAGTGACATATTACGATCCGATTCGTGTACGTCAATCTTCCGACAACTTTCGTGTTTTTCCGAGAGTGTTGAAGCATGGCCTCGATCGTTTCGAAAACATTCATTTCCGTGTGGCCACCGTCAGTTGACGGCGCCGCTCCATCGACGAAAGGACTGCGGCTTCTCATTTAAAGTGCCATTGGAGCTTCAAGTGTGTAATGAGCTTCAAGTGAAAGTGTGGTGTAATTTACGAGGAATTGCCAGTTGGAAACCGTAGAAACGGCGATCAAATCGACCGTTGATGGAAGCGTCGAGTCGAAATCTGCACGCCCTTAATGCTGATTCATCCCGTATCCACACTCCTGGTGCGGTAGGTAACAAATTTACAATAGAATAAATATATAGTAGTATAAATTTCCTCCACGACAATTTATCAATGTGTTTGTTCCTACTGTATCGAGGAATGACATGGATTCCACACACGTGGATTCCAATTTGGAATCCATGACCTGCCGACCAATCACATATTATTTTCCGAATCCACGGGCAGAATTGCATTCCTTCATTTTTTTAACCCCGATAAATTGATTGATTGATTTTTTCGTGTTTCCGGGCGCGTCAACTGCTTTAGTCATTAGTCCTGTCAGTGTAGTGCATGTTTTTTCGCGGGAGATGGCGGTGATCTTCCCCCGCTGGATGGCGAGATCCGGCGCCGACCTACCGTCGGCTAGTGGGGTTTCCCCTAACCAGGACTCTCCCACCAGCGGGGCACCGCCGCAGCCGGGACAAGCTCTAAGCTCCCGACCGGTCTCCCGGAATATGTGATAGTGTAAGGCATTTTAACCCCGATAAACAGCTGAAAGATTTCGCAGTTTCTTTTACGTAACTATGTATTGTTGGGCATTTTTCATTACATTTCTTATTGTTCATTAAACTGAATGATTCAGATAAATTTTGAAACCATCGACAGTGAGAATGAATTACAACAGCTACCTGAAAGTTTGGACGTAGCGAATTCGAAAAATGTGTCATTATTTCCAGATAACACAAATAGAGGAAATATTATAAGCCATCATATTCGACATTTATAGAGTGGAGGAGGATTAATAAGGTAAATTATTTTGGCGAGAACGTTTTCTTAGCTTATTTTACAAACTTTTCTCGTCAGTATAAACCTTGTAGTTTATGAAAGAAATTCTCAATGTTTAGGAGCACATTGTGCGTTCACAGGAAAAGAAAGTGCTTGCTCTAATTTGTAAACATCAGTAATAAAATTATTTTGGGGCATAATGGCTATTATTCACTCGTACAAATGACGACACTCGCTCCTCCGTCGCTCATTTCGTAAACAACTCGTGAATAATAGCCACCATTATACGCGCGTTGAAGAATATACTATTGGTCGTGCAATGGAAATGTGTGAAAATGTTAGTGTTCTATATTATTTTTCTCCTCGTTCTTACCATTATTATTAATTATTTGTCATCATGTAACACATCCCTACGGAATATAAACGGTATTGGTTCTTGTCCTGATCAGGTAATTATAAAACGGTAGATATTTGTTTTGTACAGCCATTTTGGGTCACATGTTTTTACACTTTTGTCTAGGAAGTGAAAATTACAAGAAACAGTCATTATTTACGCTTAGTTCGAACCTACGTCCACAATAGCTCAGCTTATATAACGATCATGACCTGAAAATGCGAACTTTCAGTTATTTGAGTTAATTTATAACATTTTATAGCTAATATTATTCAACGACTATAAGTAAGCATCAGCGAAAAACTTACATATTTATTTAAAAATTTACTTTTCGAATGGTTATTGCCTCAACATCTTTCATTGTGGTCAATTGTTTAAGCAATAGCACCATCGATTGTGTCGGAGATACGTGTGTTAGTTGCTTGTGTACCTTCTATTAAAATGCAATATTCGAAATCATTGTAATGCCGATAAACATCTTTACTAAACTGCTGATGTGCTGCAGGGTTTTGTGTGTATCTCTGTGTGTGAGTGAGTGTGAATAATATCAAATTTACATTTTAAATTTTCATTAATATTTATGAAAACATCGGCAAAGACATCAGCCTTAACTCATCACTAGAGAGGGAATCGATAGGCACTGTAAAAAGAAAAATAGGCAGGCAAAAAGGCATTGAAAATTCTCAAAAATAGGCACATGAATAGGCATTGAAACCTAGAAAAGGCACTTATTTATAAAAACCAATCATTGTTGATATTTGTTTTCTAATTTTACATTGTGTTATGGTAACAAATTAAGGGATGGTGTATATCTAACAAATTAGATATACACGTGAACATAATACAAAGCAGCTTGAAGCCACGTACCCCAGCGTGTGAGAATTGGGTGGGGTGACAGTGCATTGCCTGGAAGTACCTCTTTGAAAACAGAAATTCGAGATGGTGCCTCGAGCAACACTTTCTTAACTGCAGATATCACAGAATTATCTGCGGGAAAATGTACTCGAACGTTCTCTGCCACACGATGAACAGCGTGGGCCAAACGTGTCACAATCTGACACTGTCGCATATGTCACTCTAGCCTGGTAAAAGATTTGAAGATAGTCTCCTGCCTTCAACATATAAGATGAAGCCTCGAATAAAATTACGCGAGCTAGTTTAAAGTTACGGTTGTTGAAACCATACATTCAAATAGAAAACATGTCCTCGAAAATAAGCCGTAGGTATTTATCTCACAATAGGCACTCAATTCCAAAATAGGCACTATAAAAATCCATTGTGTGAATGCACTGATAATAAAACGAATTAATATACCGACAGCCTAATGATTGTGAGCAAAATAACAAATAAGGCAAAAAGTGCGAAATCCGCTCTCTACTCATCACATCACCACTAGTTATTTGTTGTTGCTATATATATACATAGCAACAGTCCCGTTAGTGTAGTGCATGTTTTTTCTCCGGAGATGGCGGTGATCTTCCCCCGCTGGATGGCGAGATCCGGCGCCGACCTACCGTCGGCTAGTGGGGTTTCCGCCTAACCAGGACTCTCCCACCAGCGGGGCACCGCCCCAGCCGGGACAAGCTCTCAGCTCCCGGCCGGTCTCCCGGAATATGTAGTAGTGAAGCGCATGTTAGTGTAAGTGTGTGTGTAAGGGGAGAGGATAGGACAAGCAAGAGGAAGGAAAGATCGCGCGCGATCCGTGGCCCGTTTGTTAGGGTACTGCTCCGGCATTCGCCTGGTGTTTATCGGAGAAACCACGGAAAACTACCGATCAGAGCAGTCGGCCGCTAGAATTCTCCTCCAGACAGCGACTGAATTCGACCTAGCTGAAAAGCTAGTGTCGAAAATCCTGCCGCCACTAGGACTGGAACCTAGGACCTCACGGTCAGAGGCGCTTCAGTGACATCAGTTGATGCACTGAGCTACCGCTCTCGGTATCACGCTTTCGGAATCTGAAATTTCGTTCCAGCTAGTCCGTACCATATCTGCAAGTTTCCTCGTGAGCGCGCGGGACGCCGGGTCGGCTGGTCATCGTGTCTGAGTCAGGCCATTCGTATTAGCGGCAGGCGCGGGCGTCGCGGCGGCGGCGGGCCAGGGCTGCTGAAGGTCGCAACAGCCGCTCGCCCGCGCCTTTCTCCGCCGCCGCCTTCGACGCCCAGGCGTTGCTAGAGGTGGCAGGAGCGCTTGGGTGCAGCGCGAGCCGGCGGAACACCGGAGTATAGAGCGATTTTCCGAAGGATGAGCCAAAGTGACAGCTAGTGCTGGCATCATAACTGAAGGTTCTGTGGTCGTTGTGTCCCCTATTTCTCTTCTTTCTCAGTTTTCTTTTACTGATTGTGACAGCATGTTGAGAGATTTTCCACGTACGTAATTAAATTTAAATATTTCCCGGACTCACGTACGTGCATATACCTCAGCGATACTCTTAGACTTCTTCATAGGGATGTTTTAACAGGAGCCATTGGCACTTTGCGAAGGGGCGTGACTGAACAGCTGTCGCGGCGCAAGGATACTTCTCTGAAATACATGTGATGTTCACTTGTTTTCGCGAACTGTCACTTTGGCTCATCCTTAGGAAAATCGTTCTATATACGCGCACGTTTTCTTAAGCCTCTTAATACCTACCCCCCACTCCTTTGTCCACATTAGTTGAATTAAGAATAAATGAATGCAACGAGCGTTGCAGACAAAATCTGATAACCAGAAATGTTCGCTCCCGTGTAATAGAAACTATTTTGCATCGAAAAACGAACTAAAAAGATAAAATAAAATTTCTTGTGTCAAAATAACCAAATTCCTCGCTCCTCTCGCAACTAGCGAAGCGAGGGCTCAAAAAAATGTGCGCGGATAGTAGTTGATTCATTGGCGGCGGTTTGGACCACTTCAAATCAACACGTGTTTTATTTATTTATTTATTTATTTATTATTGAATATACAGTAGAACCTCACAATTCGAAATTTCAGATAATTCGAACAAATTCGGAATAGAGGAAGAAATAAACAAAATAAACAATGTGTATGTTTGTGGTGTAAAGAAAGGATTTAATAATTACTGTAGAACTGAACAACTAATTCTTGAAACATAAATCGAATTGCAAGTTTATTACCCCGGTAACTACGATGCATATCACATGTTTAGTATGTAGCTGAAATTTTCACTTAGAGGAACTTGCAATATCTTCTTTCACAGGATTGTACTCTAACATCAGGTAGATGTATGCGGTAGAGTTTCGTTATGACGGCAGACTCCAAGAGGCGCATCCAGCATTTTTCTGTGTGAGGGTGCGCGCGTGTGTGGGGGGAGGGTGTAGTTATACTGTCCAGCCTACTTCATGATTTCTTATTGAATTTTTTTTCATTTATGCTGAATGTAAAATGTATTTTCATTTCTTGACACGTAGTTCATCTTTATACCGTAAAAAATGATACATTGAAAGACTTTCTTTAGGATAGAAAATTAGTAAAAGCTCCATTTCTGAATATGAATCATTGGCTTCTGGGAGAGAAAGCTGAAGCCCCTTGAGACCTCCTACCCCTGGGTTTGCCACTAGCATGTGCATCAATTATTATTTTGATACAATGCAGAGAAGTTTTCATGCACAGTATTTGAATGAAGAAACGCATTTGCAGAATTTATATGTAGTCCGCATCGTCGGAACTCGCATAATTAAAGGTTGGTGTTGAGAGGCAGTTTTGAATCTATAGTAGATGATAATTTTGCGCTCTTATAAAAATGTTTAAATGAAGTAAAAGCAACGAGTCTCTTTAATTGGTGGATGAATTAGTTTCCGTGTTGATCGTATTGATCATGTTGATCGTTCCGTTGGCTAACGAACAGAAATGAAACTTGTGTAGTTATGAGGGAAATCACATGAAATACTTTACTAATATATACTTATATAATAATATGAAATATTTTTAACTTAATTAAAATAATTAAAACGAAATAATTATAATTACAGAAGTAATGCATTAAAATGTGACAAACTAATCCGAAAAGATCTATACACTTTTATCATAGCTCTCCCTCGACCCTTCTTCAGCTTTTGCTCAGGTGCATGTGTGTGTGTGTGGGGGGGTGAATATATCGTGTTTCCGAGCGCGTCAATTTCTTGGTCATTAATCCCGTCAATGTAGTGCATGTCTTCCCCCTCGCCACAACATGAGATCTAGTACAGACCTGCATGTCGCGTCATCTTGCGGTGTTTTCCTTCTCCAAGTTTCTCCCCCCCCCCCAGCCGAGATCAGCTCCTGACTGGTCTCCCGAAGCTTGTACAAGTGTAATGCACGTTAGTGTATGAGAGTAAGGGGAGAGGAAGGGAAAGGAAAGACCGCAAATGGTCTGTGGTCCGTAAGGCACTGCTCCTACGTTCGGTGATCGAAGAAACCACAGAAAACCACTGATCAGACCACTACAATTGTATTGATCGAAGAAACCACGGAAAACTGGCAATCAGATCACTAGAACCGGCCACTCGAATTCTCCAGTCAACGAGCGCGGCTGAATTCGTCCTAACTAAACAGCTACTATAAAGCATTGAAGGCTTTCACGGCCGGAGTCAATATTCATGTTTTCTTCCGGGCTGGTGGGCCGTGATCCAATTGGCTTTGAACTGCCAAACGTTTCGCCCACGACAGCGGCGGACATCTTCAGTGGCGAGGTCTCGGGCGAAGTGCCGGGACGGCGGCTGACTGGCGACTGTAAACAGATACTGTCGAAAATCCGCCGCCTTCGGGACCCGAACCCCCAGCTCTTGCCCCGGGGGTATGGTCGTTTGCGGAGCAGCGAGCAGACGGGAGCCACTAACCTTCTTGCAGTCTCTCCGGGCGTGAGTCGCCCAGTCGCCGCGGCGCTCCCACCAGGTGGCCGCCGCGAGCCGTGAGTCAGCCGCCGCCGCCCCCGCCGGGCGTCGAACGCCCGCCCGCCCACGCCCCTCCCCTCCTCTCTTCTCTCAGGGTTGCCATCTTCGGAAAATGTGCGGTGCAGGGAGAGAGTCAGACTGTTTTTGTCGTTGCCAACATGATCATGATTCAGAGAAGCTTTCTCTGTGTGTTTTATGTTGTCTGATCACACTGAAGAACTGAAATAATATGTATATGATGTTATATGAGTGAATGATGTATAAATATTCACGTAAGATCAATGATCAGATATTTAAAATAAGATGTGCACAAAAAAATAACAAGACATTCTTATAAGTGAGTGAGGCTTAACGAAGAGCTTTATGAATCCAATATTTAGACATACCGTCGCGGCACAAGCTAAGAGACACATGTAAAAATCGTTATTTTTTTGTGAAGAAATATGTTTAGTAAATACTAGTATATTTACTAGTAAACATTTATTAAAGAATGTTCAGAAGACAGCCTATGTATGGAGAAAAACATCTTGCTTTTGGCCGCGAAATACAATTTTTCTCTCAGGATAAATTCGTTATCCTACAAAATAACGATTTTTTAGGTACGTCACTCTCTTCTGCATCGACTGCACGCACCATGAGAGCGCAGGGAAGCCAAAAATAGAATGCATAATTGAGGGAAGAGGTCAACAGCGCTAAGTAGAGCCTAGTACAGATATCGAAGTTGTCAATTCTACATCTTAGGAAAATTTAGAAAAAAGAGAGAAAAGGTTCAAACGCAAAGCTGCAAAACAATTTTAGGCATTGATAACTGCCGAAGAAGATGATGGTTATAGCAGTGGTTCGAGTGGTGGTGGTAGTGGTAATGAAGATACGCACGAGAGCCGACGTTCGAAAAATGGAGCAAAAAGTGTAGAATCAAGGATATCAGCGATTGGAATGGTAACAACGGCAGCCAAACGGATCGATTGTTTGGCTGCAGTCATTTCTGCTGTCGATGTAGGCTGTTTATAGATGTTTCAGCTTGCAGCAGATGACAACGACTTTGGTGGTGAGAGCTAAACTGTCAAAACTGGCTCTTTCGAATAAAGTTAAATTTGGTAATTACCGAAATGGTATTTCTTTCCGTACGTGCAAATCTATACCTAATCGATGCATTGATATTAGAACGTTGGTAAAGTAGCCGATAAAAGATGTTTGATGGTCTGTGAAACCTTTGAAAGGGTTGCATGAATTACAATAACTATAAAACTAATATTTTTTTTGTTTCTTCTTCGGTAATTGTTTTCGTGAAGATACAAAATTTTTCACAAAAAATTACTCAGCTTTCTCATAAACAATTGTTCAAGTATTATATTCATCTTGCATGAACAAAACGCCAGAGTTCATTAAACACCGTAGGTACTTTCGGCAACCTTTAGCTTGCATAAATTCATGTTTTCCTTGTTGGCAGTATTGCTAAATAGTGAACAGCGCGACATGAAATTTGTTATGAATAATATTGAATCTTACTATAACTTCATGTGTATAGTTTGTCAAATACATTTTGACGTACTGACGCATCTTGTCCACTGCGAAGTCTTTGTTGAAAAAGGCTAACAGAAATGAACGGGTAAAAACGCTCTTTACGGATGTTCACGAAAGAATGTAGTCGCGCGATCTTGAAATAGCTGTACACTCGTATTATCCAAGGAATGCAATTCCCGTCAACAATAAATGCTGTTTTTTTGTCATGAAAACATTAATTGTAGATATTCTTGATAATGAACTCTCTCACATTCTTGCGATGTGTTCCCTGGAATGATTTACTCATGCTTTCACCGGTATTGCGAACGAAAAGAATGTTACTCACTCTCCAGAACACGCAATACATTGCGTGATTTTGTGAAACTTCGAGATAATAAGTACTGCGGGTCATTATTTTAGTAGGATTCAAAGAACCAAACTCAGATAACGGCGGTGCTAAACATAACGCAATGGAAAACATAACATAACATAACGATATCTTTTAATAATTAAAATTAGATAATAATGGTACATTAGAAACCATCAGATTCAGACTTCCGTAATGTAGTATTGGGTTGTAATTACGATTACTAATTACAAGAAATGGTTTAGAATATCTTATTTTTTAAGTTGTTTGCTGTAACACGTTTTGTTTAACATTAGTGTGTGTAACAATGTCACGCCGTTTTTATCACTTTTTTAAATGGTTTATTTTTCTTGATCGACAATTGCTGCCTTGTAAAGGTTTTATCAAAAACATTACAAACAAGGCATTCAGGAACGGACCTCTAACATGTCAAAATTTTGTTATTAACATTTTTTAAATTTACAATATAGTAGTTTTGATATGTAATGTATATATTTAAGATAGAAATGTTGTATTCAATATTTAAAACTTTTCGAATTTTAGGGGATGTATAATATCTTTTCTATGGCGAGGTTTAATTCTGGGAAAGGGAGTCGAAGTTTTGCCAAAGTGAAATATTATATTAGAATGACAGGAAAGATGAGAGAAATAAAATCTTAATGATAATTTTGTAATCCAGCTTTTCAAGGACTCAATAGAAAGATTTTAAATTGATCATTTCGAATAAACCATAGAACTTTTATTGCAGATCGTTAAACATAATAACTAAGTTTCTGTAACATAGTTTTCGCATTACCACCAGTATCACATCAAATCCGGTATGTGTCAAAAATGGTTGAATGATACATTTGAAAATGGTCAATGCCGTTTCTATGCTAGTTCTTGATTTTTTTGACCAAGGGGTATAACTATAACGACTTTATAAATGTTTCGTTTGCTATTGAATTTAGGTAGGTCTGCGATATATTTGTAGGCCTAAATATATAACAGGTGTGGTAGAAGGAAGCATGGATCAGAAAATTATTTAGCCTTAAGAATTAATAACTGATAATTTCCGCAGAGAAAAAAATTTCTTGACATTTAGATGAGTTAATATTTTTTTCCAATCATTGAACAAGTTAGATAGAATATTTAAACCTTTTTGAAAGTTATTTCGAGCGATTATTAGATTTTTACATGCAGTAAATTATAATGAGCAAATAAAGCTATTTCCGAATTTCAGGAATTAAGAAGGACAAAAGTAAATAATTTAAATAATACTAGTCAGAGCCCGTCAAAATTTGACGGTAAGATCTGAGATAAATGTAAAATACTGTGCCCAGACTAATGTTCACAATATGTTGCATTGTTTGGATCTTTAGGGTATAACAAAGATATTCTGTGATGTGGCGTTCCCAAAATTTTAAACACGTATGGCCCATGACCAGGTGGCAATGCAATAAGACCTACATATTGCAATAATACACCAAATGACACAAAAGAAAGAACACTATTATACTAACGGATATTATTTCTAAAGTTTTTTGATGTGTCATCATCTCCTATAATAAATTTGATTATTTCTGGCATATTGCTCGAAGGAAAACATTTTTCCCATTTAAGCAGCACAGAATAAACTCGTTTGCTGAATTTCTCTCGCATGGGAAGTACGAAGCATAACAAAACTGACATTTCATAGACAACGACCCAACAGAAAACGGAATGACCTCACTATCACGACACCTACGCTGACTGTCTCTTTCCCTCCGTCCAGTTAATGTACGTTTGCGTCTTTTGGGGCGAGTGAGCAACAATTCGGAATTCGACATAACCTGTGAACAACTTCATTACTTCAGTACAACCGATCAAAACCCACTGTCCGAATGTTCTCTACAAAATACACCACAAAAGCAAATACATGCAAACTGTCAACGCCACAATGCAATTTTTACACTGAAACAAAACCTTTACGAATTGTAAACAAATCTCAACAATCAAAACAAAACATCAGGCAGCGTCACGATGAAGCAGCTTGGACTCACATCTATCGTTTCATATAATCGGTTTGAAACAGCCACTTTTTGGAAGAAAACAATTGACTATTGATAAGCGTACTATTAAAGAATGCTTTAATAATTAATTTACACCGTAAATGTTGGTGAATCAACACAAACAATATCTGATAACACATCTAGGGATCACATTCTTTCATTTAAAGGAAAAAATACTACAATCGGTTCAGTAGAAGCTCTAAACGAAGCCATGGCAGAATTACTTATTTTTTTATTTAAATAATATTGGAGATAATGGGGAACATTGTGAAAGTATGCAATAATATGATAATGTTTCATATTAATTTGTACTTTAAATTTACGGTTAAAAGAAAACTATTAATTCTTGGAGTTAATAGAGGAATCCAAAATAACGCCTTTAAACAGTGGCCCATTATGCCATACTCTATCAAAGTTTTTCAAGATTTAAAATTAATGCTGAGGTGTGCTTATAGTTTTGAATGTACGTAGCTATACAAATTGTATCACTGAAAATGCTGAAATAATTATTACGCGACCTCTACGAAATTTAATTGTCGAAACAGTTGACGGTATGACGGTCAATTTTCGCTGTGGAAGCTGAATAAAGCAACGCAGCATGGCAGGGAAACTTTGCGGGAAACATGTCGTTAAATTATAAGTTTCTTGTTCGCCTACCCCTTCGAGTCATCGTCTTGAGAGCACTAGAAAGAAGTTTTGCAGATAGAAAAGTCTACAGGGAAGTCTGCTTGCTGATAACGGGTGAAGGATAGCACCAAGGGGAAAATGACTAAGGGAAGACGATAATGGCTAGATGTATTAATGTTTTGGGAGAGGAAGAGCGGCTAGCTTTCCGAAAAATAACGTACTTGTCCTTTTTAAGAAGACAGAACTTTCAAATATGCTAAAAAGTTCTGGATGAGCCAATAAACTGATCGCCTAAAATCCACATGCGTAATGGCTACAAATGTTTCCAATACATATGAAATATGAATGTAAACTGACCTGTGAGATTTTGTTTTTCGAAAATCCCTTCACTTTTCGTAAAAAAATTCTTCGAGCATAATTAATTCTTCTTAAGTGGGTTGTTCCAACTGGTTTCATGAGGATATCAGCTGAATTTGAAAATTCTATTTCATTGAATGTTTTGATATTGACAACATACAAAAGTATCTAGAAGCTATTGTTTCAACCATGGACCGCAAAATTTCAAGCAACTGCTTCTTATCCTATTCACAGTCTACTCACAGGTCTATCCCATCCACATCCTTGTTCCCATCTCGATCAGGTTTTTCGTCCAGTTTCCCTGATCTTTTGAGCAAATGCTGAAACAGCCCCTTGTTTTGCTTCTGGTCATAAATGTAACTTCATTATCTGTGCACGTCTTGTAGAATTTAGTGGGAAATGTAGTTATTCAAATTATCGTTCTCCATGGTGTCGTGGCAGGAAGTATTATTCCCTGACGAAGGACATCATGAGGGATAAGAGACCATATTTATTGCTGATTTACCCTTGAAAAAAGATTTTATTACTTCGGAGCGAATATATTGTTAACAATCCTTGCAAAAAACGCTCATGTTATTTCTGTATTCAAAATTAAAGTAGTACGTGGTTTAGAGTAGGTATCACAGAAGTTTGAAAACGTGCACAAATTCAATCTCCCCATAGCACGTCACGCACAGTTTTTAACTATTTTTGACGTAAAATAAATTAAATAAATAAATAAAAGGTGGAATGTAATTAAGGTTAAAGATTTTATTTGGAAATATTTTAGGTTGATTACGTTACGTTACATTTAACGGCGTTACATGCAATACATGAGAGTTGATGCATGTATACACGTGCCATTAGCCCATGATTGTTAGGCAGACTTGTATTCACAGATGTTCGGCAGGTACATAAAAACTCTGTCATTGTCAGAACGTGACCTGCCGAGTATCAGTGCTTATGAAGCAGCCAAAAAATGAAGAGAAGTGTCACATGTGTAAATTCATTATATGCAATTCCCACTACGTATTCATAGTAAGAAAATAATCATTTTCGACCCTTCAACATGTCCTAGACGTTTGTAACAATTATTCTGTGATACCTGTATATATTATGATACTCGTAGAAGGGTCCCTTCTACCCACCAAAAAAGGATGAATTGTGAATAAGTTAATTACAACTGAATCAATCCCATGGTAGCGTGACTTGAATTTAAATCGTGTTATGAAGAGTAAAGTCGCTTGTTTCAAACGTTGTCGGACCGGGAGCGGTGCCTCAACTGATGTCACTGCAGCGCCTCTGACCGGGAGGTCCTAGGTTCGAGTCCTGACGGCGGCAGGATTTTCGACAATTCGGCTAGCTTTTCAGCTAGGTCGAATTCAGTCGCTGTCTGGAGGAGAATTCTAGCGGCCGGCTGCTCTGATCGGTAGTTTTCCGTGATTTCTTCGTTCAACACTAGGCGAATGTCGGAGCAGTACCGTAACAAACGGGTCACGGACCGCGCGCCATCTTTCCTTCCTCTTCCTTGCCCTATCCTCCTTTTACACACACACCACACAATTACACTAACATGCACTACACTACCACATACTCCGGGAGACCGGTCGGGAGCTTAGAGCTTGTCCCGGCTGGGGCGGTGCCCCGCTGGTGGGAGAGTCCTGGTTAGAGGGAACCCCACTAGCCGACGGTAGGTCTGCGCTGGATCTCGCCATCCAGCAGGGAAGAACACCGCCATCTCCGGAGAAAAACATGCACTACACTTACGGGACTAACGACCACCGCAGTCGACGCTCCCGGAAACACGAAAAAATCAATCAATCCATCAAAATGTTGCCGAAGACGTTTAATACATTGGCTTCTCATCGTTCCTAGCAACTGCATGTAAATAATTAGAGCGTCCGTGTTGTTCTAGAATGGTCGTATCCAAAACATTGTGAGCTTTTGTAACAACTCTGTAGTAAGTATTTTGTTGGAGCGTTTTAGTAGATGAACATTCAGCACTCGTGTTTTGTAGTACGTGCGCCTCAAGGAAAATCAAAAGAAATGAAAAAAAATATGTTGTCACATTTAACATAATGTGTGAAAACGGTTCAGTTTTCATGCCCTCTTCTGTGGAGGAAGATTAAAGCGCTGATAACGTTTTTAATTTCTGCAAATATCTCTTAAAAGTTTTTTTTCAAATTCACGCAAATATGTAAGCTTATATTCGTCTCTAGAGTGTTAGATTTGCCGTTTATTATCCCACATGCGGTGTACGAAAAAGTAATATTCCTGCGTGACCCCCTCCATTCGTTTCTCAGGGTTAGACTCCTTCCGATCGGGACAAGCGAGGTGTCGAGCTAGTGGAAACTGGCCATTCTTTGAATCCGTATTACCAAATTTCAAACTTTCTCGATTAAAAAGAAGTAAATGCTTTTCAAAGATTGTTTCTTTAATGCATCATCGAAAAGGAAAATAATATTGGTTTTAACAATGTGTTTATTGTATTAATCACCGTTTAGACTGTATAATTCTAAAAGACTAAATATGATTTTAACTAGTATTGTACCTCAGTTTACGGGCCAATGACCTCTATCTCGATCAGGTTTTTCGTCCAGTTTCCCAGATCCTTCGAACAAATACTGAGATGACCCCTTGTTTTGCTTTTGGACATAAATGTAGCATCACTTATCAGTGCACGTTTTCTTGAGCTCTTCGGGGAATGTAATCAAATTGTCGTTCTTCATTTTTTCGCAGCAGGAAGTCGAATCCTTCACATAGAACACAAGAGAAACAGCCAGAATCTGAACCTGATTTGCCCCTGCAATATTTTTTATTACACGGCAGCTAATATTTTCGAATCAATTTTTTCGAAGAAAAAAGCTACCTGCTTCCATTGTTCAGGATTCAACTTAATATGTACTGTAAGAGTAAGGACAAAGATCCTAGAGCTCAAGAAATCGTGCACATATTGCACTTCTCCCCGTAGTACATCACACAGTTTTAACAGTTTTTGGCATTAAATAATAAATAAATAAATAAATGCGTTGGAGTCACTAAACTGAGTCGGTGTTTATGTAATGAGAAAGATGTAGGTTATTGAGCAAGGCGCCCTGCAACATCCAAAAAGAAAGAGCACCTTTGACGCCTTCTGCCTCGGAGCATGAGTGCGGCCATTTTTGGAGCATATGAGTCCTGCAGTCTTAAAATGGCTTACATTACGTCAGCCGCCCGCTCGTTTCTTGGAAGGCGTTGCGTGCGGTATGCGCCCCGCACGGTGCGCTTGGCACGCAACGCCAACCGTTCACGGAATACGCAAAGCACCACACGCTGCCCTCCAGACGAAAGCCGTGTGCGTCATCGGCAATAAAAATCCATGTTTAAAGTTAAAACATCGATGTTCAAAATTGAAGCATTGATGTTCAAAATTGAAGCACCGACTATTGAAATTGAAGCACCGACTATTGAAATTGAAGCACCGACTATTGAAATTGAAGCACCGACTATTGAAATTGAAGCACCGACTTTAAAATTGAAGCACGACTAAATACACAAAGAAATTGAAGCACGATATAAATTGAAGCACGATATAAATTGAAGCATCGAGTATCAAAATTGAAGCATCGATGTTTAATAATAAGACGTGTGACTTCAAATAATACATCACCCCAAAACTATGAATGTTTTAAAGCTGCTAACATCTAACATTCAATTCGTGTGCAACAAAATTTATTTTGACAGCCGCCATGTATATTATTTTATAATTCAAAGTGAACTGTAAACAGTTATAAAACTCCTCTCCCTGTGCGAAATACGACAAAATACGATGGAAGTACGAGGACATGAGGATCATCTCGGGAGAGGGGTAGTCTGCTTGATGAAAATAGTACAAACCGCGTTGTTTGGTTCGAACACATAGACAGTGGTACCGTCAGTTCATATTTCTTATTTTAACCTCTATAAAATTGCGATAATGGGAATGTTTCATCCACACGAAAACATCGAAAAAGTAAAAACATATATCTTCAAAAAAACGTCGACTTCAATAGATCAATGTTTTGAAAACATCAGCATCGATGTTGTATCCATAGACGAAACCCAGAGTATGAAGTCTGCCTTAGAGCTATAATTGAAGTCTTATTTCTGAGGTGAAGAATTTCTTTGGAAGTACACAACCAGCGCGCACTTGGAAGTTCAGAAACTACTATAAAGATATTCAGAAAACGTGTTTTCATATATCTGTATGCAAACTGTGAATCCCTGTATCCCTAATGAAAAAATTAAAAATAAGTGTGCGTATTTAGCTTGCAAATTTAAGAAATATACTTTTTTTCTGACTTAGTTCCTTTAAAATGCACTGATCTTTTTTTAAAACATATTTCTTTCTTCGCAAGTGGTTTAAAATGAAAATTTCCGTGCCAAAAACGTTCTAATTTGTTTTTTACTATTGAGGATATTGGAGTATGTTTTACGTTTTTATTTCCCTGAAGCTTTTCTGAAGATGGTTGTTATCCATTTCTGATTAATATGTTGAATTACGAATCTTAAAGTGATACATTTCAGCTGATGTGTGAGGAAGTAGAGAGAGAAAACATGAAATATACCATTGCTTCTAAAGATGATGGAAAAGTACGTCATTTATTCTATGAATTAAATCATGAATGTATTTCTACAAACGTTATGTCACGGAATTTTCTTTGAATCGTCGTTAAATCTTCACAATAATTTATGAATATTTAATACATGTGGGGAAGAAGTTGAGAATGTCAGAGCTAGCATATTCATTCATCACGTTAGGTTCATAGATATACAACGGTAGGATCACTACTGCATTTCATGGACACTGGCACACTGGAATTTTTCCGAATTTTCTCAGGAAAATAAACTGCGTTATTATATGTAAAATTGTTAATTATTAACATTTTACTTTGCGGATAAAAAAGCGCTTGAGCAAGAAAATTAATATTAATTTGTGAACACCTTCTACGAAAATTAAAATAATTACTTTTATTTTCAAAATTATCCATTAGTAAGGATGAGGAAGAGCGTCTGGATCTTTGTAACAATAGTATATTATCTGTTAATTAAGATACAAGAGCAAATTTAGCTATCTGCTCTATTTCATAATTGTTAGTAATGTTCTAGCAGTTTGTTCTAAACATCTAGGAAGAAGACCCAAGATAAATTATTTCGAATTCTTGCCGTGTAAGTAATTACTGATTACGACTATGTTATTACATTATACTCTGAGTACACAATCCCCTGATTTGGAGATAATTCCGTAGTAAGTTTGTGAAAATACATTAATATCTCGAATGATATGTTTCTTCAGCTCTATCTTCCGCCTCGGCATTCTTTTCTTTTCCTGACCAACAAAAATTTAGGTTGACTTGCCATTTCAGAACCAAAAATGCATACATTATAATTATGTTAGTTAACGTGAGTAAACTAAAAATAATTAACTATTAAAATATTAAAATGTTGAAACGTTATATTTTTCGGTGAGACGTTTTTGAAACCTGGCCCTTACCGTGTGCAGTACGACGCAGTCGCTTGCTGTGCCTAGAATCAGATGCGGGCAGGCTCTGCTTCGTGCAATGCGGGCACGCCTCAAGCGAGTGTATTATTAGACTTGTAAGAAGCAAGAAAAGAGAAATGACACGAAAAATGAACAAGCGTACTTAACAAAGATCGATGGGAGTCACATAAGGTCTGGATAGGTTTTCACACTGACACGTAAATATTATAAAAATAGCACGTATTCCATATAAATACGGATCTAATCGTTGCAAATAATTTATAAAATATTTAACGTATTTAAAAGATCTTTCCGAGAACATTCTCTACATACGCACAATAATGTTTAGAGTATCTGTCAAGTCCAAATTGTTATAATCAGTGCCGTAGATAGATACTTTTGGGTGCATGGGAATACTGAAACGCAGTCCCCTTCCGTAAAAAAATAAAAATGTGAAAGTTGTATCAAGAAACTAAGAGTTATTTTATTTCCACAAATTACAAAAATACGTTTAAGCTAAAAATATGTTTAGAAATATGCTTTAAATACTAGTTTTTAATAAAAGTATGTGTGATCAAAAAATACAATTTCCATGGTGAGTTTAAAACGCTAAAACAAATTGTTGTGTTTAGTTAGTGTGTAATAAAATCACTTGTTAAATACATGAAATAATAAATAGAATTTCAGTAGAACCTGTTTTAATGTTCGCGTCATTTGATTATTTCATAGAATCCTACATTATAAATAATGACTGTAATTAACTATTTATACTTGGTTTATTTAACGTGGCGACACAAGGTCACGACCGAAAAAGGGAGAGGGAAGCAGACTCCAATAGGGAGCTGCAACGTCACACCACTTTTACGGCTTCCTATTGGAGTGTGCCTTCCCTCTCCCTTATTCGTGCGTAACCTTGAGACGCCACGTTAAAAATCGAAGTCTAAGGTAAAAAAGTAATGGAAAATTGTATGAAATATCAGACTATCGTACTGAGACTAATATATTATCCCAACTAGTTTCTTGAATTCTAATTTCTTTCCATTTTTTAAAATTCATTTTTCCATCTTCGGGCCCCGGGCGATAGCCCGTCTGCCCATGCTTAGTGCCGGCACAGGTTATAAAATGGTTTTTACACTTTTTAAAAATATTATTGAATTTTGAACTCAATTTAACAGTTGCTGCACTAAGCTCACTAAACAATTTTTTTTTTCCCCTAAAATTAATGTTAAAACAGAATTTTGTATTCATATATTTCAACCGGTTTAAATACTAGTAAGACAGAAATCTACCAACATAGATTTAATGTTTTAATCTGATTTTGCAAATGTATATATTTTTTTAAAAATCCCTTTTAAAACACAGTTAAGTGAGCATCTTTAAGCATTCGCTACGTTATCTTTTTGGATGACACATGTTTGAAAACTCCCCTTTAACGTGTGCGGTTCCGAGCATTCACTTGTTTTGCTTAGTGTCTGCGGCTGCAGGCTCTGCTTCGTGCAAGGCGCACCCTTCAAGCGAGGCAGCACCGTCGCGTCGCCTGCGTCTTCTCCACGGTGTAAGCCATCTTGCCGAAAATGCCCAAACCGATCGCAGCGCTAAATGCGAGAATTAGCCTCACACAAGCTTCAGATTTCGACTGGGAGTGAACACACCGTGGTCTTCTGCCGCCGCATTCTCTGAAGAGGGAGCTTGTCCTGTGGTGTGGGGGCATAGCGATCTGCACTCCAGCCCGGAGGGGAGGGGGGGCTCAGCCTCACAGGAAGAGGTTCTGTTAGTCCGAGTCTCATCGCGAAGGGAAAACATTTGAGAGTGTTTGCAATTCGTTGATTTGAAAGACGTAGCATAATTCTGTGGAGAACTGAAACTGCGCATGCGCCGGCATCAAATGACGGGATTTCGATTTTCAGGCCCCAACATTCTCCCTGTTTTGTCGTCTACGACTAATGTGTTTGTAACTTACACTTGACGTAATTTTCACCGCCACCTCTAAACTCGAATTCAAAATTAAAACACAATAAGCATGGAAGTAATGAAAAATACAATATCCATATTACCAATATAAGAAGGAGGAACTTAATGGCTTTTTTTAAGTTAATTCAAATATACAGAAATAAACTATCGTCTTGTTAAGGATTCAGGTTATGTATATATTGAGGCTCCTTGGATTTCATATAGGGGTGTATCATACGTTTTACTATCTTGTAATACTTATAAAAGAACAAATGGACTCAGAGATACCCAGATGTTCAATATAAGCTTTTAGATCCTGTTAAAGGTATTCTAGTTCCTAGTTTTAACGTATCCTTTCGATTGTACGACATGCAAAAACTCATTTTTCTGCAGAACGTTAATTCCTATTGACGATAATGTTTACGACTACGACAATGAATTTCCCATCTTGCAAAAACACTCTATTAATTTATAACATTCACGACAAGATCCCAGACAGCCTCATTTAGTTTTCGTGTTTCGGTAAAAACAAAATCGGCCGGCTCTTGGACAGCTGCAGCTTTTTAATAAATCGTCTTAGTTTCTATTGCTGTACCGAAAGAAGAAGCTCAGGCAGTCCAAGTAAGCTGGAATGAAGTGGTGATGGGAATACGATATGCTTGCGACATGTCTCCAATGCCGGCGCTATGGGGCATGGGCAGACCGAGCGATCGCCCAGGGCCTCGCAAGTTAATGAGCCCGATGATGGTACTAATGGAAAAAAATAGTAAAAAATTAAAAAAAAGGACATTATAACTCGAGAAAATCGTTAACGTATTTTTTTTAGTCGCGGTACACTACTCTTATATTTCTTAAAAATTTCAAATAATTTTTTACCTTAATTACTTTTATTTAATAATAGTCATTACATATAGGAATCTGTGAAATGAATCAAATTACGCTAACACTAACTAAACACAACATTTTTTAGCGTTTTAAGCTCGCCGTGGAAATTGTATTATTTCATCTCCAAATACTTCTACTTAAAATTATTTCATAACATTTTCTATTATTTCTTTTTACATTAAATAGTTAATTAGAGTCATTACTTACAAGGTAGGACTTTGTGAAATGAAAGAAATGACGCTAATATTGAAAATACGTTCCACTGAAATTCATTTTATTATTTCATGGGTTTTGCAAGTGGTTTTATTGAGCGCTAACTAGACACACACTTTTGTAGCATTTTAAGATCACTGTGGAAATTGTATTATTTGATCACTAAATACTTTTACTTAAAACTATTATTTAAAATATATTTGCAAAACATTTTGTAGCTTAAATTTTGTAATTTTTGTTATTTGTTGAAATAAAATAACTCAAAGTTCCTTGATACAACTTTCACATTTTTAATTTTTTCGGGGGGAGGGGCTACGTCTCAGCATTGCCCCGGGCCCAAAATTGTCTAGATCCGGCACTGTATGTCTTCCTTACACCCAGGCGTGGAAAATAAATTAAAATTGGTAAACGAGATAGTAAAAGCAGGATCAAGGCTAGGAACACGCTAGTTGCAAAAGGGATTAATTCGACTCCAAAATGCCAAATACATACATATTAAACAACTGGATCTCCAGCAGAAATGTTTCCATTTCCAATCGGAGTTAATCGTACTCTCTTATTGAAATTAAAATTGAATTGCCATTTTCCCAAAATACTCGTCGTAATATCTTTGACCCCGGTGAATAAGCTGATAAGTCAAAACAAATTAATTTTACTGGAGAGCAAAACACAACTGTCAACTGAAGTAAATCAGGGATTAATTAAATTCAAAAGAAGGTAATATTCAAACGATACTGTTTGTGTGTAGGTTTTGTTTGAATATCATTAATCCCTGATTTACAGCATTTGTTGAAAGTTGTTGTTTTTTCTCATCTGTAAAATTAAGTTCTTTTGACTTATTCACTGGATTCAAAGTTATACAGCTGTAATGGATCGCAAATCGCGTGATGAAATAGTACACTCCATCTAGGTGAGGTGATCTGCTTAATGAGGAGATGTCCAGTTAGGCGAAGTGATGGTGAAGGAAAATGGAATTTCATAGGTCACGACGACGTTGAAGACGCTCGTGAATTGTGGTTTTCATGATTCTCGAATAACGCCGTGGTTCTGGATAACAAAAGAAATGCTGACATTGTCAGACTTGCGCATTACACTCAGAAATAAAAATTCAATTGTCTGGCCAATTACTTGAAAAAATCTGCAGCTGGTGGAGAGTAGTGAACTCCATTCTGGTGATATATTCTTTGACACAGAAGAAGACTAGGCAAAGATTCGAAGGAAAACAGTTTCCTTCTTGAGTTTCCTTCTTAATTTTCCATTATATAGTTGTGACCGCTTCGTGTTTTCTACAGATGCCCAACTCAGTTTTAAAACCGGTGTAGCCCTAACAAGAAGACACAAAATACGACCAATGACAGACAAATATGGCGCTTTCTATCCAAATAGACCTAACGAGGCGTGACAAAACTTAGCATTACTTTATGACCATTGAAGACCGAACTGTCACATTTTTTCCATTAACATGAGTACTTACTGGGAATCTCTAATACCGAACAAAAAACTTCCTTTGTCGTGTGCAGCTGCTACCGATGCGAGGGGTCAAAGTTGAGTGCTGTGTCGTGACTCACCGTCTATCGGGCGTTGCTGTGTATTGGAATGCCACGGACGAAGCCTTCTCGCTTTGTCTGGAGATCCCTGTCGCTGTGGCCTCGCACTGACTGATGGAAAGGCGGGACTTTATGGTCGCCGGACCGGGATATCTGTAGCCATAAATTTCTGTCGGGGGGAATAAACATAAACTACTACTACACCTAAGTCTCGCTTGGGCGAACTTGCACAAGAACTAAGAATAGTTTCTTCTAGTGAAATGGGGTCAGCGTTTCCTTTTACATCTGACAAGCAATTGATATCATTGGATGTCTAGAAGAATATCTAGAGGGAACAATTTTGCTTAAGTCTTAGTTAATGAAATTATTGTTAACGCAAGACGTAAAGATAGATTCAGCGAGAGAGGAAATTACAAAAACGTTTTAGCAATTTAACGGCTAACAAACGTTGCCTTAATTGATATCGCTAGTCTACCCCACCAGTGGGTTTCGGCGATATGCGATAAGCTCGCGGTATATTACAATAATGTGACCTGCTGTTTAGCCAAACTTAAGAAATTCTTCCAGGGCAAATATTATAATGTATAAGATCGATTATCATTCAGATTTGATAAAAGAAGGAAAATAGTAGGTCTTGGAGACATTTTCAATAAGTTATTGCAAAAATTGTAACCCTATTGTTCCATGCTATCACATAATTCCAAATTCACTGCATTAGAAAAAATACTGTCGTAATTGGAATCACTTGTACCTCTTCGAAAAGGGGTTTCGAAACAATCCTTTAATTGATATGCTCGCCATTTGCGTACTAACTACCGTCTTTTGTGACTATTTATTGTGGATGCTACTTTATTTATTTGTTTATTTTTCGTCAAAAACAGTTAAATCTGTGTGCGACGTGCTACGGGGAAGAGTATATTCTATGGTAGTTTTCATAATTCTGAGATCCCTACCCTGAAGTATATACCATATAATGAATGCAGCTGGAAATGAGCGTTTTTGGCAATAATTCATAAGAAAATATGCGCTTCGGTGTAATAAAAACTATTTGCGAGGGCAAATGAGCTATAGATTTCTGCTCTTATCCCTCATTGTGCCCTTCGTGGAGGAAATGACATCCTGCTGCGACAATATGGAGAACGATAATTTGAATAACTCGGTTTCCCACTGAACTCTAAAAGACGTGCACACATAGTGAAGTGACATTTATGCCCAGAAGCAAAACATGGGGCCATCTAAGTATTCGCTCAGAGGATCAGGGAAACTGAACAGAAAACCTGATCAAAATGAGGTTCATTAACCCAGAAGCTGAGGTACTGGGTACTTGTTACTGGTTGTCTATAATTATATAGTCCAAATGATAATTATACAATACTCGAGAGACAGGAACATTGAAATTTCGCCCTACTATACCTACAAGGTCATCTTTACGTTGCCGTCTGAAAAATACTTAAATAAGCCATTTTTTGTTTATAATTCACTTTTTATTTAAAAATACTAACTCACTCTTATTTTATCGCCAAATGAAAAAGTGACAACACCCCCATCCCTCAAAAAATATATCGACACTTGATACAAGATTTTTCATAACTGTATGGATAAAAATATCGATATTTTATGCGCATCCCTAATATAAATATTGAAATTATTGTCATGTATTTAATGCAGACTGGACTTTCAAGAAGACTTCTTGCTTAGAAACTGGTTAGTATCCTGGCATTTTTGTTCTTTTATACCTGGGTTTCATGTCCCCTTTATTTACTAACTCGTTGTTGTCAACGTAATCCTCTGCGACCATCCGAGCAAGTTTTACCGCACCCTTTGTTGTTCATGCCAGACCCCTCTGAGTAGATTGGATAACTGGTCTTACACGAAACACATTGTCCTTTGTTGTGTGGAATGGCACAATGCGACTTTGCATCATTGCGTCACCACAAGTGTAATGGAGGAGAGGGGAATTTTCGCTAAGGTCTACTACAAAAGGGGCATCCCTTTGTATCGAGTACACTTGTTCCAGTTTTAAAGTTAGTTGTCACTACCAGCATACTTTTAGGAATTTCATACGTTGTGTCGAAGAATGCTGTCCGACTTGCTTTATAAATATTTATTTTTTAATTTGTCTATAGCTTAGTTGCAGTAAAAATATTCCTATATTTAAGTTCCTTACACGAATTTTCAAAAAATTTTACCAAGCGTGCTTGAAAAAAATGTATAAAACTTTGTTTTTTGAATCATATGGTTTAAAAGGTTTTAATGTAAGTCATGATAGGAAATATTTTTTCTTCCATCTTGAAGAATTCTTGTGATAAATGTTTCGTAAATTAAATTTAGTTGTAAAGCATTGTATGTCACGGTACGTGTTACTTGATAAAAATATGACAAATATATACGAATTTTGATAACCAAATTGTAAAGTAAATGGTAATTCACCTCCAAGTAAGTTTTATGCGTACAAAATCGAATGTACAAGTTTGGAAATATTTTAAAAGTAATAGTTTTCAACAAGTAATGTGCATTGTACTTGCTTCATAAGTACCTCATGCGTGGCAAAAAAGTAACGGTTACTATTTAATGGTTAAAATATGTTGAAACTGAATTAAAAGTGCCAAAGATTGCAGTTTTCTTGAAAGTTAACTTTACAAAAACCGTTGAGAGGATGGTGGAAAGAGAATGTTTCTGTATCGAAGACATGCTGTCAGAATATACGTACGGATGATGATGATGATGATTCTAATGTGAAATCGGTAATTATGTGGAATCTTATTTTAATAAGATTGTAAAATGACATAGTGGACAAAATATATATTGATAAATTGTACAAGTACAGTCGACTCCGGTTGTAATGAACGTATGAGAACTAACCTTTTTCTTCACTATATCCGATAATGTCAAATTAAATAGAATATATCCATAACAATTTATTTTATTATTATAGATATAGAGCAAAATACATTAACAACACGAAATGAAAATTTAAATATCTGTATTAGTCCTTAAAAAATAAATTATTTTCAGTTGTTTGCTTCGTACATTTTTCATTTGTCTTTTCTCTAGATCCTTCTCCAGCCAGAGTTCGTGCACTCTCCATACTTGATGCTGCTTTGTCCTCCGGGTCTAAGTGTCGTAATGAAGTCTTGACACCCTTCAATGCCTCTTGCACTGGTGGAACTCCGTCGCACTCTCCGAAGGCCCCTTTTCCCTCCCAATAACATACAAGATTCTTTCGGTACCGGGATGGCGCAAGCGGCTAATGACACTGATCGCTAATCCGCGTGGCACGGCGGATCTCGCCAGGCTGTGACAGTCGCGTTGCTTCTTGTCGCCTACGCGGAACTCAACACGCCTTATCCGCGGAATATCAAGCAACACCAAGATTGAAACTGAAGCAAGCAATCGCGCGTCGCCGCCCCAGTTGTAGCCCACGCAGGTCACATCCTTTGTTTCCGCAGTGAAACTGAGTGGCCGAAGGTCATCAGTAGACCTGTGATTTATATGCGATTAACAGCGACAAACATTAATTCAAGGGCCTAATTTTGAAGAACACTCATTTCTTAGGCAAAAGTGTAATGTGTAAGTGTAAAAATAAATAAAAAGTGTAATGTGGAAAATATGTTTATAGCAAAAAAAGATACAGAAATCATATAAATTGTTACAAGCGACAAACATTAATTCAAGGGCTTAATTTTGAAGAACACTCATTTCTTAGGCAAATAGTGGGAGAAGCAGTTAATGTACATTTCACAGAATAAAAAATATATAGGTATTGAAACAAAAATATGATTTTCTCTCAATTATAATAAAATCTAGAACACTGTAATCAAATTACGTGAAACTTGAAAATCTTGACTTAATGCATTTCATTTGTGAGCCAACGATATTTGGTTAAAAGAAAAACGTTAGTAAATTGAAAAAAAGGGGTACATACCTTGAACAAAGTCTATTGATTACTTGCACATTTGTTGCAATTGCAAACAACCACTTTTTTCAAGTTCTTAAACTCAATCGAACCTTCTATTTGGCCTTCGCTTTAAACGGGTTAAACAACCGCTCCACATCAACAATCAACAGGTAACTTAGACAGAACATCTTTTATTTGATCAAAGTAGTTGGAATAACACTCAGCTGCCTCAAGCCCAGTACCCCACCTTGTGATGACTGGTTGGGGAGGTAGAGGTAGGTTAGAGTAATTTGTCTTAAAAATATCCACACGACTTGGAGTCTTCAAGAATACTTTCTTGACATTTGATATCAACTGATCAATATATGGAAATTGAAATATCTGTTTCTGCAACACGATGAAAAGCGTGAGGAAGATGAAGTTTAGGATAAAAAACTTGTATCGCAGTCCCTGCTTTTAACATATAAGGAGCAGAATCCGACAGAAATAGGAGAACCTTTTCAGCTGAACTCCACTCGACCAAAGAACATTCATTGATTCATTAAAATGCCTCACAATGAGGGGTGAACATGCTCTTTTCGCGAATGAGGGGTGAATATGCAATAAAAATATGCAAATATGGCCTAAATATGCAAAAATATGCAATGATGGTCATATATACTAAAATATGCGAAATAAAAATAGCTTAAATAGATTCTAAACACCTGAAAACGTATACAATTTGTTGGAACGGGATGTTTTAGTCAACAGAAAGAAATATGCAAATGCATATAAATCACAGCCCTAGTCATCAGTAAGGTGAGCATTCCCAGTCCGCTACCTTCACCTCAGTAGGGAATTCTTCGATTATGATGTTGGGCCGACGATTTTCTTTTCAAGGTGCCTGGTGCTGGAATTTGTCGAACTGTGGCGATATATTATTTTCCAGGGGGGAATTTATTTCAGGTCGTTGTATTTCCTATCACCGAGGTTCAGGTTCACTGTAACCGATGGTTCACTATATGCGAGTTCACTGTAACCGGAGTCTACTGTAATTTTCATAAACATTGTGTACTTTCAGTTCATTTACCCACCCCGATTATAATTTCTGCCTCCCCAATTCCTTTTCTCCCAACAGGACTACCTTATTGAGTTGGTACCGAGTACAAATCGTGTGTTTTGGCTGCGTTCGCAGATGGCGCGGCTGAAGGCGTGGGGGCTGCAGGACCGGCCGCTGAACACGGTGCACTTCGAGTCCCCGTCGCACACGGGCACGCTGCTGGGCGGGCTCAACGCGCTGCGCTGCCGCGGCCTGCTGCTCGACATCACGCTCGTCGCAGAGGGCCAGGCCTTCCAGGTGCGTACTCGCCGCCTCCGCCTCCCCTCCTCCTCTCGTCTCGTTTCGTCTCTCTCCTCTCTCGTCTCGTCTCTCTGCTGTCTCGTCTCTCTCCTCTTTCCTCTCGTCTCGTCTCTCTCCTCTTTCCTCTCGTCTCGTCTCTCTCCTCTTTCCTCTCGTCTCGTCTCTCTCCTCTTTCCTCTCGTCTCGTCTCTCTCCTCTTTCCTCTCGTCTCTCTCGTCTCTCTCTCTCTCTCTCCTCGTTTCTTGTTCTCTGTCTCTCTCTCTCTCTTTCGTCTCGTCTCGTCTCTCTCCTCTTTCGTCTCGTCTCGTCTCTCTCCTCTTTCGTCTCGTCTCGTCTCTCTCCTCTTTCTTCTCTGTCTCTCTCTCTCTTCTTGTCTCTCCCTCTCGTCTCTCTCTCTCCTCCTCTCCTCCTCCTTCCTCCTCTCTCTCCTCTCCTCCTTCCCCCTCCTCTTCCCCATCCTCTCCTCCCCCTCCTCATTCTCTCCTCCTCCTCCTTCACCCCTCGCAAACCTCTTTTCGTTTTTTAAAAAAAAAAATTTATTAATTTCCTGCTCAGCAGATCATGCTTTCCAGGGAGTTCAACTGGTACATGATATGAACATATTGGATGCCAACCTCCTAAAGCGGCCCCTGGGCGGTCAATTTTTACGTCAATGTACTGCACAAAAATGGATAAAGTACAATAATATTGACCGTCATATAGAAAGCTAGAGCAATATGTCGAGTCAATCAAAATGACTTTGATTTTTATTGTACTATCTAGAAAATATTGTATCGTCTGTGGCTAATGTTTCGCAATTCTAATTCAGTTGTAGCTTCACAAACCAGGCATATGTAGGTCGCGGGCAAGGTAACTGGCGCGAGATTTGAAAGTAAATATTGAACAATGCTCCGGAATGGCGGTATGTCCCTGGACACTTAGCTCATGACAGTATTTTGGAGAAATTAGTGTGCAGCCCAATGTAGCTATATTAACTCAGCCCATTTCCTCTACTGAAGCAAAGAAATTATCCATCAAAATGAAGTAATACATCGGCCAAATTTCAAAATGTCAATTGAGAGTCAAATTAAACATTTTGAATCGCAAGTATCTTGATGTCGTAATCTGTTTACTCAAGAGTGCAACTTAATTGTGTTAACTTCCTAAGTTCAGATTAGGAGGTGAATGCTTTCTCATCACTTACTGCTATAGGCCCTTAATTATTAATAAAGCAGATAAAAGTGGAACACAGTACCGCGCTCTAACTCTGAACTTTCCGCGTCAACATTGTCAGCGTAAGAGCTTTCGTCGAAAGAAGTGGGAGAAAAGCTTAGCGATGTCACTCCTGTGTGACATGCTTTCAGTAAGTGTTTCAAATTGCTCCTTAGACGTCCTTTATACTCGTTCAAGGCCATGACCAAGAACGTTTTGGCCACTTGCAAAATTGGTTAGATCAGTTCTCTGTGAAATGAAAATGAGTTATATATGTGAATGACCAACGTATTGTCTGCATAATTGACGGAATTTTGACGGTGAAGTTCGGGTTATTAATGTTTCTTACACTGCTGCACCAACTTTTAGAATGTTCTTTGAAAGGAATTATTTGTTTCGGCACTTTAGTTTGAAGAAAATGTTCGCCCACTATTTAATCTTAAATTATTTTCGATCGTTCATCTTTGAAGATATATGTTTAAACACTTCTTAATCACCGTACAATTAGACTTGAAATGCGTGCTATTTTGGTGCAAATCGTTCATTTAGAAATTCATTTTCTTTTTTTAATAATAAAAAAAAGTGTTTAAGTGATTCAAGAATCGAAGTGAGGAATTCATGACATCTGACTCTTCCCACTCATGAAATTTCTTGTCGAATACGAAGTTATAATGCTTTGTTTATATAAATTATTTTTACTCTAGCTCATCTGAAACTACACAAACGTTTCACATGATAGCCTCTTTGCATTTTCATTAAAATTAAAATTGACATATGTAAAAAAGTAAAATAAAATAAAAGAATGGATGGAAGGGAACTTCTTCAAAGAATATGCAATTCTCTATGCCTATGTCCTTAATAGTAAATTTTATGAAAATCTTTGAAACCTTTAAAATTGATTAACTGTAGCAGAATGCCGAGTAAACCGGAAAATGTTTTTCTTCAACTTCATCTCACATAAAAACCAGTAACATATTTCTTCGTTCTGTCGTAAACATCCTTAACGTTTATTGTGAGCCTTAGTTTTTGTTGTGATCCTCAGCTTTTAATATTAAATAATATATACGGGTTTATTTTAAAGTTTATAAAAAGAGCTTAAGTAAATAAATGTCTTCATTGGTGACGAGACTTAGACCATTGGACCTGCTCTTTCGCCTGACCACTTTTAAGAGTTTAATGCAGTAGTACATAAGCAGAAGGAGGTCATTCAAAGAAAATACTCGTATGCACGCAATTAGGAGAAAGGGTTTCTCACAAGTGTGAAAGGAGTGACGAGGAAGGAGGGGGTTGATAGAAAAGAAATTCATAGCATATGTGTTATTATACATATTAACTTCAAGTTAGAGATGGATATAAGATGGAAGTTTTTATTGTTGGCAAAACGGGTATTCAAAGAATTTCTTCGCCGGCCTCGATAGCCGAGGTCGCAAAAGCTGGAGGACCATGGCTGCCTCGACACGAAGGGCCACGGCTTCACATCCCGCCCCGGGCATGGATGCGTATGTGTTCATGTTGTCCGTATGAGTTCCTTACAGTCATCCTTAGTCATTCCGTACAGTCTTACGAGTTCCTTCCTTACAGTCACCCCAGTGTTAAAAATCACAGTGGTCGCTGTATGACCAAGCAGTTAAAAAGCGACCTTAAAAAAAAAAAAAGGAAAATCTTCTCATTTTCCGTGTTTTTTTTTTCTCTCTCGAATCTCTCACAACATCGCGCGGGGCGCGCCTGCGGCCGCGACCATCCCTCGCGCCGTGCGCGGTGCCCGCATCCGGGTGCGCGAGCACCCGCGTGCGTTTGAAAGCCTTCGCCTGACGCCCGTGGCCCACTTCACGCCCGCGTGCAGGCGACAGCGTCGCGCGTGCCCGTGCGGCCCAGTTGCCGCCCGCGCCGCCGCCGCCGCTTCACTGTCGCTGCTTCACTCTCCCGCCTAGGGATGGCAAAAAACAACATCGATGTTTTAAAACATTACATTAGGCTTCACTCTCCCGCCTAGGGATGGCAAAAAAACATCGATGTGTTCCATCAGAAACATTGATATATTAACATCGATATTTTGCTTTCGATGTTTTCGTCATATGGATGTTTTGTTCCTAGAGCACGGATGGACGGTCGTATTTATTTCGTCGGTTCAAAATAAATCTGTACCCAAAACACTATCCTTGAAAAGTTAGTAGATTATTCGCGGAAAACATCTCACCGCGAGTTTAGTGTGCACTTTGAACCAACTTCTTACCCATCACGGGGGGGGGCGCGTTGGCGCCCATTTTTTGGAATCATGTTTCTAATTATTATTATTATTATTATTATTATTATTATTATTATTATTATTATTAGTATTGTCCCTTGTAACGATTCGACACCGATCTCGTGAAGGTCGGTGTACGAAAGCGAAGAACGAGTCACTGGAATAAAGACGCATCAAATGCGTCAAATTAATTGTAAATTATATTTGAATTGGTTCAATGAAGTTTTATATTATACGGTAGTTCGAGAGCCGGGGCCTCGTCAAGAAAATGGACACGCGTAGCGAAGCGTCATTTCGCCTTCAGAGTTTGAAGTTTTAAATCTGATGCTTTCCGCTCGCAGCCAGTGTTGTTCGCCATCATGCTGAAGCGAGCCTATTCCTTCAAGTTCGTTACGGTAAAGGAGAAGAGCCAAGTCTTTTACTTTCTCCGTCTTACTTCATTTTAAGACAAAGTATTGTAATTGTGCGCCGGAAAACGGCGAATTTTCGACGCATTACTATTGCCGCACCCTATTGGTGGGTCCTGGTAACGAAAAAGTGCATAAATCTTGTTTCTGTATATAGAAAATACTTTCTATAACAGTTATGTAGTCAAACTCCATGTTTTGTGTCCTTTATACGAAATATACTAGCAAAACGACTGCCGTTGTCCGTCTGAGTCAACGCTAGCACCAAAAACATCAGCCGATTTTCTCTAAAATAGATATTCTCGACCTTTCTAAGGAACTCGAGACATGTGATTTTAAATGGATATTTTGATTTTTTGACACTCTTTACATTAAGTCTCTAGAAAATTTTCAGACTTTTCTCAAAAATGAATTCAAATTGTTTTATGAAACTTTGATCTCATATTCATATAGCATAAAGAACGCTTAAAGAATGGCGCAGGTCACATTTTCTTTAAACCTCTGAATTTTCATAAATTGCTTAAGTAAGAAATTATAGCAAAAAGTATGTCTTGTTCTAGCACCAATAGTGTAATGCCGATCCGATGGCCGAATCGTTAAGGCAGTAGTGTCTAGGATCTCGGACCGAAGGGTCGCGGAATCGAGTCCCGCCTCGGGCATGGTTGCATTTGTGTTCGTCCTTTCACCCCTTACCATCACCATATCGTTTCATCTTCACAGTTACCATAACGTTAACTCCAATAGTGGTCGCTAATGACCTAGATGTCCTCTGAAAACTTGGATTTTAAAACTTTCTTCCAATTTCTACTCTTCTCTTTAACTTGCCCAAACATTACTTTGTACACTCTAGGTAAATCAGTCAATATTTTTCCATGAATAAAATCAAGATATTCTAAAGACCTCTTACATCCTCCTTAATTAGCTGTAAAGCAGGTTCCAACATTTCTAAATTCAATATTTATGTTTTTAATCCAAATATTGTATGTATTTTGTGAAGGACCCTTCCTGGTATCCTTAGTTGTTATTATTGTCTTATATTGTCAATATTATTGTTTTCAAACATTGTACATGTATGTTGAAATGTGTTTAAAAATGTGTATATACTATGTAACATAATGTCTAACAAGGAAATAAAAACTATTTTAAAAATAGATGTTGATGCGAACTCAAATCTTTGACCCCGGTGAATAAGCTGATAAGTCAAAAGAACTTAATTTTACAGGGGAGCAAAAAAAACTTTAAACAAATGCTATAAATAAGGGATTAATGATATTCAAACAAAACGTACACAAAAAATAGTTTTGTTTGAATATCACCTTCATATGAATATCATTAATCCTGAATTTGCTTCATTCAAAAGTAGTGTTTTACCCTCCTGTAAAATTAAATGTTTGACTTATCAGCGTATTCACCGGGATCAAAGAAAGGCCACAAGTTGTATCCCGGCGTGGGTGCCCGGGCGGCTCCGGGCCCGGCAGCGGGGTGCGCCTGCGCGGGGTGCGGCGGCCGGCATGCGCCTGCTGCTCGACTACGCCTACACCGCGCGCCTCGCGCTCAACCTCGCCAACATCCAGGACGCCCTCGCCGCCGCCGCGCACACGCAGGTGCCGGCCGTCGTCGAGGCCTGCGCCTCCTACCTGCAGGTACGACACCTAGCCCTTCCAAGGAACAAAGAGAAATTCTGTTTGAAATAGAGGCATGTCAAGTAAAATGGACGTGATAGAAGATAATTATTTTATACATCGTGAGCACCAGAAATATTTAGCCTTTCATGTGCAATGAACTCGGTGATGAAGTTGAATAAATATTTTTGTTCTTGAAAACAGTAGGCGCTGACCGAACTTGCAGCCACCACTTGTCTTCACCCCTGGCCACCACTTCCCCCACCTCTCCGGACCCTACCTCTCCGGACCCTACCTCTCCGGACCCTACCTCTCCGGACCCTGCCTCTCCGGACCCTACCTCTCCGGACCCTACCTCTCCGGACCCTGCCTCTCCGGACCCTACCTCTCCGGACCCTACCTCTCCGGACCCTACCTCTCGGACCCTACCTCTCCGGACCCTACCTCGCTCCGGACCCTACCTCCGGACCCTACCTCCGGACCCCACCTTCCGGACCCTACCTCTCCGGACCCTACCTCTCCGGACCCTACCTCGTCGGACCCCACCTCACTGGCTTCCGCACACCGCCTCCGCCCACCGCCTTCGCCCACCGCCTTCACCCACCGACTCCGCCCACCGCCTCCGCCCACCGCCTCCGCCCACCGCCTCCGCCCACCGCCTCCGCCCACCGCCTACGCCCACCGCCTACGCCCACCGCCTACGCCCGCCGCCTCCACCCACCGCCTCCGCCCACCGACTCCGCCGACCGCCTACGCCCACCGCCTCCGCCCGCCGCCTCCACCCACCGCCTCCGCCCACCGACTCCGCCCACCGACTCCGCCCACCGACTCCGCCCACCGCCTACGCCCACCGCCTACGCCCACCGCCTACGCCCACCGCTACCTTTCAGGCACCAACCTTAAATACCAAAATATTAACATTGAAAATTCAATATTATGATAGAGATTTTTCCATGTTTTTAAAATCTAATCTAAAAATTAGATTTTAAATAAGGTTGTGTACAATTTTTTGAAAAAACAAGTATTTAATGTGTAATTTTTTGTGAATTTAATGCAATTTATATTTCTTTCTCGAAACAGCTCGATATTTTTTCATTAAAATTTTTCCTAGATGACTAAAAAATGGTGTAGGTCTTTTTGTTTACTCTGAATTTTCGAAACTTGCAAAATTACAACTAGTCCAAGAAAGTATGTACTGTTGTAGCTCTTCTCATTTATTTTTCAAATTACACCACCCTTTAGTTATTTGCAAGCTCAATTATAAAATTACAAGTGCTGTTGCTTCTTGTGTAATGTACCTCCAACTCAAATATCTACTGTGTATTTTTATTAGTCTTTTTTAGTATTAAACATTAGGAATACTATAGAGGAAATGTGCAATTGAAAGAAATATTTATTATATATAAGTACAATACTTTCTAACAAGTTGATTATTATTTTATATGTAGCATTTTTATATGCATCCCCCTTGTCATTTGTAATTCTGTGAGACCTTACTGAATTTCTTGTTATTTCAATGCTACTACATGGGATATTGGCTTTTATATTCCCTTTTTCAGTCTTTGACATTAAACAGAACTTGTAGAATTGATAATTGTTTGTTACTATACTATATTTTAAAACTACAGAGCCTGGTTGTAAAATATAATCCCTTCAAATATTTGTAATTAATGAAAACAAATATGTATTAAAAGGGTTAAATGCTTTAAATTGACATCAGCAACTTATGAAACTTCTCCTATTAGACATGAAATGCTTTCAAATAACTGATATATTTTTTATGATTCAGGCCCAGCTGGATTTGGAAAACTGTGTAGACATGGCAACTATTGCTGAGACTTACTCATTAGCAGGGTTGCGTAGCAGAGTGTATCGCTTCATGAGTGCCCATTTGCGAGAGTTGGCTGACTCCCCTGACTTCCAGAGGCTGGCACCACCACAGTTGAACATTTATTGGCCTGTGATTTCCCGTTGATTGTCCAGAAGATGAAGTTCTCCGGATATCTCTCAAGTAAGCTTTCAAACAATTTCAATTCCTGCTTGTTTACTTGTATGTATTTTTCATCAATAAATCATATTTCTATACTTAATGAATATTTCAGTCTGAAAAAACTAGATTTATCATCATGTTAAGTATTCCTTTCTTAGGCTATAACTTTTCCTCTACTTTCTCTTTTCTTACTCTCTGAAATCATAAGTAAATTTGGGGAAAATTTAATGAAAAAAAATAATTGTGATTTAAATTATTGTAGAATATCATAAGTAATTAAATTTCTGAATTTTGTAACCCTGTTACCTTATGATCAGATTTGGTATAAATTCTTATGGACGGTACTATTAAAATAAATTATTCTCATTTGTCCTGTAGATGGTTGCATGGAGACACTGGTAGACTATCTTATGCTCCACGTCTTCTTCGTCGAATACATTTTCCAGAAATATCTCCAAGGGCTTTGGAAGCTGCATTGCAGAATGCTCTTCTTGGACATTCCTATCCAGAACTGCAGTTGTACAGACAGGTAAACAATTAAAAATCTTTCAATAGTACATGATTGAAAATCCATTTGTATTCTCTGAGGAAAGTATTCATGAGTAAAGACTAGGGCTGCAAGTATGAATTGCATTTGAATATATAAAAAAAATTAATATTTATAGCAAAAGATTTTGTGTTGTACTGAATAAAGTGATCAATTTTATACTAAATATAATGAAATAGGAAACCTACTTGAATTAAGTTGATATGTTAATAAGGTTCTTACTTTCAATCAGAATTGTGCCAGACTTTAATTTCACATCCACACATGTTTTTTTGTTTGAAATCTTGATGTAAGTCTCCAAGAATTTTTTCTTAGAAGATTATGTTGACAATGTAATCTATGTACACCTGGAAATATTTCACTTCAAATAACCAAGAAGGTATAACAAATAATAGTAATAATAATAATAATAATAATAATAATAATAATAATATTATTATTATTATTATTATTATTATTATTATTATTATGATGATGATCATGATGATGATGATCATGATCATGATCATGATCATGATGATCATGATCATGATAAATATATAATCCCCTTTTTATTTGAAGTTTTATTTTCAGTTCAAGTAAAAATATGTAAAAAATTCCATATGTTTCATTACCAAGATTTTAAGATCTCTGAAATGCTAAAGGGTTGGCAGAATGTAATAATGAATATATAGAACTTAAAAATATTCTTAAATGGAAAGTCAAAAAATTATAAAAAATTACTTTTATGAATGAACTAAATACGCACAGAAAGTCACAGGCACCATCATATAACATTTAAGTTGACACAACATATCTTGAAAACTTGTTAACGTTACTGAAAAAATACTGAAAGATGGAACAGAATTTCTAAAAACCAACATACAACTCAAATAAAAATGGATATAAATAAATCATTAAATTAACAATGATACATTGTACTTGTATATTTTTATTTTTTCCTAACACACTAGGGAGTTTTCTTTTTTCTGAAATTCTGTTTCAAATTCTCTCTCTCTCTCTGCCCTCCCTTGCTTAGAAGATGCTTTCCACGTAGATTTCACTGTGTACATTGTCTACACATTATTTAAATAATGTCACAAATCTTGAATGCAGGTAATTCAGATTCTTGTAGTTACAATAGGTATTTAAATTCATTTTAACATAATAAAATAAATACACATCATGTACTGAAAGAACTGTGGTTTCTGCAAAATTATCAAACAGCATAACTCTCTTTCTCACCGCCTTTTTCTCTCTAAGAATGTGAAGGTTTCATGGAATACAAAGCACATTTCTTTTCCCATTTTCGTCACAAATGTGCTTTGAAAATTGAATGATACTTAAGGACAAATATTGTTTTCGATTTGAGTACACATTATCAAACATATATGTAACTGTATAATATAGATTAGATTAGGGGAAAGTCGCTGTGGATCCAGGTGGGGGCAATGCCTTCACCCCCCCCCCCCCCCCCAAGGCCTAGAGCTTTCATTTACCTTCTTTTATTTGGAAAAATTGATTTAAATATTTATTTATGTTTGAATTATGTAATTATTTAAACAATAATATTGAATAGTATATATACAGCATATAAGTAGTATACAAAATAATAAAAAATATGTTTATTTTTTAACAAAAATCTTTGATCCCCCCCTTGATTGGTTGGATCCACCCTTGGCGATAGTCAAGCTAAGGTCAACATTTCTTCAATCCTAATTTTCACAACAATAATAAAAGTTATTTAATGAATTGCAGTGCAACTTCATTCAATGAACACATTCCCTGTTGTATAACTGAAATACAGCAAAAGCCATAAAGGTGCTAAAGTTGAAATCTTAAACTTTCTGGGGTTCTAAAGTATTCATTTCATTAGTTTTGTTCTTCTGATGGAATTTTTCAATAAAATATAGTTACTTTAATAAATATATACAACACCATATGTTGTGGAATAATAATACATAATATCACATTAAACAAGCTCATAAAACGTGTGTTATTTTCATTTAAAATTACAACTTTTTTTATGCAGATTTATTTAGTTCTGCTGCATTGTAAATGCCACCCCTTTTCTACTTTTAAGAAGTTTCTTTTTTTGAGAATTTGTTCCATTATCTCTATTCCTATTTCTTACCAGTCTCCCACCCAGTAGTTTTGCAACAGTGTGATTCTGTATTGAGCGCACTTGAAATCCATTTTCATCCATTGTCAAACAAATATAGTTGAAAGTACATTATATTTTTCTTGAATTTTGTTTCATTTAATATTTTCTTGGAGCAAAAATGACATTTCATATACACTTGCAGTGAAAATGTTTAAAGAATGCAAAATTGAAAGTATAAATGTAGAAAGAACAAAGGTAGGCAGTTTATTCATAAATACTTTGCAATAAGGAGATATTCAAAATAGTTGATATAATTAGTGTTATAAGAAACCCATATTATATATTAATGGTAATATTTAAAAAGAGTTTAAACAAAAAAAAAATAAAAAATACAAATTAAAAAATAAACATACATAAAATGTTTATTAGTAGTTCACTGCTAAACACAAAAAGTCAATAAGGACATGAACTCTGTGCTGTAAGTGTCATATACCCAGTTAGTCTAATGCATATATATTACACTAATCAATAATATTACTTCAAAAAATGTCTTATTGTAATGAGTTGTGTCCTGAATCTTTAAAACACCACAATTCTCCATGTTCATTTTGAGCAATGTTTTTCTTTCTTTTTTTTCATTGTTTTTAAGCTTGAGGCTGAATGCTATCTCATCATTTCACAAATCATGAATAATAAAATGTAATGCTGCCGAATCAAGCGATATTTGTTGTGTCATATTCTTCACCTCTAAAATATCTTTCTTTTTATTCTTATTAAATAATAACTCAAGAAATAGATTGTTTGCTTTAATGAATTTCAAGAGATTTTGGAAAGAAATTTTGTGGAGTATGTCTTTGGAGAATTGGGATGCTGATATTGTAAAACAAATTAACACAAACAAAATATCAATCAGTCTTCACTAAAATCTATAAGAAAAACAAGCTTTATTTGTTTATTTAATGTCACAAAAATTAACAAGTATGAATAATTAATAAAGTTAAAAGTAGGAAACAACGCCATTCTGGGAGTGGAAGGAAAACTATATTTAGTGTCGTAACTTTAGGTTACAATTATCCCAGCATTTGCTCAATGGTTCAAGAAAAATTGCATGAAAAACCCAACATGGTATCTGCTTAGTATTTATATCAATGTGTCAGAAGTCTGGAAGGTTGATAAGCAAACAAGAGGGAAGCTATTGAGCCTTGAAATGGACTACTGGCATAGAAGTTGCTGTGACATGACAAAATCAGGAATGATGACATAAGAAAGAAAATGGATGTAAAGGAATCTATCCTTGACAAAATAGAGAAAAAAACAACAAATTGTTTGGTATGGTCATGTTATACGAATGTCAGCTGAAAGATGGCCAAAACTAGTCCTATAATGGGTACTGACAGAAAGACAGGAGAGAGGAAGACCCAGACTTGTATGGCAGCAGGGAGTGTGAAAGGCTATGACGGCAAGAGAAATACGGGAAGATCTAGGGTCAAATTGAGTGGCATGGAGGTTGAGAGCAGAGACTCAGAGACAGCTGTAGAACGACTCCATATATGTATATTTATACGTATGTGTGTGTGTGTGCGTGTGTGTGTGTGTATAATGTTAAATACCACTTATAAATTATAAAATTCTTTCTTTGTATTACCTTTAAAATTGTACTCAATGTAATAATTTAAAAATGGAATATAATAATAACCAGGCATTAAAAAATTTAATTGAAAGAAAAACTTGGAAAGAAATTCTTCGAGTTAATTTCACCGTCAGTTATGATGAACAATAAATATAGTATATCTGACAGTTGCATGTTAAAAATGACCATTGTATTATCATTCTTGAGAATCAAAATTGGATTTATAAAAGTGAATGCATTTTCCAACTATAGGCCTGTACATAAAAACACAAGTTTTGTTACACTTGGGCTGTAGGTTTAGTGACAAGAAATTTGTTATCACGTAGTGAAAAATAATTGAATATAATATGTTAAATAATTATAAAGTGAAGAAAAAAATCAGAATTGATGCCTGGAAAGAAAAATATTGATAAAACTCCTCACATTGTGTGCTAAATGTGTTCCAAGATATTGAAATTACTAGTGCTAAACTATCAAAATTAAATGAAATTATAAGATACACCTATGATGTTGGGTGAACACAACATTAACACTATTAATTGTGTTTCTTCTGATACTTTGTAAATGTAATTCAAATGCCTACCAAGAAGGGAAGCATAAAATTATCAAATTTGCGTGAAGATATAAAAATCCAATTTGACAATTCCTGAGAGCTCTGATGTATGTTGAACATGTTAAAACAAATCAATTATAATTTTAACGGCTCTTCATATCTTATTATTAATATTGATTACTACTCCCTCAATGAAATGTGACCATGCTTTGTAGGTGGGAAATTTCATTGGAGTTTGGAGGTAGAGCAATTTGACATGTCATTAATTTAAATTATAAAATAATTAATACATGTTATATTTAAATGTTATTACAAAAACATTATTTCCATTACCAATCTATTTTTTTATTATGTTGAATACTATTAATTTACTGATTAAAACAAATTGCTTTTAATACACTGTTCCCTCAGAAGTAAATAATATTTAAAAGAAAATAATGAACATGAGATTCTGCAATAAAAAAAGATGTAATTTGCTATATATATCTTCTGCTGTCATTTTAATTAAATATATTTCCTTTCATAAACCAAAAAGCATGTTATTCTTTATTTTTTTTTCTTTTATTTTTTGTTGAATAAAATTAAAAAAAGATCTGAAAGACTGTGAATGGTAGAACATGAATATAAATTTCTGCTAATGGACTTTCTCTTACAATTTTTCTAATAAAATAATTATGTTTTAACAATTTTGTGAAAGTGTGGAAAATCCTGGAGTTGTTGATAAGGAGTTATAAAAGGGAGTAGAAGTTGAAATCTTAAGAGGACACTTTTAGATGATGCAAGAGAATTTAAAATAACGATAAAAAGAACTTAAAAAAAAGAATTATATGTTTATTAATAAGTTTTTGTTGTTGTTTGTTATGAATTGTTATAAAAGGGGAAAAGTTATAAATGTAGTAAAAGAATGGAAATAGTTACAAATATTGTAAAAGATGTTTACAAGTTTTAATTCTTTAACCCTTACATTATGTACAGGATAGCATATTTATAAAAACTATTTTATTTTCACAAATAATACATTTAAAATGGTATTATCCTTTGGGTTTATTTTTTCAGGTGCTTGCTGAAGCTTGTCGCCAGGCCCGTCCCCGATGTCCTGCCATTACGAATGGTGTTTCACCTTTAGTTAATTCAAGGGGCATGGAACTAGCTGTTGTAAAAGTTGGAGGCTTCAGCATTGCTGGCATCACCAATGAAATCACATACCTGCTGCCCAGTACAGGTCGATGGAGGCACCTGACAACCATTCCTCATGTTGAACAGTGCAATTTTGGCACTGCCACTCTTGGCAATGAGCTGTATGTTGTTGGAGGTTGTTTCAATCAGTCTTTACAGGTTAGTAAAAAATAAATATAGAGGCTAACAGGAAAAGGAAATTGAAAGTTAGATGAAAATGAATTTCTGCAATTGTATTCCAAAACATTTAGTTATGAGTCATTTACATCATCTCATTATAATAAGTGACATAACATTTCTACAAATATGTTTTCACTGTTCTACAATAAAAAAAGAAAACTAAAATATGAAAAAAGAGATAGAAAACATTATTTGGCAATGGCTTTATGTGAAAAAAGGAACTATAAATACTAAAACTATTCCTAAACCATTTAACCATACTGTTAGCCAATTTTAAAAAAGGATTTTTAACTAGAATAATTTTGAAACTATTTTTAAATAGCAATAATCATGAAGGAAAATTTGCACCAATTGCTAATTCATCATTATCATCATCATCATCATCATCAGACATTGGATATATAGTCTCTCAAACTTCTATTTTAATAGTCTCTCAAACTTCTATTTTAGAAATCTGTAACAGAAAGGGAAAAAAATTTCCTTGAATGGGAAAATATTGGTGGTTTCTTTAAACAGGCAGTATAAATTGACATATGAAAATATAATTTTCAATTTATTATATATCAATCTGTTGTATTGAAAACATGAGTATGTAGTATTAAAAGAAACTCTGCTAAAACATCTGTGACATATCTCACTCAGAATAATTGAAATAGAGAGAATGATCTTTTATTTCAACCCTGAGTGTTAAGTATCACAATTCTTTAATTATCTTTTTCCTTTTTTTGCAGCATGGGTAATCTGGAGTTTTTATTTAATACCTAGATTTTTCACCTTTATTCTGATTTTCTGCCTAGGATCACTTTCTCCTATTTATTTAACATTCACATTAGTTGTGGATTATTGGCAATTTCTTGTTTCTTCAAGAAAAATAAGAATAATATGAAAATTGTTTAAAAACTGAATTTGTGACTACAATTTTAAATTCAGTAAATTTAAGAGCATTTATAAAATGTTGTGTAAATATTTTACAATTTTACTACAAATGAATTACTTAAATTCTTCAGAGCATTTTGAGTAAATGTAAACATGTAAAATATTTGTAATTTTTCATGTGGTTTATTTTTAGGAGAACATTCATCCATTTGGGTTCCGATATAGTCCTCGTGCCAATAAGTGGAGTACAATGGCACCAATGCAGCGAGAAAGATGTCGATTCTCTCTCAATGTTCTTAGAGGGTATCTGTATGCTGTTGGGGGAGCATCGGAAACAGAACTGGATTCCCCTGATGAAACAGATGTGAGTGAAAATGTACTTTCTATTTGGCTTTGCTTTCTGGATTCTTATGTTTTGAAATAATTCCTGAATATGTTTCTAGACCATGAATGTTTTGTTTAGTGTGAAGTTATTTTCCAGCTTTCAGTGAAGTGTTGAAATTAGTGATATCATTAAAAGTAGGTACTAAATGTGTATTTTTTAATATCTGATCCAACTATTTAGAGGGCTGTAGATTGCTGACAGATACAAGGAAGGCATTTCATTCAAGAGTCCCTATTTGATAAAGAATTATCTGAATTTGTTAATGTGAATGATTGTTAATTACTTCATTGTAGAATATTACATTTCCATTCTAAATTCCAAAATTAATTGTGTCATAAAAGCCATAGGCATGCGCACAGAGGAGGCCAGAGCAGCAGTGTCCCTTCTGAAAATTCTGAAAGAGATCCTGAAGCCTTACGAAATAAAATAATTTATTTCCTTTTAATCAATCCCTGATTTTTCCCTTTCTTAACATGTCAGTTTAGGAAATAGTTTCAACACCTTTGGGGATGAGGCTCTTCAAGCAATCTGCCTACTGTATAAGGGGCCGTCCATAAATTATGTCGCAAATTTGGAATATTTTGAATATCCCCTCTCCCACCTGCAACACACCCATAATGCACACTTAACCCCCCCCCCCCTCCAATATTTGCGTAATGCTTATGACAACACCTCCTCCCTTGGGAATTTGAGAAGTAAAAATAATTTATAGTACTGTAGAAACAAGTTGCATTTATTAAAATTTATGATAAAGTTGGAATTAGTTGGCAATACTGATTGCACCTAACAAATCTAATAACTTCAATTTACTTATGTTTTTAAAAATTAATTAGTTGATATGTTAAAGTTTTTTGTAAGACTCACACAAAAAAGGAATTATTTCAACAAATGTTGAAAAATGTAAAACAATATCAATGTTAAATAACAATAAACTAATACCCCCCATACCCTTATGTAACATTGCATACTGCTTCCTCAAACCTCTTCCCCTCCCCCTCTTTAGTGTTATGTAATTTATGGATGATACCTAAATGGTTTAACATAAAATCAATTGTATTTATTAATTGTGTCATTAGCAGTGGTGCACCCAAGGGGAACTCGTGAGGCTTCAGCCCCCATTCCCCCATTCAGAAGTCACTGATGCATATTCAAAAATAAAACTTTTGCTAATTTTCTATACTAACAAAATTCATTCAATATATCATTTGTTAACATTATAAATAGTAACCACAAGTACACAAATATTATTGTATTTTATATTCTGTGTGAAAGAAAATTCTTTATAAGTAAATATCAAGTCAGCTCAACACTATACCTATAGCGCCTCCGAGAAAAATCCTGATAATTTCATTCTCATTGTATTTATTATTAATTTGACTAGTAAATATCTGATATGTAAATAAATTGTTCAATGGCAAAGGAAGGCTTGAAATGTAGTTTGCCCCCTCTTCTTTTAGGTTATGCATGAGCATGATAAGGGCTCATTGTGAAAAGATGCAATTATTCATTGAAAACCAGTATGAAAATTGTCCATAAAAAAAATAAAAAAATTGGTTTGCATTTCTATGATTGAGGAGAATGAAAATTGTTATATTGATGTAAAATATTATTAAAAAAGTGTACTGTAATACAGATTTTGTAATAAGTACAATGTTTCTTTCTTAAAATATAAACTTTAGAATAACTTTATAAAATTACAGAATTAAATTGAATCAAGGGAAAACAAGAAGTATGATGCAACAAAAACTTTTACGGTATGAAATATTTTTAAAATCTTTAAGTAAGAATCCCAAGTCTTACCCGAGACAAATAAAGAGACATTAAAAAAATAAAAATAAAACAAAACTCTTGGGTACATTTAAAAATATTTGGGTATAATAAAATAAAATAAAATAAAAGTAAAATTAAATGGTTGAAAGTGATTAATCAATTCATTTGGGTCTCAATCAACACATCAACAAAAAAATTATAATAAAAAAAGTCTAGAGGGGGAAGAGGGGTGAATGAAGGGTGAAGGAGTCACGGAGAGCAAGGAATAAAATATTTAAAAAATTTTAAAATTTATTTTATTATGCCCAAATATTTTTAAATGTATCTAAGTGTGTGTGAGTGTTTTTTTTTTTTTCTTTTATTTGTTGCAGGTTACACTTGGGATTCTTACTTTTAGATTTTAAAAATATTTCATACCATAAGAGTTTTTGTTGTATCATACTTCTTATTTTTTCCCTTGATTAATTCTATTTAATTCTGTTACTTTAAAATGTTATTCTAAATTTTATATTTTAAGAAAGAAACATTTGTAACTTTTTTAAAAATCTGTGCTACAGTAAAACTGAAGATGCAGCCAATTGGGTCATGAAATGTCATGGTTTATAGACAAGATAATAAACAAATGTACCTAAAAAAGAGTTGTTTTGATTGTCATTAATAAGAGAAGGATACCACCGTAGGAAAAATATTAAATTGGAAGACAATCTTTCTTGGTGTCCTTATGTCTATATTAAAATAACTGGACAATTATGAATTGCATTAAAGCTGTTTGATAGCCGTCATTGGTACATTTAAAAATATTATTCTTTTCCTTCCATTTTCATTTTCAGCAATAACCTTCTATACCTTCTTTTCCTTTTACTTCTTTTTCATTTTCATTGTCCTTATTTGATCTTCTGATAGTCTCATTTCAATTAAAGTATTAGAGATTTAAAAAATTAAGCAAATGAGAAAAATGTAAGTGAATATTTACTGAACACTGCATATAAAATATCATTTACACAGTTTAGAAACACAAACTATCATATTCATTATAATTTCTCTTAATTTTGTTTTCTACAGTATTGTCTTTATCATTTATGAATGTGGAGGAAAATTTATATTTAAGATGTGGGAGCAAAAGTATGTAAAGCTGAAGAATATTTTAATACCATTGTTATCATGGCAATGAAGTCCAAAGAAATTATTGAGGTGTATAGATTTAGCATTAGTAAACTAATTGTTGGCCACAAATAAAACCATTTGGTACATTTTCTCGATGAAAGAGGTCTTTGAGGATTTCAGGAAATGGACATAGGTAGCTTACTGCATTTCTAGAAGTTTTGCGGGAAACAGCTGAAATGTTAGTAGTAAATAAGTTTCAATAAAGTCATTTTAATTTTACCTAAATGTCATAAATAAACCTTAAGTGTGTTCTATGTGACCTGTGCAAGCTTCACTAACTATCTTTTAAGTTCTTTTTGTAGTTTTTTCTTTTCTTATTTTTCCAAAGTTAAAATATTACCTGTGATTTTCATCTTAAGGTGTCTGCATGCGAGAGGTATGATCCAGCAACTGATAGTTGGGAGTGCATACGCTCCTTACCAGGCCTTCGCTCTCAACATGCTGGAGCTTCTCAAGGAGGCAAGCTAGTAGTATCAGGAGGATTAGATCGAGGACTAGTGCTTTCATCAGTATTGGCATACAATCCAGATTCGGATACATGGACACCACAAGCATCAATGCTGACACCAAGAGCAGATCATGCCCTTCTGGCTCTTGGCAATAAGTTGTATGCCTGTGGAGGCTGGTGGGTCCAATTTTTTTAATATTTCTGTATCAAAGTAGTAGTATACTTAAACAATTTTTTTTAATTTTATTTGTTTATTGGGTTTTATGAAAATCCTATTGGAAACTGGCTATGAAAAATATGATTTGGAAGTTTCAAATCATCATTGAAAAAATTTCAATTCTAGTAAATAATGTCAAGTCAATAAGTTAGTGCAGAGGCAGTATTTAAGCTGCCACTACATTTTTTTTAAATTGAATTTTGTTAATGATTTGTTATGTTCTTCACTGTTGACTATAATCACAGTGATTAATAAATTTCTTGAATTCAAGCTAGGATCAAATGAAGTCCACTTTTAATGATGTCCCTTGAATTTTGCTCCAGAAAGAAATATATTGTTCTTTGCATTTATAAAGAATTACAAATAAAGTGTGTGAATGTTCCTTCTTGTTTTATGTATTAATTCACTGGATTAATGCTTTTTTTATTATTAGACAAAAAATGTTCAAACAAAACAACAAATAAATAATTTGTAGCAAACTTTCTTTGTTGTAATATAATCAAATATGTGGATTTCATTTTAACCAAATTACTACAGTATTATGACATTGAAAACATGAACTACATAATAAAAACTGTCTGACCCTAGCACCATTACATAATTATGCTTTGAAAGATTCTCCAATACTTCAGATAAGAACATGTTTCTTCTGAAGTTAATTTTAAACAAATTTTGTTTAATAAACTCCTTCAATATTTCTATTGGTTAAGCTGCAAATAAGCCCCCAAAGTTAGTTTAAAAAAAATACTTTCTATGCCAAATTTGCATTTCAGGAACATCCAAACACTCCAGAAACATGTAAATTGTTTATTAATTAGAAAAGAAATGAATATATTTGTTTACAAAGATAAATTTACATAGAAATACAAAAGCAATTGAATTGTGTAATGTAGATGCTTTTTTATTTCTGAGGTAACTTTTCTTTGGAAGCAAATATATTCATTTCTTTTGTAAATAATAAGTTATTTACATGTTTTTGGAGTGTTTATATGTTTCCGAAATGCAAATTTTTGCATAGAAAGTCTTTTTTCAAATCAAATTTTGAGGGCTTATTGTGGCTCAACCATTTGAAATCTCAAAAGAGTTTAGTATACAAAATATGTTCAAAATTGACTTAGATTATTTTCAAAGTATTGGTTTCTTCCCTGGGCACCCTGAATGACAAAATATCGATATCTATATATCTTTATTTATATATCTATATCAAAGGGTTTTAGTTTTACTTCTTTTGCTCTGCCAAGAGATGTAGAGATTCTGAACTTCTTTCCAAAAAGCACAAACAAAAAGTCATCAACAACAACAAGAATTACATGTTCCATCACAATGTGCATTGTCATAATTTAATTTCACCTTTTTTCAACATCAAGAAACTGTAATATGAAAAGTAGAATAACAAGGTAATATACTGAATTGCAGAATGAAAATAATTTTCATTAATTTGCAGAGCAATAAATTCTTTGTCTTAAAATATTTGCATTTTTTCATAATATAGCAAGTTGTTCTATATTATATATAATAACATAATTACAAAACAATTGTCATTACATACAACAATAAAAAAAATATTAAACCTTTTTTGCCCAACTACTATTTTGGCATGTTGTTCAAATGGAATTTGATTTGCAGAATGTTTTCTAGAAACTCATGTGCTTGAAAACCATATATTATTTTAATTTAATTTTATTAAAAAAAATTAAATTTTTTTTCCATTAATGAAGAAACTTTCTTAATTGAAATATACAAGAAATTCACATTAAACTCTTCATTAAAGCAAAAATCATATGAAACACTTAAATGAACCCAGAGAAGATATAACCTTTTAATTATAATACTATATTCTATAAAAAGAATAACTTTTTAATAGAATACTATTGTTTTATAGTTTTGTAATGTTATCAAATTAATATATATTTAATTTCCTTCATAGGTATGAAACAGGAGAAACAGGAAATAGAATTCTGGCAGATACAATTGATGCATATGATCCTGCCACTGACAGCTGGGAAGTAATAACTCATGTGCCCACTCCTCGATACCATGCTGGAATTGTTGGAGTGGGCAGTTGCATTTACTTCATTGGGGGATTTCACAGTGACGCAATGTTTGATCGAGCTACTGGTAAGTTTCCTGCATAAATTTACTCAATAATGTGGTAAGCAAAGTACAAAAGAATGACAAATTAGAGAAAGATGAAAAATGATGCAAAATAAATAATTGTTCTGTAAAATATTTTAAGATTTAGAGATTGAAGACTGGACAGGAAAACAATTATTAATTCATTGGTAACCAGAACAGGAAAGTTTGGTAAAATGTGTTACTTTTATGATTTTAAGTCTTAAAAATAGAAATCATATAATTGTGTATGTATTCATTTAAAAGATTTTCATTATTTTAATTCTTTCCCTCCTTTTTACCATCATTTCCTTTTTCTACTAACAGTGATCTTCATCCACCATTAAACCTATCAGCAAGCCTGGACAACACACGGGCACTATCAAATTTTGTCTTTCTCTACAAGCTTAGGCATGAAGTATTGAACGTAGGCTCAAGGCTCAGGAAGTTTTAAAAGCAACTGCCAGAAAACATAAACACTACTAGACAAGATAAAATTTCTTTTAGTGATGCCAACAGGCTTTCTTCAAAAACAAATAATCCTATATCATGCTTGAGAATTGCCTTTGGCTATTTTGAAATTATTTTGACTAGTATGTTATTTTCTAATGCTCTTGTATCATAACTTTTAGTCATTTTGCACCTCTAGCCAGAACAATTGCCTTTTCTGACTGCCGATTCTAGGCATAATAGTAAATGCCTGAACTTCTGGTCTTAAATGATTAATATAATATTTCAAAAGTATCTTCATGTAAAACAAGAGTAAGAAGTATTGAGAAAGTAAGTAGTAATCTTATTACTTTGTAAACCTTAGAAGGGAAGAAATCTGTTAAAACAACCATGAAATTTTATTTTAAAAATTTTTTGCAATTGAAAATTCTAATTAAGGTGAGATCTAACAAATGACGAGTTTTAGTCAATGTTGGATATTACATCTTCTCAAGCATGTGATTACAAATATGTTGCTTGTAATTTGCAAATTCCCACTCTTGTAAAACATAGAATTTTATAAAAGAAACAAATAAGAGTTTTTCTGCCAAAAGTTCGCCATTTTCCTGTGCATAATTACATAACTTTCTCTTTTTACAAAGAATTTCGTAAGGTGAGAAAATAAAAATTGATGTGATTGAAAATATTTTAAGTAAATACTTAGTGTAATTTATTTAATGGTACAAAAGGTTTATGAATATGAACTTCAAATTGCAAGTTAGATTGCTATTTGGGTTCATATCTTTAAAAAAATGATTCATTGATACTTAACAGTGAGAACATATTTTCATATAATACTGATATTTATAGTTACAACACTCGACGTAGAAACCATGTTCATCAAGTGTCAGTATCAACAGCTCACTACAAGAAATCCACATACAATACATGTACGTTACTTTACAACGCATTGCCAGATGAAATTAAACAATTAAAATTGGTACACAGATTTAAATTAAAAGTAAAATCTTTCCTGCTGCAAAACTGTTTCTATACAATTAGAGACTATTCTGATCGTTAAAAAGAAAAATAATGTTTACTTTAACAAAACAATGATATAGTACAATGAATTAGTTTACATTTGATTGTATAATAAAAAAAAAGACTTAAATAAAGCTTGTAACAAGTAATGTACTTCAGCTTCCGGTTCAATGACCCCCATCTCGATTGGGTTTTTGTCCTGTTTCCCTGATCCATTGAGCAAATGCTGAGATGACCCATTGATTTGCTTCTGGGCGTAAATGTAGCTTCACTATGCACACGTTTTGTTGAGCTTTCCTTTTGCTTGTAGTGGTAGTAGAGCTTAGGGTGAGTTTCTATTTGTTTGCAATAGAGAAAAATGAAATCCGTTTGTTTACCGTTACAAATAAGTTTTCTATAATTCGTCAACGAAAATATCTAGTTTTTGAAATGTTAATCTCTCGCTTTTTTAATTTATTATTATTATTATTATTATTATTATTATTATTACTATTATTACTATTACTATTACTATTATTATTTTTTCATCTTTCAACTATTAATAGTTAAATAGTTGGGAAGGGATTCTGAAACTCAAGAAAGCGTGTGCAGATGATTTTCTCCCCCCATACGTCACATACAGTTTTTGACTGTTTTTAACTAAATAAATAAAATTCAATAGCTATTTATGTTAAAAAACTAGCAAATGTTGCAGGAATAACAATATAGGCTAGTTATTAGAAACAAAATATCATTACTAGGGACTGGATTTCAAAATAATGGGGAAAATGTCTTTTTTTCCCATGTAGTCAGAAAGTAAGCTCATTTGATATATATACATGAAACCCCCTATTTCCTATTTACACATGATTGTTTGATACTTAACTTGCAAATTTTGCCTGTTTTTTATTAACCATAATAGTTTGGCAAATTTCTTATATTTTGAAATTGTTATTGAAAAGATTTATCATTAAACATATTTATTTACTATATTTAAATTAAGAAATTTAACTTTTAATTGTGTAATTGAGTTTCAATATAAGTGATTCATTGCAACTAATTCCCATTTCCTCTATCTGAATTTTATATCATATTTAACTTGAAAATCTCAGTTGATTTGAATATTACATGTCATCAAGTCCATTTTCAAAATTAGTTGTATTGATGAACTAACACAAATGACTTGAACTCTCACAAGTCACAGATGGACGAGTTTACCCTATAAATGTGAGGAAGACAGAATGTTAAAAAGAAAGGAACTTCCTTTTTCATAGTATGAAGGTGACTGTTTAAGGGTTCTCAGAATATTTTTCAAAAATGGTTCTAATATTAATTCTTAATCAAATTTAGCATCAAACATTCCATTATGGAAACTATTACTTCTTCCCAAATAACATCAGTTGAGTGATATTCTTATAGTAAAGTTCTGGATAAATGTAATGTGCAAAAAATTATGAGAAGCAGTGATATGGTAGATTAATATAAAACAATATAATATGTAAATTTTACATGGCTTATTTGAATACATATTTTTTTTGTTTTTATGGCATAAGTACTTAAATATTTCAATGATTGTAAGTGCTTATAAATCTAGTCTGTAATAATTACTAACTGACAATACACTTACAAAGTAGCAAACGTGCCTGTGAACAATCATTAATAAATTTGAGCCTTAGCTTTTGGGTAACTCATTGATCGAAATAAAATTGTTATTTTGATTAATACTCTATTGGAAAAACTGAGTATGTTTGCATTCCTTCATGAAAAACATGTTTCCCTCTTTTCCTAATTCAGTAAAATTTCCTGATTCTTTTATTTCTTTTTTAGTTAAAAATTATTTATTTAGTTTGGAATTTCGTTTAGCTTTCTTTCATAATAGTTGTTTAAAAGTGAGTTCTTTGTATATGGACTTACAATTGATGATCAAAGTTTTGAAATTAAAGAGTTAACATATTATTTAAAATTTTAAATTAAGTCGTTCAGAATATTCTTTGTGGAACCTGTTTATATGATTGTTTTTTGTCCATATTAGCATACAAATCTCAAGACTAGCGAGTTGCTACTCATTTTTATTTCATTTTCAATCATTTTTGTTTGTGTGTTTTTATTTGTTTTGTCTAATTCGTATGGTTTATAGTAACACATTTGATCCAACCAAATTCAGAAATAATAATTTTTAAAATCATATTATCAATATACAATTGTTACTGTTTAACATCTTTTGATCATTGTTTGCTGACAGTAATCAAATTGCAAAGTTTTCTTGAAGGTGCAGAGATAGTTCATCAATTAGGGGTGGGTACTTAGGAACTATTTGACCCATGGACTAGACTTTCCTTATTCAAGAGATTTTTCAAATGACTATTGATGGATCAGTTAATTCTTATAACCATACATTTTTGTATGTTATTACATTTTGATTTCAGACATAGCAATACTTTTCATTTTATTTATCTGGTAATTACATCTGCCCTTCATCAGTCTCATAATTTTGTTTCTCAAGCATTGTCCTCTTAATGTTTGCATTAATCATATTTTAATAAAACGATTACAAAAATTGATTTCAACATGAATGGAAACCATAATGTTTACAAAAATTATTTATTTTGACTACGTTATATTCAAATCAAATTACTTAAATGAATGCTACCAAGTGAACAACAGATGAAATTTCCTTATTTTAACATACATTTTTTAAAATTTATCTATTCCTAGTCACAGTCCATTTCTTATTCTTCCTATTAACAAGTTGAATCGGAAACTTAAAAAAACATTTTTGAAATTCTGTTACATTAGAAGCTTAGAGTCTTGTGAATTTTTTTTTTGAAATTAAAATGGCAAAAAGTTGAGAAAAAACACTTTTCAATATCTTTTCTATGTGCTTGTTCAAAGTATAAAGAAAAATTGGTATTTTCTCTGCCAGACAAAAGATTCCTCTACTTAAATTATATTAATGCAAATGCATAAATCAATGTAAATTGGATTTCTCACATTGGAATAAGGAACAGACAATATGTTGTTTAATAGAAAGAAAATCCATGTGTTGTGCTGATTTTTCCTGTTCCCCTTGGCTGACCTAAATACTGTAAAAGAATCTGAAAAAAATGTTTATTCCGTTAATATTTCCTTTTTGTCAATTGTTACTGATTTCATTTTCCTAATTAAAGTGCTTAGAGCCAGAGTGGGCTCAGTCTTGTTTAGCATATCTCTGTCTTCAGTTGATGAGCTTGATCTCTCCTCGCATGGCCTGGACCAGATCGGTGCTGCCTTCTGTTCACTACTGCTAGAATTCCATTTGTACCATTCTGTCTTTCAAAAGGTTGGCTTGACAAAGCCTCTTTAAAATTAAGGGTTGCCTTACTCTGGTTTTAACCTTTTCAATTATGAACTTTTCCTGTTTATTGATTTTCAAGTTATTGTTTAATTACAATGGCCTGTTTTGTTTGTTGTCAGCTGTAATTGAATATTACAACCTTGATACTGGACAGTGGACCACTGGTGATCGTTATCCACAAGAAATTTGGGAACATGCATGTGTGACTCTATACATACCTCGGTGTCGTGATGACATGGAAGTTATGGACACTCCAACATCTGCACAGACACGATAGCTAATGTGTCATAACATGTGTTTCATCTTTGACTGCTCATTTTCCTTTTTCAAGAACTTGTCAAGAACCTTCATTTGACAAGAATATTTAATTCATGTGGTGCCATTGCAGGCTTCTCTTGTGTTTAACGTTTTCATAAATATTTTATAATAAACGATGAATATTCATGAACTTTTTCAACTCAGAGCTCTCTATTTTTGGAGTTAAAGTTGAAGATTGGCTGATGCTTTGAAATGTACATGGCAATGTTATATTGTTAAATTACAAATCACTCTTCAGAGTCAGTCATATGTACATACTTAAGTAGTTATTCTAGTTCCAGATGTGTTCCTTGTGTAAATTTCATGTTATGTGATGTATAAAACTGTTATTATAATATTGTAGGTAAATATTATGTTTAAATTTTATGACTTGGAAGATCTTCAATTTTTGACACCAAGGTAATACTCTTAAATTACATTTTTATGAACCTATAATGAAAATTCTCACTCTAACTTGTTAAGAAATGTTCATATAATTTATACAATATAATTGTACATCTGTTGCCATTCAGATTTGATATAAGATTATATACATTCTAAAAAGGAGAAAAAATAGAATAATAATTATATTACATTAAGAAGTTCATGTTTGTTAAACTTTTCTTCGAAATTGTGTACAACATTTTTCTAAAATGAAAGGTATGCATAAATATACAATTTCAATGTGTACCTTATGCTCAACAACTAAGCCTTACTTGAAAATCCATTGTCAGATAAATGTATTTTTCTTAAAATATTCAATTTTCTTGTTCACAAGAGAATTTGTTATCATTCAAAATGTAGTAAAATGTTATGGTAGAAACTAAATAAATAAATGGATATTGTTATGCTATTTTCAGCGACACACAATCAGTATATGGTATTATAACCAAAGTAATCTAGTAATATTACGCATTATCTTAAACCATTTATGAATTTAATTTTGATGTTCTGGAGTTCCAAGAAACAAAATTTTTTGAATTTTGAAATTTGATGTATTTTCCTTCATTCAATATTACTCATAGATATTAAATAATGTTACAACATAACTATAAAATGGCAGTCTTGAATTTATACTGTATTGTTATTTTAAGACATTTTAAGATGTAAGGGCCAGAGAGAAGAGGAAAAATTCAATTGACTTGAAATGAATCTAACCCGTTTATCTCCTTTGGCCAATATAATTCACTAAAATGACCAAAAAAGTATTTCTGTGCAAAGTGTCCAAAAATTTTGTACACATTAATTGAATTACATTGTTAAGGGCATTTATCAAGTCAGTCAACATGCATTTTTGTGTGCATTGATTAATTGTGTTTCATTAAGTAAACTATTCTTCTTAAGAACTTGAACATTATATTACAAACTTGCACAATAGTTAAAAAAAATTAATAAAATAGTAAACCTTATATTCGTGAGTGGAAGCAGAGAGTATATGTGATTATCAAACGAATGCAATTAAATCAGCACACACTGGTGGAATTGCAGTTCTGAACAATACAAACAAAGTATCAGTTATATATTAGAGATAAAGATCCAACAGCATTTCTTGAAGAGTATTTTCCATGCAGTGCATTAGAACAGAATTGAACTGACTTGAATATACTTTTTCATGTAAGCAAAACAAGCCATATCGTAAATAATAAGATTGAATGTTAATTTATTAATAAAAATCATGTTAATGTTTATTAAGTGGGCTTTCATTAATTCTATATTAATGTTAAAAAATGTTTTACTTTTCTAGTCTAATAGAATTCTATTTTCTGTCGCTAGACTTGTCTTTTAAATTTATACTCTTTGATGTTGACTGTTAAAATATGTATTGAATTTTCTGAAGTTAAATCAATTGATAAGTTTAATATTCTTTGTTTTAGAACAGAAGATGATGCTTTGTGTATTTTTTCTCTTGTCACAACTTTGCTTTCAATAAATGTTTGTGTTATTTATGTTTTGCGAGTCCTTTTGGTAATAAATTAAAAGCATACACTTAATTTGTAATTGCTACTATAAGCCTATTACAGAAATTATTAACATGAAGTGCAGTATATTCTTATTCCAGTGTTCAATAATAAGCAGAAATATAGAAAAGGATATATTAATATGGGCTTTATTGTTATTTGGTAGACCAAAGTTACAATTGAAAAGCAATATTTTAAGACATTAAAAACAAGTTTATTCCACCAGAATGTTTCTATTCCTGTTCATACCAATGATTTTCCTTTCAATTAATTCCGGTTAGTTCCAACAAAGCTCCCTAGGTAGCGTGTGATACCAACCATTTAGTTTTCCATTTGTCCGCAGCAAGCAGCAGTGTCCACAAGGTCGTAAGCCGATCGCTCAGTGCATTGGGAGACAGTATCGTGGATGTTACTTTGTTGTTGCATTAGGCAGGCGTTTGTTTGTTTAAATGTCGGTATATTTCCGCATTATCGGCGTGTGCTCACGAAATTAGAAGTATGGAATATGTGGTCTGTGATCTTGCGAAATACATTGTAATGCAGCCTTTCAAGGCACGAAACTAGCGGCCGTGATATCCCGTTAAGCCAATGAGCAGCAACAGAGACCTTCCAGTAACATCATCAAAAGGGAATGTAGAGTGCTTGTGTGAATTGAATGATCCATGGCTGTGAATTGCAGTGAAAAGTGTTTTACCAAATGTCTATTAAGCAGTAAACAGTGCTACGTCTGTTATATAGACGTATTAATTTGTGAATTTTAAGTTAAATTTCTGGTCCGGAATGCCTGGAAGTCGCTCGAGTAACGATCCCGATCATAAGTCACCACGCGAAAGCGGCGAAGATTCAGAAGATGAGAGTGAAATTCTGGAAGAAAGTCCCTGTGGAAGGTGGTTGAAACGCCGAGAAGAGGTTAGTCCAGTATTTTTTTGTTAAGTTATCTTTTAATTTTTATGAAAGTGGCATGGAAGAGCCGTATCGATAAGAACGTTTGTTTACTAAGATATGAGTACTACGACTTCCATTCACAACGTTTTGCATGTTTTATATGCTACCACAACGTATATTAAGAAGTCTATCGGTGTGCATGCGTCTGTAGAGAGCATTGTTTTAATATGGTGATGCTTAACTATCGTGTATTGGTTTTTAAAATGTATTGTTGAGTTCTACAGTTGCATGCATAATGACATTGCTGCGCACCTATGCGAAATCGTTACTTTCATCGTTCAATAATAGGATTTCGTACTCCCAGCGTGTAACGATCTTCCTAGTTAACGCGTGCCAAGCTTCTCATGGGCCGGCGTCACCGTTGTCTCGTTTCTTCTTTTTTATTCTGCTTGCATCAAATTTTTATTCCTACGTGAACATCCAACGTGCATTCTGGCTACGGAAATAAACACTACTGCAGTACGAGACCGCGTGTCTTAATTCATTTGTTTCTTGCCGATGCTGTGTTGCTCCTCTACCCAGCATGACCACGCATGTGATGTTTATCATCATTGTTCGAAACTACGTGTTTCGTCCGTGGGTAGCGAACTATCACGGTAAAACAATGCCGACGAAAACGTTAGGGCGATTTTCGCCGGCTCGTGCCGCTCGCTACCACGCCTATGCGAGTTTGTTGCAATATTGATTGTTTGGCGCTAGCGTGTAGCGCCAGCGCGCGGGTCGGTTCGCAGTATGCTCTGCCCGCCTTAAATCTGTGTTGTCGGCGAAACATTGATTTTCTTCGCATGTGTGCGATAACGCCGTTCCCAACCGTTGCATGCTTTGAGTCCCCCTTTCATTTTCCCCCTTTTTTTTTTGTAGCTCTTTCTGTCCAACGGTGAACGTTACGTTCTGCCTCCGCTTTGTTGACGTCGGCGGCGCGTCTCGCCGCTTGCACAACGCCCGGCAAGCGGCCTCAAACCCGCCGGCGCACGGCGGCGTGTTCCAACGTGTCCGCCGCGCGCGTCGGGCCCCCCCTCGTCCTCCGGCGAGGGCACGCGCACTCCCATCTCTGCGTCCCTTTCTCTCCGTCCCTCTCTCTCCGTCTCTCTATCCACGGGGTGCGACGAGGGAACGGAAAAGAGCCGACCCGCGGGAGGTCGGGCGCCCCGACGCACCTTCGGAGCCGGGACTGGGCGGGACCGGTTGGCGCGGCGACAGTGGCAGTGCCCATGCGGGTCGGGCGGGCCGGCTGGGCTGCCAGGTGTCACGGCGTGTTCGCGGTCGCCTCGTGCCCTCCCGCGCGCGCGCCTCGCAAACAAATGCGCGGAGGTGGGATGCGGCAGGAATGTGGAGAATCGACGGTTGTGAGAATTGTCTGCGTTCCCTCCGCCCCCCCTCCTCCGTTAGTGTTCGCTTTTACATTGAAGTAATGTCGAAAAATAAAAGGCTGCTTGCAATACCTGTTGTGCTTTGTCATTTGGTTCTGACATTTCTGGTTGAAAATGTTTGCGAGGTGGAGTAGATTTTAATAATGTGAAAGAAAGCGAGGGACATGACGAAAGGTAAAGAGATTTTAAAGTTCACTGCAGGTCACTTTAAAAAGGAAGTGCAAATGATGTGCCGTTTCTAGCACAGCTACATTGAAGAACTGTTTAAACGGGAGGATTCGTATCTATAGAATATGTATTATTGCCTTGAACAAAGACCAAGGAAATTTAACATTTTTCCAAGGGAGCATGAAATGCGTGATGCTCCCTCCCTTGGGTGCAAGGGACTACACTGAAACAAGTTTTCAGTCATAATCTTAGTTTTGCTAACGAGAGCATAATGTTTATTGGATTTTAGAAGAGTTCTTATCACTACTACAATGTCGAATTTATTATATAATTTTATTTAATTCCTATTTTTGTAATAAGTGAGGGTTGTCATTTGCACCACCTTGTGTTGTACCATCCCTGAAACGCAGAAAATGTCAATTACTGCTGTTTTCATTGATTTAATTGTTTAGCCGGGATTATCCGAAATTAAATATCGGTGAATTTCGCAAATATCTGAAGTATAAAATTGCAAGATAAATTTCAACATTAGAATCACATTTAACAGGTAGTGCCTGTTTTTTAGTAGCCTTGAGGCTAAAGCTTTAATATAAAATTTTATTTAACATATGAAATGAGTAATGGTATTTGCTATAATTACAAGGTATCGTTGGAAGTTTCTGCGTCCATCTAAGTACTTACAGATGAATGTACGAACGTATGTACGTAGTCTTCACATCTTAAAGGTGTGCGTTTATAAGGGAACAATTAAATTCAAGTTTTGATATTCAAATCAGCAGCATTGAAATGCCGAAGACCTCACCGAAGATTTTTTTTTTCTTTCAAATATATATACGAAGAATATTATATTTGTCTTTGTTTTCCAAGTTTCTCAGGTCAGGTCATTGTCGTTACCGACAAAATATTGAAACGATATGCACGAACCGAAACGAATGGCATCGTTACAATATTGTGATTATTACATCTTCTGTGTTTAGTTGAAAATGAAGCGCTTCAGAATAAAAAAGTTGTTTTTTGTAGGCAAGACGAACGCCAAAAAATAAAATCAAAACACCGTATTCTTGCAAGAACACTGTAGCAATGCTAACATAATTCTTACAATTTTAGTCATTGCTGGTCGAAATTTACCGCTACATGGAGAAGACTAAATTTGAAATTTCATATGCAGGTCAGACAAAAGATTCTTCTGGCAACTACTTATCGTTTGGAAGGGAAAATATTAGAGAGTAAATTCATTATGTATTATTGAGATAAGCGAATCAAACTTAAAACATTGACAATTCTCTTCTAGTGTCTTGTGTTGATATTCCATCTCTTAAGCGCCCAATTCTCGAGGCCGCAGGGAGATTTGATTTCACGACAGAGGAAAGATACGGGCACATTGCCCGCCCTGTGCCATCAGGAAGGAACGGCGCCACGCCCCCCTGGTCGTGTGTGTGCCCAAGAAGACACATCGCCCGCGTGTCATTTCTTTTCGAAGGAGGCCCCGGGTGGCAAGCGCCGACCAGAGCAGCTGTCGCGAGGCGAGGGGCGGCGGCAGCTGCGTGCCATTCGCGCGGGAAGCGCCAGCCGCGAAACCTCGACCCTGGCGGAGGACCTTGCGAATGAATGCACGGTGGGCGGCGGCCGGGGACCGGTCCCGTGCACGCGGGAACCAATTCCGGCGGGCCTCGCAAGGACGCGCGCGCGACGGCGGGCGACAGCGCTGGAAACAGAGGCAAAGGCTTGCTTTGGAGAGCTTGGACGTTGAGATTTTGGTGCGTTTTGTTCGGGGCTCGAAAGTAAGGTATTGTTTCAAGGCAGGTGAAGGTGGTCGTCGACAATTAGTTCCATTGAACATTCATCAACGAGCTTACTTTTTAGTAGTTGTCGTGAATGTGATCGGGGAGGGTTTAACAGTTGATCTTGGTTGATGCTCTAAAAAGTTTCAACACGAATTCGGTGTGGAATAACTTTTCATGTTGGTAAAGTTTTATTCGAAAATGTATGAGCAGGCTTACCAATCTCCCGGATATCTGGGGGACGGGGAGATGTTTCGCAGCGAAGTCTCCGCGTCCCACGAAACAGAATAATATCTTGTCATCGCAGAGAGAAAAAGGAAAGTTGAGTGGCGACTCCCTTGATACTGGCGTCGCCCTTGGGCGCGCGTCGGGCACGTCGGAAGAGGCGAAGTCCCTGCCAGGGCCGGCGTCGGCCGTCGCCGCAGCAAACCCGCCCAAGTACGCCCAATTGACTGGCGCCGCGCAAGTGCTCCCTCTCAAGTGGGTTCAAGACAAGCGGAGGTCGGCGGCGGCGGCGGGCACTGCGGCCTTGGCCGGCCGAGCGGGCGGGCGGCACCGTGCCGGGTTGCCCGCCCCACCCCGCCCCTCCTCGCCTCGCGGAATGCGCGCTCGTGCTCGCCCGCCGCGCCGGCGGCTTCCGGTGCGTGCGTGATTCACCCACCGCCGACTGACCGCGGCGCGGGTTGGGTCAACGGGAGAAATAAAGACGGCGGGTCCATGATGTAGATGTATAAATGGAGTAATGGGAAACGTGATTTCGCGCTGAGGCCTGCGAGCATCAGCTGCCTTTTTTGTCGCTTGGGAAATTGAAGTGAAGTAACTTCTTGCGAGCGTCGGGATTGATATAAGGTGATTTGATTTTCTCCCACAAACCAGTGCAGAGATAACTTACGTGACCACAGACCGTGTCCTATTGCTGTGAAATCGAAGATGATGGGAGGGGTGGGTAATATCAGGGCTGGGAGAAGATGTGCAGCAAGTCCTTGTGCCATAGAACCGTCTGTTTGCTTCTTCCGATATCTTGATCGTATTTCTACACCCTTAAGCGTTTAAAATGTTTAAGTTTGTATCCGCGTATCATGTCCATTTGTATCGGGCCAGAGGAAGTAGGCAGACACGGTTGACCCGAACGAAATTAATTATTTCAATTCGTTTTTAATTAGCAAACTCTTGGTATCAGAAATTGGCCATGGGTTGAGCACGTCATACTACTTCGCTAGGTTTGCTATCACTCGCTAATTTGTAGACTTGCGCAAGTGTAATTATTTTAATATCGATCGGTTTCGCTTACATAAAACGTTAGTCCTCGTACTCAATTTCAGAGTCATCGACACGGTTTCGTACGTCTTCTAAATTTCACGATCAAAAGCGCTTCCAAACAAGCGGCCGTTAAATTTTAGAGGTGGTCGCGGAGCCTAAATTGCCGGGCGAATTGACTCGCAGCTGAGCGGTGGAAGTGGTAGCGGCAGGTGGGCTCTTGCCGCTTGTTAGTCCTGGAGGGTTAATTGCCCCGCGAGAAACCGGGAGTTATGCATTCCCTCTGCCGCCGCACGGTGACGTTGCAGTCTCGCGCGCACTCTGAATGCATGCGCATGCATTTTAAGTGTGCGCCGAGAGTTTGCTAGGGTTGTGGTAGGTTCACGCTAGAGGTAGGTAGGGTCGTAGAGGAATTCGTGCTGGTCTTGAATGCGGTGCACGAAAACTTGTGGGGGAGGATCTCGCGTAAAAAAAATTGAATTTCCGCATGCCTGCACACGGCCATTTGAGAGGAAGATTCCCACTATCGATGTAAAAATCGTTCAGGAATTCGGAATTGGTTGAAACAGCTGACGCTCGGTGGAGCTGCGCTCCACCAGAAATGTAATACTTGTAATAACTATTGCACTGGTACTTGTAACAGGTATTGCAGGTTATTTGTAGAAGTTTTATCGTGAGATACTTTGAAATGCATGTGTGTACGATGCTGTGAAACGCCTGGTGTTCTGGTTTTGTGATTCCAAACAAAGGCCCACCTCCTCATTTTCCAAAACCATTTCATTGGCGTTTCATTTGTTTCGAATTGTCTGGCTCAAAAGAGTTTGTCATTGCTGATAAATTCAGGCTCACATTTTATTGTCTAATTATATGGATGTTAATGTAATTATGAATTAGTATAATGCAGGTCAGCGAAATGTTTTTTCTTTGGCACAGGATGAGTCACATTTCTAAACCTAAGTTTGCTGTGCTGAATTGAAGTATGCTTGCCAATTTTTCGTATCGCGTACGGTTTTAGTGCAATGCAGCAAATAAAAATTCATTTTTAGTGATTTCTTGATAGTAACCACGTAGCAATGCGTAAAGCACTGAAACATGACAATATTAATAGTCCTGATATCGTTTAAAATGAATGATGAAGTATACAAACATGGTTTTAAAAAAACGAACTCTTATGATGGTCAGCATATGTACTCCAGGTGAGTGTTCCCATATTAAAACCAACAGTAGTCACCCATCGTGGAGACGCACTCCATTGACCCCGTTACCCAATTTCCTCTTTTATTGATATCCCATTGACCCTGTTTTATCTCCTGATGAAACCGTTCTATTTGTTCTTCACTTATTGGTTGAAAGTTTTCCGGAGAGTATTAAAGATGAGAATGGAGAAAATTTAACTTCGAGCGAATGTCACTTCCGAGTCTTTCGAAAATTGTTTTAACCATATCGAACATGAACATTGCCCGGAAAATTGTTAATAACATCTGAATGAGTTCTACGCCAGTCTTGAGTTCTGAAGCCAGCATCCTTCATTAATCTGCGAAAATGCCTTCTTTTACTCTGTTTCTGATAGCGATGGACGTTTCTGAAATGCGTAAAATGAATGGCCACAGTTGAACCAATGTCTTAATTTTTTTTACACAAGTTTTATAAAAGAGGAGCCAGCGGTTTGGCTCGATCCCTTAATTTAACTTTAATATCATCCCGATTTATAGTTTTGATTTTGGAGTAATATCGCTTTTGTTTCTTAATAGCACAACATCCACATACGTACTCAAAACAGTTACGATTGTTCAGAGCCTCTTCTTAAAATACAACTGAAGCTTTACATTTTCATCAAGTACATCATTTTATAGCGCAACAACACTATACCCACCGGACTAGAGTTACAAGAAATGTCACTCCTTCAGCGTGCCCTACTGCCTACTGTATCAATGAGACGGTCAGTGCTGAGTTGCAGCATATGATGTTTTTGATAAAGAACGGGGGGGGGGTAATGGACAGACCCCAGTTTTGTTAGTGGTGGTCGTCGGTATGAATACCTTGTTACATAGTGGTGTTGAAATTCAGCGTGACAAACAGTTGCCTAAATCTTTCATTCCAACGATTTCAATGCGAGGTAGCAACATGTTAATGTCAAATGCTTATACAAAATCTGGTACAGAGTATCGCAGCAATGTGATGCAAACACGATACATAAGATAAAGTACGAGAACATTCGATATGATATAAATAATAAACTATTTTGTGCCGCTAAAATCTTCGCAGGCTTGTGTAATCAATACGTAGGTTGTTAAATAATAGACATAGTTAATAAAAGGACTACATCGAATTCAGCGCCGTATGTGACTTCAAATTTGGAATTGATATACAACTGCATGTGGTATATTGCTATTGGCAATCATATTACTGTCAATTATTATTTCTGTTATCATTTGTTTGGACCGCATGGATTTTCATTCACCGAATCACTCATCCAAAACTACACATTAGGGTTGATACAGACACGTAGTTATAAACAAGCCACAAAGGAGGTTATTGTTTCCGTTTAATTCCGGGCACCCTCTCGTTGGTTCGTTTAATCAACGCACCTAAATGTCAACTTCCTACCCTTCGCCCTGTCCACTCCACCACCGCCCCGCTACAGAGCTGCGCCCGGGGCGATGTGTGTGTCTGTCTGTGTCCGCCCGTCCGTCCACCCGTCCGCCCGTCCGCGCTGCATGGCGATGTGTGTGTCCGCCTACGCTCCTGGGCGGTGTGTGTGTGTCCCCGCCCGTCCGCGCTTCATGGCGATGTGTGTGTCCGCCTACGCTCCTGGGCGGGGTGTGTGTGTGTGTCCGTCCGCCCGTCCGCGCTCCATGGCGGTGTGTGTGTCCGCCTGGGCTCCTGGGCGGTTCCATCCGCGCGGGGCCAATTACGCCGTCCCCTAACGAGCCCGCTCCGCCCCATCGCTTGCCTGCCTGCCCGGCCGCCGCCGCCGCCGTCGGCGAAAGTGCCATAAAGCCCATTCCACGCAGCCGCCCGAGCGACGCGTTAAATGGGGAATAATCGAGAGAGGTAAGAGGACGAAAGAGAGAGAGAAGAGTCGAAGTGAGCTGGGTGAAACCAGACGGTCGACGCGGTTGATTCCTTTTCCGATGGGGATGTGTCGGAATGTTGGTTGGCTCGTTTCGTTTCACTCCTGGGTACGGAATCGGTAAAAAGACGGATGGTGCCTGGAAGTCGCCTTTGGACGATGAACGTTTTGCGCTGACTGCCTGGTTTTCTTGATCGATTTCTTGTGAATCAGTGATATGATTGGGTTGGATTTTCTGTTATGTTTTTGGTGTAATTTCATGTAATTACCTTCCACTACATCCCCGATGTCTTGGCTTGCTGTTCCTTTGTAAGAGGCGTGCAACTGCATTGCACCCAATGTACAAGTATATAACAATTTGGCATATTAACGTGCCATTGTAGTTTATGCTGTGTTAAGCAACCTTTTCACGATATTCTGTTTGTAACAAATTATTTAGGTTAGCATAGTGCTATAGTTCCGTGGTATTATTGTTAACTATATTTTATTTTAATAGTTTTAGTGTTAGGTGATGAGTCAGACCTTACACTGCTAAGAAACGAATGCGACAAGAAGAATTAGCATTCATAATGCGAAACGCATGTTGCGACGAGTTCATCCTCCTCAATTTCCCCCGTTTGCAAGCGTACTTTCCGTGTTTATTTTTTATTCGGGGAACTTGCTGCGTACCACAAAAGCAACACATGATCTGTGTTTATCAATCTAGGAAAACCACTCTTAATTTAATTTTCGCATGTTGGACGGGTTGAAATCTGTTCGTCGTTCCGGAAGAGATACAGATAACGCTCAGCAGAAACGAGCCAAATTTTGCCGAATTGCAGAGGAATTGATTTTCGCTTGGGAAGCAGAAGATAAAAAGCGATAAGGTTTTGTTGAGCATGTTCTTTATAATGAGTGCTTTTGGCGCCAAGGAAGGAAGGCGTAAAAATAATGGCTAAGAGGCAATAATGTATTGGCAATTATTTAGTATATGTGAATGTTGTTGGTATTCCTTGGGATATGTTCGCAAGGCTTTGTGGTTCTGAACTTACAGCGGAAGTTAATGCAGAACGGAAATGACGAGTTCTTGAGCGAGCATGTTGAATAACTAACGCTGAACTGCATACGAAAGAAACATCAACAACTTAGACTGCACATGCGGTAACGTGCACCTTGATAGCTGTGCCTCTCCACTGCTGCTGCGACACAGGCGGCCATAACTTCCGCTCCCGACGTTCAAGGGGGCGTCGCTACGCGATGGGTGTCGATGGCACTTGGAGAACGGTGGTACCAATCGCAAGGCATTCCGTTGACATTCGCCTAGCCTCTCAGTCGCTCCCACTCTCTCCCAACAACTCGCCATCTCGTGGATGAGTAGGAGGCAGAAGTCGAAGAGTGGTGAGGGATGCTTCCTCTACGCTTGGCGATACATGTTCAACTACAAAACTTTTTTCTAAGCGATGCATGTTTGAAGAGGAACGTGCTCGTCTGTATGACGTTTTTGGAGCTAGTTGGTCAGGAAGTGTTAAATTTTGAAGGGTTGGCAGATATATTACGCACCGGTGCGAAGTCCTGTCGTACATGATTTAGATTCTGCTTCGCGAAATTTACGTCTCCTTTTGCCATTTTTATTTAAAAATATTTTTAATGTGCCAATGTTTGATAATTCGTGCCTTTGACTGGACACCTAATTTCTTTTCCAAATGGACGCATGCAGTTGGATTTCAACAGTATATGGAAGTGGTTGTAAGTCTCTGATCATGGTTTTAACCATATTTTAATGAAAGAAATGAAATAATCCCCTTATTGTCATCTTAGTACCATACGTTTGAGTCGGTCCGTTCTTGCGTGGTTAAAGGGAACCAAGTGTAGAGCAGAATCGATGTACCCGCGGGGATGTTGGCGAACAGGTTCAGAGAAATGACACTAGGATTTATCTGGCAATTGCGAAATTAGGAATGTTGGTAGATACGTTTGGCGTATCTTTACCTCCCACTCTTCAGTCATGGAGGCTTCATTCGCCATTGAAACCCTTAGCCGTCGTCGCCTTGTGTCGGCCATCAAGAAATGTTGCTGGAGCGGAGCTATGGCGAATTATTAGTATGTTGGAAGGCAATGTTGCTTCCATTGCACTAAAAGGATTGACGCCCGGCCTCGTAATGGATGCGCGCAAGGCGAGAGCCCGGGCGCGAGAGGAGTGTAACGGAGCCAGCGCGGTGTCCTCGTCCCGGATGACGAACGGCTGCGGCGGAGGCGCGCCCCCGGGGGCTGGCGCGGGCGAGCGGCGAGGCTGCGCGGGGGCGAGCGGGCCGCAGGGGCCCTCGCTTCCTGTTCCTTCAGGGCCCCCTCCGGCTGCCCTCGCATGCTTTCTCCCACGCGGCGTGACGGAGAGCCGATACCGCGCTCCGGGCTGGGAGAAGATTGGTGGATCGTCTTTGTTGTCGACGCAAGGGAAGATTACGGTTTTAGACCATTTACTGGAAATCATCGACCATAAAACCGTAAGTGCCGAATCACTGCTGGATAAGAATTTTACTCCCTGGCCTCCATCAATGAGATTTCTAAGACGTAAAGAACTGACGTCATACATGGTATATACCAGGCACACATGCAACCCGCAACACACGGTACCATTGTGCGTAACTCGGAAACTACGCATCCTTATTTTTAAACCCAAATTTTCGTGTTATTCTAGCGACAGGATGTTTTTTAAGCTGTAATGTCTAATATGATACCTATTTGGACGGACATCGGGAGGGTTCCCCGGGCCGTAGCAATTATTTTGAAAGTGCAATCTTTTGGAATTTACAATGCGGAAGTCTGACCCACTGATTGACGGAGCTGTATTTGAAACAAGGAGCCACGGACCTCCAGCCATCCTCCCTTCGCGAGTCCCTTGTCTCATCCTTCCGGCCGGATCTGAGCGAGGACATCACAAGCGCGGAGATGCCCTTTTGATCATATGAAGTACGCTTTTTTAACTGTTTCAAAAAGTCGTGCAGCGGTAATAACTCGATTAGAAATTTAATACATGGCGATCCAAGGAGCTATTTGGAATTTGATTTAATTTTTCACAGTGGCCAAATGTTTTGAGATGCATTGATGTTTTATAACATTTCGTAGAATTTGAGAGAGGCCACTGAGAGTTTGATATTTGAAAACTTAAAGAATCTGGCGTCTTTAGAGTTAAGCAAGCTCAAGATCATTGTCACATACCGATGTATTTCCATCAAGAATGTAAAGGTAGAAATTCTCATCGTTGTGTCAACTCTGCTCTACGAACCGAGAAAGCGGTTTCGCGGCGTGTCGCAGGGTAGAAAGCTGGCACACCCGCGGAAATGAATAGAGAGGCGATAGGTAGTGGACTGATACGGATTACGCTGCCGGGCTTCATTCATGTATTCCGGCGAGAGGGTCGACTTTCTACGATATTACGGGAAACACGAGGCAGGACAATCGCTTGGCGACATTCTTAAAATAGTAGGGCGCGGTTTCGAAATCTTCTCGGACTGATGAAGTGCGTGAGGCAGCAGAAGGTCCTTGTGGAAGACCAATGAACCTCCGGGAATGAAATTCAGCGGCTGTGCAAGCAGAGCGCCTAATGAATCACTTAACCTCGCCCCAGCGACTAGTGCTCTACCAGGGCTTTGAATGAGGATTTATTGTTCCCTGGGGAAACTGTTCCGGTTAACGAACGTCGATGGGCGTTCGTTTGTTGATGCGTTAGATTAATGCGTAATGTAATCGTGCGTGTATCTGAGATTTTGTGTGTGGGGGCCCCAATCACATTCGATTTGAATTTGAACTTGATCGATTAAAACCACTCGAAATCGATGAGTTTTTATGAAAATTAACTCGATAGTAGTCTATTTTAATAAGATGTTTTGAGCCAGTATAATATTTTTTGGAGGAAATCTTCCCTAGGGGGAGTCTGTTTACAATCTGCTCGATATGCCAAACGTATTCTTAGAGCTGATGCTGTATATTTTACCAACCTTCGAGACGGGTTGTGTAATTTACTTATTCCTTTGTTTAGGTGAACTTGGCAACGCATCCAAGAGTGGAGGGGGGGGGTTCAGCCCCCCTAGCGAAGACACATTCGTAAATACAGTTCTTACCAATTTTAGAGCAACGAAAGTCTTCCAGTATCTTCATTGAATCCGTTATAGATAACTATAAATCAACTAGTAAAAGTAAATTTCCCCTAAATGGAAAACTTTATCAAGTGAGCTGCACACTACTTCTATAGGTTTCCATGCAAATAATCCCGATTACGCTACTAGGTTTGCCAATGTACATTTTTGTGCGGTTTGCTTGTAAAAATGAAGCATCCACACTGTATGGCAAATATATAATTTATTATATGTATGGAAGTATAAATGATGTAATTTACATGTAAGCCGACGGAGAGATTTTTTATTTATCAGGAATGTGATTGAAGCAGTAGGTGCATCGAGATTTCGAATCAAAAAAACGACTGCCTCTCATTTTGCTGTATTAAATCAATGCGCCTCTGAGCCCGCCCCAGCCACCTCTCTCTCGTTAACTCGTCGGCGAGCGGCCGCTGCCGCCCGCCTCGACCCATTGCCGCGGCCTCCATCCTCCCCGAGAAGCGCCCGGTAATGTCATTGGGCCGGTGCAGGCCCCGCGGCGGGGAGGCGGCCGTGGCCGGAGGTGCAGAACCCGCTGATGCGGCTGCTTCCGGCGCCCCGAGCGAACCTCGCCGAGTCGGAGATGCGGGCCCGGAAATGCAGGTGGTAGGGAGATTTTGCGCCGCATAGCGTTCAGCTATCGACTGCAGTCTCGGATTTTAGGCGCATGCGCAGGTGTACGAAAATGATGCGAAACTCACGACTGTGCGTGTGCAGAGATCGGTTGTGCTGTCGATGGTTTGCCGTGCAAAAACTCCGTTGGCGACATGGTGGGGTTCTGTCTTTTCATCTTTGAAAGAGTTTTGAGTTGTAAATCGGAAATACGAATCCAGAGCTCGGTGTGGAGAAATTCAAGTCTCCTTGTGAGTGGTGAGAGTTGGACCGTCTGGAGAACTGGTGCGTCTGGTTATGATAACGATCTAACAACGGTGCGATTGAAACTTGCATGAAGTAACCCGTCTTGGTTCTGTGTGATCACGACCGTACTCAAGGTCGTTGTGCCGTTCGAATTTATTGAGTACTGTTGATTAGTTATTTTCCATAAAAAATGTCGCTTCCATTATTCTTCCCATTGTCCAGTGTCATTTCCTTGGAACATATCACTCTCTTCCTAGTAGAGCTGCAGTTGAATGCTGTCATTAATATTTTATATGTCTATGAAAGTCTGATGTTAAGGAGATAGTATGTTAGAAAAGTTCTGAGAAGTAATGTGTTGAAATATTTACGATATTGATTGCAATTGATTACATAAGCGGCGTTTCTGAACAGTTTTCTAGAAAAAAAAAGTGTGTCGTCGACTCTAGACGTTGGCAATTACAGAACGGCATCGGCGGAACTACGGCAACTGTACCGTTTGACAAAAGCGCGACTTTGGAAAGTGCAGTGCATTACTCTCTCGCGTCGTTGTTGCCTCGGGGCCCGGCTTCGGTCCCTGTTTCGTCGGGCGACGGCTCTCCGGGCTTCATCTCGCCGGGCCGGCGGCCGGCCGCGACCGTGACCTTTGGGCGCGCGGCGATTCCGGGTCACGGTTGCCAGCGCCCGCCCGCCCGCGTGCGTCCGGCCGCCGCGCTGCGCGACCGCCTCGCACGGACCCAGAAGTACCTACAACCCAAGTAGTACCTGCATAGGGCCCGACGCTCCGAAAAAAACATTCTTAAAATATTTGGGGGGAAATTGTAAAATGTTTGTATCTGTAAAATAATTGATCAAAAAATCTGCTGTACTAGAAAGTTTGTATTTAAAAATGAAGGTTTAAAAAAAAATTAGAGGGGGGAGGGGCAACCGAAATTTATGTTTGGGCCCCGCAGTACTTTAATCTGGCCCTGCTGGGTCTTGCGTCGTGCAGGATGCCCGTCCGCGGAGAGTGGAATGCGCGGTGGGCGGTGATGAAAATGATGGTGATACAATTATTGTTCGGTGGAGGCGTTAAAGACGACTAAGAAGTCAAAAGATGAAGCGAGTGTTTGGCTCCAGATAAACTGGCTCACCGCCGATCGATGGTTACCGGTCAATCTATTTGTTTAGGAAATCAACGTATAGGATCCTGACACCGGAGCATTTGTCATAAAGATCTGAATCATCTGCGTTAAAAACCATGACACAGTGTCCACTTGATTGGTTATAGTCGCTGATTTTAAATCACATTGTGGTATGAATAACTAATAGTATAACAGATGAGGAATCTTACAAAACACAAGTTTCATTGAATTTTTATTGAACACTGTTTTTTCTCTTTTCAAATGGGATACTTGACAATAAATTCCTAAATTGTGTACTTACGAAACGTTAATTCAATGCGTTTACTTTATTTGCATCTTTATGTAATTTATTCTGAGTGTTGTGTGCGTAAGCGTTCCCTGGCAAGACTTTTGAAAACGAGGTGTAATATTGATTACAGACTTCCACAAACGAACTATATTGCTTCTTGACGTAGTGACCAAAATCAATCTGCGCTTGAACACGATACGAGTCTGATTTTCAATCTGTATCTCTGCTCTCGCGCGGGAGACGTATATTTTCTGCGCTTTGCAACAAGACCTACAGAACAGATCGAATGTACTCGTTTTATATTTCTAGAATCGGTCAGGTAGTGTTTCGTTATCGCGTCATTGCCCAGAATGACGCACCTGATCACAGCTGCAGTAGTATTGATACTCGTTGCGCCTCGTCGCGTCGGAACGATAGCAGAGCCATTTTCTTCTGACTCATAAAGCGCCGCGTCCGAGATGGTAATTAAAGGTCCATAATTATCCCGAGTGCCCGTAACGGCGCGGCGCGGCCGTCTGTGGTTGCGTAGGTTGATGCAGTCGCGAGGGAGCATAAAAATGAGTGACGCAAGTAGCCCCCCCCCCATCAAAATGAAAGAAACGGAATAAGAGTTCACTCGACTGAAAGTTTTTATGTTTCTGGTTGATAAGGATGGAGGTTTGTAGAAAAAAAAAAGGGGGGTTCATAGATGTTGACATTTGTTGGAAAGCATTTTTTTCAGCGCTGTTTGTTAAGAGAAATACAAACGAGTGTAGCGGACAATGAGACAGGATACGAAGCTCAAACATTAGTTATCTGAAGAAGAGGAATATTACAAAAATTTAATTGTTGTTGCTGAATGCGATGAGAATTCAAGATATTCCAGAAAGAGCAAGTGATTGTTTTCTGAGCAATAATGACGACGGTCCTTTTACAGGCAATGATGTCTTTTTGTGAAGGCATTATTTTCGGCGTATTAAAGGTTTCTGCCTCCAAAAGCACATTGCTCGAAAATGACCTTAAATGACTGAATCATGAATACCCTTCCGTTTAATTCAACGACCTAGCACATTATGGTACAATTCGTTTTGAATTGCGACACATTTTGAATGAAATTCAGTTGTTTCTGAATTTGTCCGAAAGCACCACTCCGCCCATTGCGTGTCCGATCAGTAGATCTTCAGGGCGGCTTCCGTTTCCTTGCAAATATGTTATGAACTCCATCGAGTACTAGTAAATGACTACTATAGTGTTCGATTCGCAATGCAAGCAATTTTGTAATGTGTACGTAATAGATTTTGAACCTGAATCACCAAACATTTTGCATTAGTTGCAATATATTTTATACAAATGTACCATTACTGCGATATAAATATTCCAAAATGTTCTTACGTCCCAGTTACATAATTTGGTCCATGGACATCATGGTTTCGCTCAAGCGTCGGCCACTGGTTTGAAGCGAAGCCGTGCGCAGCGTGGTTTGAAGGTGGCGCGCGTGCGCCTGGGCGCGGGGGGGGGGGGGGGGAGGTGGCGCCCAGGGGGCATTGGCGCGGCCTCGACGCCAGGGCCGCTGCGGGGCCGACGCGTCGCCGAGGCCGCTCTCGGAAGAGGAAACGGCGCGCGGCGCGGCACGGCACGGAAGCGGTGCAGCGGTTGTCGCGCTGGTGCCACGCGAGTACAATGTCGTCGCTGTGGATGAAATCGCGAATGGGTAGTTCGAAAAACATTTGTAGGAAATATTGTAAATAGACACTCTACGTACCCAACAGTAATGACATTGGTACTTCTTGAACTATAGTAGTAGGTAACGGAATCAAAAGGAAAAGCATTTAATTTTTTTCTTAATAACAGTTCCAATATTTCTTGTTATAGACAGTCCAAACTACATTTATTATGATTATTACATTCGAAATAGTATCTTGTACAAGAATAGCGTGGCAGCGTTTCAGAGATCGAGTTGTGCCTCCATCATCAGGCCTTCAACATATACGAAGAAAAAACGTAGTAGCAGACAGCCTATCTTTAGAATCATCTAAAGACATTCTAATGTCTTTAGAAAAGCATTTTACCTAAGAGTCTGCGATAACGCTAAGCAACATAAAAAAATATTTTAAAAAAATTAAATAATAATATGAATACGGAATTAAGTTTTTGGGAGCAGTGGAATAATTCCAAGTGAAAGAATTTTTTTTCTGTCCCGAAGAATGAAGTAGCATTTTGAATTGGATTCTTATGAAATCATTGCCAACTTATCCGGTTTCAGAAAGCTGAATGCACGGAGCACGTGCTCCGTGGACTAGAGAGTGAAGTGAGGGGGCGAATATATTTCATAGTATTGTTGAGTTCGCTGGTATGACAGCGGAGAGTTGTGTATTGTATATAGCAGTGAGACCGTGTGGCGAGCCTCATCGGTTGGATACTAAAAGTTAAATTGCGGAGAAAATGTTCTAAATAAAATATTGAAATTAATCTGTCAGCGAGGTTTTGATTCATTACTAAATTTCCTATTATTTACAAAACAAATACACAAAATGGAATATTGTAATGTGAACAATACTCACTGTAACCAGAAGAAATTAGATAAATTGGCTGAAGAATTAAGAGTTAGACACGATTGATGGACAGAAACGGAGCCTTCGGTTTCCACAAACCGATTGCTCCTAGACTCGCCCAGTTGTGTGCAATTCGTCCATGCTGATGTGTGATACAAATTGCAGAGACGAAAACGAGTGACTGTGTAGAGAAGTCGTGGTCCTGTTTCGCGGGGGCTCTGATGGGGTGTTTCTCTACAGGCTACGCAAGTCATTGTCGGAATAGACGTTTCAGCTGTTAAAATAAGACAATGCTAAATTTCGTGTAACGAAGGCTCTAGGAATCACAGTATTGGTATTTTAGTATTTTTCTTTCCCGTTCTATGAGAGGCAAGTAAAACTACGGATTTTGTTAACTTGAGTTAATGTTTAAAAGCTAGAGTAAAATCGATTGGTATTGCAGTGCTTGTAGATTCATTCAAAATTTCGACGTTGGTTAAACTACAAGGGAATCATCACACGGTAGTCGTTGTGGCAATATTCCCTCAATTATATTGCTGTATTTAGAACTACTGTTGTGATTGGAACCGTTGTAGGACTGACACACAGAAACGAATGTCAAGGGTTTGCATCTCTGCCAAGTCGACCTTTCCTCTATCCACAACTCTGCCAATCTAATCGAACGTCCATTATCAACTCAATCAGCGGCAGATTAACTGCATAAATCCTCAATTTGTGACCCGTTATATATGATGATAATTAATATGCCCGTGCTTCATTTTATAATGACGGAATTTATCACTGTTTTTGTTATTGGTTACGCCTCCTTTTATCTTGGGTGTCCATAAAAGCAAGTCGACCTGAACGTGTTCGTTGTCTATTCTATAGCATTACTTTGTGAGTTTGCAGAATAGAATCAATAATCAGGAATTGAATCATTAATAGATAAGTGACGTACTCTTTTTATTAGCGAAGGCGACAGAGGAGGCGAACGCATTTCTGCTCTCCCTTTTCCAGGAAATCGATCAGAATGGGATGCTACAATTGCCTTCCTCACTGTGAACTGCAGTTCCACTGCAGATGATCATGAAAGATGTATGACAGATAAATGTTAATGGATCGAATGATAGATTGTGTGCGATACGTGACACAACATTAGTGAAATTGCCTGTGCCGTGCGCGATATTCGAAGCAGACGTGGGGACTTCATACTCGGACGCAGTAGCAATCGCTGTGCCCGGATGCCGGCCAGTAGTAAATGCGTAACATTAGATGCGCACATAACGATTCGGACAATGCTTCACTTCCGAGACGTAAGACTAGCTCTGAAAGGTGAAGGCAAGAATGCGGATGTGTCGGAGGAGTTGGTCCCTGGTGCCGCCCGTGGCAGACGAGATCTCTTGCGACCGCGCCGCACCGGCCACCTGCCCCGCTCCTTCCGCGGCCCCTCCGGGCGGAATGAAATCTTCCCGTGGTCTCGCGCGTTGGCCCCGCGCTCCTAGCGCTTGCAACGCCGCCGTCGCTCGCCCCCCCTCCGCCGCCCGCGGGCTCCCCGGCGCGCGCGCTCGGGGGCCCTGCCGCGCCCGGTTTCTCCGGCTGGACGCCGGCCAGCGCCCTCTCAATTGCGACGCATTTCGGGTGACGTTCGCCCCGCGCCCACGCGCCGGCGATGGGCGACCGAGCGGAGGTGGCCGCTCTGGCAAGCGGGGGTGGCACAGCAAGGAATGTCGATGCAATGAGGGTTTCTAGTTTTATTACGTATTAAACCTGCTCAGAACGGTGCGGATTTCGAATTTCCAAGAGCAAATAACTAGCCTCGTCCCGAGAAACGTTATAAAGAGGAACATTTGTGTATAAGCATCGCCTGATCTGTTCTCAGGAAATGTGAAAATTTGTTTCTTGCGGTCTGCGAGAGTCAAGTCCAATAGAACTGACAATGAGAAAGCGAAATGCAAGGAACATTCTAGTGATTCACTACATTGAATTGTAGCTTGAAGTCTGTGCGAGGTATTGATAGGTACTGTAACTTCTTTAAGCATCATCGGTGTCTGTTAAAATAAGCTACGAGTTGCTGTCAACACGGATATTTTGCACGTGCATGTTTACGTGCGTTGGATGCCAGCCGTGAAATCATGATCTTCTGCTAATCTACTGCATTGGCTTGCAGGGAATTGTAGTGATCTTCCGTGTGAGGGAAATGTCTGTGTTAACGTAAACCATGTTTTTATATTTTTCAGAATACAGTTCATTCTGGAACGTTATTTAAATGCTGAACAAACATTGACAACGAATGGTGTATATTTGCGCTGTTCATTAGATTTGTTGGTGCGTGCAATTCTCACATACTCCCATCGTATGACTTTCTCGGTTTCTCTCAGCTTATGTTGCTCGGGCTTCACTGTTGGACATGACAACCTTTGCATACATTTTATGTGGCCATACCGAGGTCATCAGACCTGTTCCAGTTCATAGAAGCTTAATTTGAACTTCACAGGCGATAGAAATCAGGCCACGTAATTTTTCCCAGAACAAAATGGTTGGTGTAAGGTCATTTCTTCTAAATTAGCGTTGCGGGACCCAACGGGGAATACGACTTCCCAGGAAGGCAGTGTTTAAGACTTTCGAACATTAACCAATTGCTTGATTCTATTTAGTGATGAATCTCGTGAGACTCGTCGTTCTAAAGTATAGCGTGGCATATTGCTGGATTAATGGGTGTTGCTTGGATATTCGCCGTAGCCTGTTTTTCTATTAGAGGAAATCCTATGTATGGCATTTTGTCTATTGCACGTTTTGTTAACGATTTTGAGTGCAGATTTTTTATAGCACGCAAGTAAATTAGCACTGCTGCAGGAATTAGTTGAAAAGGCTAGTTCATTGGAACCATAGTTTTTTTTATCAGAATGGGAAAGGGAAAAACTATAGAATTCATCGACTGGGAGAGGTGGCTCAGTGCATCAACTGAGGTAACTGCAGTGCATCTGACCGGGAGGTCCTAGGTTCGAGTCCTGTCGGTGGCAAGATGTTCGACACTAGCATCAGCTGGGTAGAATTCAGTCGTCTGGAGGAGAAATTCTAGAGGCCTGCTGCTCTGATCGGTAGTTTTTCGTGGTTTCTTCGACCAACGCCAGAAGAATGCCGGAGCAGTACCGTACCTAACGGGCCACGGACCGCGCGCGATCTTTCCTTCCTGTTCCTTGTCCTATCCTCGCGCCTTACACAAACTTACACTAACATGCACTGCACTACCACACATGTCGGGAGAGCTCCCGAGGAAAAACATACTCTACACTCACGGAACGAATGACCATAGTAGTTGTCGCGGCCAGAATCACTAACAACCAACTTCAAAATTAATAGATTTGGATTACCAAGTGGTCCGTTATTAAGACGGGCAAAGCGTTATCAAGGATTTTGAGTTATAAAAGTTCAATATCTGGTGTTAACGTCTATACTTGGTGGTGAATCTGAGTGCCAAAATAGTCCCAGATCCTAAACGGCGCGGGGGGTCGCTTGGGTGCGGCGTGGGCCACGTGTGCGCGACACGCGATAGCGCCTTCCCGAGCTGCAGGTGAGCGACCGCCGGAGGGCGCCGCCGCGGCGTGCTCGCACGTCCGCGCTCTCCACTCGCCGCCGCAGCCTCCCAGAAAGGCTGGAGATGCTTCTCCCCTGCGGAGTGAGAGCTTCGCCTATTCGAACCACGGCCACATGCGTCCGCTGGCAATGTATTCTCGAAGTCCATGCACTCGGTATTCAGTCTCTCCGTCTCTCGTCTACTGAAAATGGGAAATTGCATATCTGCGACGTAGATTATGATTATCGAGAACTGCATGGATATTGTAACCTGAATGGGGGAAAATGGCTCATGGCCCTTTGTCACACCGAATACCCATTGAGAAGCGTATTTGCTTTGAGGTAACGCCCCCAAACTTGTATTGAATTTTACCATTAGAACAAACGAATCCTATATGGTCAACTGGATTTTCCCGTTGGTCAGAGCCCTCGCGTCTTCTTTGACGAGTTCTTTCGATGTCGAATGCTCTGCTGATCTTGCCCTTGCTTCACGTACCACTGCAGAGTTCTTTCCGATGTCGGGAGATGCTCTGTTGCAGTCTTGCCCTTGCTTCACGTACCACTGCAGGTGCGATGGAACGCCGCCTGCTAAACTGTTTTTTTTAACCTGGCCGATGACACTTAATCAGCTGTCACGGTGTCACCCAATCGAGAGCTAAAACGTCATCACGGGGTCGTCACTGTGGTGACGTTAAATCTCCCGATTGGACGAAACCGTATCAGCTGTCATCAGCCAGTGTATAAGGCTGAGCTGAGGGTGGGCGTGGGTGGCGCCGGAGGTCGGTGCTCTCGAACCTGTGCGCGCGTCCGCGGAGACACGCTCCCGTTGCCGCGCGCGGTTGACCCAGCTGCGCGCCCCGGAAGCGCGGCGCAGCCCCGCGCACGGCCCCGCAGCGAGAGATCGCTACACAATGGGGGAGGATGAACGTTGCTATTTGCTAACTTCTTGGGAACGGACGGGGGCTTCGGGGTTCGAAGGTAGGCTTTTGTGAATGAACATGCGTTATGAAATCCCGTTTCATCAAGTGACACGTTGACCTTTGTAACGTCGTAACTCCTGACTGATGGAAAACATCGTGTACTCGTGTTTGGTAGGTACGTGAACTGTTTCGGTGACCGGCGGAATGGTATTGGCAACATTCGCTAGCTTTTTCTTTTCCTCTCTCTAATAATTGGACATGAGGTTGCGTTGGGGAGGGAACGGAGATGCATGCGTTGTAACGGCGGTGCATGATCTGACGCAATCAAAGCTGAACGGTAAAGACAAAAACTCAATGTTGATATTGACAGCGGGCAAGTCATCCCTTGAGAGTTCTTGTACCTGGCACACTCGAGTGCGGGATGAGTTGCAATCTACCTATCAGGGGCGCGATTGTCAAAAATGTCAGATGAGTGACTTTGTTAAGAAATTTCCCACCACTTGTCTCATTGGCAAAACGTGATTGTCTTCGATGCCCCTTACGTTCTCTGGATGTTTCTAACATTAATTCTGAACTGTGTGCCTGACACATTCTCCCTTGGGAGAGCACGTCGTTGCGGAAAGCGGCCGGTCGTGACATCCGCGGGGAGTGGACGAGCTGGTGGGCAGCTTCGCTGTTTGCGGCTATTCTCGGCAGTACCCTGCTTTCCTTTTGGCTGTTCCTGGCCTTATTTTTGGATCAAGCTGGCTTTCTATTAATGTGTGTGTTTCTCAAGAATCTTGGCCATCAAATAGAGAGACGGAGAAAGTTGAGTAGACTTTTCTGGAGATGGCCTCGCTTCTGAGTTATGTCCCCAAATGATGAAACTTTGTTACGGTTTCCGGAATGTCCTTTTCTTCTGCTAATCAGCGAAATGCTTTATAATTCCGAAAGTTGTTGCAATGATTGGTCTTGTGATAAAAAAAAAAATAATCGCCGTCGTTGTTTTACTTCATAGCTTGCCGCGCGGCGTTGATGAACGCGATTAGTGAAGGGTCAATTACCACTCGGATGTTGCAGTGCTTCAACGCTTTTGCACCTATGGATGCAGGGACTAATCACGGTGATTCCGTGGACAATTTCCTGTGGATAAAGCATGTTCGCAGGTTTCTTCGTTCTCTCCGTTTTTCCTGCTCTTCATTCCATCTATGCTCCATCATTCCACCTTCCTAATTTCATCTCACCGTCCGCTGTGTTAGTGAACTGCGTTGATGCATGAAATTTTCTTGGAATCATACTTCTTGCTTAATTTTGCTTTATTTCCATTTGTCCGTTTTTCGTAACTTATTCCTCGTTTCCTCTTAATCATCTTTTCTATTTAACCTGTTCTTTTGTTATGAATAAATTTCTGGCTTTTTCAAAAGACAATAATTCAACTCTCCCTATTATTACTAGTCGAAGATAAAGACATGACCTTTAGTATGGAGAACTGAAGTACTCTTCATTTACTCCGATACTCCAAATTATCGTTTGTGCACCTTGTTTTGGAATAAATAATCTCAAATTCCAAATAGCAATTTGTTGAGAATTGCCAATATCTTTTAAAATAATTTTGTATTAACTTTGTAGGGTTAAGCGGCTCTTGTCTAAAATAGTTTCGTCAACTATTTTCCCGTTTTAATTACAGTTGAAATATAAGATTGATGCCCTGAGAGTTTGTGCTGTCCGGTAAATAAAATCGTAGTTCAATGAGCTTAAAATGTTAGAAAGTATTGTGTTAATGCAATTTTCTTCAGTGATATCACGTATGCCTTTCGCTTGTACTGCAGAATCCCCTGTCCAGTGAGCTAGCAAATTGAATAAGGCGTTGGAATCAATGGCGGAAAGATAATTTCATAACTCCATGCGTGCAGTGAACACATCCCGGATGATGAACAATGAACCTTCGTTTTTCAAGGTTACCCAGTCCACGATCGTCCATCATTTGGCGCCAGTATTGTAGTCGCGTCTAGCCATTTCCGTCTGAAATTCGTCAAAACAACTTGTGAGCCATGATAACGTGGTTACAAGGAATAATTGAGATTTATCTGCGGAAGGAGTGACTGTCTAGAAGGATTTCTAGAATCCGAGGCAGCTGTCAGTTCAAAAAATTGAAAGCCAAGTTTATTGATACACTAAATCATCTTGATAATTTAGCTTTGAAAAATATGTTTAAAACTTACCTGTCACGAACATTTAAAAATACATTTTGTATAAGGAACTTGGGCTTAGAAAAATGTGTGGGGTGTGGTGTAGAGTGCAGTGTTTGAACGCCCTCTGCACGGGTGCATGCTGCTGCACCCGTTGCACTTCTCATTCACCGAACTCAGAGGTCATCGCTGCCTCCGAAACGGCAAACAAGGAGCCTTGCTGCGTCACCCACGTCTCAGTAACGGGAACGACCAGTGCGGCGATGGCAAATACAGTTTGCTTGATTTGTAGACTTATTAGTAGTGAAACACCACTTCCGAGGACCGGTTGTTTAACGTAGAAAGCGGGACGTCTTTGGAACTCTTAAGCTTGAAAGGCATAGCCATTCTGCATTTTGTAGTGGTCGGGAGTTTCTGCGTTAAGAGCTTGTGAAATGACATGACCCGCGTTTGAAATTTCCGTTGACTGCCTTTTACGGGAACGGGGGCAGTAAGTAGCAACGCGTCATGCAGCCGCCTAGTCTGGACGGAACAGAAGGGTAATGCCGCTTTACTAATGGTGCATTTCACCTTTGATGCGGCCTCGATGTGTCATGTCTAGGAGAGCTGACAACGATCGCATAGAATCTACTAAATTCCTCGAAGGGGAAGGGTGGTCTTTTTTTTTTCAATCTGTTGTGATCATTACAGGGAATTTGTGACGCAAATTAGGCGGAAACGAGTATTCCGAAATAATTTTCAGCGAGACTGTGTATTGGTTCATTCGGGTTTTGCTGTAATACCTGGAGCAATTCAGTGCGATTTTCGATTTGTGATTTCATCGTTTTTGTTGTTGCATTTGGAATGGAGGAATATAACAAATAAAATATTATGGATACTATCCCTGAAGCTTTCTTGATAGTCTAAAGGACAAAAAGTTCATGCAGTCGCGTCTTCAGCATTTTCGTGCTGAAGGTAAGTCTTTCTGAGGTTGTCGAAACCGCCCATTGTCCTGCTGGAAGAACCTTTAAGGTGTGTACGAACGAACGTCAAGCAGTTGCACTTTAAAGTGCTGGCGCGCCGGGATTTCCTCCGTCCAGAGCGAATGCAGCAGCGCCCTTGAGGTCCATCGGCAGCGGTCTCTTGTGTTCACGGGCACCGCCCGTGGGCGCGGTTTTCGCGGGAATTGACTGAAACTCCGGTGACGCAACGCGAAGCGGCATACTGAGAAAACAGTCATACCGAGAGCTGCGGCTGAAGCCGACCGGATCGGAGGGGAACAGGGGAGATCTCCCGGCTTAACCGTGAAAGCAGCACGTAGGCGCCGCCCGGCCTCGGCGGAAATGGGTGACGTGGCGTCTTCAGGGTAGCGCTGTTGTTTTGTTTCTGGTTAAAGAACGCTGCTGGACGGGCTCTCTTGTATTTCTTCTACATTGTTCGTTCTTGAGAAGATCGGAGGAATGTACAAGATTTCAGGTGTATGATTAAGATGAGACACGATATTATATCTTCTGTGTTCGTTGCATCTGAGCTCCTGCCCCTGAAGACTATTTTGTCGATGAACGCAGTTTGGAAATTCATGGTCGATTGCATCGTGTTAGAACTGATGTTAGTTATAATCGCGTTATGTAAGTCTGACCTTCATAATGAATTAAAGGCGACGCCCTTTCGCCGAAACCATTTCATCTTACCAATGGCTGGTAATAATACTGAGATCCATGAAGGTCGTCCCTGATGCTTGATTTTTTTTCTCTTCGTTTTACTTTAATACCTTCCAAAAGATCCCTTGCACATTGCCTATAATATCAACTTTCGACATGGCTATTTCGATCTCACATGGAGGTAATAAAATCTGGTTTGTCTTCGATTCAAACGCAGAGAAAGTAATATTTCGTTGTACGTGGTATAAATATTCGATTGCTGTGCGAAATTCAAATTTCCCGGGAAAAATGAAACGGTCTCTTCCTGAATTTGAAATGACAAATGTTTTTCTGTGGACATGAACACATGTATTGTTTTCTGTATTAAATGCCTCACCGGATACCATTATCGGTTTGTTGGTATGCACGTTCATAGATTTCTGACGAGAACTGTTTTCTCTGAAATCGGGAGCGATAACGTGACTTATCTCGATCACGCAACAGAAGATCTCCCTGGATTTCTAAAGAGTTTCGCGGCGCCAGTAGAAGTCAGGAAACTGTCGCGATAGTCGATTAGAGAAACTGCTCCACTTTCTGCACTTCAGTGGCGTTCATGTTACCGTGCGTTGCCGGGGCTAATTTATATTGGTGATATAAAATCGTTCCGGAAAACTTTCTTTGTAACAATCGCCTCGCAGAATATCTAATTCGTGCTAGTTCTGAAAATACAGCTTCAGACGAAAGAAAAAAAAGCTGGTTACACGTAATGTGCAAGCGATCCTTTTCGTGGGCCCTCCTCATCAAAGAGCGTTTTTCGCACTCGAGGTCTGTGCAGAATTTTCATTTGGCTTTCGTGAGTCGTTGTGACTAGATGATTAAAAAACAATGAGAGTCAAAAACTTAAAGGAAGCTGACAACGTGACTGCCATTTGCAATCCGGGAGAGGACCCCGGACAGAACCTTTTGAGTATAGTGAGGAGACGCAACTTCAAATTAAAATGACACAATCAGATAGCGAAAGGTAAAGGAGTTACCTTGGTTAGGTTAAGAGATATTTATATAAATTATAAAGTATGTAGGAGTTAACATTTTTTATTCAGAACATTTCTTATGTAATCGGACAAATGTCCCCTAAAATTTCTGCAGGGCTTCTTTCAGTGGGCCCGCAACTCCATTTGCGCCTTGGTCTGATAAGTAGTCTTCGAAGTAATGCTGAATGATTTACTTTTTGGCGTTTAGTGGTCTTTAAATTATGGTCATTGAGTCCCGTAAGTCATCTAATGAGTAAGGTGATATCGATAATGACGATAAAGTGGTGGAATTAGAGCAAGGAAAATCGACGATCCACGAGAAAGCCTGCCGAGAACCCGCATTGCCTCCAAACAATTGGACTTGGGATTTAACCCCGATCCCAACCGCGTAAGTAATATGCGGTAGCAAATGCAGCAAGAGCCCTCTCCACCCTTTCCCCACACCCATGTAAGCGTAATCTGTGGAGATCATCCCGGAGGAGTATCGGCTCTTCGTACGTATCCTACTAACGTGGGAGTGAAAACAATCGGGCGAGGTCCTGCGGCATCCACAGAACTGAACTGCAAAATCTCTTCAATTTCTCTCAGCCGTTCTTCCGTGACCGAGCCGTGATCCGCTCACCAAGAGTGTTCCCGTCCTCGGGCGAGGCTGGTGGCGGGTTCGAGCCTCGCCTGCTCTCCTTTCCCAGGCGAGAAAAGCCTGGAGGCTGGAGGGGTCGGAATCGGTGTTCCGGTTCCGACAGAGGCGCCGGTTTCTTGTGTGGGGTGTCGCTAACGGAGCCCCGAGGTTCTTGGATCGTCAGAAGGAAGAAGAGAATTGGTTCCACTCCCTGGGAATTTCAGTGCAGCGTCTCTTGGCGCAGTGGGAATGAAGCTTCTATGCCGCGTCAGCCGCACAGTCGAGCAACTACGTAGGACTGGGTGTGCATTCTCTTGCCTCTCTTCCGTCAAAATTTGTATTTTTATTTGAAAGTTAAGCGACTATTTCGGTCAGTTGGCAATATTGTTGATCGCAAGTTCATTAACTGCTTTGCGACTGTTTTTTACTACAGTGACTGGATCGATTAATGTTTCTAATGTCTATATTACCTTCATATCACAGAGTTTTAGAAGACTCAACTGTTGTCTCACGTTTTCCTATCGCATCAAACTATTTTTCGTCTTCATTGTTGAGGATTTCTCGTGTGTGTAGTAAATATGTATAGGAACATCTCCGAGGACATCACGATCTTCCCTTAGCGGACTTCCTCAAATTGAGTCGCCCACGCCCGGAAGTGCGTTTCCGGGATTTTAGGAGAGGGATGATAACCGACAGACAGCTCCTCCCCCCTGCAAAAGCAGCCTAATTTATGGAGCAGATACCGCACCCTTGATGGAGGAAGCGGGATGGGCGCTTTGGATTCCACTGAAAATTCCTGTCTGTCAGTCAGTCGGTCGTCTGTCACGGTCTGCACGATTGTGCTTTCCGTGTCTGCTCAGGGGACGGCATTTGGATGCCAAGTGAAATTTGAATTTGACAAGTCTCAAATTTAGAATTTACTGCAGCATGTTTTTGTGGAAAAGTGGTGTTGCTTTCATTTTGTTTCTGGAAGCATGTTTTTATGTAGCTGTAGTGGAGAAAAATTTTCGCTGTCGTTTCCTGCCGCCTGAATTTGCAATCCCGGGGAGATTTATCGCCCTTCTCATTCTGAATTATAGGCAGGCCGTGCTCGATTTCAATGTCGCTTAAAAATCCAGGTATCGGGGTCTCGCCTAGCCCGATCACAGCGGACCGGTAGCATCCTCTCACCCGGCTGGCGATCGTACTTAAACGGAGGCACATAAAAGGAGGCTCTGGGTAAAAGGCGCGCTCTGGGCGTGTGTGGCCTGGAAAGGCGCGTTCGCGTCGAGGAGGCGGCAGCGAAAGGCCGCTGAGGAAAGCGGGGGAGAAACGCCGGACGGTCAGAGACTGCCGGCCCACCCATCTCGGGCGTCGAACGGCAGACCTTTGGCGGCGGCGGCGGGAGAGTTCGCAATGCGCGCTCCCGACTGAGGTGGCTCAGGGCACCGACTGAGGTCACTGCAGTGCCTCTGACCGGGAGGTCTAGGGTTCCAGTCCCGACAGTGGTAGGGTATTCGACACTTGCTAGATAGCTAGGTCGAATTCAGCCGCTGTCTGGAGGAGAATTCTAGAGACCGGCTACTCTGATCGGTAGTTTTCGGTGGTTTCTCGGATCAACACCAGGCGAATGCCGGAGCACAGCCCTAACAAGAGTTCTGCGCGCGTTCTTTCCTTCTTCCTTGTCACACACACGCACATGCATTAAACTACTACACATGGTGGAAAGCAGATCAGCTGTTTAGAGCTTGTACCTGCTGAGGTGGTGTCCCGCTGGTAAGGTATACTTGAGTGGGGAGAATCCAGCAAGTAGACACGTAGGTCGGCGCCGGATCTCACCGCCGTCTCCCGTTATAAAAACATGCACTACACACACGGGACTAATGACCTGAGTAGTCGATGCGCCCGAAAACAATCGGAGAGGTCGCCCCTTCGAGAGGCTTCTTGTGTTGAGGAGGTGCAGCTGCTGCTGTGCAGGCGGGCATGAACAGGGGATAGCATTGCCTGCGGAACGAGGCTAGTGTTCTGGGGACCGCTCACCTCAGTATTTTTAAACTTGCTCACAACATGCCTCTGCGTTCACAGCTTTCGATTGCATTTTGTATGCAAGATTTACTTTTCGTTAGCGCAATTCTAAATAGTAATACTGAGAGAGCAGTTTTCAAGTGCTCATATGAATAAAAATAATTTGTTATTGTGAGATGTGCTGATTGTGTGTGGTTCTGTTTTTTGCCGGTTTGAAATACGTTGATAAATGAACTTCGTTTATTGAACACGTTAAGGAAATTTCAATTCCGGACACATTCCTATATTAGAATTTTATTAGTTGGGAATACGTGGCGAGGTGTACGTGGGTTTGTCTCAAACCCAGTCCTGACCTGCTACGCCTCTCGTCTGTCGCTGATTCCTTAACACAATCTTGTAATTTCCCTGCTTATTTTTGGATTAAAACGTCGTCCGTCATACGTATTCCATCTTAGAAACATCGACCTGCAATTCAATTTATAAGAGTAAAGGTTTGCGGTCTTCGTACATTGTCTACACATGACACCCTAAATCCTATAGACTCCGTGAAATAAGTCAACGCTCGTCAAATGTGCAACTAACGTCCTTCTATTGGCGACGGGCGAAACCCACACAGCCGGGCATCGAACTGCGGATGTGCCTAGACGGAGGGGGGGGGGTTCTCCGTTGTCGCGTGGCGCACACGTGGGGCTTTTGTTTTGCGGGCGCAGCGCCGCGCAGTGGGTCACGGGCGCGACCTCGCGGGCGCGCGTCTGCCTTTCTAGCGCCTCCCTGGGGGCGGGCCGGCGTCCGTTGATCCTCTCGACGTGCACGGGAGCCCGCCCTCCTCACTGCACTAACATTCCCTGTTTCTTAGTCATTTCTTTTTAATGTAAATATTTTATAGGAATTGAAATATGTTCTCGCTCATATTTTAACAATATTTATTAAACGTCACTATTAGTTTGGTTCGCACTTTATATGTGTAGATCTTTGTGTTGGGAACTCAACTACGAATATTCCATGGCTAAAAGTGAATATTCCCCCCCCCCTCTGTTCTTTTCTTTCCATCGTCTCGGTCTCCTTGCCGGTGGTGGTCCACAATGTGGGTCGCGCCCCCTAATTCATCTGTTCTTTTTGTGCCCCTCGATCGTCATTCGTCTGAGAGTTCTCGTGTTCTCCTTGTTTCCTGTTTGTTTTTCGCTCCCTTCGACCCGTTTGCCCTTGGCCCCGCCCCTTCTCGTTCCCCCACTTTGTCTCTGCACCATGCACTGGGAGAAGCCGTACAATGACCTACCCGTCTGTCTGGGGATGGGGCGTGTCTGTTTTGTCTCGTGCTGGATGGAAGTCCAGTGCATTGCCTTTTCGCGTGGTTTTATTTCTGAAGGCGAACAACGGTCGGTTTTTTAATGCAACTTGAAAGTGGATCCTATGGCAAATAAGTAGATGGCAGTTCTTTACATTTCTTGCTACTGTGATGGGAGACATTTTTGGATTTTCATTCAGTGAAGAATTTAAATTTAATGTTACCGTACGAAAACTTGAAAAATTGGCCGCTGACATTTCACTTCCTTGTACACTTAAGCGAATGTTTAATGTTAGTTTTTTAAAATTATTTTTTTAAGGAAATGGTGATCCCTTATTCGTGTTTATCGATAAATCAGAATGTCCGTTCCAACATTTGAGCTGATAAAATACGTGCTACAAAAGTAGCAATCTCTCGACTGTCGGTATGTTTGACAAGCGCCGCTCTTCGGGTTTCGTTTAGGATTCCTGAGAGATGGAATGGCAGCTCCGATGCGTATTTCCGGTGGGCGTGTCGGGTGTCCGGGGCGTCGAACTCCAGAACGTAAGCAACTGTGTTCCATGTGCCGGGCGGAGGGAATCAAAAGAGCTGCTTCCGAGAAGCCTCTATCGCCGAGCCCGCCTCGCAGGGACTCCAATGTCAGTCACCGTTGGCGGCGGCGGCGGCAGAGCACACGGTTTCTAGAAAGGACACGCGGGAGGACAGCAAAGGGCGCTATTTCAGGCCCTTGCCAAGGGTGGTCGATGGAAGTCGCCCCGGCCCTCCACCCGCCCTTCGCGCCGCGGCCCACGCTCCGTCGACGCCGGAAATAGAGCGCCACCCCCGCGCGGCCTATCTCTGCTGAGGCACCCTGCGCCCCCTACCTTTCAACGTGCCTCTCTCAGTCCCGCCCGGAGCAACTGGGAGGCATGGGCGTTGAAAGATGCGCCCAGAGACCTTCGGCTGGAGGAGGGTGGGAGAGAAAATGCAAAATGTCGGAGAATAAATGTTCCAAACTTCTAGATCGAAAGAGATGGAGAATTATCACTTTCTGCCGATGAACATGCAGTGAATAATTCGATATAATGTTCCACATGTAACATTTCTCTCTGTTCGACAGGTCACGTCCTGACGCCGTCAAATATTTCATTTACTTGTCGCACATCTGTGTAATTGGGGTTGCCTAACAATCAGGGGACAAAGTCAACGTTTATGTGCAGTTTATATTCATTGCATTGTGTGCACTTTCCACTATATGTTCATTGGCAAAAGGTGATCATTTTCGACCCCTCAGTAGAGCCTAGAAGTTCGTAACACTTATTCTGAGACTCCCGTGATGTATATAATAATAGAGAGGGGAGAGGGGTCGGGTCGTTATTACAGCGAGACATCATAGAAGATTATCTTTTCTCTGTGCTCTTTCTTTCTTTCTTTTCATTGTGCTCATTCTTTCTTTTTCCTTTTTTTTCTTCCTTCTCTCTTTCTTCTTTTTTTTTCCTTTTATTTCCCTCCACCGGTGTTTTCAATATTTCCTCTCCAGACGCCCTCCTAACGGGATTCTCCCTTCACGTTCCTCCCCGCAGTCGGTCGCAGCATTTCTCTTCCGTGCACATCTTCACACCCACGTCCCGCCTTCGCACCATCCATTCCGACGCCTGTCATTGCCGTGAGGTGTGTAAATATCGCTCCGGAACATGAAGGTCGGGCGATTGTTATCGGGCGATCGAACCACAAACGTCCCTTTCGACGAATAAAAAAAGAAAGGAAGTGTGTCAGTGGAGTTTCTGATTCTCGCAGTCAATGATAGCTTGTGAGAAGCGTCGTAGTAACCTATTTTGTGTTATCTGTCCCCATATTTCTTCTCCTTATCTATTATTTCAAACATTCTAATGAAGTGTGAAGAATCGGAGCAACAAGTGAACAAATAACTGAATTGGACAGACATGCTTGAATTTATAGGGATCACGCTCGTAATAGAGTATTTCGTTTGTGGACATTCTAATTTTAGCTGCTTGTATTTTGGGCGATCGATGGCTCTCTTAACTCGCTGACATCCACGCCCCCGACGTTCCCGGATAGCACGCCAGAAATTCTGTTCGTTCGAGCGTCATTAAAGCAAATGCCTTCGTGAAGGATGGACTCGCACGCACCCCTCAGGAAGTCACGAGCGAGCTTTGATGTTCTCATTTGCTTTCCCGGTTTTCTTCCACATTTACTTGAATGTTAGTTATTGATGATAATCCTTTTGTGACTTTAATGTACTGCCTCGTGCATTGAAATATTGAAGATCTACCTAAGCCCCTGCCTTAACGAATGTCTGCGAGGGACTTCCGTGCCATTTCCGAGCGTTCTTTTTCCGTATTTCTTGGGCGTACGGCTTCTGAAGCTCGCTCCTTATCTGAGAGGGGGCGCCGCCTATTTTTATCTTTTCTCGCGTCGGAATGTCGGGAAAAACGACCCCGGACGACAGCCTGCCTCCGTCGCCTCAAGGGCAGCGCCCGATTTAGGGCTGAACTTGACCTCGTGGGCGAGCGGACGTGCCTCCGTCCACGGGCGTTTCAGACGGCCGGAGCTCGCACAGAACGGGCGGGGCCTTCTCTGAATAACGCGCTTGAGTAGCCGGGCCCCGTGGCTCATTTAGCCATTAAAGGTAATGAACCTGACGATGTAAAGAACCAGGAGGAACCTGTCCTGGTTTGAGCGCGCTGCAAAGTCAATGCATTCTGGTTCTGGTGTTCAAGATGCGTTGTAATGATTGAATTGCAGAATGGACTGAGTAAGTGGATATTTTTTTGTCTGGGGAAAATATTATTTTGCAATTCCATGATAATTAAAATTTAATAGTATTAAAAAATTTAATTAAACGTTTTAATATGCCTACTGCGATATACTGCGCCCTGCCTGCTTAAATTGTTCAATGATTTTGAATAGGGAATTTTCTAGCCTACCATTAGGAAATTGGTTCATTTTTGTGCGCTGCAGCTGGACGCATGGTGACGGGTGCAGAACATAAAGCAAATTCCTCCCAGCAACTCGTTGGAGAAGACAAAGGAGAGGGAAAGAGCCAGAGAAGACTTTCAAATAGAAATACTCCAAGGCTTGGGCACAGAGAAAGGACATATACACTCCTTTCTCTGTGGCTTGGCGCTTTCCGAAGCCTATTGAACAATACGCTGCTTTGCCCGCGTCCCACTCTCGCCCATTAGCACAGGGCGCGGGTCCGAAGTGCATCTGCGCCTTTTATCTTCATCGTCGACTTTGCTCCTGAGTTCCCCCTGATCACGTTGTGCACGAAAGACATAATTTTAAAATACAATGTAATAAAATAAAGTAATTGTCAGGGGCAATGCCACACTAAAACGTTATGGGTAAACAAAATAAGTTTCCGAAGCTTTATTACAAGTGACCTAAAAGTAATAGTAAAGCATATTGATTAATAGTACTATAACTTGTTTTTATTGTTAGTTACTTTAGAGTTACTTGTGTTTTAATTGTCATTGAATAAAATATTTAAATCGGTAAGTAATCCATTCTATCGATATGCCTATTTTATTTTTAGATGAATGCAATCTCCGTACGAAGTTATATTTGATGACTTAGTGATGTAACCTATCATTCAACGAATCCATCACATGCTTTGTACCAAGTTTTACGTATGAGCCTACATTAATACGTGATTGATTGTGAGTTATTCTGTGCCGTGGGTAACCGGGAGATGCGCGCATCTGTTCACCTCGGCGCTTTTCGGGGCTTCCTTTACGAGATAACGAGGGTATCAGCGGGAACGGCTCTGCCCCGGGGATCGATGCTCGCCCGAGAGCGCGCTGGTGGGAGGGTGGCCCGTCGGCGCCGCGGGGTTGGTGGGGGAGGATAGTGCAAGGTTAAGGTCGCCGCAGGGGATCGAACGGGGCCTCATCTCGCCGCGCCAGACGCAGATGCAGTGGCATCAGGCCAAGCCAACGCCGGACGCTTGCTCTGCAGGGCTGTCGCCCCAGAGGCAAATCGCGAGAAGAAATGGAAGGACCAATTTTACGACGATGGTAAAACATTTCGTGACCTAATGTGATTGAGGTTTCAACTTCGAACAGACCGTAACTGATTTAAATGGTGACACATTGCTTTCACACTGAATGCTGTATAAATGGAATAAAAAGAAAGCATTGTCCAAGGATGCTACTACTTCATATTGGTCACATTTCATGTCGGATCGACTGTTAATCCTTTGTCATTTACTTTTCGGACTTCTTGCTTGGTAATTTTGTAAACCATCGTAGACTTTATGTATATCGATCCCAAGGGATGTGTTATGTTCGACGTCTTACTTTAAGAAGTTTGCTGCTTTGTCGTGACAATTAGCCTTTTTCGAAAAAAAGTCACCTATCTGAATTTTGTTATTTGTGCTTTTTGTCTTAGTTTCTGCCACATGTCATCCATTGATAGTCCGGATAAAGATAAACAAGTATGTTGTGGGAAAGCTTTATCACATGCCAGAAGCACTTCTTGGACATCGTAGATAGGTGAAGTCAGCGGCCCTTCCTGACACGACAGGAAACTAAAATTCTGAGAGGTAGCAATGTAAAATCATTGTTCATCCATCCGCCTATCTACAGCAGGTGGGAGTTTTTGGGGTGAAGGAAGTAACTGATACACGATCGCTCCTCTTCATTGCATTCATATTTTTACCCCGAATCTGTTGCTCTTATTTCCGTCCCGAATGGGGGTTTGGCGGGTATTTTTAAGACGGTGTTGCAGGGCGTGGGCGCCAAACGCACAAAGTGTGCGCTACATCGTTCACAGGCCAGGCACCCGCGAGCGAACACGCGACGCATTGCAGGAAATGCATGATTCATGATCGTTAATTCTGCCGCCTGTCGCGGCGCCAGACTGCGCCATACATCTGCAGGCCTTCAGTTCTAATAACGGGAGGGCGGACGTCCGGTGGATCCGCGAGACACCCGCGCGGGCGCCCCTGGGAAGTGACGTGCGCTAGCCATATTTTTTTCACACGTACTCTCTCGAGTATGGAGCTCTCCCGCCAAGCCTAGGGTGTCGTAATTGAATGAAATATTAGACTCTCTAAACGTCGTTCTGTATGAGAAGCCTGAAATTGATAACAGTCGCCAAAGTACCGTATCGACCTATTACTTAGCACCTTTATTGAAAATGAAATTTTCTCGCTATTTTTAAAACGTGTAATTTGTCTATTAGGACTTTAACGAATACAAATTATCATATTTGGAGAATGTTGAGGAATAAAACAAAACATAGAGATACACTGATTTCAGGTGATTGAAATGTGAATGTCTGCATTTATTTTAATTTCAATGTATATATTACGTGGGAAGCTGATATTTCGTGTCGGTATACGCAGGTTCGTAATGAAACAACCATTAGTACAGTTAGTATACCTAAAGCTATGATTCGTAAACGCACGTTCGTAATGAAACAACCGTTTAAGAAATTCCGTGTATGTAGGGAGCGTCTCGATACCGCTGTTCACATATACATAGGCTATAACCCCCTTTAAACCACTCTGCCCCGCCTCTTTCCCAGGACACACTCAACATACACACATACTCTCTCTCAACGCATGCGTCGGGTGCTGGCCGGCCGCCGTGGGGCGTCAAGCATGCGCGAGCGTAGGGAACGACAGCCCCCCCAGCACCGCATCGGGGCTGTAAATCTTCGGAATGGGCGGTCGCCCCGGCCACCGGCGGTTTTACGCCGGCTTACAACGCTTAATCTGTTTCATTCTTGGAATTAACTCTCCATCGGACGGCTCGTCAGCCTGATCAAAGCGCTCGCTGTGGGAGGGGGCGCCCGGACTTGCCTCGTGAATCGTCTCCCGAGGAGGTGGAGCCAAGGGAAATTATGTGTACTGCTTTTCGCGGTGTGTTTTGAGTTTGAGTTAATGTGTGGATTTATTGCGTCCTCTAATTTGTGGCGGAGTAGAATACTTTGTCGTCAACGTAGCGTTTATTGACGAGAAACGCCTCTAAAATTATAATTGGTCCGAAGAAAGGGGATCTTGTGGCAAAACCGCATGGAACGAAAACATGTTATAATATCTGTTTTTCAAGGAATCTGGTTATCCGGACTGGACTTCCCTGTAGTTAAAATGAACAAAAAATATTGAATACTACATTAATACAGGCAATACATTACGATACATTATGTCACTCCAGCAATATTTTACTGCCATTCCTTTCTTTCCCCTTCGATTCCGATTGGCCGATTTCATTGTCACAAGTGCGCTTCAACGGACATCATATTTCCGCCGTGTGAACCCCGAGGCGATCAAAGCCAATGTGAATGTTTAGAATTGAAGGTTGTTTTTTTTTATGGGTCGAGGCGTCCGAGGAAGGAAGGAAAGAGGGAGGGGGGGGGCAGTCCATGCGTCGCGCGGCCGCCTTTGATCGTGCTGGCGCGTTGACGGGGCGTGCGGCGGCGTGGCGGCGGCGCGTGGCGGGCGCGGACACCAGTGCGGCCGGCCCGCCCGCCCTCCGCCTCTCCGCCATGCCCCCTCCGAACGAGCCCTCCCGCGACGGTTGTTGGCCGCTGCCGCCGCGTGTACGGATGGCGACGATGCTTCGTGTGTTTCCTCCCTTCAAAAAGGGGTACAGGAAACTCGTTTGAATACTTTTACTGGAGTACTGGTAAAATCAATTTCAGTTACATATTACATTATTATTGCTTCCTCGCATACTACTTGCGTAATGTAAAGAAACAGGTGTAATGCTGCGGAAAATAACTGCGAATTTTCGGCAGAAAACCTCGTCTTGCGGAGCCTCGAGATCGAAAAAATGGATTAATCTAGATTCATGTAGTAAATTCCTTCCTCTAACACGTGTAATCTGAATTCACGTTTTATGAGTCCTCGACTCTAAACGGTCTGTCGGTCGTTTGTGGTGAACGCTACCGCCTAAACTGTTGGGTTGATTTTCTCTAAAATTGATATTCCTCGATCTCCTGACCGACCTCTAGGTCTTGCGAGTTTGAAACAATATTTTGATTGATGAGGTACTTAAAAGAAGCCTTAACATTTTCAAAATATTCTCACAAATGGCTTCAAATTTTTTATTAAACTTTTTTCTTGGGAAGAAAAATGCACAGGTAACCAAAGGTCACGTATTCCTTGAATTATCTGAATATTCGTAAATTACAAACACTTACAAATAATGCCAGAAAGTATGTGCTGATGTAGTGTTACTGTTATAAAATCTTTCGTCGATGACCAGTAATTTCACCCCGATTTATACGTTTTGTTAGCCACTTCAGTTTTTATTCTGCAGACAAGCGGCGGTCTCGAATCTGGGTATAATATAGCTACAATTTTAATGCCTGTTATATTATGTAATCAATATCAAGAAACTTAGGTGACGTGATGTCATTTCAGTGATCAGTTCAGTGATGTCATTTTCTTTTTCGTGTAATGCACATTGGCAAAAAATGATATGTCACTGTGTAATGTAGTAGTGGGTAGAAAAGTTACCCCATGCTGGTTTTGGTCTACCAGGATATTCTATATAAATGTATATGCGCAAGAATAATTATAGATCCGCTATAAAATTGCTATCCGCAGCAACATCGATGCGTGTACTTGGGAAAATGCAAGGGTTATCAAGTAGAGATCGCGGGAAAGAAGTGGATTTAAAATTTCCTGTTGATGGTACCAAAAAATTCATGAAAGATCGGTTTCATGGAGGTGAAAGATTTGAAGATGCACGCAGATGAGCAATGAGGCAAGTAAACCCCAGCGAAAACGCATATTCAGAAGGATCTTCTTAAATTATGGCATGCTAAGTCCAAGATATTAGTGAAACTTGTTTTTTTCAATTACTTAGTAGTTAACTCTCATGGAAAAGGTAGTGGACACGGCGGAGAAACTACTGAACACGGGAGCTGGGAGGCATTTGCCTCTTCTGTTGTTTTTTCTGCATGACGAATCAGTCTTCGCATAACCCTTGGAAATGCATTTATATCCGCACTAGACAGGTGAAAGTTATTTGAAAACATTACTTTTTTAAATGTGATACCTTATGATGGTAATTTATTGGTCCTACTGGAACTAATTGTTTTGAACTTCATAAAATGGAAGTTTAAATCATTGTGCTGCAAGCTCAGTTAATAGAAATTGGAACTGCACTATTAAACTTACGGATATATGTTTGTATTAACTTGCCTAACCTGCTGCCTTAATCCCATCTTCATTTCCTCGTTTATCCTCGGACTTCTACTACTCGCTCTTTATTTTTGACACTGCATGATCATGGCCACGTTGCACATAGTGCAAGCAGAATAAAGCGTGATGAAAGATGTATTCGTTGAGTGCTGTTTTTCCTTCTTTTTTCCACGATCTTTTTTTTTTTTATTTATTTGTTTTACGGCTGTTAAATTGCTTCAAGGCGCTGGCCGTATGTCTTTCTTTGAAGAAGAATTGAGTATTTCCTTTGCAGTAAAAGTACATTATTAGAGAAAACATAGGGATTCAATCAGCGTGCGTATTGCGTCGACGATAGGAAAAATATAGAATTTTGTCACTTTCGTCAGAGTTTTCATTATGTCTTAAAGATTATACAGTTCTACGAGGTATGCTTAATTTTATATTTAACGAAAACATTTTAACATACAAGCTTACGCTGGATTGGAATGTCACCTAAAATTGTACCGTTCATTAATAATTGTTCCTCAATTGATGTCACTGCACTGGCCCTGAACGGCTCACGTACATGCACCACACCACCACGCATGTCGGGAGATGTGTCGAGGGCTGAGAGCTTGTCCCGGCTGGGGCGGTGCCAGCGGGCAGATGACATATACCTGGTAGGGGACCATCCGGCAAGCTGGCAGGTGAGGTCGGTGCCGAATCTCGCCATCCAGCGGGGGAAGATCAGCGCCACCTCCGGCGATTAAAAAAATGCACTGCCCTTGAAGACCTTCGTAATTGACGCGCCCGGAATCACCAATCAATCAATCATAATTATTCCGTCGTAGCGGCTATCATCCAGTAATGCTTGAAGTTTTTGATTTATGAGGGACTGGGAAGGTGGCGCTGTAAGAGTTAGAACTTTCTATGATTCTGATTCACTGTAGAGAAATATCCGGATTGACCCACCTCTTATATTTAGCCGCGTGAAGTCTACTTGGGTGTTTGTCTGGAGTTGTTTCGTGGGGCGTTAATTGGCGGCGGCGTCCGTTACGCAAAGCGCACGGCTGGGCGGGCGGGCGTGCGTGCACGCGTGACGGCCACTGCGGCGCGTGCCGCCAGCCTTGGCGATGCTTCGGCGCGGAGCGTCCGCCCCGCCCCGCCCCGCCTCCGAGATCAGCTGGCCGCGAAGTCGGAAGCACGCGAATGTCACTGGTGGGTCGGCGAAGGGAGGAGGCATCATTACGCGTATTTGGTTGCTTTCGAAAAGTCGCAACAGCGATGGAGTATTTTCGGTGTGCAGTGCTGTGCGGTGTTTCTCCTTATACACTCTGGCGTTCTGAATATTATGGTTGTTCCGTTGTGTTTTAGGTTTAATGTTTTGTAAAGTTCATGAAATTCCGTGTGTCATGGGTGCTTGGAATGAAAAATCATTGTGAAATTTATAATCGTAAATACATTTCTCTCGATCTTCTGTAAATGCAACTATTTAATTGTAGGAGTAATGAAAAGCGGTAAAATGATTTTGAAGTCTTGCTGGAAACTCAATATGTCGGCTAGGTATTCGTATCGATTTACAATTTTCCAGAAATTAGCCTTGTTATGAGATATTTCACGAAAGGATTTGAAACCTCGAATGCGCATAACATTTCTAAGAATATTTTGCCGAAAATGTGGTCTCACCTGCTTCGAATAATACGAGAACTTCTTGGGAAGCCGATGACGTGGATGCGAGTGCAGTTGCACTTGACGTGTACTTTGTATCAACTTGCGAGGAACGATTTCCTTATTGCCACAGTTCGAAAGACGAACTGCAACGGGAACATAGATTAACGTCGCGGAAGTGGTGGAGGAAAATGGCACTTTTTTTGTCGCGTTGGACTGTAAGCGCAGATTCCACATGATTGATCTCTTTGCGCGACATTCATGTTGCCCTGTCCTGTGCGCAGCGCTTGTGTACATCGTGCAGGCATGCGAGCTGTCATTGGTGATAAAAACCGGACATTGACCTAATGAAAGGAGTCAAATGGACCGCTGGAGTGTGCTCGTAGAAGTTTATTGCTGGCAAAGTATTGTTACAATTACCGAGCTGTTTTTCTTATTCTTTTTTTGACGTGGCTGTAGGATCGTGCTGGACCTAGATTGTGGTGAGGCAATATTTTGGTGAGTTGCGATGTTTCTTTCGGGTTCTTGTATGCCTATGCAACTGGCTCTGAATGATGTATAGTATATGTATGATCAATTTGTAAGAAAATATTAACTCACCAAATATGAAAATGAATCTAGATGTTGTCATGAAGACTCTTTAAATGTCTTAAATGTCCTGCTATTGTGGTAACTCTGGTTGATTAATTCTAATGTCGATTTCTCTTCATAATTGTTCTATGAAGTTTGTTGCACACTTGTTAATTTGTTAAATTGTGAAAGTAAATATTATAATAGACAATTTACGGTATTATGCGTTCAAAATTTTCTTGTGTTTGCAATGGAGGGTTGTCAAGCGAAGACTTCGATCAGGGTGTTTCCACTTCTGATGAGTTGATTCTTTACCCTCCATTTCCTACACTCGAGAAGTGTAATAAGTCTGTCGATCGTTTGAGGATGATGGTAACCTCTGCTAGTCGTTCCTCGTTCAGCGGCGACCCAAACTGTGAATGGAAACGCGGTGGATGCTTTTCATGTGAGGAAGGAATCGTTGCCCAGGAATCCGTCTCGAGGAGTCTGGGAGAAGTACCGTATTCCGGCGGAGGTCACCGAGCTAGCAGGTCGCGCCGGCGGCAAGGGAAGGGAGGAGGGTCACTGAACTTTGTAGTCGAGGGACGAATGAACCAAGTAACCAGCCAACCAAGCGACACGCTCACACGGCCTCCGCCACTCCTTCACAGTCGGTGGCCAAGAGCCGTTTGCGGCGAGTGGTTCTCTTGTTGCCGGTCGCCTCTCGCCGCCGACACCGCATCTACCAACCAACCGTAAATCTTTCGTTTGGGCTCTGAAGAAACGGGAAATTTAGGCTCTGGGTTGCGTAGAATATGCCTACATAATCTACATTTCGTGTGACATTTCAACTCAAAGTTGACCTCAAATGAGAACTGTGTTCCTTTTTACTTTTCTCGTCTGAGCTGCAGAAGATCGCCGTCTGCACTGAAGTGTTTAAGATATTTACCGTTCTACTGACACGTTTCGTGTCGAAAGTGAGTGATTCATGAATGAATTCTTTCACGCTGTCGGTCTGGGCGAAAAGTTCCTTAACCTCACGAGTGAATAGGAGAGGTGAAAGTCAGACGGTAATGTAAATAAAAAGACGGCTCTAAGGACACCTCATTCTTGTAAAATGGTGTGTAAGTGCCGCATTGTTTTTTATGTCGCAAGAAATTCTTCGATATTCGTGTATTTATTTTCTGTATTGAATAAAAATAGTTTTGAAACTTATGCAGCAAAACGTGTGGGAAAGTTGAAAATATTGCGAAATATTACGCGTAACTATTATGTACTAGCTGTTCAATATTTGCGGATCAAACATGACGACAAATGGATTTTTGTTTGGTGTAGGGTTGGCGTTTCCGGTTTGACTGTCGCGACAATTTCTATTTTTGTCCGTTTCCACGCCCGGTTCGTTGCACCCCCGCCCCCGCCGCAGGAGGAGGCGTCGTCGTCGTCGTGTCGGCCCGAAAAAGGGCAGTAGAAAGCGGCGCCGCGGCGGCGGTGGCGCTCTCTTTCCCCGGTCGAGCGCCCGCAGACGCCCCGCAGACGGCGGCATTCCCGCGCCGTGAGTGTGCACACCGCGAGCGCCGCCGTGGAGGGGGCGTGGCGCGGGCGCGGGGCGAGCCACTCGAGGAGCAGGAGGAGGAGGAAGAACGGGAGAGCGAGCGCTGTTATCTCTCGGTGCGCCTCCGACCGGTGTGCGCGCCCGCCCGCGCCCGCGCGTGTGAGAGAGCCAGCCAGCTTCCCTGGGCGCTGCCGCGTCGCGTCGTGGAGATGCGAGGGGAGCGGTGGCTTGCCCGCGGAGGTGGTGAAGGCGCAGCTGGAAATCAGGGGCTTTTTTTTCCCTTAGCAGTTTTGTATTTGATTCACTTATTTCACAGACAGTGTCTGTTAATAGAAATTGTTAATTGTAGCTCGCTACAAGTTCGCTGCATCCACGAGTTTTGGGAAATGCACAAGAGCCTAAAATTCGGGAATAGAGCACTTAATTAGTCTAAAATTAGTTTTTTAATTGGATTTGGGGTGCTGCTGACTTTAGATGGCTGTAGTAGTCATTCATGGAATTTTGTGCGTGCAATGACCAAAAATTAGTAATAATTAATTCAAGTATTTATCAATTAATTTATTCGTTTTTTTACAATGCGGATATGTTTAGAGCATAGCTGTAGAGATTTTCATTGAATAAGTATTTCTTCACACATGAAATGTCAGTCCATTCCAAAACTAATTGTTTTCTTTGATTAATATTTCTACGTGGTTACAATAATGGCGTTGTATGCTCTATATATTCATGGTGCTGTGTATATAAGATGCATTCCAATTTTTTGGGATGCTCTTCAAAATGTAAGTGGCATAGGTGGTGGCCCAACTTAAGTATTAAAACGTAACAACAATTTGGTCATGGAATTGATAAAGAGGACGAAGAATTTAGAAAACTATTAGATAGATTGTATTTATTTCCTGGTTTGTTCAGTTAAGGTCGTTCTTCGTAAATTTTCGTTACACAACGTATTCTTAGCAAGGTGAAAACAAAGAAACGGTAGCATCACGTGAGCGAGCAGAAGTACACGTGGGAAGCAGTCTTATCTGTCCCGGCCTTCCCTTCTCTCGTAGGCCCGTACTCTGGCGCCACACACGTCATTTCTCCCGCCCACCAGCCAGATAGTGGAGATATTTACGAGAGGTTGTGTGAAGAGCTTTATGGTTTTAAAAGGTTAGCCGGAGATCCTAGGGACAGCGACACTGTCACAGCGCTATTGTTTTCGCTCGGGGCATTTAGGAAGAGGAGGAGCCTAATGTGGATTCTTGAAAACGTCTTGAACCCTGCGATACTGATTACGAGCTGTCCTTTGCTCACTGGAACAATCATGGCATGACGTATGTTGAAATGGTTCTTTCGTGTTAGGTTTGTGGATCCTTTGAACTGACTTCTGGACTGTTCCGCCAGCTAGTGATTGTTGGGAGCCACACAGTATGAATATCGCTGGGTGTTGTCATCGTCGGAGTCAGGAAAAGCAACTAGTGTATGTATTTTATATCTAATCTGAATACGTCAAGAACCAGTCATAAAATCGATATATTGACAAGTTTCTCCCCTCTATTTCTTTTACGAAGTCCAGTCAGTTTTCAGTAGATTTTGTTACGAAACTGGCAGGTCCTTGAGAAAGAACTTAGGGATACAGCGAATATGTACTATTAAGACTGCCCTTCATATTTCTTCCAACTGACGGAAATTATACAGCTGTAGGACCAAATATTGCGCTTTCATTAGTAACTGTGCTTTTAAGCAAAAATGTGAATGCCACCGAGAACATTGTGTTCACCTGTTAATTAGGCTATTAGTTGGGAGTTAGTGGATGACTAAATGAAGATATATTTGGTGAATAAATGTAAAATGTTAATTGAATTAAATATTTTTAGTGTTAATAGGTTGTGCAAATAGATAAGACACGAACATTTCACTTTTCTAACGTACGTAGATAGGATTAATTACAAGAAGGGGATTATTAAAAATAGTTTTTTGTGAAGAATTCTGTACTGGTGCGCCTAATGTATAAGAAAAAGAAAAAAATAGCTTGGCAAAACTGGGCCAATATTTTAGAAAAACGAAAATTGACTTATTTTAAGACATTGCTATGAATACCTTGAGTACTTCTGAAATATATTTATTGCTGAAACCGAAATAGATTGGAACTGGTTGGGTTCGTAAAAGATTTGAATTTTCCTGAAAAATGTTCCTCAGGGTTCAAGTTTCGAGAAGCGAGTCATAGAGTAAATAAGCGATAAGAGTATTTCAGAGAGAGATTTCGTGATATCGATTGTTTTTATTTCTGTTAGTTATTAAGTTTTTTTGCCCTGGACGGGAAAGGAATCGTCAAGGAATGAGATATACGGTATCTTATCGATGTTCATTGCATTATCGTTAAGATCGAAATTATTTAATAAAAATATTAGAAAATCTTTTGGGATAATTTCGAAACAGAAACCGGAATGTTGTTTGTAAACGGTTTGGTGACTAATAGAAACGAAAAACAAATATTGGGTTTACCCGTAGCTAGTTGGACCCCAGAGGTATAAATATAGTAGAATTATTTTTTAAAGTTTTGTAGCAAAACACGCTTGTTCGCTCTGATATTCTGCAGGATACCCTCAGTTTTTTGTTAATTGGATCTCGGATGTTATTAGGCGGGTAAAACGACCTACAGAGAATTTGACTATGTTCCAACAGTGGAAGAGGCATTGTAAGGTGTCAAGACTGCATTGCGATACTTGGAAACAGAGGACAATGCAGAATCAAGTATGGAGAGAGCACGAACTCTGGAGAAGGATATAGAGAAATTACATATGAAAAATGTACTAAGCAAACAATTAAAAATAATTGATATTTTAAGGACAAAGGAAGATGCTGAAATTTTCACTTCGTGCTGTTCATGAATTTTGCTGAATCTGTATATTAATAAAATCAACCATTACGGAGAAATTCTATTTAGTTCTGACATCACCGGATATAGTGAACGAAACATATGGGCCTCCAAAACTTCGCTATATACCCAATAAATATATATATATATATATATATATATATATATATATATATATATATATATATGGGTGATGAGATTGAGAACGCCTCCTTGACTCAATGTGCAGCCACAATCTCGGTGCCTAGTTGTGCGAGGGCGTGCGCGAGTCCGAGTGTCCTTCCGGGCGGGGACGTGGACGTGGACGGGGGAGTGCGCGCCGCAGTGAGTCACCGGCCGCGGCCGCCGGCGCCGGCGCGGATGGGTGCGCGCGTTCGCCTGCACCCGCCCGCTGCCCGCCCGCCGGCTCCACTCGCTCGCAAGGCAAGGCCGCAGGATCCAGTCGCCGCTGGCTGACTCACCGGCGCGCCGCGGCACCGCTCGGCTCTGCTCGTGCGCGTGCTGTCCTGGCCGCCCCGCTCCTCCCCCTCCCAACCACCACTGGCAGATCAGGGGGTATCATGAGGACCATCTGCACCCCCCCCAAGGACGTAGAGGTTTCGATTACCTTTCTTTATTTGACAAAATTGATTTAAATCTTCCTTAGATTTATGTAATTATTTAAAGAATAATTTTGTAAAGTAGCATATCTACAGTACATAATAATATAATAATAAATGTTTATTATTTAATAAAAATATACGTTCCCCCTCCAATAATCGGTTGGAACCGCCGCTGCTCCACCGCCCCGTGGCGGATATGATGATGGGGCCGGAAGGAAGAATCGCGAGTACTTACCTTTCCGCTGATGACGCTCTGCGTGTAGCTGGGTCCTGATTCGTTGGGGGCTACTTTGGGAGGCCACGGTTTGGGAACCGAGGTCGCGATTGGATTTTGTGCAATGGGTATCGAGGAATTACTCCAAGAAAGACCATTTTCAAGGACAGGAAACAAATGAACGTCGTGCAGGGCAATGCAGTTGCTAGAGATACTGATTAAGCTATTTTCAAATGTAACCGACGCCCTGACAAAACGAAGTGTAAACACAACTGCCATTATATGGCCGGCAGTGGCTAAACTGTAGCTGTCAAAGCGGTCCCTTCTTATTGTAATCCATCTTTACCATAAAGTGATTGAGTGCCAAAATGTTACTGTAACTTAAATACGCTTTTCAGTTTTTAAAATTTTGAAGGATGTTTCGTGTAGGTGCAGAGTTCAGTAGACTCTCGAGGCAGCAATTAAAACGTTTGGCTCTGGAGTAGGAACATCTTACATTTCAATCAACGCCATTCATTTTCCCCCCTTTGTTTTCTTATTCCGTGGAGCATATGATTTATATTTTAAAAGTAAAATCGCATCGTTTTTAAAACGTGTAATTTTCATTTCAGAAGCTAGCCGTGCGACGTAGGAGTGCATTTCCGCATTTTGAAGGTTTAACTGGAAACGCAAACTCAAAGCAATATTGCGAGATAGTGTTTTTTATGTAATTAATGGAATAGGGCGTTATGCTACGGTACGAGCCCACATTGCTGTCGGAATTTCTTAGCTTACGTGTGGAGGAGTTTTCTTCGGCGGAGATGACTTCATGGCTTGTGGAGTTACGAGATGGAGGCGAAAGATGAAACATGAAGGTGCGGGCCAGTTTTCCGCGTCTCGGTGGATTCCCTGCTTTGTGGGGGGCGCCGTTCTCTGGAGATTTGAAGCAGCTTCGAGGAACCACAAACAGCTTCTCAATCAGAACAGCATTTCACCCTAAGGATGATATAAGTGTTGACTCTTCTGTTCTCGGAACCCAACACAATTTCCGTGATCTTAGCTTTCGAATCGAAGAAGTGAAATCGATTGCCTTACCGTAAGAAGGTGACAGATCAGATTTGAAGCAGTTGAAATGTTGGGTCGTGTTATGAAATGAAACGTACACGTAATGAGTTAACACGCTGGATGTTAAAACCAAACTGATTATCCAGATGTGATCTGAAATGGCCTTCTACTGATATGATTAACTCAATAAACATGAAAATGTTAACAGGAGCAGTAATGCGCATGTATGGAGTTATCGTCTCCTTGCACTGATTCTGTCAGTTACGTTCTACGACGTGCTCGGTAATGCCTTATAATTCGGAGAGGGAAGCGAGCTTCCGCCCTTGGCGACCAGCTATACCTGGGTTTTCGTAACGTGGCGGATGACATTAGGTCATTTTTACACCTCGTGCCTTATAAAACGAATCTGTATAACAGTGATAAGCGCATGTGTGAGGCCATGAGCCCCGTTGAGAAGGACGTTCGCGAATGAATTATTAAGATTCATTTTGTAAGGCGGGAGGTGTAAAATTGACCTAAGTCATCCGCCACGTTACGAAACCCCAAGTATAGTGTGGCAGAGAGGAAGCGCCCGTGGAGGCGGAAGGCGGCGGCGCGCGCTGTTGTCATAGGGCTTGCGGAGGGGGCGCCCGGGGATTCCCCGCACTAAGCTGTCTCAGGGAAGGGTGCACATATCGATCGTCTCGGAGTGCGTTGGCACGGCCGAGGTGAGTGCATTGCGCGGGGCGCGAATGTGTTCTGAACGCATCTACGTAGTGGGAAGTTCTTTTTGATTATCCGATAAGATGTAATGCAACTCAAAATTTGAACGCTTATAATTGAGCACTGCATTATGTTGCGCAGGTTTGGTTCGTCAGATTGTGGTACAATTCCCCCGAGAATTACAACATTATATTCCTTCTTCTGTTTGAAAAACGAATTTGACACGAAGAAATGTAAGATAAAATTTGCGATACATCTCTTAAACATATTTTTTCTCTTAATAGTTGCCGCGTCCTGTCGTTTCTAGTTTTAAGAATACTCCTGTAACAGCATTTCAATAACCCTAATAAGAAAGTGAAATAGTTTTTAATGTATCATAAGTATTTTTGAGTAATTTAACAAAATTATCTAATTCCGCATTTCTAATGCACGCAGACCCTGAAAGAAAACTGTGCAAATTGTGGCCATGTGAGGGGCGTGTATCGTTCCGTTCGATATCCAGGGGAAAATCCAAACTCAATCAAACGCTTTTCATTTTGCCCGATTGTTATTCCTCCTATTGTCATACTGAAGTATACGCGCAAGTTTTCTTGATATTCCACAGCGGGGAGAGGAGGGCTGTGGTTACGTCACAGCTTAAACACACGGCCCAACTGTGGGTATGAACTTAACGCGCTACATGGTGCCATGAGAAATGCTACGACTCTTTTGAAAGTACAGGTGGTTGTTGCCAGCATTGTAAATTGGTACGTGCCGTTCCGAGTCGAACCACTTACTCAACGGGCCGTGCTATTAAGCGTTGACTAGGAGATGGGAGCTCGTGTACCAAGAAAACTTGCGCGAGCAATACGTGGCTTCTCATACTCAGGTCGTCATTGCTTCAGAGACACTTGCCATGCGACCGCAAGGTCCCAAGGAAGAGAGCGCCCGCTATTAAATATTGCTTTTCACGTGTGGCAGCAATTCATTACATACCAAGAATATAAAAAACCTGCCATATTCGTAAAGACTGTTATTTTTTAAAATTTATTGCTTTGCTATAAGAGTTTTGTTCTTCAGTAATGTTCGTACTACTTTTTTGGAAAACCAGTTTGTGGTTTTGTTCAGCGGCAGGTTTGCTGCTGCAGGCCACTAGTTTGTAATAAGGGCGTTGTAAAACGAATTCCATTCCCCTCAAAACACTACTTTTAAAAAACGGATGCATGATTAATTATTACCTTACTGTCTTTCCTTCGGTGTGTCTTAGCAGTGATGTATTATAATGTGATGTAATGCATTTTGAGATCAATCCTTTCATGGATCCCACCCAAGAACGAAAGGAAAATAAGCCGCAGGAAAATGTTCTTCGACCTGTTCAGTATGGGATTTTCATTTTTAAGGAGAGGGAATCGCAGCATTTCGAGCGTAGGGGTGAACCAGTCTGACGGTGCGTGTTAGGAAAGGCGCGGGCCGTTCTTGGAAACTTTCCAGCGGCCGGCCAGGCGGGCTGGCGGGGGAGTGCGGCGCGGCCTGGCAGTCGTCTTGCTTCATCAGCATCCCGTCCCTTCCCACTCTTTCCTCCGAAGTGGGATAGGTTTACGCCGTCGTGAGAGGCTGAAGGCTAAACATTCACTCGTCTCGGGGGGGCTGCTGCAGGCGGTCGGCGTGTAAAAGCCTTCCGCGGGCGCCTAAAGAAACTTTAGGACCACTGTGAACGTTTGGGTCTCTGACTGTTACAGATCAGCTTGCTCCATGCCTAGTGGTGCTACTTAAGCTGTGTGACTGATGTCTTTCGTTGCCGCCAAAGAATGTTGAAAATTCCAGTTGGTTGGACTTTTTTTTAAAAAATTCTTCTTTATGCGTTCTCGGAATTATACTAAAAGTGAATTTATGTTGGATACATTCTTTCAAGGACGGAAGGTTGTTTTCTAAATGAAGCGAGTAAGAGTCAACCAAAAATTCTGTTATTTTTTGTTTTATTTCCCAATGTTGGAAATTGTATCGTGAAAAATTACACCCTAAAATATACAGGTTCTTCAAATTCTTGAATTTTAATCACGGAATTTGTCTTCGAAAGGACTTCGAAGTTGAGACTAATCGCAAATGCTGGAATGCACTCAAGGCTCCACGCGCTCTCATTAGGTGAATCACTTGCGGTGAACCAACAGTCGTTCTGCGAGTCACATTCCGTTCCTGCTCGACACGTTATCCGAATCGAATGACTGCTTCTTAGTCAGGACCATTAGCCGACTCAGTCACTGCTTCCAGCGCCATCTCTCTTTCGCATGGAGATTCACGTTTCGCCTTCGCCGTTTTCAGAGTAGGCTCGCTGCGTTCTTCGGAGGACTTGGGATGAACGGGCTAAAACTGCTGCACACAGTCGCTCAATGATTAAATATCGCTGCGGAAACCCAGACCTTCTCCATTTGAAGCCGTTTTCTTACCAGACCTATTACCTTCCTGTCGTTAAAACTGTTGTTCGGAGTGGACCGGCCGAAGAGTCACACTTATGAACTCTCTCAAGAGCATCATCCAAATCATGAGTCAGTCTTCGTGCCGAAGTTCTAGACGTCATCCAACTGAGACTGTATTCTGGCAAGTTCCATTAGCGATTAGCATATTCTCCTGTACAGTCATCTGGTCCATTAGTTGACTCACGTCTAATGCAAGTTTGGCTATTCAGGTCACGGCGAATGTGTTGCTTTTGGAATCTACCTACCGGAACTTGCATTAGATGACATTTGGAAATATTCATTATTGGGGAATAAAGTTTTGAGTTCCGATTGGACAGCTGCTTCCCTCCCTCCGCGCAGGGGGCGGGGACGTGTCCCCCCTTGAAGCAAAATGCAAGAAAACGGGGCTTGGATGAAATTCTCTTATTATAGCGCACTGACGTTCACAAATAAGCCATCCCTACCCGATATGTAAATTGGAAATTACGGGCAATCTCATGTCGCATGAGTCCCAGATGTCCTAGGCAAAAGCAAATTGCGAACACCTTCAGTGTTCTAATGCCCATAACCTCCGCTGCAATCGCCTTCGCAGTCGCTCACCGTATCTCCCTCCGAATTACGCAGTCCAACCCACTCCTCGTTCTGGTCAGCGCAACATTCGGCTGGTTGATAATTTTCCTGTCCCTTCCAAATTATAATATACTTTTTTTAGTTAAGAGAAGAAATATATTTATAAAAACAGAGCATTTTACTACTATAAATTTCACGAAGATGGTTCACAAGACAGCCAGTAGATGTCTGTCTTGGCCCTGAAGTAGACGGTCCCGCTCAGAATAGAACTTCGTTGTTGGTTTTTTTAATGACAAAAAGAGAAGTTTTGAGATGTGTCAGTATCGTCATGCACTGACGATGTTTTAGAAAAAATATCGAATGCGCCTCATGCTTGGTGGCAGCGGGCTGGGCTGCAGTGAGTCCGGGGATTCACCCGTGACGCCGCGGCGCGCGGTGTCATCTCGGTGTCCGCGGTGCTATTTGCGGAGCGCTGATTAGCAGCCGCGGCACCGTTTCTCGCGAAAGCGCGCCGCCCCGTCACGCCCCCTTCCAGAAGCTCTGCGGTCGCCCCGCCCCCGCCCCGCCCCGCCCCACCGCCAGCCGTTTTGGGGCGGTGGCCGCCCGCCCCACCGCCAGCCGTTTTGGGGCGGTGGCCGGTCGCTGCTGCGGTCGGGGCGCTGCGGAGATCTAACGTCGTGAATCAGTTGCGAATGCTCTGTCGATGGGAAGATTTATGTATTATTTACCAGATTGACGAACAGTAGTCTGATTTACTTTTATTATGAATCAAGTACTACTAATGTATATAACGAGAGTTAAAACGTTCCATAGTATTGTCATCTAATTTTCATAAAAACAAATTGATTAGCTTTTGTGAAAACACCCATGAACAAGGATTAGCAAAGGACAGGGATTCACCCGTTCCAATCCCCGGACAGGCAACAAGAATAGACACATTTGGTTGGTCGTGTGTTGAAGAGTGTTCTTACAATGAATGGGATGGGGATACTGTGAATTCGAAATTGAATTTGTTGGAAGCATTGGATGCTCTCGGGCGAAGGCTCGATAATGTTTAGTGTATAAACGAAGCTAGTTTATTATACTGATTACATTTCTCAAGCCGTGAACGTATTTTTATGCTTGGTTCCGAACATGACTTTCTGTGCCCCATATCGTACAGTCAGCGTGCTATGGTCCTTGCCCAACAGGTGGAATGTTTGCCAGTTGATTAAATGTGTGTGTTATTGTGTTTTAATGCAACACATCTTGAGTCCGTGAGCATTGTGAAGAAGAATGACAGAGCAGTTGTGATCGTACATAAAAGTATGTAGGCGTTCCTTCTTTTGCTATAGCTTAGCATGAAGTGAGGAACGTCAGTATGTCCATTTTTGCTCTCAATTTTTTAAAGCCTACATTTAATTTAATGTTGCTCTTTTTAGATTGGCTGAGATTGAATTCCTTTTGTGGAGGACCTAACGGAGGCAAAAAGTTTTTCCAAAGAGGAAGATTGCATCTGCGTTTAAATACCCGAACGTACCAAAATACAGCGAATGGAATGGAACCAGATCTACAATTTTTATGGAGATTAATTCCAAACCTGTGGTTGAATATAATTGTTGTATTGTTGTCGTTATTGAGTTGAAATACAGATTATTTTATAGCAGACTGTCAGATTTTTTATTTCTAAATTTGCAGTACAAATTTACTTTGCCAATCTTTTTGTCCCACAACAGACTGGATGTGGCTTCCGCGGGACTTGTATCTCCAATTCTTCTATTTGTACATATTGGTAGGTATAGATGTAAATGTTAGAAATTAAACACAAAGATACATCACAGAAGTGGACTGAAGCCAAATATTTGCGTTCTTCACTGTCATCCAAATCAAATATCGTACAGTCAGAACAATATGTACAGATTGCAGAATAGAAGGAATAAAAATTGTCATATGTAATAACTTCATATCACGAATGTTTTGCATACACGTTGGCAAATGATATTTTTTATTACATTTTTCTAAAAGTTTTCTTTCTTTAATTATTATGTACTCTGAAATTATACACTTTTAAGATATTTGGATTATAATACGTGACACAAAAAGGTCAATTCTCATTGAAATAAAACCAATTCCAATTGTTATCTGGTAGAATAATAATCAAGGCTTCATGATTAATTTAAAACATTGAAAACGTAGGCGTCCACATTCTCAAAACAATCACACCAACCTTTCATAAAAGGTACTTCATTCAGAAAAAGGTATATGAATATAAAAATATCACCACTACACTGACCCAGGGTATTAAACAGGAATATCTAGTTTCTTGATGTTGTGGAGTTCTCAGCCCCTTTGTTGACCATCCGAGAAGAACTTGTGTTGATTTTCTTTGTCAGAATACACTAGGAACGACTTCTGTCTCACGTCACGAGCCTTCAAGAGTTTTAGGACGTCATATAGGGTTATAAAATTTTCCTTACGAAAGCTTGATTTGTTTCCACAGTAGCACCCATTTGTTTGAGGCGATTTGTCCCATTTTGAAAGATTCTAGACCAGGGTTAATTTTGCTACATCGGGTCTCGGAGGGTAACGACTCAGGCAGGACTGGAATCCGATTAATTCGGAAACTTTTTAGTATGTGACACATTCGTTACACATACCTTTTTAAGTCACCATAGCACACGGTTCCTGAGGCGTAGGGAAGTGATTGCAGGTTTCCACACAGAATGTAAAGCGGGATATACTTTTTTTCACCGCAGTGACATAGTAGTGTGAACAGACTTGAGGAAGTAGCTGTAGAGTTCCCGATTCGTCGTCTGACAGCACAAGCTTTCGATAAACGACATCAATAACTTAACAGGATGTCGTTAGCGCAGCGTCGCTGGACCAATTAGCTCCTGAGGAAGTCCGCGGCGGAGGCAGAGGCGGCGCGACTGCTCGCAGCTCTTCATCCACAGGTGAAGACGACGGTCACCATGCCAAGGTCAAGGTCTGTTCTTCGCCCAGCCCCCCTCTCACCGCTGCCGCGGCCGCCTATCGCGTTCTCCCCGCCTCTCTTGTTGCGCCTGTCCCACCGCCAATTAGCCTCATTACGGCAATGAGACGCTGTCGACGCCGACGCCGACGCCGGCGCCGCCTGCTTTCGCTTTGCCGGTTTCTGGCGCCGCGCCGCCTTCTCCACCTTGACCGATCGTCCTGGATTCTCTGCGCCGATCGCACTTGGTTAGCTCTCTCACATTTGTTGGGCGCTTCACATACTTGAAATGATTTTCCGTCGTGGAAAATGTTGAGTTTCTATTCTTTTTTCTCTTATTTCCTCCCCCGGCCATTTTCTCTCTCGAATTTTATTTCTTTTCATTTTCTGACTTCAATGTAGTATATTTTAAGAATTGTTTTTGCTTAGTGCTACGTTCTACATTCTGTTCAGATTTGCTACACTCCGTGGTATGGGGGGTATTTGTCTTGATCCAGCGAGATCTGTATGAGAAAGCTATGGGCGGGGAGTTCGAGACAACGGATTCATCATACTTCAACGTTTATCTCTGAAATTAGTCACTATTTATTCTGAGAAAGAAATAGGCTTATTTATTTTGGAGGCTGGATGTTTGATTGGGCTGGCGTTGTGCAATTCTGATGTTGCTGTGCGCAATTATTCGGAAGTGAATTTTTAAATTATTGCGCTTCAGCAGTAAATTGTCGAAGGAAAGTCATATTGCATTTCTTCGCTGATATATTATGAAAGTTCTGCCAAGAGCAAGAAGTTATCAAACTTTGCCAGAAGGGATGGATCAATAAAAATATTGTCAGAATTGTGCGATTCCATTTTTAGAGGTCTCTTGTTAGCATTTTATTTTCAGTACAAGGCAGTTTTAACTTACGGGATGACATTGTAGTACAAGACAGGTTTTAGAAAATGATAACATTCAGTTTGAAGTCTCTTTCGCGTGGTTTAAGAAAGCTCATTATTATGTATGCGTTGCATAACTGTCTCGCCACATGTTATTTATATCGAACTTGTCCTGTCTCGTTATGCCCGGTTCTAAATTGTATTCGCTTCTATTTTGGGACTCGTGCGGAACTGGAATCCGTTTTTATGTTGTATTTATTACCCTGTGATTAGACGGTTTTAATTGCATCACGAACACTTCAATGTAGCTCTGAAGGCCATAATCAGATTGTCGGAAGCTGGAACTCGTTACGTCATTCTTCAGACAGCCAACCATGATAAAGTTAGAATTGTTGATTGTGGCATAAATACCGGTTGTAATGATGTACATTGGTATTTTAACTTCATGGTAGACCCTTAAAAGGCAAACTTCATAAAAAGAATGGAAGTATGAATTAATTAGAAAATAACCACTTCACATTCTTTCAATTTCCACTTCCTATCCTAATGTAGGCAAAGTTTATTTTTTCTTGCGGTTTTAAATATACTGAACAATTGTTTTAGGATTTTCAGAACGAAGAGGCATTTTGAGACTGTCAGTGAAATACCCATTTTTTGGGGATTACAAATGTGGTTCATTTATAAATTCTAACATAAATTCACAATACGCGGAGTATGTTTATAATTAATTTCGAATGTCTACAGATAGAAAGACACGCATTTTTCTACACCAGAAACTGGACAATTTTTATTGTTACTTTGCCCGGTCTTTCCTTAAGATATTTTTGAAGTGTGAATTTGATTGAAACGCGTAGAAATTCGAGATGTGGAGCCCATGGCCATGTCTTCTGTTCCACCAAGGGCTCGTCTGACTTCAGGAGCAAATTGTTCTTCTTTGTTCTCGCTCACGTGCTGGACATGTCAAGACAGCTAAAAGAGTCTTCGAATACCAAAATATTTTCTTCAATGTCTCAACTCGTACCTCGCTGCTACAACAGATCAACACTACGCAACAAAATGCTTATTCGCAGATTTAGAGACGCCTGACGGGTTATTTTTGTGCACCACTCTTGTAGAACACCCTAGCGGGTCATTTGTAAACCATGGTGGTAGCTATTTGGATTGGAGTGTGTTGGAATTTTTTCAATATTTTCAAATTATTTTTAAAATTTCAAATTTTGCTCCGTCATTCTTGTAAACCCCTATAACTTTGCGTGAATTCTTTCTCGAGCGCATGAGGGTGTGAGAGTCGCTCATGGAACGATTCGATCCGAGAGCAGACTGGCATGCACCTCGCCATTGTTTCCGCTAGTTTCTGCTCGGTAAAGTGGACTTGGACCTCCCCCGAGAGAAGGCGAGTTGCATTGCATGCTCCACGATTGCCGGTCGTTGCACCCTTTTTTTCTTCTCGCCTGCGTCCGTACGTGTTGTTGATGGACTTGAATGTGCGTTCATAACCTCCCCAGGCCGCCGGCTCGACGCCCGCCGCGCGGCGGTCGTAAATACTTCACAATGCATTGACTCTGCCTCGGAGCGGCTTCGCTTGTGCCATGTTGTGCTTATTCGGCTTTATTGCTACACTTCATTCACAATCTAGGCAGATAATTCGAATCGTTTTGCAGGTGGGAGTGAGCGTTTCTTTGAAGGCGAAGGCGGTGGAAATGTGAAGAGGGCGATTAGACTTGAGGAAAGTTGTTATGCGGTGTCGATAAGGAAAAGTATTCATTGCGATTTGATGTTTCCCTGTGTATTACTTGCTGTATGGTGAATAGATACATCAGTTAGTGAATTCTGAGAATGGTAAAAAATAAACTGTTACGATTTTATTAACGCAAATGTGCCTGTAAGTCGGTGTCATTTCAGTTACTGTCAATGCTTGGGTATGGCACTATTTTTGGGTGTTCACGAAGAAATATTTCGGAAATGGGTGTTTTAAAGACCTTCGGCGAGAAAAGTGTAGTAGACTTCGAAACTTCAGTAACAATTTGTAGAGTGTTATTTGTTTAGTATTGATATTAATTAAGAATTTCGAAAATGCTTAGTTTACGAAGAAAGTATTTTAAGAGTATGGGAAAAATGAATGACCTCTTCAGCCCGCTTTAAATTCAGTGAAAGCTTTCTACGTAAAAGAGATGCTTCAACATTGTTTCTCAGCTCTCCTGCAACTTCACACATTAATACATTTCGCATGTGCTGCATTGATTGGGCTTGTAAGGTAATGGATATTGGCGTTGAAGATTCAAAAATATAGAGAGATTACAATAAGGGCCCGCTTTGACATGACTACACATGATGTCCATGCATTCAATTTGTCAAGTGCGTTCGTTTAGTTAGCTCATTTGTAAATGGCTTTATCACTATCACTTGCTATGTCATCGCCGTGCCTGACGTTCATTTGTTTCTCGATCTGTCAGTGATCCCTTCTTAGAGACACTTCTCTGTAATATTTAACATCCAGACCAGGCTCAAGGACACCTGTTTCATAAAAAAATAAGTTTTTTGATAACTTTTTTATTACGTCCACTGTTGCGTTCCTATGGACGAAGTGGTCCACCTGTAGATCGCCGGTTTGTCTGTCAACCACCCTACTCTAGAGAGCAGGGGAACAGGGTGAATAGGGCGTAGTTAGCGTCCAATGGTTTATGCCACGCCCACTGTGGGGGCGTGGATAAAGACAGAGAGAGCGAGTGAGCGCTCCCGCCCGTGGGTCGGCGACCGCCCAGCCTGGCGCCCGCCGCCGCCGCCGCCGCCGGGCCCCGCCCGGTGGGTCCCGCACCGGTGCGGTGAGTCACCGTCCCCGCGCTGCGGAGTTTCTCCGGCGGGGCGCCACAACTCCCAAAGCCACCAGCGCTTCCGGGCGCGTGCTGGTCGCGACGCCACGCGGATAGCATCACGTACCCCTCGGCGCGCCGGCCCCCATAAAAGTCACCGCGCCGCCCCGCGCGTCTAGGAACCGGCGAGGAGGCGGCCTCGTAGACCGCACATCCTGTGGGTCGCCGCCACTACGTGTCACTCGTTGCACGGAACACACATTCTGTCTCTTGCTTCGGGTTTCGTTATGTCTCAAAACCTGGGTGTTTTTGACGTTTGGACTGCTGCCACATGTAAAGCAGGTTTTTCTCTTCGCAATTCTCGTCTTTTAAAAAGTATAATCTTGAAGCGTGCTGATTTTGCCAGGGTTAGCTATAACATAATTTATCATAACTAGAATATTTACATTTCAGACTTTTATATAATGTGCGAATCAATATAAACCGATAGACCTCAGTATGACAAATTCATGCTGGTTCCCAGAACGTTTAAAGAAGTTTCGAATGTGGATCATCATAAAATATGTTTCTGAAATACTCCGGTGATTAGAGGCTTCTTTTTATTCTGGAGAAAAGAAAGGGAAAAAAATCTCACACTTCGGTGTAACCATATACATTTTCTGTGCGCAGGTAGCTAAAATTTGCCAATCTACATTTTACTTTCTTGACATCAAATGGAAAAGAGAAACATACTGTACGGCGTGGATGATGTCATAACATACCCAAAGCAACATCATTCCTTCGAATGTTATGGGTGTCAACTTTCGTAGTTATAAAAAATGTCTTTACATTTCGTACAAATCTCCACTACTCTTTTCATTTCCTTCGAAATTATGGAGGTCTTTTTTTGTATGTGAAGGTCACGTCAGACTCGAATGACTGCTTCGGAAGACTGACTTCTGAGTGCTGGCAGGGCCTTTGCTGCGATCGCGGTCGGCAGGATCGCGTCCAGGAGACGGGGTCGCAATAGCGGCGACAATTGAGGCAATAAGGCGATCGCGCTCCGCACTCGGGGAGCAATCATTGCTTATAGAAGCGACTGGATTTATGGGGTTCTCTGAAGGTGACGAATTTTATGACCGTGATTGTTTCTCTATATTGATGATGCAGCAGTCCGCAGTTTATTAAAGTTAGGTTATCAATTTAATATATCTAGTAAATGTATTGTGATGGGACCGTGTCATGATCCAATGCTTTGGCGTGAACAGTGCGTCGCATGATTTCAACTGGCGAATCGGCGTTGTTTTGGTTTATTTAGTTACGTCATACTACGTGGCCAACCGATTTGTTCAGGTTTCTATTTTTAGGATTCCAGCGAACTGGAAAGTATTATGAAACGCTGTTGCTTTGAAATAGTTCCTTTCGCTGACAAAACGGATTCGATTTTGAATGTGTTGGGTAGCACTGACACATTAGAAGTAATACCAAAAGGGCAATAGGTTTCTTAAAGGCATATTCGGAACGTTTTGATATTTATCAACATTCATGAATTTAGTTCTCCCAGTTTTCGGAGCTGTTCAAAGAAAATGCCAAGAGAATGGGTTGTTCACATCTGAGTTGCCTGCTGCTGTCGAGGAAGGGCTAAAGCAGGTGTCTTTTCAGTCGATTTTTGCACTTGAGGTAGGTCACAAAGCGGGAAGTCATTTTGCGCTACAGCTAAACGATCCGTGTACTGATGGCGTTTAATATCGGGCTGCGGTAGTCGCCTTTAAAAAGGCGCGCTTTTTTCTCGTGGTGACTCATTGCAGTGTGATGCAGAGCGGATGATCAATTATTTCACGAAACGACCGTTGCCGGAGATACACTTTTCGTAATGGCAAGAACTTTTGTTCCCTCAGAGCAGTAGCTAATTTTCTTTCTGAATTCAGTAGCCACCGCCACGTGGTAAGATGGCGTATTGGAAATATCAAGTTTTCTTCCCGATGAAATAATAAAAGGAAAGCACGCGTTGCCCATTACAAAAACAGTACGTAAGAGTAATTCATTTGAATCAATGGTAATGGTTATTAAAAAATCTTCCAAATTTGATCATAAGGTAAGTTCATAGTATGGTTCATATTCACGGTTTCATAAAAATAATGAGATGTGTTATTTCTCTAACCACCTATGTGTTATATTTCTACCTAGTTATTTCATTATTTTCCCACGAAACGTACCTTTTCGTTTAGCTCGGGCCTCCCATCACAGGTTTTGCCCCCCTTTTTTTTCTTTTTACTTAAACAATTTAAACTACTATTGCAGGTAGATGGCTCATTTCAAGTAGTTTTGGACCTTATAGGATCAATCTTACGTGGAATGCCAGAAATTAACACTCTTTTATTTTATATATTATCACCTCGAAGTTTCGCACATTTAGCATGAGCCTTTTCAAAAGCAATAAGATATTGAACAAACGGTTGACAATAACATGAATGGTTAAGCCCAATTGTATGTATGGGTTTTAATATTTTTGTATTCCTTTGTTTTTATTACGAAAAATGAATTGTTTATGCCATTGTCAACAGTTTGTTCAAAGTTAATATTACTCTTGAAAGACACATGCTAAATGTGCGAAAAGTTGAGCAAATTCCTGTTATCCACGTAAGATTGATCCTATATGGTCCAAAACTACTTGAAACGAGCCATCTATCTGCAGCATTAGACTAGGAACAGCAGGAAGTGACACAACAATTCCCACATTTTAATAGCGGAGGTTGCCCTCGGAGTGAGTGGAAGTTAAAAAGGTGGCGGCGCGGCCTCAGGTGCACATGCGCTTCGCGTGTGCGCGTTGCATTTGCCGGCCGCAGTCGAAGGCGCAGCGGACGTTGCCCCCCTCCGGGGCCAGCAACTGCACTTGGGTTTCGTAATCGCTTCGCGCCGCCCGCCGTCGCTAAGTGCGTTGGTCTGCGCCCAGCTGCACCTGGGACCCCCCCCCCCTCGCCGTGCGTGGGAGGACGAAGCGAGAGGCGGGGCGGGTCACAAGCCGCAGTTACTCTCTCACGCATTGCTTTTCAGCTCTCTCTCTCACTCTCTCTCTCACTCACTCACACTCACTCTCGCTCACTCTCACATTCACCTCACTCACTCTCTCACTCACTCTCTCACTCACCTCTCACTCCTCCTCACTCTCTCCTCACCTTCTCTCTCACTCTCCTCACTCCTCTCACTCACTCTCACCACACACACACACAACACACACACCTGTCCGCGCGAACGGACGGTGGATGGAATGGGCCAGAAGAATGCACCTTGCACCGGTTTAGTAAAGCAATTGTTATAGTTCAGAATAAAATGGAAGTTAGATACTGGAAGAATAAAAACATCAAATTCGGTTTTTGTTTTGTGCCAATTGGCGTGTGCCTTAATCAGCCCCCGAATGTTAAACATGGAGGCTTGCGTCTTACTTATTGCTAGTACTAGGTTATTTCCTGGGCAGAAATGAGGTATGATCATTAGGGGCGACTTGTGATGGATACATTAGTATTAATGGGATAAATGGTCCGGTTGTGATACATGGTGGTAGTACATACCACATTTACACTACAGTTACCTGCGACAACACCCTTGTTTTGCAACATGTTTAATTCTTGGATCTTATATTTAGTCTCAGAGTGGGATTTCATGGATGGTTAAGACTGAAAATTAGCTTGAGCTTGCATGCGTGAAGAGAATAAGGTTTATACTACTCAACATTTTTCTCAAGATCGATTACTACATTGCATTTAATTCAATATTGCAACACTTATCCACGTAGTTCATTTTTAATGAGAGATTTGGAACGAATCAAAATCCAAGAAATGCGCAAAACGTAACAACCATTAGATCAACATTGCATTGTTAATATAACATTAATTCCAGCCATTTTAATCTCGCGTCGCCAAGTTTCCTACTAGACGTATGCGTAGATGGGTCCACAGAGCAACGCACCGCATTTGAAGACGGGCTTCCGTAGTGGAATTATGTAATTTCGTTGACCGTTGATGGTTTCATTGCGAGCTTGCGCCGCGCCGCCCTATTTGCTGTCAGACGGAGCGACGGACGGGGCCTCGCAACATGTCCACTCACTCCCGTACCCACAAGCGGAGCGCCCCGTCGCTTGGCACCGAAACAGATTCGGCTCTCACGTGTGATTAATGTCCCAATTTCCACGGCCGTGAACGACCGTCGCGGGGCGGCCTTCGCAAACCGTCGCCCCGCGCGGCTCTTTTGGCGGAGCGCGCGTCGCGTCGCCACTGCTTTTCATTCGCACGCACGTGTCGGGAAGATGCCTTACGCGAAAATGGTTGCAGCTCTAAATGGATCGAGGCCGCGCCTCCAGGGAGAGCGAGCGAATGGATGGGCTTGTGTGCGCTGCATACTGCCGCCCCGACATTGTCAGAATTGGAGGCGACTTCCTTGTGAAGCAGTCAGCCTTGGGTGTAAGCTTTTGAATATCAATCGTTTCTGGTTTCAAGATAATGGTCATTCATAAGTATTGTGACGCGTGATGTTTGAAGAGATAAAGCATTCTTAACAAGCGAGAAGTAATTCATTTACGCTTGTTATTTATTGTATATTTTTTAGTTATTGGCGTTTGAGTGAGTTTTTGTCATGTTATAAATACTATTAAGTAATTTAAACTTAGGAAAATCTACGTTCTAGGAATAAAACACGTTTATAGTGTGCATCTTTTGACTCGTATCGAAAGGTAACTTTTGAAAGGCACCGATGTTGAGTCGTGACCTGTTCTCAAGGTACTGTGCTTACAGTGCAGCGTGAACTGTTCATCAGCTTGCCTCATTGAGCCCTTCACGAAGTTGACTGGTCTTGATGGTCATGTGACTTGAGCGTGGTGGAAGTTAAGGGTGAGGATTACATAAAATTCTTGGAACAAGCGAGTGTTGCACGTTTCAAATAAAGTTCCAGGTAAACTCCAACCTTGTGTGTACGTGGAAAACCTCTATTCACCGCGAAATCCAATCTGTTTAAACGAGTTCGTTGTGATGAGAATCGCCCTTGCTTGGGTGGGGTCCAAAAACTATTTTGCAACTAGTGGTCATCAATCGTATTTTTAGTTTCATATTTTATTGGATATTTCAAAATGCATGGCCTTTCCGAATTAAACATTACCCGTTAATTAAAATGTTTGATTAATAAAATTACAAGTATGCGATTTAATAAATTACATTGAACTTCCATCAAGCATTCGCCTTGTTTTTTTATACAATTAAAAAATTTGAGATTTTTTTCTCCGAGCGCAAAAGTACTTCAATTCTTGTCAATCGAGTTGGGTTCGCCAATTTGGGATTCAAAACCTGTTCCTCTTATTCGTTTACGGGGTTCTGTATATCCCGCTATCTTATGATAATAAAATTCTCTTTATTCTTTAACTCATCTACTTCTTGCGTACCAGGGATCAAGTCCCGGACGAGGCATGTGGAATTCGTGGCGAGTAAAGCTGTTTCGCAGTACGGTCCGCGTGATTCTCAAAAGTCGAACACACAGAAGGTTGCTGCAACGTGCTGCCAAAGCGCTGGTTTACAGTTTGAATTGGATGTTTCTCTCTGAGGCTCAGGGCGGGTGCAGATGGGCGGGAGATATCCGCCCCTCCGGTAGTTGGATGTCCCCTTTTGGGAAATTATTAATTTGATCTTGCCTGGAACAGGATTCATCGATATCCAGGTGCCTCATTTATAATGTCTACCCTTTGTTAAAATTAAGAAATCCAAATCTATGGAATGGGAAAAGAAAACGTGGTTGATAAAATGAATGGAAAAGTTTAACACACTTTCATTGGGCTTACAGTCAAGGTTACAGAGGCCACATGTGAGTATATTATTCATCACATCCTCAATTAACAAAACCGGCGTTTTTATATTGCTGTGTCACCTCTGATTGTTCACGTACTTCTCATAATACAGAAAAACATGCTCAATGCGGAACGTGTGTATAATGGGGGAACCTGTCTAATGTGAACATAAATCGCGGTCCTGCCAAACGAAAGGTGTATAGTATTACAATGCAAAATACAAATTTTGCATTGTAATACTATACACCATTAGTTCCATGGGCCCATTGCGTAGTGAACACTCACGTGTTTGCACAAAAGATGGCGACGGTCGGCCCCGCGACGCCCGGCTCCAGGCGTGGAACTAAAAGATCCCGGAGTATTTGAATGCGGCGGGGTGAAGTTTTATGTTCGGTGGTGAGTTGAAAGGTCAATTGACCCGCATAAGACAAAGTACTACGTCGTCAGTTAGATTAGTATGGCGGCTTAATACGAATGTTATAGTTTCGGTACACGATATTATAACTACTGCATTGGGCCCATTAGTTCGTAAAAATCCTGGTGTCTTGAGGTTCCATATTGAACACGTTTTACCGTAGTATTTTTGAGCGTCTCCGTCCCCTGGAGCAAATGCCGAATTCGCCCCCCTGGGCCCAGGCGGCCGTCTCTTCCGGGAAGCCGTGCGAGGCAGCGCGGCCTGTCGCAGGGTCGCCCACTTTTGCGCTCCCCCTGCGAAAACGTGCGTCAGCGGCCGCGAGAACACCGTTCTGAGAGGTGCGTGTCTATCTTATCGCTGATGGCCCTCGGAGCTGCAAAAATACACGCGCAGAGGGTGCAGCTCGCTCCGCAGTCGGAGGGAGAGAAATTCGTCTCAATCGCTCCTCTGTTTCTCGGGAAGCCGTGGCTAATGGGCGCTTCTGATGATGATGACGTGGCAACTCTGAAAATAAAAGTCGGTTGGCAGCCCGCGTCCGAATGAAGCCAAGGGCTGACGGTTGGGCTATTACTCGCCGATTCGACTGTTAGGCAGCTATTCATAAGCTCTATGAAAGAATAGTCTGGCTAACACAGAATGAAAGGAAAGTAGGGTGGATCTTACGAAGTTCTTTGTCGGTAGTTTTCATAAAGATTTGTTGATGTGAGGCTATTGTTCACAAGTCGTATGAAAATGAGCCAAGGTCCCTCATGTGTCCTGGGCCTGGCACATTCCTATTTACGGGCTCATAAAAAAATCATTCAGATATAATGCAGATTCAAATGATCATCAGTCTTCAGGAAATTTTAATACATTATGATCGAAGTAGTAACATTCCTTTCAACGTCTTTAACTGCATCTACAATTACTGGAGATACAATGTTTTTCCTACCGGTATTTAACGTGATGATTTTACGTTAATCAGAACGGGGGGAAAAGGAAAATCTGTATCTCGAATTCTTCCGCGTAACAAACTTCAAGTTGTCGAATTCCAACTGCATGAAGAAGGTAAGTGGGTGCGAAGGAAGTTCGAGTTCGCTATAGTGATTGCAATGCATCAAGAGAAAAAAACGAGAAATAAAAACGTCTCACTACTAAAATTATCCCATGCCACTCTCCTAAAATCATTAGATCGTGTTAACAGTATGATAATTATGGGGATTTAAAGCAATCTATAGGAAAATTATGTAAACATATTTAGTCATTGAAGTTACGAGTATTTGCAATGTCCCACAAGAATTTGTAGAAATAAAATTTATAAAACTGTTCCGTAAAAAATTTTTAAAAAAAAGCATTTCGTGAACAAATTATTTTCGGAACTTGCGTGGAACATGCTAATGCAGATCTTCAGGCCTGTTTCCTCGGCGCCATGCATATGAATGAGGGAGCATGCGAATCCGCCCATTGAGAAATTCCCATAGCTGTGCGCGAGCTCGATATCGTCTCCGCATCGCCTCCGGGCGAAGTCGGACGAACGAGGCCGAAAGGCGTCGGAAACCTCAGACGACGCGCGACTTCCGGCGACGCGACCGCGCTTCCGCCAGCGGCCGGCAGGCCGTTGGGCACAAAAGATGGCGCCGGTCGGCCCCGCGACGCCCGGCTCCTGGCGTGGAACTAAAAAGATCCCGGGAGTATTTGAATGCGGCGGGGGTGATGTTTTATGCTCGGTGGTGAGTTGAAAGGTCAATTGACCCACATAAGACAAAGTACTACGTCGTCAGTTAGATTAGTATGGCGGCTTAATACGAATGTTATAGTTTCGCTACACGATATTATAACTACTGCAGAGAACGCAGAAGTAGACGGATAAATGCGCGATTGTCTGTGAATGTCACTCATATTGACAAAATGACGTATTACTGTATTAATTGGGGTGTCCCCAATGTACTAAATTACTACAGCAGCTACAGCAGCAGTTGGTAGTTTGTATATGTATGCACCATCTCACTTTTTCGTTGAACTCTTGAGATTTTTCAAAGTCGGCAAAGTTAGAAAAATGCGAAAAACATGTGCTGTTGTAGGAACTAGTAATTTTTGTTGTAGCTCTTGAGCAGTGTGCATGCTACTGTTCGGAAATCCATTTTGTGAGTTTGGTTCAGCAAGGTTTTTCCTACTGCAGGCCACTAGACCAGTGTTCTTTCACTTGTCTTTCTGTCGTATCATCTCGACATTACTGCCGATCTTTTAATTGGTAGTACAGTGACTTTGTAGAATACTTGTTTTGTTTGCTTTTTTACTACAATGTGTTGTAACTCACATTTAATTTGATTATTTTTCCGCGTTTGCTCGCTGCTTGCGTTTTGTCACGTCGACTGAGATCTTCCTAGAACTTTCGTCCTTCGCTCCTTCCTATGCATCGCAGTTCTTGTCAAAAAAAAACCTTTTTCCCTTTTTAATATGAATACGTCGAGGAAATGTTTAGAAGATGTCAAAGCAAAAGATTAAACGAGTTCCTCCTGGAATATCGTAGGAGATTACGCTCCGAGAATCAATTCGAAAACATATCCTGACGCAACACATTGCAGGCTGCGTACCACGTCATCGTGCATAATCATTTTAGATTTTTTTTCTCTCTCTCCCGTCAATCCAGCGCCGGCGTTTCTCGTGAGAGGGATGGCGAAGGAGACGGGCCTTCAAATGCCCGCCCGAGGTTTCCTTGGGCGGTTACCGGTTCGCTCCCAACGCAACCGGCGCCCGCCGGAAGATGAGGTCACGTGATCGGAGGCGGGCGCCTGCCACGCGAGGACGGATAACCAGAGTAAGAAGCTGCGCTAATGAGAATCTTGTAACTGTCCTTGTCCTTGGACTAGCAGCAACAGAAAAGCTGCGAAAGTATATTTAGCTTCGCGTGCTATCTTTGGCGCAGACTTGCGTGTTGGCGTTTGATGTTTGAATAGTATTGTGCTGGGTGATAATGCACGTATTGTGCAGTGTGATAATACGCGTTTTGTTCGGTAGATATCCCTACAACACATGTATTGTTCTATGCGGTGCCCTAGCTGACATGAACCGAGTGTGAAGAAAACCAATATTGCCCTGACGATACCACAGAAACAAAATGTAATTTTTATTATGCAATGCAGCAATGTCTCGCGAATACGGAAATATCAAAATTCGCCTAAAAACACAACACTACAAGTGGAATGGAAAATTACACATGCAGGAAACTCGTGAGTGAACTTGACTCTTGAGTGTGTTCCTGCCGTCCCGAAGTATTTTTGGGAAGAAAAACATTAGAGAACGATACGAAACACGAGCTTAGCTAATGAACCCAAAGTGGCAAACATTTACATTATGTACGGCAAATATTTTATCTAGCCCGTGTTGCTAGTAGCTAAAGTAATGTGTGTTCATGATCTCTCGTATCGGCCCGGTTTCCTTCTTCCGGCGAGTTGGCCTTCCGAAATCGGTCCGCGGTACCTAGCCAGCGCCCTTACTATAGAGGAGTTATTCTAAGAATGGGCCAATTTGACAGGTCGGGAAACGCATTGAAGTCATTTAGGGCGATGCGATTCCCAGAGAATGTGGTAACTGTAAACGAACACACGGACAAAATAAGAGCATGGCTATAACCTGCAGTTAGTTACTAGCAGTGGCCAAGCCTAGTGTGAAAGGGCCCCTTCTTAGAGTAATTTCTATACAGAAGGATTGTCCTAAGGATGAGCCATAGTGACAGTTCCGAAAACAAGTGAACATCACATGTATTTAAGAGAAGTGTCCCTCCGCCGCGACAGCTGTTCAGCCACGCCCCTTCGTAAAGTGCTAATGGCTCCTGTGAAAACATCTCTATGCAGAAGTCTAAGAGTTTCGCTGAGGTATATGCACGTCCGGGAAATATTTAAATTTAATTTAGTATGTGGAAAATCTGTTAACATGCTCTCACAATCAGTAAAAGAAAACTGCCACGGATGTAAATAGAAAGCTCTCAATCACAGCTCGCCACACAACAGCTTAAAGACCGGAACCACGTGCATCGGTATGCATCTCGCATTCGTCTCTGTTTTAAAATAAACATATTTATCACACAAATAGTAAATTCAATGTAATATAAGAAAAAAGGAAATGATTACAGAAGAGCACATAACACTGCACTTCCTAATTTCAATTATTTCTCGTGGCGCAGTATATTTTTGTCGGACGAGGACCTCACAAAAGAAAGCGTCGAAGCCATTTTCAAGTTAGCCAACTGCAAACGAACGAATGCTGGGAGGGAGTCTAATGGGCTGGAGGGCACAACCACCACAGAACCTTCAGGTATGTTGCCAGCACTAGCTGTCGCTTTGGCGAATTCATCCTTGGGAAAAAAAGCTTGCGGGACGCACGTGGTCGCGGGGGCGGAGCGGTGGCGCTCCCTGGCGGCGGCGGCGTGCGTCTCTCTGCGGGCGGGAAATACGCGCGCGCTCTTGCCGCTGCCAAGGCCGTTCTGTGCCAGGCTGCGCGGCGGGCGGGCGGGCGGCTCTCGCACACTGGGATGGAGTGGGCGCGACGACGCATTTTTAATGAAAAAAGAAAAAAAACTATTGACCGCGGAATGCGCAACTTTTCGTGTGATAGTGACATCAATACATGGGGAGATACAGCAACTGACCGAGTTGAACCAGTGAAATGATACTGTTCATTTTCGTAGTTCACTAATTTAGATTTTCAAATATTTTGAGAAGACGCTCTAAAATACCTTCTAGTGTGACAAAACGAAAAACAGCTACAACTGACTTTTAGTATCTCCATTCTAGTTATATTTAAAGGTTGAAAATTTGCAGTAAATTCAAAAATAATTATTTTAATAATTTCGGGTTCGGTAGACCTCGAAATGTAGAAAAGCCAATTTACATCGTAGCTAGGCAGAATCGTCGTAAAGATTCATGTAGCAAAATGCTTCTGCGTCATCTTATTTTGATACTAGGGTTGTTGGCCTCGAGCACCACATGCCCGAGGGCGAGATTCGAACCCTCGACCTGCAATAGGACGCACTAGCCTCACCGACCTCGGCTTCGCAGCTGGGCTATTTTGATGTAGTGTTGCAATAGTCATTATTTAAGCGGAAATAGCAGAAATTTCGTGAAATGACGGGAAAAGGTTCTGCGCGGGCGTGGCGTCGTTCCGATCCACTGTGCCTGGCGGCGGAAGGCGGCCGCCGCCGGGCGTCAACTGACGTCACGCGTCCGGGGCCGCGCGGGATCGCCGCCGCCACGCGGACGCCGGGAAGCGGCCTCGCCGTCCCCACCTCCTCCTCCTTCCTTTCGCTTTCGTGATATCGCCTCCGGAATGGACGAGGGGGGGAGGAGTGGAAGCGGGAGCGTTTGCGTAGGAGGGGGGCAGCACGGAGAGTGCGTATGCGCGGTGCGTTTGGGAGGTTCGCGCTTGCGGGCCTCTGAAGGTGGCCGCATGGCCGCTAGGAGTTGCGAAAGATGGGGAATGAGTGAACGGGCAAAATTGGCGACCACGTGGTCGACTGGTGTAGCAAAGAAATGGGTGTCACAGCATGCGCGAGCTACGTAGTAGGTCAGTGATGGTTTGCAGATTGTTCCATGTGTTGCTGTTATCCAAACGCGGTAGCAATAATCTGTCACGTTCTGTGTTTCACCTCTCATGCAAACTCGAGTATTGACTACGTAACTCGGCAGTTAGGAGGTAGTTCTTTTGTATACCTGTATTTCAAACCGGGAGCGGTACCTCAGTGCATCAACTGATGTCACTGCAGCGCCTCTGACCGGGAGGTCCTAGGTTCGAGTCCTGACGGCGGCGGCAGGATTTTCGACACTAGCTTTTCAGCTAGGTCGAATTCAGTTGCTGTCTGGAGGAGAATTCTAGCGGCCGGCTGCTCTGATCGGTAGTTTTCCGTGGTTTCTCCGATCAACACCAGGCGAATGCCGGAGCAGTACCCTATCAAACGGGCCACGGACCGCGCGCGATCTGTCCTTCCCATCCTTTGTCCTATTCTCTCCCCTTACACACACACTTACACTAACTTGCACTACACTACCATATATTCCGGGAGACAAGTCGGGAGTTTAGAGCTTGTCCCGGCTGAGGTGGTGCCCCGCTGGTGGGAGAGTCCTGGTTAGGAGGAAACCCCACTAGCCGACGGTAGGTCCGCGCCGGATCTCGCCACCCAGCGGGGGAAGATCACCGCCATCTCCCGAGAAAAAAACATGCACTACACTAACGGGAATAATGACCAGAGCAGTTGACGTGCCCGGAAACATGAAAAAATCAATCAAGCAACCTATATTTCAAAGTGTTAAGAGTGAGATAGGGTAAGTTACTTGGAGCAATTTGTATGAGGATGTACTATGGACTGTCTCTTTAAGATTTGTTCCTTCTCTTTCATCTTCGTTCCTTTGCTGACAACACCTCATCTTTATTTTGAAAGGTGTCAGCTTGTTTGCTCGTTGGTCGCAGTAACAGAGATCATAATTCATCGCGTGTAAGATCTGACCATGGACATGAGGATACATCGTGCATCAATGAGGGGAAGTTGGCCATCACACCTTGAATGGGAAGTGATCGCTAAGCTTTTACACACAAGTTCTGATTTTATGTGGATTAACAACTTATTAAATGAAGCGAAAACCTGTGTTAAAATTGCCGTAAAATGGAAATAACATTTCTCTCCGGGGAACGATCAGCTAGACGTAACCGAACTCGCCCCTGCTCAGTTGTTCCACATTACGGAAGGGTTGAGCTAGGCCTATTTGTTGTTGCGTTGCTGGGCACTCTTATAAAATTGGCAGATGTGAAATTAATATGCTCATTGATTGAGTCGTTTATTTCAGAAACCCGTGAAACGCCAAAATTTAAATTCGTTTTAGCGGTGGAATATTGTTCCATGAGGATAGACACATCGCTTATTCCATATTTACCTGAAAAATATTCATTTATTAACCGCTTTAATATTAAAAAATGAAATCGGAAAAACTGGGACACTTTTTCTCAATTTTCTCGACATGACAGATTTGGCGTTTGACGGATTTATGAAATAAACGGTTCAATTATCCTAATGTTCTTCGGGTCTGTTCCCGTACTTTATAAAAAAAATGGTCATCCGGAAAATTTCAGTGTGATAGAAAGTCCAACCTTTAGCCCGACTTAGGAAAGTGTGTGCTGTGTGACAACGGCAAGGAATTTGCGCGATGTGGTGCAAGACGTGATTGAGAGAGAGAGAAATCTCATTTGGAGAGTGGATGCGGGCGGGGTATTGGCTTGAGCGAGGCCAGGCCACGCGACGTGCGGTGTTCCGTCAATCGGCCGCGTGAGTGCCGAGGCGCCCCCGTCGCCGCCAGCGGGCCTGCGGGCCAGATGCGCGCGGCGCGGGGCGGCGCCGGGTCGAAAGGTCGCGAGGGCGGACGTGCGCGGTGCGAGCGATGCGTCGCTGGGCGGCGGCAAATTGCGCTCGTTACGGCGTCGGCCTTGCGGGCCAGTTGGGACTGCGCCGCGCCGCGTCTCCCGCCCCTCCCCCCCTCCCCCGCCCCTCACGGCCCCGGTCGGCTCCAGCGGGGAGGGCCCGTGCCAGTCCCGCGCCCGCCGCTGCTCACCGCCGCCGGGGCGGGTGGAGGTGTAGGAAGCCCGTGGACTACACCAGTCGCGGCTCGTCATTAAAGGCTGTAGGCGGAACAAAGAAATCGCTCCCAAAAGAAATTTAAAAATAGGTTTATAAATGTATTATGTATTAATGATCCTGTGAAGTATGATTCAGGATACATAAATACATTTATAAATATATTTTTAAATTTCTTTTGGGAGCGATTTCTTTACTTCCGCCTTAATGACGTTAATAATAATGTATTCATAATGTATATGAGTTGTATTATGTAATAACCATATCAAAACTTTTGTTTATGAGTTTGATAATCGTCGTTCGTAACGCTTTTGAAGCTGTGACAGGTAACACAAAAGCGTTAGGCTCCCACTTCTTTCCGCCATAAGGCGGTATAAGGTAAAAGGCCGAGGCGTGACGTCATGCATTCACTGCGCAGGCTCACGGGCGGGCGAAAGCTGAGGACAAGCAGCCTTCAAGGGTGGGGCGTAGGGTCTGAAGAAGGGCATGTTCACCGGATAGCTTTACTGTGCAGCTCAGCGAGTAGCATTGAGCTTCAACTAGTTTTCGCGATATGAGGTAGGAGCGCTACTCTGTGTATCGGACACTATTTTGTTTAGAAATACAATGCATGCAATGTGATGCAATGCATTTGCAGCCTTTCCCCATTCACAAAACCACGAGCCGCGACTGGACTATACTTCGGTTTTTGAAACGTGACATGAGGTCATTTTTACACTTCCTTTTTTTTTTAAAACGAATCTTTATAACAGTGATAAGCACATGTGTGAGACCAAGTGCCCCGTTGGGAGGACGTTCGCGAATGAATTAAAAAGATTCATTTTATGAGGCGGGAGGTGTAAATATGACCTAATGTCATCGGCCACGTTACGAAAACCCAAGTATAGCAGGCCATTTGATTTGTTTATCGAGGTTTCCAGACACGTGAACGGCTATGCTCATTAGCCCCGTTTGTGTAGTTAGTGTTTTATCGCGGGAGGTGGTGGGGTTTGTCCTCAGCTGGATGGTGATATCTGGCGCTGACCTATACATCAGATTGCTGTGAATTTTCTCTCCGGGTATCTCTCAGGAGGAGTCGCCCCTTTCGGGACAGGGCTCTGGAAGTCGGTTTGCGGCAGTCGTATCTGAGATGTTAATTTATACCTTGTGGTAGAAAGAATCATGTATTGAGCTATCTAGTAAGATGCTTACGCTTTCCCCAAAAAAATGAACAAAGGTATACGATATAACAAAAGTGCGGAATGTATTATTAAAGTTGTAGCATCAATTGGCGTATATCCAATTTCAAATTACTCAAATCTCTGAAGGCTGAACTCCTGGCACAGGGTTTCTATTACAAAACGAGAGTTTATCCTATGGATAACACTAATTGAAAACTAAAGATAGTAAGATTCTAGTTATAATTGAAAGTACATTCCTGGCATATATTTTGTAGATAAGTGTTCTTTCAAGTTAGACGAATTATGTGTTTTCCATTTTCTTCATATTTCCCAACAAAAGCCTGTAACTCTTCCACGCGTTCCGAGTGCTAGCTTCGTTCCTCGGATGCAGATAGTAAGTATGAAGGAGCACCGAGCTGAAGAGCAACGTCCTACCCGGCGGCGCCTCTGGCCGCTCGTCTCGCGGGTCGCCGCGCCCGTGACGCGCGGTCGCGGCCGCGAGATGCCCCCAGCGCCCTTGCACCGCGCCGCTGGCTGGACTCGCTTGCAGAGCAGACTTTTTTTTTCTTTCTTCTTCTTTTTTTCTTTTTTCTTCTCCTTTTTTTCTTTCTTCTTTTTTCTTTCTTCTTTTTTCTTCTTCTTTTTTCTTTCTTCTTTTTTCTTTCTTCTTCTTTTTTCTTTCTTCTTCTTCTTCTTCCTCCTCCCACCCGACTATGCATTACGCATTGGAAGGGTGCGAGGAAACCCAGCGGGATCCCGCATTGAGTCTAAACTGGTATACAGCGCTGGAAAAGTGTTTCTGGTTTCTACCTGCTGTTGTGGGTTACCGTAGAACGTAAAACTGGGCTCTTATTTGCGATAATGAAATTGAACTCTGAACGAACAAGTTCGTTAGAGGGTTATTGTTGTATTTGCATAAATAGTGGCGAAAATTGTTCGAGATTTGAGGGTTACGACTACCCTTAGTTTTTTAATAATGGTTAATTAATATGGATAGCTTACGAGCGAAACATTTTTTTTCTTGAGTTTCCATTCGGTAGAGAAGTAAAGGCAGTAGTCCCATGTCGCAATTTTCATGTAACGATCCCCAAGCGTAAATGATGAATTGGAGCTAATATGTGAAAGTTCACACCCACACACATACACCTCCTCTAGAAATATTTCCATTCGCCATGTGGTGGCTTTAAGGTGATAGACCAGCCCTCTATTGCACAATTTTTATACTATGGAAGAAGCGCAACGAATTGTGTGGCTGTAGATCGTTATATATTCAAGGGTATACTGCTGAGGATACGGATACACCGCAAATAATTTTAAATAAACCTCGAAACCCACAAAAATGTAAAACGTCGGCAGAAAATATTGTGTTCCTACGTCAGGTGTTGATTCTGCACTATGTAGTACTAGTTTGTGAATTGGAATGCTGCGTTAATAAATGGCGGTGCGGAAATGCAATAACCACTCCATAAACATCATATAAGAAATCACGAACCTTCGAATCGTAAGAAAAGATACTTAAACTGATACCTTAACAGTTCAAAGCGGTCACAAACCATGAGTTTTGTCGTTTTTTAAAAACTTTTTTTGTATGTAATCTGGTCTTATATATTGGCAGTTGACGAAGGAATAATTAGGAACATATTCCATTATTCATGGACTTATTAGAATAATAAAAAGCTTCTCGTATGTTCGGAGTTCATTGTGTGAAGCGTCAGTAATTAAAATAGCCTCGTACATTAAATACCACGACCATTCCTAGTATTCTCCGTGGTGGGAACTCTGAACAATGTGTTGCTAGGAAAATGTATTACCACGAAAACGTAAACGTGCGATAATCATGAGAAGCGATTACGGAGCTTGCGAGGTGTGGGAAGGCGATTGGGAACTCGGCTCTGTGCCAGCGCTGCACCTGGGCTGCAATGCACCCCCCCCCGGACATGCGTGCTCGCCGTGCCTGGATCGTTCAGCCGGCGTGAGCGATGGCGCCGCCATCGAAGGCTTATTGCGCGGGCAAACGAATGGAACACGGCCGTTCCGGGAACAACGGTGGCCGGAGCAGCGCGAAGCACTCGGAGCAGCTGTGGCAGGGCGTGGCCCGCCCGCTCCAGACCCCGCCCTGCACTGCCTGAGAAAGAAAGAGCCCAACCCTCCCGCCTCGTCCTGTCCTGTCTCTTATGGCCGGACGCCCCCGTATGTCGTGACCTGTCTCTTTTGGTCCGGGCGCCCCATATGTCGTGACCTGTCTCTTATGGTCCGGGCGCCCCATATGTCGTGACCTGTCTCTTATGGTCCGGGCGCCCCTATTCGTCCTGACCTGTCTCTTATGGTCCGGGCGCCCCCATACGTCGTGACCTGTCACTTTTGGTCCAGGTGCCCCTATTCCTCCTGACCTGTCTCTTATGGTCCGGGCGCCCCTATTCGTCCTGACATGTCACTTTTGGTCCGGCGCCCTATTCGTCCTGACCTGTCACTTTTGGTCCGGGCGCCCCCATACGTCCTGACCTGTCACTTTTGGCCCGGGCGCCCCTATTCGTCCTGACCTATCTCTTGCTGTCCCAGCGTGTCTCACCTCAAACTGACCCCCCCCTGTGGCCCAGCTACCCCTCAAGACTTGTGTTCTGTCCTTGGCGATTGCACCTTCTGCCTCATCCGTTCCTGCCCTGTCCCATGCGATTCTAGCCCGACGTCAGTTTTCATACCGTACGATTTCGACATTTCATATTATAATGTAACCGGGAGATTCGAGTACTTACTAAAAAGCCTAAATTTTTTGCCAAGCGACTTCACGACCTTCCTGACGACGGCTGTCGAATCCTACCCTCCATTGCAGTTCTTTGTGCCTGTCGTCGCCCACTCGTTTAAACTCGTCCAGTCGTCTGAGACGGGGAAGGGAAGCGTGTGTGTATTTTTATATATATGCACGAACGTGTGTACAGTTTGGTACATTCGTGTGTACAGATCGCGATGCATTGGCGGCAGAAGACGGAGAGGCGGTGTATTTTTTTTTCTCCGTGTCGCGCTGTCTACCGTAACACGATGTGTTTGTCGGGAAGTCGTCCTCGGGACTCCGAGCTTTTCAACGTAGGCAACTCCCACGCTTCCGCTGCGCGACGGACGTGCGAGTCCAAAGCGAGAGAGGGCGTGGGCGGCTCGTGTGGTCGCAAGAGTAGCCGCAATCCCGATGGAGACATTCTTAGCCGACGTAACTTTTGTTGTGGGTTGGTCGTCCGGTGAAGAAAGATTTTATTAACTCCGCAGCAACGGATAACCATAAATCTGTAGATTTCAGCTTTCCTCTTTCCTGAAGTCGCGTAATTCCGCAGGAAATCTATGTGAATAAGTCGGGAACAAAGGTCGTGATTTGTGACTGAAGTCGGTGTCTCATGATCCCGAAACTGTGCACAATGTGCATTTCATCATTGTCCAGCGGTTAGTGTAGTTCCGGATGTCTGATTCAAAAATAATATGAACAGAATTAGAGGGTTTCGCCTACCTTGTTTTTCATTCCAACCCAGAACTTCGCCGCGTGGGATCTCGTGTCACTATTGGCACAGAATCGCAATAAGGCTAATGGCGAGTCATTAATTTGCCTGTCGCGGGAGGTAATGGGGGACGCGTTTTCTCGCGAACACAAAATGTCCATCGGCCACAAATCTTCCATGACCTGCCGCGCTACGCACGCATGTTTGTTTAAGGCGTCCCGACGGCGCCAAGATCATTAGGTCTCGCTCTGTCCCGCCTCGAGCCGCTCCGCTCCGTCCCACTTGGTTCCGTCCCACTCCGCTTCATCCAGCTTGAGCTGCATCCCGCTTCCCCGGTTACTTCTCCCCCGGCCCGCCGGCGTTCCGTCTGCTCTCCGCTTCACCCGCCGGCGTTCCGTCTGCTCTCCGCTTCACCCTGCCGGCGTTCCGTCTGCTCTCCGCTTCACTCCTCCGGAGTTCCGTTTGCCCCGCTTCGCCTTGTCCACCTGCCCGTCTCCGGCGCGGCGATTTGGCGCGTCGCTGGCGGCGCTGACCGTCGCTGCGGGGCTCGGCCTTGGCGGTGGCGCGGCGGCGAGCGCGTATTTTGGCGAGCGCCTGCGCGGCGCCACGGCGGCACCAAGGCCGCGGCGCGCGTGCGTTGCGAGCGCGAGGGCGGGCGCCGGGCCAGACACTCACGCCGCGACGCCGTCCCTGTTATATCGCTTACGGGGCTGCACGCGCTCCGGGGTGCGTTTTATACGACCGGGAAGACGGCGTCTCGTTGGGCGGAGGTGCGCGACCGGGTAACAGTGCTGTTCCCGCCTACCAGCTACTCACCCTGTTGGGGACAGTACCCGGAACAGGATTACGCGCAAAAAAAAAAAAAGTTCAGGTTACGGATAACCACCTACACGCACCTCAAAGACGGTGGCCTGTTGACGGATTTCGTTGATGACAGTTTCACCTGCGGAGTTCGTTGGCTTGCCCGTTCGTGGTTGCCCGAACGGGAACACTGTATGTCTCCGAGCGTGTGAAAGATCTTTCACCGTCACCGCCCCTGCGTTCCCATTTCTTTTTGCCGCTATCGAGCAGTCCTCTCCATTATGCCCACGTTTACTCTCGATGATTGTCGCCAACGGTCACCACTGCCGTCACCTTGCCGCACGCTCCCATGTGTGCGTTCTGTCGGCTTGGTTTTGCACTCATTCACGCGCCTTGCAAAGTCAGCTGTCGTGTGACCTTGTTTCTCACTGGTGTTCCTTCTTCAAGCGCCTTCGCCTTTCGCCTTTGTTCTCTTTCTCCGCCTTCCATATCTTTTTTTGCACCGCCAGTTCCACGGTTCCTCGATTTGTTTTCACCCTTCCCTTTTTCCTTTTTAATTCTCCAAAAAGAAATGATATATTTCCTTGCGGCCCGTTTTTTAACTTTGATGTGAACTGACGCGTGCCTCGGTTTTGACACTGTTGCCTAAGTGTTGCTGGGCCGGCGTGGCTAGCTCCGCGTCTTCTAATGTGCACATCCAGATGCGCCCGTCTCGCATTTCATGGAAAACGACGTCGCTGTTGCAACAGGCAGAGAAAAAAGCACGTTTCAATGTTTGGGAGAGGAGTTGTTGCGTCAGTGGTGCTGCTTCGGTTTTTGTGGAGTTGTCATATTTTTCAATCCCAAACAGCTCTTCAGTAACTGTGCGTGTCTTAATTACTAGTTATAAATAAATTCTTCAGCATCTACATAACTACTAGGTACAGGCTTTTACATGACCTTCTACATTATTTCCGTTCTTACTGGTCTAAGTTTCTTCAGTTACATTCGTATCCCTTCAATTTGAAGTTGCAACCTTAGAATGATGTTGTTCTGAATTCGAGAAGAAGAGCATATACCAGAGTTTTGAGTTGTCTGATAGAGATGCATACAAATGTAAATGCAACTATGTCAATTTTTTTAGACTTTTATCTACTAGTATGATTTGAAAATTGTTTTAGAATGTTGAAGCTCTGGCATAGTTAAAATACGTCAAATCACAATTTTCAAAAAAATGTCAGATAAAGCCTTGTGCTTCTGAGACCGAGACAATTGATTTACTCAATAGTTATATAACAGCATTCTAAAAAAATACTTCGCTTTGCATGTCATGTTTTACGAGAATTTCCACAGCAACGAATTTGTATTCAGCGATTGTCAATTGAAGCATTATATGCTAATGTGTCTTCCGTTGGTTGATCCTTCTTTGGCACAGTTAACATTATAATCGTGCTCAATAGAGCACTATTTTGGGCGGGTAATTGTCGTCGGAGCTGTTGAATAGGGTGACGTCATTTCCTCCGAAACTCTGTCGTCATTCTTCGAAGCCTGAAACGAACGGATTTACCATGTGCGGGGTGCGTGCGTTCTGTCGCACTGTCGCGTACGCCATTCAGAATTCCCTAAGCATGTTTTGTTGTGAATGGCCTGGTTTCGCCGTGTACGGAAAAGCGATGCCTCTTCAGAACCGTTCGTGGAGGCCTTACAGAGTTTTCACTCAAGACGAGGACATTGCACCGTAGGCTGTGGAAGATGTTGGAAAGAAGTGAAGTCAATTTAACACCGACCCGGTGACGGCGATGTCAAGGAATACGCAGGTAGGAGATTAAAGAGATTATTCAATGCAGCAGAATATACAGGAGAGAGTAGAGATTATGGACCAATGGAGCAGGAACATTTCAATGTCAAATATTGTTATGTTCAGAATTAAAAGTCTCGAAGCAACAAAATTAAAATACCGTGGGGGGAAACAGCATATTTTACACTTTTTGTAAAGTTTGCTTTTTAATTGAAAACGTTAACTCTCGAGCTTTTTTGCATAGTTCGTTAAGGAAACTGTAATAATCCTGATGTTGGGTATGTTTGACTAATGAGTCATTCGCTCGCGTGTTCGTTGGGGACAGAGTGGGTAAAACATAGAATTTTGCTTTGCTGGTTATGTTCGCCGTATGTAGTGCGGACCACCGGCAACGTGTGTTCTCAAAAATCTTGTCGAACAGTGGACGATGTAGAAGCTTGATGGGGCGGGATGGTTACGCCCAGTTCGCGAACTGCTGCCGATTTGTTACAAAAAAATTTCATGGAAAAGTTAAACGACGTATACTTTACGCTCGCTCCATAGCGCTCTTTCAGCGCGAGTGGCAGCAGAACACAGCGGAGATCTATCGCTCGGTTTACGCACTGCAGGCCATTCCTGTTTAAAAATCTCGTCGAAGAGCGAACGATGCATGCAGAGGGCGCCTGCTCGCTCCCTGGGTGGGTGGGCCGAACACGCACGAGAGAAGAGAGGTCGGTGTGGAGCGAGACGAGAGGAGCGGGGCGGAGAAGAGAGAAGAAAGGGATAGCGACTGGGCGGAGAGAAGAGAAAAGAGAGCGGGCCGGGGAGGAGAGGAGTGAAAAGAGTGGAACGGAGCAGGACCCGGGAGAAGAGAGAAAAGAAACGGAGCGGAGCGGGATGAGACGGAGAGGGAAGGGGAGTGAGAGGAGCGGAGAGGGAAGGGGAGTGAGGGAGCGGAGAGGGAAGGAGGAGAGGAGCGGAGAGGGAAGGGGGGGGGGAGGGGGTGAGAGGGAGCGGAGAGGGAAGGGGAGTGAGTGAGAGGGAGCGGAGAGGGAAGGGGAGTGAGTGAGAGGGAGCGGAGAGGGAAGGGGAGTGAGTGAGAGGGAGCGGAGCGGAGAGGGAAGGGGAGTGAGTGGGAGGGAGCGGAGAGGGAAGGAGGAGTGAGAGGTCTGGCGCCCGGAAGCGCCCATTCGAAGACCCCGGGGGGGGAGGGCGCGAGCTAAGTATAGCCGGGGGGGGGGCCGGCAACGCTCCCAGCGCCCCGCCCGCTCCGCGCGGTTACGTCAGGGCACTGTGCGCGGGTCAGCGAGGCGTTGCTGCAAGCCGCGCCGCCCAGCCCAGCCCAGCGCAGCGCGGCGCAACGCGGCCAAAATATCGCCCGAGTGTTGTGATTTCGCGGTGGGGAAAAAGAGTGGGCTACTACGGTCTGTTTCCGAAGGAAATGGAGAGTGGAGTGCAAAGAAACTCCTCGGAAGAGCAATGGAATCGATTTTTATGTAGACAGCAGCCTCAGAGAAGCTCTTGAGGCCAAATCACTTCGCGAATTTTATTGAAGTTTGTGTCCTGTAAATACATGTTTTTTTCACTTTACAGCTTCGAGAATATACAGCGTCCCTTTCACAGGAAAATCATTAGAGCGTTGTTCTGTTTTGCTGTTCGTATTGTAGGATGCTTCACTATCAGGAGAGAAAACGAATGTTCATTATCAGAAAATAATGCTTCTTGATGTGAAATAGTCATTATTTTGTATTACTGTTGTTCACGTGAAAATCGGACAGATACGAGGAAGGCCAGAGAAAAATTCAGTTCTGCGTTGGGAAAGTTGTGAGTCAGATGCGTGACGTACCAGTTTCATCATACTGCGATGTGTTGCCTGTACTCGCCAAGGAATAGGTCAGCGAGTTAATCTTGTAGTTGAAGTTTGTGTTTCGTTGATATATCCAGCGTGGTCCAACTTTGAGAGTTCGCACATTCCGATTTCCTGCTTGGGACTATTTCTTGAACATGTAATCGCGACCTGTAGAATATTGGCTCAGTAAGCTGTGGGCATCTCTGTATCCTCTACAGTGAAGTGTTACTGCGGAAATCTTCTCGACAACGCTGTCTTCTGCAGGTGAATGCTCCTGTCTTATCTCGGTTCTTTACGCTGTGAAACGTACGTTCTGCTGGCTAGGGAGGTTGAAGATTCGAGAACTCGTTGACCTACTTGAACCTGGACGTAAATCCGTATGGGAGAGTTGAGATTTCTCTTAGCACGTTCAGATGTGTGTTTTATAGGTAGTCGCTTATCTTCGTTTCTCGGGCATCTTCACTCTCCTTTTCCTGTTCTCGTTTATTTTATTGCCCAGTGAATTAAGACAGACGTATGCAGTACTGTTGCACTTCACGTTCGGATACTGAAAACAGTATTTTCCTTTCTTGATGGTCTAATGTCAATTAAATGTTTAAAGAAATAAAGAAGATGAAGTATTATTATAGAAGTATTGAAGGGCAAGAAGACGTGAGAGTGAAATTATTTTGAAAGAGAAGTAATATTTTATTAAAGAAGTGAAGTAATATGTTTCTCATGAAGATTGGTAAATGTTAAAATAAGCGCTTTCAGTAGTTGCGAAACATTGGATAATATCTTTATAAGTTCCTCTTTTATTATAAATGGCTCGAGTCACGAATGTTCTAAGTTTTAATCGTATTTTAATACTGTGTACTTGTTCTTTATTTAGGCATAGTTTCCTAGAAGCTGTGTACTCCCAGTTCAAGGTACTCACACGCGTGCCATTATTTCCACTTCACTCCCATGACGGAATTCAGCATTGGACGAGGTTCCTTCTCAAATCCTTTCATTTTCCTCGAATAATAGCATCTATTTATACAGAAGTATTAGCGTAACAACAACAGAAAATGGCGGCGCACCTTTGTCAGAATACCGACGCGTCATTGGGGCGTTACCAGACCACTCCGCGCACCAAAAAAAAGGGGAAAAAAAGAGGGGTCGGCGGCGTTTGGCGCTGGTTTGGGAAACGGCAGCTCCCACCTCCGTTCTCGCCTGCCGGCCGTTGCGTAATGGAGCCAGTCCATGCGATAGGGCGGACCTTGGCGGCCGAAACGGATGGACGGGAATTATAGCTGGGCGATGGCCATCGGGAGGGCGGGCGCCTATGCTGTTATGTAATACAATTCGGAGGATGGCGCCCCTCGCCGAGGCCAGGGTGACAACGATCACTAAATCTTCCGTGTGATCATGAGTTGTTACAGTATTATTGCTATCGTTTTTTTTCGGCTGTTTCGATGTTGTTCTATTAGCGTTTGAATAACGATGGTTTTCGTTTTTTGCTTTGCAAATCTTAATGAAGTTTGTATTAATTATTCTTATATCTTCGGGTGTCGATGTTCGCGAGTAATTATTAGTCAATTTGACGAAGTTATTGATCATTCTTCATTTAGATGTAATTTCAATTCATTTAATTTGCATGAAATGGTTTGCATTGCATCGATGTACAATATTGGAAATGTAATTTAGATTTTTTTTTGTCGTGAAATGGACGAGCGTTTGGAGGAATTAATTGCCAATACTTCCGCTGCAATCGGGATCACCATCTCTTCTTTTTGGTTGTCGAAACCAATAAAACATTACATCTATGTCAAAATAATGCTTCATGCTACAGTTAATTTACATCTTTAAATATATTGTTCCGAAAACGTAATTATTAGTGGAAAAATAAGTTGGGTATGGAAATGGAAGGGATACAGTTCAGTCAACATTGACGATATGATGGGTTTCTCTCATGCCATATGGTGTTGATGCATTGTACTATCGTCTTTTGTGAGGCGTGCGTTGTTATTGGTATAAGGAAAGATAGAAGACGACGAAGCAACTGGTCACCTCGCCTCTCGTAATGGCGCTAATAAAGATACCGAAAAAGTCTGCCGTAATGTGTGCGTACACGATCGTTTGTTGCCCCCGAGACCCTTTGGAACCAATTAGTCGGTAGATGAAACACGTACTGGCGATTTCAGATAAGAAGCGATCCGCTGTTCATGAATGGCCTTTGAGCATTGCACATAACGCTTGAGAAGTCCTCCCTCTCTCTCCGGCGAGTCCGCCGTAAGTAGACTTATCAGGCGGCTTACACACGCATCGCTTTAATAAGCGCGCCCCTTATCATCTCATTTGAGATGAATGGGCGAATGAAGGCGGAAGGCTGTTCGATTCGCCGCGAGGAGATGCGAAATAAAACTCTCGGTGGGTGGAGATAGCGGAAGATGCTCGGTAGACCGTTGCCGACGTATCGCGGCCATTCCGCCCGTCGATGCGATTTGTCTTATCGCGTCAACAGACGCTTCCGTGCGACGCAATTAAGATCCAATGTTTTTCGGAAGTAGCGTTTTATGGATGTGATTGCGTGAAGAATATTCGTTGTGGTTGTAGTTTGCTCCCCTTACGCGTATTTGTTACTCCCGTCTCGGAGCTCGTGGAGGCTGCAAACGTCTCTGGAGCGGTTTTAATGAGTGAATCGTTGATATTGCAGAAAATATAAAATATGTAAAATAAATTAATGTAAAATTTTAATTTTGGAAGCTTCGTTTTAGAGGCGTATATCTAGAAATAGGATGAAGTTGAATGTCAAGGGATGCTCGTAATATGATAATTGAAAACTTTGGGTCGCATGAAATGTTTTCAAAGAGTGTCTGATCATTTTTGAGTTCAGAACGTAATTACTATTGTAACTTCGGTTTGCAATCCCTGCTTATTTAAAATGAATGAAAAACCTGATAAGAATCGTCCTGTAAGGAAAAGATTACGTTCATTAGCCGTTTTAAAATTATTTTCACTTTCGAAGATTTCGAGTGTGTAAGGATCAAAACCTAATGAAATGGTAAATTGTAAGGCCACTCGAAAAAAATATATATATATATATCCTTACGTAAAATCAAAAGTTTCTTAATCCAGGAATACGATGGCAGAGAGGAAGTAGAGTTTGATACATGACAAAAGATTCCTTAGTTGGCTCGTGTCAGATACTTCCATAAATGGTATGGACAGCCAGAGAAAAAACACCCGGAGAGTCGAAGGAAAGTAAACATTATATGAGAGTCACGGCTCGTAATATTCAATCGAATGGAATGGATTTGAAAGACATCCAGTTGCTGAACACACATGTAAGACAAATAGTGTCAACATCACACCGCCGATTACGGATGTTTAAAATTCAAAACCTTCCGTATTTCAGTGGATTAGTGTTTGGTATTCGTTTCCATTGTGGAAACGTTTGTTAAGGGCGTGTTTCCTCCTCCGCGTTATCATAATTGCTTAAATCTTCCGTCGGGGAGGCCGAGTTTCCTGGGCGCGCGGGCGCGTCAATTGGCCCCATGTGCTTGCCTGTGTGGACGTGGGTGGGGCGGGGGCAGCGGCCGTCAACCTGCCAGCGACCCAGTTGGCGCCGCCGCCGCCGCCGCTGCGCCTGACTCAGCGCTATGGCAGCCGCCCGGCACTTCCTCTGCGGCGGCGTCCCCCGAGGACGCACTTTCGCCCAGGCGGCGGCCCGGCGAATAGGGCAGTGCCCCGTGGCGCGGCACGGCACCCAAGCCCGCGCTCCACGCAGTGGTGTAGGCGCGGGGGAGGAATATGCAGAGGCGTCAGCTGCGTGAAAAAATAAAAAAGGCTCTTTCCTCGCTTATCCGTGCGTTGCGTTGGAATAGAAAGAAAACTGTCTGTGCCTGGCACGAAACATTTTTTTTTCTAAATAATGTGTACGTAGGTTAGAAGTGTAGGCAGGAAAGTATTTTTATAAGTTTTAAAATAATAGACAGGTACTATATCTGTAACTAGTATTTCACCTTAAAGTATTTTAATAAGCCGCGACGATACATAAACTATCGTAAGAAATTCGTATTAAATATTATTTTATTGCACTCGTTAACTCGGTCGGAACGTCACTTGTTTGCAAATTATTACTAGTGGAATTATCTACAGTGTGAATCAATGTTATTGTGTACCCGGAACTTTTCAAACTCCAAAAATAGTGCACGGAGTGGAAGTATTTGGCCTGAACTGTTCCTCTCGATTCCTTTTCTCCTCACACTCCTTGGAGTTTTTATTTTTGCGTTGCATTTATGGAGTTCTGTCATATAGTGTGCGTGTAAGGTGCTGGTCTCCCATTGGAGAGAGGTCGTTGGTCTCCAGCGCTCCTGATGTTCGGCTGTCCTATGCAGCGCGGGGACATGACTTTTTCGTCTCCACCCCCCACCCCCCCCTTTACCCATTTCGTGGAATCATTCCGGCGGCGATATCGCTTTCGTCACACGCCGATTCGGCAGGCCTGTTCGCCGGACCGTTCCCTCGTGAGTCACGACGTGCGGTCGGGGTTGAAGTGCGGGGACGAATTCTCGCTGCGGTGGAACAGAAGTTGTTTATGAACAAACTGATTTTAAAAGATATATATATTTTCTTGGTGTTGACGAATCGGAAGAGTAAACTAATGACTAATTCTAAAATCGTGAAATACTATTGTTGTGGGAGCTCGAACAAGTTGATTCTGACGTTTCAAGTGTGAAGTCGTGACTAAACTGATTGGGTCTGGTCGTTTTTAGGCGTGACCACTTAAATTACTTGTTCTTCCTATGAGTGACGAATCTGTTGTAAAATCGACATTCTTTGTTCTAGAAACTTCACCCAACAAAGATATAACTATAATGGAAATTCCTAGGAAATGTATATTGATATAGACGTCGTATTGATACTCCTGAATCATTGCATTTCTAATTCAGTGATATTTCTTTTAAATAGTTGGATGAGTAACTAAGAATCCGGGAGCAGAAGGTCACAACTCACTTGTGTGCGTGTCAGTTTATCAGTGGTGATGACCAATCAGGGTCGCATCCTGAGTTTGAGGACTGCACTGTCTCATTAGAGAAGATGTGAGGAGAGGAAGAAGAAAAATGTAAGAGATGTCTGTTGTAGTTAGGTGCATTTACTTTCTCTAAACAATTTGTAACCATTCATTAGGGGACACTCCAATGTTCGACTAATTGAAGACAAGCCCTCCAATATGAACACCTTGCATCAAGAGTTAGTCCTATTCTCTTTTGTGGAAAAGATTTATATCCCCTCAGATATGAGCTGGGTCTCTTTATGTTTATTCCTTTCACTCGGAAACTTACGAAACATTGGCAATTACTATCGGTTCTTATGGACGCTTTTTCCTTCCACCACATGGTGTAGTGCGTCTTGCGCAAAATTCGACGAATCGACGCTGAAGCCCTAGAGGCCCTTGATGAGCGTGTGGTTTATCGGAAGGGTCCAAGGCGGCTCCGCTGCACTGGAGTGGCCCTCGGCGGGGGCGGCGCAGACGCTGTGCCCGGCGTGCGGGCGGACAGGCATCCGGATGCCGACTAGATCTCGTTACCGACAGCTGCTGGCGCGGCGTGACGTGGCGCGGCGTTTCTCTGCCTGCCCCCTCCCCCCCCCCGGCCCCTCTACGCCTCCTGCTGTTCCGTCTCGTTCGTTTCTTCCTCCCATTTTGAAGTTTGAGTATAACCCTTTCTTGTTCTTTTGCTTTTTTGGTTGGCCTTCGTTTTTCGCTTCGTTCTCTTTTTTATTGGTCGATCCTTTCGTTTTTCAGCGAGCCCTCCGTGTTCGTTTTAGACGCTTACAGCATCTCTGGCTTTTCTTCACCCCCTCCTGCCTCGCATGTATATCGTTCGCGGTAAATTTTTGGGCCGTCGTCGATCCTTCACTGGAATTGTATCTGCCAACGACACGTAACGATTTGTTTATTTTATTCTCTCGTCTGCCACCAAATTTTGCGCCATCGTGCGCGTGGAGTCTCGTCTGTTTATTAAATCTTTCACTTCTTATCCCTTGGGCCTGTTCAGATGAGTTATCTTTTGTCGAGATTTTCCTGTGCCGTTTTTTCACTCGACCCTCTGCGACGTATGCCAGTACTCCCAGTTCTGTTCCCGTGATTGCGGCTTTGTGCTTTCAACTGTTCACCTCTCCGTCTTGGACTGGTATGTTCTCATGCGGAGGCTATCTTTAACATCCTTCTTTTATTCTCGTTCTCTCCACTCGTCTGTCATTGTCCACACTCTCTTGCTGCGGTTTGTCTCTGCTTCCAAATTTTTGTTTTATTTCTAGCACTATGACTCCTCGAAATTGTCAACAATTATTCATCGTTCCCTGTATATTATTCACCATAAATTCTGACGTGTCCGTCTCCCGTGCTTTCAACCGCTGTGGGTGCCTTATCTTCCATTCTCATTCCGCAGCCTTCTCAGTTTCATCTCCTCGATATTTTTAACCTCGTCAACATACCGCTGTCTACCATGTGAGCCTCAATTAAACCACCACTATCTTTTCCTCCTAGCCATCACTTTTCACCATTAGTTTCCGCTGCTTCCATTTTATATCACGCTGCTCATCTTTCCTATTTCATTCTTCCCGGTCAATGCTTTAGAACGCTTCTCGTACGTCATCGGTTCCTTCTTTCATCCTCTTGCATCGCCGCTCTTGGCGATGCCTCCGTCTTCGTCGCCGCCGCTGCTCTCGCCGTTGCTGTTCCCGCTTCCGCCACCGCCACCGCCGCCACTACCACTGCCACCGCCACTGCCGTTACTCCCGCCCTATTCTGCCCCCCCCCATACAGTCGATGCTCCCGGCCAGCCATCGCTTCCGCCGACGCCGTAACTTCTCCAACTCCCGCCAGTGGCTGCAGCCGCCGCATCCACCACCGCTGCCGCCCACGCAGGCGCGGCGCGGCGTGTGTCACCGCCGCCCTGTTCGGAGGCGCCCCAGCGGCGCGGGAGGAATGCACGGCCTGTTATTTCTGGCCAGCCGCAGGCGGAAGAGAATGCGGCGGCGGCGGCGGGGGGGGGCGGCGGGCGGACGGGTGGGGCGCGGCAGGCGGGCCGGGAGGCGGGGGGTCGTTGGGGGCGGGCGGAGTGGGGCGGAATGAGATGCTCCCAAGCGGAAGTCGCTTGGGCGGCGCCGCACTTAGCGCCTGGTTTACACGACGCCTCATTAGGCGTTTTTCGGTGGACGAGCATTTGAGCACCGCCAGCCAGCGAGTGCGTGTGTGTGGGTTGGGAGGAGGCGTTGGCTGTCGGAAGGAATAGGACAGGGTTTGAGGCAGAGACAATAACTGCTTAGGGTCTCGCTGGCTGCGATAATGAATACGCAGCATGAATACAATACGGAGTTTGTTTGATTGATGGATAACAGTTGCTCAAGGTTAAATAGTTATGGTGTCAATGTTACGTTTGTTGTATTGTTGACTATTAGACAATAACCATTTAGCATTTGTTTTTAAATACAATATGTATTCTTACGCGATTAAATTAATTATCCCAATTCAATTACACAGACAATCAGTATGTTATTGGTTTGGGTTGAATTAATTTTAGTCAATTAATTTTGTATTAAAGAACGAGACCATTACAAGAATAATATTTTTTTCTTGGCCTTCATATCTGGAAATATAATGACAGTAAGGTTTATGAATTTACTTTGTGGAAGTACTCGTTTGTAGAATTAGTTCTCCTCGTTGAATTTTCACGTCTGAGAGAAGTGTTTGTCCTCTCGTATACAAGAGTAAGGTTCTATATACTCCCCTAAATACGAAAAGAAGACAACGGGAAAGTACTCTATTAAACTTTATGCACGTATACTGTTTTAGAAAATGTTCTGGAGAAGCCGCAAAATCGGGATGTGTAGAACAGTTACGCCCACTTCTTGGACCGCCGGCCTAGTGCCTGGCCGCGGGCGGAAAGTGTAAGTAGCGGCAGACGGCGGGTGGGCCCATTAGCAGTCCGCTTGGAAAAGTGCCCCGTCTCTAAGAAATTAAGCGCGCTTTTATTGCACGGAGCGTTCACACCACTTTATTTCGGCCGCCTGTCCTCCGGCTCGTAATTTTTCCCTAATAACGTCTTTTCTTTTCCTCGAATGTTGCCTTAAACAAGCTAAAGAACGACGTGATTACCCCGTTGACTGTTGGGTGACACACCTCTTGCAGTCTCCAAGAGCACTGGACCAGATATTCGAAGGAAAGAAAAAAAGAAAAGTGATTCCAACAGCTCGGATGCGATCCAACTTTTCTCGTTTTGGAATCGAAGGATTTCAGATGCATTCACGTGGGCTGGGTTATTGAGCCTTATGCGTTCAATGCGGTTGTCTGCTGCAACCGTGTAAGTTGCTGCATTGTCTTTGAATTAGTTGAAACTGCATGTTTTCATCAAACTACCAAACTTTTTGTAATTTATTCCCTCTTGGTTGGTAACGATGTGGATCCGTTCGGTATGCGATGCGAGTGGGAAAACAAATTGGTTCTTGGCGTATTGTAAATATCAAACTTTTTATTTAGCTCTGAAGGCAGTTTGTTCGTTTCGAGATGGTATCTGCTCTGACGAGTAATGTGAAAGGAAAGAAAATGTATCCGGCGTCGTTTCATCACAATATTTCCGTGGCGAAGTCTTTGTCAGCAGGCAGAACAAAGCCTGGCTCGTCTCCAGGGCCGACTGAAACGCGCGAAAAGTCGACAACACGTAACAACCTGTGTCCCGCGCGCGCCTTCCGCCCGAGGAGAAAGCTTCCCTTCTTTCGCGGAGCGCAAATAGCCTCCGAGTAGACGCCACCCCTACCGTAAAAGCTGGTGCTGAATCGTCACCACCACCGCCGCATATTCCTTCGTCGCCGTCCTAGGATAACGCCCTCCGACTCGCCCGGTTTCGCCTCCGACTCCTCCGACAGCAGCTCTGATTGTGACGTGTCCCCTGCCGGAGGCTGGCGCAGTAAGGCTCCCACAGACCGGCGCGGTAGATCCGCAGCGGGTGCGGCGCGGAATGATCCGAGCTAGGCGCAGCCGCTGAATTCGCGGGGCCGTTCACACCGGAGCGTCAATGAGGAGTCAGCATTTGGTGACGGTTGGCAAGGTCGCTCGTCCTAGAGGGGAGGGAAGACTCCCGAACACGGGCGGACTTCCACGAAACTCCAGCTGCAGCGGAAGAAACGCGTCGGACTGCGTTACAAATTTCGCCGCCGATTAATCGCTGGCAATCCGTTGCCGCGACGCTCGCCTACCGCGCAGGTCTAAACGTGCTCGTATGGCAACACGTGACGCGAACCTTCCGCTGCGGATCTACCGCGTCAGCTGTGGGAGCGTGTAGGGGGAAGGACGGCGCGCAGAAACGCCAGTTCGCTCTCCGGCGTACACAGTCCGGCGTGTGTTAGGATTGGTGATCCGACGCTTTCTCCTCGGCGGGGGAGGGTGTGGGTGCACAGTTTAGACCGCGGAAAGCGCCGCGCCGTGTCTTCCGCCGGCGCCGCCCCCGCACGCGCCCGACGGCTGCCCAAATAAACGCACCCGGTAGCGAGCGGCCCGCGCTGACCGCTCGGAGAAAGGGTCCATCCACTGCCGGTCTACTTCCGTACTCTCGCGTGTAACGCGTCTTCTGTACTGGTGCCCCCGAGGGCTTTCACGAAAGTGCATTGATCTCACCCCATTTCGTTGTTCTCGTCTCTCTCTCGTTGCTCACTAGGATTTTTTGCTCGTATGATTGGTTTTTTTTTTTTTTTTTTTTTCTTCGTCCATTGCTTACTGGGTACAAAGCAGGACCGAGTGGTTTGCAGTAAGCGATATGCCTAATGTAAAGTGTGTGACTTTGGACCACAGTCTGAAAATCTTCTGCATGTACGTTATTCTGTTAGTCGTTATGATTAAATACGAGCTTCTCGGTTACGCAGATGTATTATGGCACAATGGATTTCGGAATAGAATTTTTTTTTATTTTTCGTACTACGTTTATGAGAAGACAGATGACTGTTTATATTTTTAAATCCATTTTATCACCGATCGGCAACCAACAATAGCCATCTCCAAGATTTCATTGACCCACGATCTGGTAACGTGCATATTCGGGGCTGTTCGTTCCAAGGCGCCCTGCATCGTGGCGAAGAGGAGCCGGCGGCGTGCGGACGACGCTCTTTCATTGTCTGCTGTTGCCTGTTGCAGGTGAAGCGCGTGGCAGGCGTCTCTCTCTCCTGCGGACTCAGATGCAAGGTCAGGGTCTTGATGCCTGCTCGCCTGACTACACTGCCACTCTGGGGAATACACACACCCAACACGTACACACTTCCCGCCTGCATATTGAATAATTTAAATATTTGACTTGTGTATGTATATAAAAAAAATGTGTCTGTTAATAGCAAGAACTAAAGCTTTCGGCCTCATCGACTCAAGTTTGCATCTGTGCTCGGTGCATCTTGATGGTAATGGAATTTTTAACCCCAGCTTTTTTTCATTAGAGTTTGCAGCATGCCTTCTCCTAATGCCTGTGAACATGAGCGATACAGCTTGAAGAGGAGTGGATGATAACGAATGACTTTGATTCGTAGGAAAATTTGTTATACGTTTTGGATCATTTGATTTAAATGTTAAACGATTTCTGGGCACTGTTCCAAACTAAATATTACGTAAGGTATCACAAATATTTCATCCGAATATTCTTCATTTCTTAATTTTGAATTATTTAATGACGGTAGTTTTACAGTAATCCTGTTCGTTGAAATGTGTTTCGAATGTTTGCTGTTTGCAGTCGACTAACTTTCTAGAAATAGGCGGATCTCTACAACCGCTTGCAGATTTGTCATCAGTATGCAATGTAACCAAATATTTTTGAAAATTGAAATGTTCTTGAAACAGAAAACGGAGCGTTTCCTGGAATATTCTTGGGTCGTGAAACTAAGAAAAGATCAACTGAATCTGCGTCTCACAATGCCTATGTCTGTTATATATAACTCCCTAGAACCTATTATTGGAGTGGGCGTAGCAGATTCCTCTTTGACGTGAAATATGAGCCCTAAAATATCACGAGAGCAACATGCTATCATCAGTTTCCATGGCGTTGTAGATCATTCTGGTGATCCAAGCTTGACAGTGCTACAGCTGCATGTAAAAAGAATGAAAAGGCTGCATGGCTTCTATAGAATAAATGTGGACGCCAGTTTATAATGGTGCTCACACTTCATTGTTTTTGTAAGTTCCTTTTTATCAAGTCTCCGAAGTTCCTGAGGTGCCGAGGTCAGACACGCATAATAGTTTTGCAGATGTTACTTAAGGAACACCAGAACAATTCATTTCTCCTGTAAGGTTGGAGAGTTCAGTTATCTGCAACTCCCTATCTACTATATTTTGGTTGTGTGTGTGTTTCTTAGATTACATAGTTTTCTGAGACTTTCCTGGTTAAAATGCATTGTTATGTTTAGCCATTGCATTTTAGATGCAGTATCAGTATTTTAAATTGAAGAAAAAGTATTTATTATTACAACTCCCAAGAAAAGATAGCGGCAGTAAGAGGTATGTTTTAGCTTTATTATTGAAATAAAATTAAATCAAAATAACTTATGAAAGTCTGCATCTCATACGAAATTCTCCCGTTGTAGTACCATACACGATCGGAACTGATATTTAACTTTCACGATAAGTACTATTTGTAGATAACACAGAACAAGACTGGTATTTGATTCATATACGTTACCTTGTGTTGGGCACGTTTCGAACATAATTCTGTACAGCGTGTGTAGTAGTATGCTTTTCTCCCAGAACGCCGCACAATAAATTGTTTTCTGGCATTTGGAAAAATATAAAAATAAAATCGTCCCGTCGCCGCTTTGGACGTGGACGAATGTGGTGCGCGAGTTGGCGAGGAGGGCACTGCCTCCCGGCGCCAACGACGTGTTTACTAGCAGCCGCCGCTGCCTCCGCCACTCCCGTCGCCGCTGCCGCCATCCCCGGCACTGCCTCTGCCACTGCCACTGCCACTGCGACTCACAGGTACCACTCCCACCACCGCACCGCCTTCGCGGCCGCCACTACCACCACCACCCACCACCCACCACCGCCACCCACCACCACCACTACCGCCACCCGCCACCACCACTACCGCCACCCGCCACCACCACTACCGCCACCCGCCACCACCACCACCACCACCACCACCACCACCACACCGCCACCCCCCACCACCACTACCGCCACCCGCCACCACCACTACCGCCACCCGCCACCACCACACGCCACCCGCCACCACCACTACCGCCACCCGCCACCACCACTACCGCCACCCCACCACCACTCCCCACCGCCACCACCACCCAGTGCGCACTCACCACCTCCACCCACCTACCCCACCGCTACCTAGGCGAAATGGCGCGCGTCGCCAACGGCTGCTGATGCGCGTTGACTCTGCCTGTTCCTTGGGGGCCCGGCGCTGGCGCACTCTCTAGGAGCGAAATGGCGCGACGCGCGTCGCCAACGGCTGCTGATGCGCGTTGACTCTGCCTGTTCCTTGGGGGCAGGAAGCGAATGGTAGAAAGGTGATGGAACTGATGATTGGATTCCAAGTTGACAAATAGCTCTTGCGTTATGGAATCATCTCGTGAACTAGGTCCTTTGAACAATATTTTTAAATATTTTTATTTGGGTCAAACACTTTCATTGTTATTGTTAACACGTGATTTTGAATTGTTAAATTGCAACAAACAGTCGGACCTTGAACGAAATCTGTCACGACCTGATATTCTGAATCCTTTTGTCAGAAGAAAGATTTGCGAAATCCTCTTGTATTTTGACCCGTTGCCTTATTTTTTTGTCACAAAGGAAACAAACCCTATTAGCATGTGGGGAAAACTCGAAGAAAACTGACGTCATAGTAAAGGCTTATTACTGTTACGAGTGCAAGTTGGAGTTTGACAGTTGCTTGTAGTAAAAGTTGCACAATCAACCATGATACGCGAAACACTATAATGAGGTTGTAGTTGGGGAAGGGTTTACGGAAGCACTTTCCACGTTTTTATCAGTTATTTTATATCGTCGGTTCTCGTTATCTCGCCTGAGGATATTTGACTGTGCACTTTTACAGACGTGTGGTTTAATTTCATTACGCAATAAGGAAAACCCCAGTAATTTATAGTTCTTGTCTAGGCTACGTTTTGTACCCATCGGCTGGTAGCTTGAGTTGCGCATTAGTTTGATGTGGAATTGAATTAGTTTTAGCGTTTCGTACTAAGAATAATTTCGACGAAAGGGAATTATGCAGAGCGTATTGATTTTTATTGTATTGCCTTATTTGCCAAAAGTTGTTTTTTATTCACATTCTTTATATTTACGCCCAATTTCTCCGAAGAAAAAAAAAGAAGTTGAAATGCACAGCAACCTTCTCTGCGCGTGTTAAGGTGGCTCATATGTATCGCGCCCACACCAGTGACGGTGCCAAAGGACGTTCAAGCAATTGGGAGTACCTCCCCTATGCATTGTGCCGTGACCGAGACCTCTGTCGTGCTAGTGGCATTTTAGTGTCTCGGCCTTTCGAACCTACTAATGCGCCACGAATGATAAAATAGCATTTCGAGTAAAATTACCGTGCGACGTCTTTGGCGACGATGGGTCTTCACACACGCGCGGCGCGGCGCCGCGGTCACGTTATACTCGACACCCGATGGCTTGCCAAAGCACCTTGTTTGTTGTGGACGCCTAATGGTCATTAACCAGGCGTTGGGGGGTGGCGCTGGAAGTCGTCGCTTGCGTCGTTACGTTGGTGTACTGAACCAGCCAGCATCCACGTAGGAAAGGTGGACCTGTGGAAGAGTAGTTAAAGAGTGTTTTGCCGTTTTCAAAAGATATCATATGGGGCGAAGAATAATATTAACAGCAAATTAAGGAGTTTCAAAAAATGTATTTAAACCCTTTATTTATGAATGAAGCACTCGTACTTAAATAGAAATTGAATATAATATTCTATTATTACTTTTATACCGTACTGAATCTTTTGTTTCGTCGTGTTGTCCAATGCCCAAATGTGGGCCAGAACTTCAGTTCACGCGTATGCTTTTCCCGAGACCAACTTGAGCAATCGCGTTATTTCTGCTGCGTCCGCCCACACGGAGTTTCAAGAAGACTTCCGTTATGTACATTTGACTAATTGTTGTAAAGGAAAGCGCTAGTACGTAGAAGTTGGGAGAAGCGCTAAGTAATCGTCAATGAAGCGCCAAACGGCGACGTCTGGCCGCCTCGCACTCTGCAAACACTCTTCCACGACCCCCCTTACGTTACCGGAGCTTCGCGTCGACCATGTGCCGAATCCCGCGTTGGGCAACCGCTTCCCCGAATGCCGGTGAAAGGCACGCGTTGTTTACCGTGCACACGGCGGGCGTCGTTGCGCGGGATTTCCGCGGCGCGACGTGCGGTGGCGAGCGGCCGGTCTGGGAGGGCGCCCGTTGTTTCGCTGATGAACGACGCGCCGCGTCGCGACGCTCGCCGCCCGCCACGGCGCGCCGTGGCAACGAGACGTGGCTGGCGCCGCCCCGCCTCGCCCCGCCCCGCCCCGCCCGCCCCGGCGCCCGTAGAATCTGGAACTCGCCGCGCTCGTGGTTTGTTTTATTTTCGTCGCCTGTTTTCTTGTAGGTTTTCTAAGTGACGCAGGGGTTTGGATTTGGGATCAAGTTCGCGGAGCCGAAAGTTGCGGGGTCGACACACGCATAAACCTGAATGGTTTTCACCTTGATTACTGCGTGGTTGGTTTCTCTTACCACTAAATGTTACTTGTGAATCGTTTCACCTTGAATCACTCGTTTATCATAAATCACCCCCTCACGACACCCCCTAGCAATCATCTAGTGGAATGCAATGGCAAATCATCACTGTGACCATCTGCACGGGAAATGGTAGGTTAAAGTATCAGCCCCTCCCTCGCCAACGATTGGGGAAGGAGTACGTATCTCCTTTTATTTTCTGTCGTGATTGACGCCGTTTCAATTGTGGTCATTGAGTGGCGGCTGCACGGATTCCCTTCTCTCGTGTGACCCGATGTGCAGGAACACTTTTTCATATTATTACTAAAAGTGTTTGGCGAGGACTAAACATTGTGGGTTATCGATTTGTCTACTGACATTCTATCACGAGGGTTTTACAATTCGTTCAATTGTAATGTTACGCGGATTTTATTCTTCTCGGTGGCAACGGAAAACAGAACAAATAACAATGCGATAACAAATGCGGCATTAATCTAGTTCTGAGTGATATAATCAAGTTCACAAATTATTCAGAACTGTAAATGCTATGTAATGATTTTTTTATAAATTAAGCTTACGTGCTTGTTTTTTTTTCTGACCTATAGCGCTGTATGGTCATGTAGTCCCATATCTTTATCTCACGCGAATTCATTTAACCGGAGCAATAGTACTGTAACATGTGCACCATGAAGTACTAAATGTGATTTTATCACGCCAAACATTCGGGAAGATTTATGAAGTATTTGATAATTTTACAATTATGCCCGTATTTACTTACAAGACTCTTAATATACTTTTTCATAATATTACGCGAAAACTGAACATTATGCGGAATGAAAAAAATGTTTGTGAATTCATGAATGAGACATTTTTGATGCGTGTAGTTACCATATGAATAGTATGAACAATATTTCTTGGAAGAAATATTTGGTTCTGTGATATTTTCTTGCATTTTTGTAAGTAGAAACCCAGGAACGTATGAATCGTGGCAATGAAAGGTGAAAAGGAATGAACATTTCAAGTTATAGAAACTTTCATCTGAGGCGAATGAGTTCGACCAAAGATGATTGGAGGGGGCTGATGTGGATTAGACAATTTTCTGGGTTGCGGTTAGAATTTCTCTTTAAATACAGAGCCTATTCGAATAACGGGTTTGGTAAGGAAAGGTCAGTTCGGTTATCACGAAAGGCGCAGTAGTGAATGAAAAAAATGTGGTATGAAAATCATTCATATATTGATATATCGAGACAAGATATGTCTTTGAGAGTAGGTAAAGACCTTTTTGAAGTTAGAGTATCGGATATTCCTGTGTGATGACCGATACCCATGACGAGGGGAAAGTTGGGGAATGAATATTTCATGTAGAGTAGTTAGTCACGAAAGGATTAGTAACAGCATTAGTTGATTATTTTTATCGTGTTTGCCATTGAATCGTAAGAAAGGCATTTCGCGACTGAAAGCATTTTACGCTCTTTCGTAATCTTTCATTCCAACTTAGTAGCATGCCAATATTACAAACGCACATTTCGCAATTGCTACCTGTATTGCATTTTCCATTACATACAACGATTAAACTGGAAATTGTGCCATATTAAAGGTAAACTGATACGAAACAATATTTTTTCATTCAAATTCCTTTTTCGATGAATGGTGTACCACTCGCAAGGATTTCAGTTGGTTTTTGTCTTGAGTCGCGTCAGCAGGGTTGTAGTTGAATACCCTAAGGAATACATGGATGGCAATCATGGGTAAAACCGCGAATCACAGCCGTTCTGTTGCGGCTATTTACTCATTATCCTGGAGAGTTCATTTGAAATCATTGAACTTCAGAATTTATTCGTTGCGCTCTACGTTTTGTGGAATAGTGTTGGAGCGTAGTAGATAATGTAATTATTACCAGAGGTGAATTTAATTTGATGTTTTCGTTCTCGAAGTTAAAAGCTGCTTCCCTCTCAGAGAAGGAAGCGTTCTTTAGTTAAGACAAAAAGTAGAGGCTTCCGTCACATGTACACAATTACGTGGTGCGCCATTTCTGGCGCCCCTGTGCTTCGCTTACATATTCAGGATGAGCGAATTAAGTAGTGTTTAGTCTGCGACCCTCGAAAGTCGCTCTGCTTCCATTTGCCAAGTTTGTTGTTTAGATAATCGAACGCCAAAGTCGCGAATATTACAACAAAAATGTTTGAAAGCATTTATTGCGCTATTGCATAGATCAGGTTTCTTCTCAAACAAACACGCTATGGAGGCGGCACAGACATTTTGAAAATCGTCATTGTTTACATGCTTGAAGAAATGTAACAATGGCAAAACTTTATATTCTTAATGTGCAAGTCACTACCCGTCGCTAGATCATACGGGAAAGCCTTATATATAAATGTTACAAAAGCACTGCTGTCAGTGTAAGGAACAGAAGGCTGAACTTAGCAGGAGATCTCTTGAAGTTGATATGTGTTAGGGATTTGGAATATGGTCCATGCCGATTTTAAGATAAAGCACACTTAATAATTAAATAAGTAGCATGTAAAAGTTTATAATAAAATTATTATTATTAACAATAACAACAAAAAAGTGAAAGTTGTCAAACGATTAGGAATATTAAATATCATAGTTTACTTGTTGGATTCATATTGCTATTGAGACTTCTCGCATGTCCCTCTCTTTGCATACACGCGCGTGCGCCACTAAGGATGGTGCTCGTTTATGTGGTAGACGTGTTTGGGAGCCACAATTGCAATTTGCGGAAAGTTGATGGACGTCCTTTAGTTCCTTGAACAACTGCATGCCTTGGACCGAGAGCAATGCATTTCTGTGAGGCCTCGCACTTGGCTGCTGCCCCCTCCCCGAGTAACGGACGGCGGAGGGGTAGTAGCAGCAGCTACCCCGTCGCACGCGAGGCGCCGCAGCCCCCCGTGGCGCCGAGCTATTCCGAGGCGAAGTGGAGCACGGCGGCGGCGGAGATGGCGTGCCGGGTTCGCATCTGGACGCGGGCGCGGGTTCAAAGCCCCGGGGAGGCCGCCGCCGCCGCCGCTGGCCCCCGTCCCACGGCCGCGACAGCCCGTGAGCGCGCCGCGGCCCGTGAAACTATGCCCGGAACGCGGCGCGCTGCCACGGTGCAAGCGCTGGCGGCGCGGAGGAGGTGCAGCTGAAAGGACTGGCGCTAGCCCCCTCCATTTTGGGTCGATTGTTGGGGGGGGGAGGTTGTGTTATAGGAGCGAGCCCGAGTGAATGCTCTCTTTTGTTGCGATGGAGGATTTAAATTTGTGAGGCCGCGTGACGTAATCCTTGGAGAATTGCAGAATGTTTTAGGCATACTCCCCTAACACGAAACTGAGGGAAGGTTTTCTATTCGTTTAGATTCTGGAACGTAAGTTATTACAGTTTACGAGATTCGAATAGATCAGCACTTTTGACTGACACACAACACACACGGGTACCAGTTGGAACGAGTTGAAAATCGTCATGCTACTCGTTTATCGGTTGTTTAGTTCTCGCTTCGGACTTAGAATAGTGGCAGGGAAGGATAATGGGGGAGATCCGAGACAGCTATTTGGAACTGTCGTTTCTCTAATTATTCATAATATTAAATATTTTAGTTTCGCGTATACACGATGTGTACTGAGATTCTATTTTAAACAGGAGTACAAGCTCTTCCTTCATTCGCTTGTGTGTACCAGTAAGCGCGTTGATTGCAGGAAGAAGCGCTTGTAATAGCTACCCTCTTTACATGCAGTGAAATAAAACAATCTCAATGGCATAAATGCATGAGTCAGTGGCGTAGCATTCTTCCGTCCACGCACCCGGCCGAGGAATGCATTGCTGTAGGTGTTGAAGAAAACCAAGAACCTCTCATTAAAAGCTCGGTGAACAGGTGTCCTTGAGTGAGTAATAGATGCCGATGAGTCAGGCGAAGAATAATCGTTCATAGACAAGGACGAATCCTGAGGTGTAATGAAAGCTGACTAGCGAGCACTAAAGCGGTTGTATTGTGAATTATGACAATGGTGTAGGTCATGCAATCCCCGAATTGGAACGTGAAAAGAGCTAAGGAATTCTATGAACCTTGCCTCACTCTTTTTACCTGGACTTTTAATTACTGTCTATAATTCTTATCCGCTTGTTCTTGACATTAATGTGTGCGTTCAATCTTTTGAGAATCTGTGTCAAATTACGATCCACGTATGGTTAGTTTTCTGAACGCAGTAGTTAACGTCAACTACAAAATTATCAAGCCAGAATTTGAGAAACCACGTTATGGGGGCACAGCTTTCTCTCTTTAGCATTATCAAGAAACTTGTGAAGTGAGAATGTTAAGTTTCTGTAAAAATGGAAAATTAAGATAAAATAGTACATGTTTACTGGACTGGATTTGTAGATTACGTTAACCTCTTAAAATTTGCTTTCTTGGTCTCGTATGTGAATCCGACAATAAAAATTACTCTATATTATCAAAATGTGTAGAAATATGCTAGACAAAAAGAGTATTTTTATTCTTCTACGGTATAATTACAAATATAAAAGTTCTCAGTTTAGTATTGTAGTTTAACAAAAATTAAGAAACATTTGATAAATCGTCCGCAATTCAGAATTAGTGTCTGTTTTCGTGTAGTTTGGAAATGTACTAATTTGGCTTGAACAATCAGTAGTATTACTTGCCTCTCAGCAGCCAATATCTTTCAATCAACTTTGTATTTGGTCAGGTTCCATACGAACAGCGTCGTACGACTTCATAGGTATTCCTTGTCAAACGGCATTGGCGGTGTACAACCGGAATTATTTGAATTACTCCACTAACGCAATGGAAAAGCAAAGCTGGACTAATATGTAATGCGCAAATATTGCGTTATCTCAGCTATATTCTTACGCAATTCGCTTGTGTGAGTACCACTTACGGTAAAGCAAAAAACGAATCTTTCACGTGGCTTTCTCTGCATAATGCAGCTTGACGTAGTGAATCATCTGGAAGATATAATATGTCGAGAAGTGTACTTTTATAGCAGTTGAAGATCCTTTATTTGCTACCTTTCGTAGCGATCATTCGTTCGTTTCTTTAACATATTTTGTCATAAGTCCATAAGCTCGTTGAATGCGAGAAATGATTTACAGTTCACGCACTCGAGTAGGTTGCGACGTGGGAATGTAGACGCTCGGCTGAAAAAAGCGGCTCATTCCATTTACCTTCCTCAACTCTGCTTTCGGGATCTCTGCCTACATTCACAAATACTTTCTCACTCATATTTCATACACGTACACACACACACCACATCCACACTCCCCCTCTCTCACACATGCGTTGGCGTGCGCATGCTTGCACATACATACAATGGTCGGAAATACTACGTTGGCTGCTCAGCCTAGTGATGATACCGTTTTGCAATTCGTGACACGCGCTTCGGGGAAGTGGCGAAGTAGCTTGCATTGCATTTGGGGTGTTAAGAGGTAGTGTATCGCTCTTTTACTTCAACACGCTTTCGAGCGGCGAGCCTCGTTGATTTCCATCTGCCTAAGATAGGTTTGTTAGAATTTCGCCCCATTTCGCGCACTGATTGTGCTTTATTTTAGTGAGAATCGTCGCTTGTGGGTGTTTGGTCACGAAAAGTATGAGAACTGGATACTATAATTGACATGTTCGGAGACACTGATTCTGTTTTTCATGGTTTTTCGTTTGTCCGGGAGAGGAATGCAGTGAATGACGAGTAGTTCCGTTGAATTGCGTTTAGATTGCGTGAAAATCGTTAAATAAACCCCTCTGGTTGTGCATTCATATCAGCTAACAGAACCGACGGGGTTTGAAAATCAAAATCGCTGATTAAAGGAGGAGGAATATCCTTCAATTAGTGATTATTATTTCATTAATATCTAAGATATCTGTCCGTAGGGTTCATTACCTTAACCTTTTGCTCGTAGACCAGTCTTTCATTTGATTCCCGCTTGGATTTCTCGAATTGAAAACTCAGTAGCTTCGCACGCAGTCTCGTTTGCATGGGTACACACGCGTGACCGGAACGAAAGCGTGTTCGCAGTACTCGATTGAGGTGCTGATGTCAGTTTTCGGAACCTGCGTCAGTGCCAACATGGCCGCCTTTGGGGCCACCCAACCGGCGTCGGCGTCAATACACGATGACCTTTGACATTTAAGTGCAGATCTCGTGAGATTCAGAGTCGCGGTAATTTGCAATTAGTTACTATATAAATAACTTAGTCCGGTAATGGGTTGGCGAATTCCGTTTTGTAATTTTAGGGAATTATCTCTGAAATTTCATTTACCAATTCGGTGTTGTTCAAATTTGTAGACTGCATCCAATCAAGAGATGCATGAAATGATCTCTGCCCTACAGTGTCTTAGCAAGTCTCCGGATTTAACTCTCACGTATACATGTTTCATGGGAGTTGGGCCCGAGAAACTGATAGCATTGATTTCGATTATAATACTCCTCACCTGTGCAGCTTATGAACTGATAGTAATGAACAGCTTGGTCACAAACATCGTAGACAGATTAAGAAATATTGATGCATAACTCTGTGATTTGAAACCTACTTGGGAAAATCCCACGTTTTGTGGTAACAAAGACAAACTGCACTTCCCGGCAGGATGAAGAGAGCTGCACTTACGACAGAAATGACGTTATTTGTGGAAGGAAGTGGGGAAAATGGCTTCTTCCCGATCTTAGTTGGTGTGGTAATAGTGTTTAACGCCTGAGCGACGGACTTCAGTCAGTTACTTAAACGATAACGCATTTCGAAATCTTCAGATGAGACGTGAAGTACTGGAAGGTTTCTAAATTACCCAGTTGCTTTTTGTGTTTCGGCAAAATTAGGAATTGAAGATTGTCTTCTAAAGCCCATGTGTGTTGTGATCTCGAAAATTAAAATGGTCTATTACATCCGATATCTAGTGTGTTGGGAGATAGTCATGGTCTTTTGCCGGTTTACCAGAAACCATTTAATGTTAGTCCGGTTCAAACATTTCACTTCTATTCTTACAGAAAATAATTTACAATATATCATCTATATCAAATTATTTTCAAAATCCTTGACCACTAGGCAATATTGGTGCACTAACGATGATTATTGGGATTCTTTCCGTAGCATACTGGGAAAATATACATCTGACGTTTTCATAAGCAGAAATAGGTTGCTGTATAACTTATTTTTAGTGATCTACGTACTAATCGCGCAATTTTTCTTGTTACTCGGAATCACATCCTGTCTTTAACACGGCACGCTCTGGTCCCTGCTGTTGACAAAGTAAGTTTTTGAATGGGCCGTGCGCAACAGCGCTACGTCGAGTGTCAAGGAAAGGGGCGTGAAATATTAAGTATTGCATCTTAAAAATCAATGTGGCCTCACTGTTGTAAACTCCCAGTTGGCCAACTCTTCTGTAGTGTGAGGATATCGTAGTTGCATCATTATCCTCGACCGGGATGTGACACACTGGAAATGTTCTACGTTGGAGCATGTGATTTATGAATTCTAAGAAAATACTTACAAATATTCTCAGAGTAAGGAAAGAATTATGAAATTACCAATTTAGTCGCCTTTCCATTACGTTCACATTTCATCGCGTATATAGTTATAATTACATTATTTCATTGAATTTATTTCACAATTCTATGCAGATTTCAGCTAGTTGTTACGACTCGACACGTGCACACAAAGAAATGTACCTTCTTCTGGCGCATCTGCCTGACGCCTATCCTGCAGCACGCCTCCCAACTGCCCCACGGTCTAGTGGCGCAGCGGTAGACAGCTGCGACGGTTCGCCGATTTGCTATATTGGCTTCATGGAGCTAACGAAGTCAACTCCTCGGTGGCGGTCGCCAATTTTCGCATGTGTGCAACTGGGCAGTTGATCAGACGATGTTTTAACATTTGGCGAGGACGACAACCAGTTCGATTGCTCACTTCCGCGAACCTCTGCTGTGGCAACTGGACGGCATCCGTAGCGGAAACTTGTATAAAAACATAAATTAAAAGCAGTGTTCTTTAGATGGATAAAAAGAAATTGCTTATTTTGGAATTGTTGTGGAGTTTTCATGGAGTTTCGATCTCCATGAATTGCTGCTGTGTTTTGAAAGAACCGAGATTTCCAAGAGACAACTTGAATTCTCAAAGGGACATGGTTGCGTAGCCTTTCGAATAGTTCATGCAATAGTTTACCTACGAAAACACCTGAAAAATGGTGGTGCTTGTAGAGTCGTCGAAAAAAGTATGACGCCTTAATTTAGATTTGACGATAAAATATTATTAATGCGTAACGGGTATACACTTAAATTTCAGTTAAGTAACGAAATGTTCGGTTCGAAACGATGTACGTTTCGCAGGTCGTTTTTGAAAAATCAAAACAGTTTTTCTGAATCTTCGAGAACAATAAAAGAATAGCTAACGTGTAACTTTTAATCATTTTATAACTCCATCAAGTCCTATATTAACAAGCTCTTTGGTTTCATTACAATAGAATATCATTGATACCTGTAGAAGCAGCTACGTTACTTTCACAGTACTTCTACAATATCTTTTTTTTTCTTTTTCTTTGGGACCAAATCTACCAAATAAATTGCCAGTTCAATTCACTTGGAGACCAGATAATTTTCTGATTGTTCATTTTAACAATTCAGTCATCCTTTCGTTTCCGGCACCAACAAAACAACTGTCATCCACTTCGTTACGAAACCTTGCAATCGGCTTCGACTGCGGGATCCTTGGGACAGTTTTAATGCGCGCGTGGGTGGAGCGGAACCTTTATAGGCGCCGTGGAGGCGGCGAGGTCGCGGAGGCGCCGGGGCGGACGAGTGAGCGGAGCGACGGGGCGCGAAAGAACGCGCACCTCACGCGACTTGTACGGCGGCGCGTAATCGCTCTTGTGTGCGCGGCCTGGCGCCGCAGCCAACTGCGTAGAGGTCGCGTGGGCGCCCGAGTCCTTGGTTCACGCAACGGCGCTCGAGTAGGGGGAGGGGAGCGTGCGTAAATGATGCGAGGAAGGAGACCGGTTGAAACAAGCGGCGGTTATCCTCTGGGCTCTCGCGGGGGGTCCATCCGAGGCGTGAGAAGACGCGGTTGTTTTTGTCGCTGGGTGAGGTGCCGGCGGGCGGTCGTGGGCGTTTTGACGCCAGGTTCGTTGTCACCGAAAATACTGCAAAAAGGTGTTTGTTGCGAGACTGGTCGTGTAAGCTGACACCCCACGGGTCCCACCCTCTCGCGTTGCATTCTGTCGGTTATTTGGGAGATTGTGGCTTAAGTTATTGACATGTTGCTAACCATGTTTGACGACGTTCATGACTTTGATCGGTATGCGTATTATTTAGAACGTTTCATTTACATTCGCAACCAAATTAATTTACCTGATATTCAAATTTTTCGTATTAAAAGATTGTAGTATGTGGTTCGTATCCGGATAAAAACAGTAAATGGCAGTGCCTCGTTTATTCCGGCACAAATGGGCTTTTTAACAGGTCGTTAGCGCACACTAGGGAAAACACTAGGAACATGCTTCGGTGATTAACGTAGTGTAAAGTATTGCACAAACTTCTCTGTGAGCCCTTTTTGTTCAGATGTGAAAACGGGACCTGGCACAGTCTGTGACACCATTAAAAAAAAAGGCAGGGGAGGGGGACTCGATTGCGAAGTTTGCTGAACAAAGAATCGAATCGGATTCAATTACGGAGTTCACGTCAAATTGAGAACGAACGGTGCTATTCAAGTGCTTTTATTTCGGTGTCTTCTGCTGCTGAAATATTTTAGAAGGTTCCGGATGAATTCTTACAGGATGAATTCAGATGTGTCAATTACAATTTTAATGCAACAAGACAGACATCTTGTCTCCTGTCGTCTGGTTATTTTCGACCAAATTTCAGAAATTATATCCTGGTTAAAAAATAATTTTTTTCTTTCAAAAACCGAAATAATTGTGTTTTTAAGAATATGACCATCATAAACAATACATTTGCGATTATAAATAATGCATACTACAACACTCTAACTTTGCAAGTCACATTATAAAATTGCTATATACTACAAATAACCGTAAGTACGTTTCCCTCTAGACGTATTTTCGATCGTTGTAGGGTTTTTGCCGATAAATGCGTAGAATGTGGACGTAACTTCGTTTCGTAATTTCCAAATTGATGCCGATGAAAACATTGATCATAAATGCAGTTTTTTAATGGCAGAGCTATCTTGATGCATCGATGCTAAGCCAGGATGCTAAAATGCGCGAGGTCGTTTCTCCGGCCTGTGAGCTCACCGGATGTAGGTCGCAGTTTTCGTTCACCATTCTGCGAGTTCCACATTCTCTTCAACTGGGGTGCTTCCTGGCGACTGATTCATCGACTGCCCTTCACAATCGTTCGTCATGGACTTACACAAAAAACTGCCTCTGACTTTTTACACGATGTCTTTGCTGGACCTAGAAATAGGTAATGCGCATTTTTGTAGGAATTCTTAAAGCATGCCTCGTATTTAAATGCCTGGATCTTTTTAAATGAGTACTAACAAAAAATGAAATTTATGTGGTAATAAATTGTAACAAATGTTTTAAGCGCAAATATTCGTTCCCCAGGGACGGAATGAGTTCGCGACATTTGTCCTCATGCGAATTAATTTATTAAAATAAAGTGTATTGAGCATTCAAGGTTGAATTTTAACTCAATATTGAGTTTACCACCAGCTTTCTTTATAAGCAAATGTTCTTGACAATTTAATTGAAACTTTATTAGGACTGTGTTGGTAACCAGCCGATGTACGTGAAGCTACAACCTTGAGTCGTAGCAGTTACGTATTAAGAATCTTCTCGAGTGCTCTTGGGACAATTGAGCGTGTGGTAACACGCTCCACATACGTGTATTAAATGTGACAATTGCTGCTTTGAGTGAGGAGTATCAGTCGAAAAAAGTTGTTGACAGAAGGTCCATGTGGTATAATGAAAGAATTGAGTTTTTCAAAAATATAAACTGATAAATAAGGAGTTTATATATATATATATATATATATATATATATATATATATATATATATATATATATATATAAAGTTTCCGAAAGTTTCTTGAAGCCGGTGCTGAACACAGTTTCTGGCAGTTGTATTTTGAGTGCAGTCATGCATTACTTCTCCGCGAATGATCTTCCTTTCTGGACTTATGTATGTGTGTAGCCTTTGACCTCTACCGTTCATTTTTCCGCGCCCCATTCAGTCGCCGCCGTAGCTTTCGCTGACCCCCAGGGAAGCTCATTTCCAGCGGGAGTGCATCGCGGCGGGAGAGGAAGGTGACTAGGAGGCGGGGGGGCCGGGGGGGGGCGTGCGGCTGGCGGAGCTGGGGCGGGGCGGGGCGGCGCCCGATGACCTCAGCGTGTAGCTACGCGCGAGGTCACTGCTTTCCGGGCGCTCGCGGCCGCCGCTGCGTATCCCAGCCAGCGCCCACGGCGTTGTCCCGGGCGATGCTGCTGCTGCGATACTGGCAAAGTCCATCAGCCTACCTACATTATAATCAGAATCACCCTCGCCTTCATCCTCGTCATTGTGATCTGTCTCAACTGCAACCATAGGCTCGTCCTACTCCTTACTTTCAATCTCGTTTGTTACATATGTCGTCCTCTTGTTACTTCAAATCCATCAATCCTAGAATTAATCCATTTTATTATACTTCATCTTTCTCGTTATTTACCGCGTTTGTCCATTTATAGATCAATAGACATGACCGCACTTCAACGAAATGGCGGGCGGGAACACGTGTTGCAAATCTGCATCAGAAAACCTGTCGTTTTCATAACACGCAAGGTTGACATTGCAACGCAAGAATTACATAATTTTCACTTGAGTCTCGATCCCTCGAGACTGCTTGAAGCAAGATCCATGGTTCGCGCAATGGCTACTGTTGAGGTATAATTCACGGCTCTTTGCTGTGTGCGTATAGCCGTGCGCAGCCTACAACGAGAGGCAGCTACATTTCTTGGTTCCTTTTCCAACAAATGTTTTTTATTTACACATGACGTTATATTAGGATGTACATAAACCAACGAGAGTGTAATTACAACTTTAATGGTAGCTTTAATAAATATATTTGATTTTATGTTTAACCGTTTACAAGGTTGCCAGATAGAGCTTCTCCCCGGAAGTGGTGTATCAACGATCCAATTGCCAGCTTTAACAACGGGGGAAAATAAAGAATTTATCATATTTATGGATATGAAATGTTTTATGACGTAGGATTTGGGGGTCCTCTTGTGAAATTTCGATTGATTGATTTATTCATGTTTCCGGGCGCGTCAACTGCTCTGGTCATTAATCCCTTTAGTGTAGTGCATGTTTTTTCTCGGGAGATGGCGCTGATCTTCTCCCGCTGGATGGCGAGATCCGGCGCCGACCTACCGTCGGCTAGTGGGGTTTCCCCTAACCAGGACTCTTCCATCAGCGGGGCACTGCCCCAGGCGGGACAAGCTCTAAGATCCTGACCGGTCTCTCAGAATATGTAGTAGTGTAGTTCATGTAAGTGTAAGTGTGTGTAATGTGTGAGGATAGGACAAGGAAGAGGAAGGACAGATCGCGCGCGGTCCGTGGCCCGTTTTGTTAGGGTACTGCTCCGGCATTCGCCTGGTGTTGATCGGAAAAACCACGGAAAACTACCGATCAGAGCAGCCAGCCGCTAGAATTCTCTTCCAGACAGCGACTGAATTTGACCTAGCTGAAACGCTAGTGTCGAAAATTCTGCCGCCGTCAGGACTCGAACCTAGGAGCTCCCTGTCAGAGAATTCCCTCTGAAGCGTGGCCTTTTTCGGGATGCTATATTTGGCTCTCTCATGCCCTACCTTGCAAACCCCTCTGCCTGAGCAGGAAGTAAACCTATGACGCTCAGTATTCTCACTTCTTGTGGCCGGCCCGGGCGGTGGCCGGGCTCGCCTGGAAGCAGCGCCGCGCCGGAGCGCGAATTGAATTAGCGCCGAGCCTCTGATCGCTCCCGCGACCGGCGGGCGCACCGGGTTGAACGGCACCCGGCCGCGCATGGAAATAACGCGATAAGTGTTGTGAACTTCCGCGGTTCTTCTGTTCGCCGCAGACTTGCTCAGTCATCTGGCGGCGGAGGTGGTGGTACGGGGAATCGTCCATCGATGATGGAATTCTCTGGCTGTTTTTCGTCTTGCTGGCGCGTCTTTTGGTTTTGGGTGTCTGCTTTAAATATCCACGTGGGACTACTGTTGTTTGTTTTTTTAATACGGTTTTAGTTCGGTTACTGTCTAGTGTCCGAACTGCAAATGGAATATTGATGGAAAAAACTTCTCGCTTTGTTTAGATTATTATTATTATTATTATTATTATTATTATTATTATCATTATTGCGATTATCAATAATGTGGGTTTTTGCGTCAACTCTCGAGAAGTCGTTGAGGACAATACTCATTTCCCAGAGTATGTGGAACAAAATGCTTGTAGCAGTGTGTTTAGTGAATACTAGACTTAAAAAATGAAATAATTGTTTTTACTAGGATGATCGTGAAAGATGTTAGCCAAATATTAGTACCCTCGTACGAGGTGAGACTGGGTATCAGAACTACGTGAAACAAGGCAATTTGGTCGCTTCCACCTTGGTCCTCTTGAGTTACCGCCATAATTACTATTATTCGCCCTGTGCTTGGTTTCCTGTCACCGTGTTGTCGACGCACGTGCGCGCTTTAGGCCCTCCGCTGGCTCAATGCAGACGTGGAGGGGGGCGAGTGGACACCCGACCCCGGCCCCGGCGCACGGAGGCCATCCCTCATCCCCACCGCTCCCGCCACCCTCTGTCGACTTAGGTTCCAACAGAAACCCAGTCGACACTTCAATCGTCTTGCAATCCTCCTTGACAACAATACAATATTGAGTTGCCTATATTGGGCCTTGGTTTCAGTTTTTGAGCAAATAGAAATTTATTTATTGTGGGAAGATTGATAAACTAGTGTACTACTTAAGTCATCGTGACTACTATCTTACAACATGTACTAATTTTTCTTAAACTTCAGATTGTGTTCCAGCATTCATTGAAACGTTAAAATAAATTCCCCTCATCATCGTCTCCGTTAAGTTCGGTGCCGCACTCCCGCACCGGGGCCGAAACGGCGGTGTTTACCTGCCGGCCGCGACCTCGCGCAGTGGGCGACAGCGGGGCCGGGGGCCGCAGCCGTGGGACTGAAATACGCCCGCGACGAGTGGCCTGCACGTGGCCGCTGGCACGCGCGCGCCGGCCGCGTGCGCCCGACCAGGTCACGGCTCGGCCCTCCTTCCGCCGCACACGAGGGTTCGCGGCGAGGCGAACTTATGGGGGCACCTGATGTACAGGGGCCTCGGAATAAATGTGACGAACTTGTAGGGCATGTAGAAGAGTCGAAAATAACTATTTTTTCAAAACAATATATGATGAGAAAATTGCATTTAATTATTATATGCATTGTTCATTTGCCCCTGCGTGTTAGGCAACCCCATAAGCATAGCTGTTCTGCAGGTAGATTAAATCTCCTTGACATCAAAACTTGACCTGTCGAATATGTGTCTAAGAAATCAAGAGTGAAAGACTAGTATGTAAGTTCGTTGTATGAAATATCCACTACATATTCATTGGCAAAGTAATCATTTTCGACTCCTCGTATGGGCTCTAGAAGTGTGTAACATTTATTCTTAGATGCATATCTGACAACTGTTGTCTGGTCGTGACGGTGAGTTGCTTGTCCTATTGTTTAATGCCATACAATCCTGTAGCCTTCGGTCTTTTAGGTTTTATTAAATTTGTCATTGACATGTATGCTTTCGAATGCTGGTCATTCTGTGAAGGATACGTAGTCGACACGAGGAGATCCAAATCTTATTTTACGGAATTGGCTTCTCCAGACGCCTTATTTAACTTTCCATCTGACACGTTATCATTTCGAGGGCTCCAAATTAATAAAGGTATTTCATTCATCAAAGTTAAAGATTCACGACGTAAGATCCGTTGCACATCGATAGGTCTCCATCAACGAACCTAAAATATAACTGAAAAAATACATTTAAAAAAAAATCTTGTCTAATAGCACAAATATGGTTCATATGCCTAAGAAACACGAATGCTTCCAGATGCTGGTTTGAAGGTTGACATTTTTATTCATCAATGCAAAAGCATAAGAAGGAAAAAGTGTTCATAATACTTGATAATTTTCATATTTACAGGGAATCTGAAGAAATTTAGCAATAGAAAACTAACAGCATGCCCTCGGATACGAAGTCGCAATTTAAGTATTGATTACAAAAGATGTGTTCGTTCCTTTACGCAATTAATGGCTGATTTGGACTGAATGTTCGCAGTTGAGAATACACCCAGGGAAGTTTGTCTTGAAATTCCTGGAAACCAGAGATGAATTCTGGGCTGAATTTGGACGAATTCTGGGCCGTCGCGATGGGAGTGCGGCCGCTGTAAGTAAACACTTTGCCGGGTCCCGTTGAGTTCGGCTCGCCGTAAGTCGAACCAACTTCAGCCGTGGACCGCTTACAAATTCATAATAAAACCCGTCACTTTCTACTAACTACTTCTTCCAATAACCGACTGGGAAAATTAATCTGTAATATATACTTAATACTTAATATCTGGTTTTAGACAAAATTGCTCTTCTGTGTTCTGAAACTCGGATTGTAATAGAAACAACTGGAATTGTAATAGAAGCATAGATTTGAAAGATGCAAGTTTTAATGGAATTGCCTTTTTGTTTGTATGGAAAGATGTATTTTAGTTTAATTGGTTGGGCCATTCAATTAAATTTTTTTTTTTTTTTTATAGAGGAAAGTAAAAGCAATTATTTGCTTGAGAGCTCAATAGTCAGTATTTTTCTTCTTTCAAACGAAATCTTTTCAATAGTCTGACAATTGTGAGATTTGTCAATTGTGTGAAATTGAGGTAGATTTGTGGAGAGTTCTCAAGAAAAGTGAGCCGAATTAACTTGAAAATTACTTTCTGTGAAAAAGATTGTCATTGCATTAATATGCTAAAACAAATTGTGCCAGTTAAACGATTCCCGAACGAATAGGAAGAGCTTTTTTGCCTATTTGAGAAGATGGTTATTCGCACAGGTATGTACTTGTAAATATGAGCTTTTGAATTGTAATCCTAATTGGGACTTCGCTTTGGTATAGGGCAAACTAAATCATTATAACCGTAATAATTTGATTTAACGAGAATCTCGAGAAGTCTGGATGGGAATGTGTTTCGGACTTAATCCCGTAAACGAATTCCGGGCGATAGGAATGCTGATAAAGCGAAATACTAGGTTTAAGCATGCTTCATTTATGATTAGATTTTCAGCAATCAACAGCGTAAGCTTTTAGAATTATACCTCGACATTTAAAAGGATAAGCTACATTTTTAAATTAAAATAAATGGAAGTTTTTATTTCAATGCTTTTAATTAATGACGTCAGATGTTTTAGAGACTTAATTCATTTTAAATATTGTTTTGTTAGCTCTTTTGTTGAGACGAAATGCAAGTGACATAAACCAATTTTGTTAATGTGAAATTTCGTTTCTCGCGGTAGAGGAAGTTGACGAGTTGATTATCAGGAGTGTATCAAACAGCGCTGCACTTTTGGAATATACTGTGCGTGACAAAAAATGTTCCTAACCTTCTTGTTTTAGCTTAGTGATACGCTTCTTATCGATGTTTTTCCCCCTCGTTTTCCTCTGGGTTTCTGTGGCGGGAGAACCCACCAAAAACAATTATTGACTTGGGAAGAAAAATACTGTTAGACGGACCGTCTTAAACGACGCAGAAAATCGAAACTAGATACGTTCCTTAGAAGAAATTAATGTTAAGCTTCCACGTGTTATTTCTGCGATCGGACATCTCCGGCGTGGGGCGGCACGGTCGCATTTTTTTGCTTTCCTTTCTCCCCCCCCCTCTGTCTCTTTTATTAGTAATACGTAATAATTAATATTAACTACGCGCACAAAAAAGTGCCTAAAAGCAGTCGTACAGAAATTCATTACTGTCTAAAATTATTTCCCCCATTTCTGAGGTTGTATCATCAAATCTACACTTCTAACTCGAATACTGGCCAAGCATCGTTTATTTTTACTTTATTGGTTTTTTTTTACAACTATTTTCTCTAAAATTTATATTTACCAAATTATTATTCAGCTACTTTGTAACAGCACTATACACTGTTAGGATATCCTGCAGTATAGAACATTATAAAATTCAATTTTGAGTTTCAAGCATAAGTCAACCCTCTCTCTCTTTTCTCATTCAGCTTCCTTGCCCCACTTTCATTTTTGCACCTCAAAAACTTGGCACCTGCACCCTCGGTTCCCCTGAAATCCGCGCTGCACCAGTAGACACTGGAGTTGGTGGTGCGTAAGGTCGCGAGAAAACCTAGCTCTCGAGGTCAGCGCGGCAATAATAGGATGGAGAAAACTATCTATGAAAACAAGGTCGGTTGGGAACGTGACATATATGTCGCGCGCCCGGTATTTGCATAGGTAGTGCGCCAGGCACGCGGTTTGCAAGCCAACCCCGTGCGATATTTGCGAATGCGTTTGATTTGTTTCTCTCTTGGAACCGCGGCGCTCCGCTCCAAACAATGGACCCTGTGTCGCGTGATTGGCGCTCGCGGCGCTGCCCCATCGCCTGCGTTTGTTTTTCTGTGACGCGCCGAGCCGATGGGGAGGGGGGGGGCGGGTCTAAATTAAACGGATTAAATAGGCGGGCGCGGGTGGCGCCGCCACCTCGCGACCGAAAGCGGACGTTGTTTGCGATCGCGCTGGCGCCGGGCTGCCCGCCATGTGGACCGGCCCGGCGTTTGGGCACAGTGGGCCGAAAGGACGGTCGCGTGCGAGGTTTGGCATGGTTTTGTGGACATTTTTTTTCTTAACTTCTTTGTTAAATGTAATAATACTTACGACGTAAACATAATGATTAATTTTCCGTTTTCGTGGTCGTTTTACAATAAATTTGGGTTGATGCACTGGTCGATAATAGCCTGGATACCATTTTCAGAATGTGTCCACGGTACAAATGAAACTCGGCCCACGATTTGATGCATTTAATCCGATGCTTTCTAGCGAAATATTTTAAGTTTTCTATTAGATTCTTTTTTTTTTTTCTGAATACCAATTCTTGAGAAATTGAAGATTAGTTGATCTTTAATCACCCTTACAAGTAGGCCCCAATACACCCAGTGTATCCCTTCGTCTCCAAAACAGTCTTTTGTGATATAATTTTTTAAATTGTTATGAACCCACATTTCGGTACAGTGTGCAAACACGATGCCGCCCAGAGTGCAGCTCGTAGGAGCTACTTATAGCTTAGTGGCAGAGCAGTCCTGGGTTGGCTGCATCGTACTTGAGCACTGGAGGGTGTTCTCGGATTGCGATTCGTTTTTGCTCGATAAGCAAAGCTCTCTTCTTATGTTGTTTTCCACGTTTCGACGACGGTGTAATTCGTCCCTCATCAGTCACGGTAATATTGTTAGGGAGCATCACCGCCCCGCTTCATTGGGTTTCGGTTTCGACATTTCGTTTTCACTAATAACTCCAGTTTTGCGTCTTTTTCGACGCCTAGTTATTTCGTCTGCTGCTCATGTTTTCCGTTTTTTTATTTGCAGTTATTTTCTCCATATTTTCCCCCCTTTTATTTTGCATTCTTCCATCTTGCAGGGATTTGCTATATATTTCGTTTTTATCCATCTCCCTTGAATTTGTTCTCATTCAGCACACTTTTAGCTCTTTCTCTAAATCTTCTTCCCCCCTTCTCGACCCTTTTCACTCATCTCCCTGCGTTATTTGCTCGTTAAATCCTTTCCTCGTATTTGCTGTTGTCGCTTTCGTACTTTGCGAATGGTACACCGTAGACGGAATACAAAGAGGGGAAAAAATCTAGTTAAATCTTACAGCACTAAGTACTTTCGCGCTGCTTGTTCATAAGAAAGAAGAAAATAATAAAATATGGTTAGATATATTATCAAATTCGGTATAAACTGTTTAACTGATGAATGGCACTTCCTAAGTCATTTTCGTCCTCCGTGCTCGTCTTGATGGTATTACTTCGTTGCCCTCACGGTGACCACATCGCCGAGATGTTATCAAACTAGTTAATCTAATTCTGTTGGTCAGTAAAATTTTTTCTTTTCGACCTTGCTGTCCTTGTGTTGTTGGCGTTGCTTCTTTGCCTCCTCCGTATACCTCGTGGCAATGAACACCCGCGAAGTTATTCAGATTCCATTGACAAAAAGGAGCATGTCGTTTTCTACCTCCGTGTCCTCGACTTGCCAGTATTGCTTCCTTACCTCCCGGTGCCCACGCTGCGCGACAGCTGTCAGCTGGGAGGCAAGCGGCGCCGCCAGGGCTGCAGCCGCGTGGGCGCGTCGCGGCTCCACTTCCGGTTCCGTGGCCACGCCCGTGCGCTGCTGCAACGATGGGTGAAAGCCTCGAGAACACCCACCCCGCCCCGCCCACCCATCCTGTCCCCCCTGCCCCGTGCCGCCTCGTGCTGCCGCGCCCCGTCCCGCCCCGTCCCGCCCCGCCCTTCCCTGCCTCATTCCGCCACGCCCCGCCCCGCCCCGCCCCGTCCCGTCCCGTCCCGTCCCGCCCCTCTAGACACCTTCCCCTTGTCGCTTCCCATTTTCCTAGCCCCCTGCTTCCCCCATTCCTTGCCTCTCCACCTCGCCTCGGTTTTTAAGTCAGCCTCACCCATCCCGTCTCTCTGCCCCCTAGCCACGCCCCGCCCCGCCTCCGCCAACGTGTCGCCCTTGGTGCACTCGTCGGAGGCGTTGGCGCCGGCCGAGGACGGACGGGTGTGCAGACGCTCGTTACCGTATATCAGCACGCCGTCCCACCCGTCGACCGCCATCTACCGGGCGTTCGGCTATTTCTAGGCGGCCGAGCTAATTTCAACGTGTGTATGTGTGTGTTATATTTTAATACGGCACAACGCAGCCAAATGCTGTTTTGTTAGGATGCACCAGCATAATACTTGAGCGAACAGCTTGATTTAGTGTCTAGTGAAAATGAGTGCTATTCTCCGTTTTCTGGAAATAATTTTCTGATTTAGGTTGCTTCCATGGAAAAATATAATAACGAAGTGTTAACATAATAATATTAACAATAGAGCGAAAATTAACTTATTTAATTTGCAACTTAACTACTTTTCAAATTGCAATATGTAAGTTGAAAATTTTGCAAGTGATTAATTGAGCTAAATAGTAGTTTATACATCTTTTGGGGTTCAAGAAAATATTTTGCTCAAACTAGATGAAGGATTCTCGAAAACGTATTCTCTTGTATGCTCTTCTGATGATGAAGGTTCAAATAAATACATTTTCCTATTAATATTTTATTATATAGAATGGCGAAGCCAACATGGTATTTTTATACGAATTATGTGATGTGAATGGATGCCCAGAGGGATATATGCCCTCGCTAGTTCGAATGTGCTATCGTCGCCAACCTAATCAAATTCTTTTGTGGGGCAAGTATACACGTTTACTTTCCATTGTTAGGATAGGCGAGCGCATTTCTCTATCTTCACTTCTCGGTTCTCCTCGATAACGTGTACAATGTGAGGTGTTTCCCTGCCGTTTATCGGCGACAAGTTTCTCCTTCCGCATTGCTGTGCTTGCCCCATTGTATTGACATTTCCACCGGCCTTCGCGATTGATTGGAGTGCTCCTTGTCCACATTAATCAAGCGAGATAATGTCACCGTGCGATGTGTGTTTCATACGAGGCAAACGCCCGTCTCCTTAAGATAAAGTACCAGTTACGCGACTTCGCGGCGACCCCAGACTCTATTAATTAATTTTGAAAGCCTTCAATGTCTTCATTTACATTTCAGATAAACTCTGAAATGATTCTTCCGAGTCATCGGTTTCAAACGGTGCAATGAAATACGCACGGATTATACGAAATATTCCCACATTGTTTATGAAATAATGGCAGACTTCTGGCGTAGGATTAGCTATGGTCAGTTCGACCTTGATGGCATATATAAATGGAAAGATTTATTTCTCTTAAACATTGAATTCTCTTCAGATTTTTTTTGGTGGGGGGATGTGAAAGGAGAATTGCTAGTGTTCCGAGACGCATAACAGCATTCTTACATTACTTAAGCACTAGGGAGTTTATTATCCCTGTCATAAAATGTTTCGTTCAATTGTTAGCATTCTTTTCTTCTAAAACGGTGAAATAGGACATAGGGGAATGTGTAACGTCAAATAATAATAATAATAATAATAATAATAATATAATTAATAAATCATGAAATTGTTGTACTTCAGCTTTTAATCATAGATCAACGCATAAATAATTATAAAACCGTTATTTTGGGATTCCTTCAATAAGCACCAGTCCGCGTGTATTTAATTCTATCTTGATCATCATTTTGCGCATATGCTTTCATTTACTGCTGCCTGCCTGCATTCAGGTTCCTTTACGATTACTGATCTCGTTAACGTGTATTCCATGCCAAAGCGAGTTGGCAGTGCCAGTTTGGACTTATTGCCCAATGTATCCGCATGTAATACGGCTCGCAAGTCGTGGTGATATTCGTAAGCGACAGCCCACGATTCTTCGTTCGATCACGAGCGAAGGAAACGTTTCATAAACAGAACATTTGTAAAATTATCATAATCCGTGAAACGTTCGCTGGTAAGTATTTTTGAAACCGCAACACCACGTCGTGAAGCAAAGCGAAAGAAAAGTAGAAATGTATAAAAATGAGTTGTTTGCTGATTATTTTAAATGGTTAGATAAAATATTTTATGTTGGTAAGGTCTTTAGTTTTAAACTAAATCTTGTGCGATTTAAAAAATTTCGGTTTAACTACGGGTCTAGAAATAGGAGCAGATTCCCGAAACCTAGCTATTTCGACTAATGGTCTAGGATTTGATCTCTAGAGGTTCAGGCAACGAATTTCTCTTTAGTACATTCTTCAAAAAAGAGAGGAAGGGCGACAGTGCCTGGATGTAGATATAGTTGTATATAAATTCTAAATGCGCATGCAAAATTCCGCCTAGCCTAGACATTCTACTCTATTTCATTTATGAAAATTATTATTTAATCAAGGAAATTATTATTTAATGTCGTGGCAAATTTTCTTATTGAGATTTGCGGACTCGGTGAGTTGAGTCTCTTTCTTCAAGATATTTTATTTCTATCCAGTTCATGTGGAGTCTTAAATGCAAAACGTTGGCCGTTTCTTGATGCGGAGCAAGGCTTTTACTCGTAGGTCCGGGCACCTGCGAGGAGTTGAGTCTTTGCCACCGCCATGTTTCACTGCTCTCCGGTCGAGCGCTCGTTCCTTGATGAACGGCCTTCGAGTCGCGGAGCCTTTTAAATCGCCGAGAGGCAGAGCAAGTAGCCCGAAGCATCATCCGCCCCCCCCGCTCACCCCCACACCCCCTCTCCGGCCTCGACGTCCACTTGGATCGAATCTTTCTTGGCCGTGTTTTCACGTGATTTACGCAGCCCGTTGTGCGCTGTGCTGCGCTGCTGGTGAAGAAGGCCGCGGCGGCGCTGATGGCTGCTAGATTCGCTCGTCGCCGGTTGAAAGTAGGAGATCTCTGTGAAAACGGGCCTCTTGTCTTGGCAATACAACTTGGTCGGGCCTAGATTATCCTCGTAGGGAAGTGGGTGTTGGAATGAAAGCTGATGGAAAGGTTTCGTTCCGATCTGATGAGAAATATTCGGTTGTCGTAATGCCGTTGTGCTTCGAATTATTTGTTTATCATGCTTCGTATTTTGGAACGAGTATTTGGATCATTGCTCTGATTTAGAGTTTCGATCAAGTTTAATAAAAGATTTTTTCGTGGGATTAATAAAAACGTTTATGACTACCGTAACAATCGAGGCAGTAAATATCTAGAAGAAATATATATTTATAAAATACAATGACATCCATTTTCTACACAATTCATAAATCACTAGGTAAATTAAAATTCAGTTTATAAAATTGAGTAGGCCGTTATTACACATTTCTTATTCACCATAGTGCATGCTCTTTGCGTACGTGCGATAATTCCGTAGTTAGCATTGAATTGTTTCACGGGCAGGAATGTAATTCAACTCTTCAGAATAATAATAGAATACGACAACGATATTAATGCATACGCATTACCTCTAATTATGAACTATAGTACTTCTAGAAATTACGCAATAAAATCTAATTCTATGTAATAGTAAATAAATTACTCTCAGCATTTGAGCGATCGGGGAAAGCAAGTTACAAGGATAGCAGTCAGAGATAACTCAGCGCGGTTTAATGTTGCGCGAGACTTGATCGAGGAAAGCCGGAGAGCGTAATCTATTAGGCAGACGGAGTAGCGTAAATACTTGTTGGCCTGAGTAAATAGTGCAGTGCCTGACAAGGAGCGCTCTGGCGGATGTGTTGCGTAACATTCGTCTCCAATGAGACTCCTCTTCTGCATGTGAAGTGACGAAACCGGGCGCTCGTACGTCTGTTTACTCCAGGCAGTAAGTTAATCCAATTTGTTTAGCGCCGAGTAAATAGAAGTTACGACGGTATATGCGTTGTTCGCATAATTCCCCCTGAGTCAACGATGATAATACTGCGTACTGAGGTTTCTTGACCTGGGTGATGGATTGAGAAACGTGCCGAACTTATGGGTTTTGCTTTTGAATTTGCTTTCGTTCATGCATAGCAAAAATTAAAATAAATGCAGATTTCTAATTCAACTTTCGAGAAATTCTTGCCTATTCAAATCGGTCTATTTTAGTTCTAAAATTATAATTAGACCACCAATTAGGACGCCATTACCTCTGCATAAAGATTGAGGATCTAAACATTGAGGGGATTTGCTATTTTTCCGCTACATCTCGCATCCCATAGTTTTGCTGTTTCTGTTCGTTCTTGCAAATATCACGTGATCGATCGTTAGCACTTGCACGCATTGTTCCGACATCTGCGTCGTCGTGTGTCGCACCCATGTTTAGCGATGTTTTAGGCTTCAGGAAGCCCTATATTATGCTTTGCTTTCCTTTGTCGTCGTCGTCGTCGTCGCCGCCGCCGCCCAACAACCCAACCACCTTATTCCATTCCATTCCATCCCATCCCATCCCATCCCATCCCATCCCATCCCATCCCATCCCATCCCATCCCATCCCATCCCATCTACTTCACCCTATCCCTCCCACCCCACCCCAACCATCCCATCCCACCCCACCCAATCATCCCTCCACCCACCCAATCCATCATCCCACCCATCCATCCCATCCCATGCTTCCATCCCATCCCGTTCTACTCCACCCCTTCCATCACAATCCATTCCACCTATCCCATTCAACTCCTAGACCATCCCACGCCATTCCTCCCCACACACGCCATTCCACCCCCAAATCCTCACCTAATGTCACTCCTTGATACTCCACACTATTTAAACCAGCCCAACTTGCCATTAACAACTTCCTCTTCTGGCACTTGCCAAGCCAGGAATTTCTTCTCTTAGTACCTTAAGTATTACGTACGCGTTTCTAGCTGTACCTTTTTATTATTTTCGTTTGCAGTTTCTTTTACATCCCTACGGACGCATTCCGTCTCATTTTTTATTTTGTCTCGGACATTATCGTCTACTTTTGGTATGGCATAGAGCTGTCTCCAACCCAACCTAACCCAACCCGACTTGTATCGTCCCTCCTCCAGTGTGTGGCACACTGAGCCGTGCGCACGGCCGCTGCACGGGTCGGCTCGTACTCCTCCCCACACGTCCTGCCCTATCGCCGCGACCTCCGCCACCTCCGCCCTCGCGGAGGGGGAGGGGGGAATGCGGCGCGCCGGCTGGACCTTGGCGAAGCCCTATCTGGCGTGCGGTTCGCGGCGCGAAACCGGCGCCGCCGCCGCCGCCGCCGCCGCCGCCGCCGCGGTCCCCTCTTCCGCGCCGCGTCGCGCCAAGGCGACCGGAAGACCTTGCGGGGCGGCCGCGCCCGCCCTCCGCCCCCCGCGGGCACCGCATCCGTGTTTTAGGTTACGCGTTCTCAGCGTGAGCGTGCGCCACTTCCACGCACAACCCGGCCTCCCGGCGGATGGGGACATTCGGTTCCTGGGAAAGGAATGGGGAGTTTCTGCACGCCGTAGCGGACAGCACTGTCCATCTTTGCGCATGCGCACATGCACCAAAGGTGATGGCGAAGCTTCAACTGTGCACGCGCAGAAGATCGATTGTGCTTTAACGTTCGAAGGTGATCACTCTCACTGTTAGGAAGTTTTTGCACGGCGAACCGTTATGCGGTCGGCAATGTCGATCTTCTGGGCATGCGCAGTTTGAGTTTCACGTAACTTTTGAGCATCTGCTCATGCGCAGAAGATCAACGTTGAAGTCGATTGTTGCACGCTATGCCGAGCAAGAACTCCCGAATAAATTGTATCGCAAGAAAAAATCGATTATTGAAGGAATTGTATTCAAATAAATACCTCGTCTTTCACAGTGGTACTTTTACGATAGCAGAAATCAAACTTATCCAACAAAAGCATTTGTAACAGAATCGTGGACGACCGTAAAGTGTGTGTGTGTGTGTGTGTGTGTGTGTGTGTGTGTGTGTGTGCGTGCGTGTGTGTGTGTGCAAACCTTGGTACAGATTAATTAAGTCTGTCTAGGTGACATTGTTTCCGCCAGAAATGTCTTTGTGAGGTGTGTTTTGGCCATCGATATAGATCGATGGCCGGGATGTCCTAGGTTCGAGCCCTGACGGCGGCAGGATTTTCGACACTAGCTTTTCAGCTAGGTCGAATTTAGTCGCTGTCTGGAGGAGAAGTGTAGCGACCGGCCGCTCTGATCGGTAGTTTTCCTTGGTTTCTCCGATCAACACGACGAATGCCGAAGCTGTACGCTAGCAAACGGGCCACGGACCGCGCGCGATCTGTCCATCTTTCTTCTCCTATCTTCTCCCCTTACACACACACACACACACACTTACACTAACATGCACTACACCACCACGTATTCCGGGAGACCGGTCGGGAGCTTAGAGCTTGTCCCGGCTGGGGCGTGCCCCGCTGGTGGGAGAGTCCTGGTTAGGGGGAAACCCCACTAGCCGACGGTAGGTCGGCGCCGGATCTCGCCATCCAGCGGGAGAAGATCACCGCCATTTCCCGAGAAAAAGCATGCACTATACTTACGGGACTAATGACCAAAGCAGTTGACGCGCCCAGAAACACGAAAAAATCAATCAAATCAATGGATTGGCTGAAACGTTCCGCCATTCGGAAGGCCGCCCCTCTGCGGCGGGAGGGGGTTCAGTGGGGTGGTGCTACGCGTGATTAACACAGCCTTCGACGCGGCGTCACCCGGACAGCCAAGACCACTCACGGGACTCCGGCCGCGGAGGCCTACGACTTCTCTCGATTCATCATTTGGTCCGTAGAGCAAGGAAAGTGTATGCTGAAGTGTTCTTACAATACATGAAAGGCATGCATTCGTAATAGTGTATGGAACCCGTTCCTAATCCCATTGGAGTCAGCAACCTTGTTCAACAGCAGCAGACAGAGTGCAGCAGTAAATAGCAGGAAGAGAAGAAAATATGTGGAAAGTGTAAGGACCTAGCACGTTAAGACCCTTGTCTTGCAACTTAAACATTTGGATCCACTCGAAAAGAAAGTTGGTATTTTATCGTCTTTCTTCGTATCCCTACGAAGAGGCGCCCAGTAAGTTTCCATCCCGGCGTATGGACAGTGTTTATAAAACGTGAGTCACTCGAGTTGGAAAAGGGCCAAAAAAATATGTGCAGGCGCCTTGTCCGAGGTTTGGAGCAAACCATATATTTCTCCCGGACGTAAGTAGAAAAGCTTAGAAATGACACGTTAAAAACAAGCAGTAGTACTCCCTGTAATAGTCAGTGATGTTTGGCTCGCGTCCTCGAAACTTAGTGGTCGTATAGCTTCATTACGTAGTATTTGTTTTAAGAGAACGTGGATCCGATGAACTGAATCAGCAAGTAACAGGAAGCAGATTCTCCCCCTTAATAGAAAAGTAGGTGTACGTTACTTACACGCGTTAGTAAATTATCTAGTAATGTGCCATTACAAAGGAGCATTAATTTACAGAAATGCAAAAATGTACAGCACTAGATAAAATAATAGTATGAAACATACAACGCACGTCTATAATCTCTTGGAAACGTGCACACGTTTATAATCTCTTGGAAACCCGGAGGAACTTACTGTCATTCAAAACATTCTGCAGGAATCACTTTGAAAGAACGCTTCGAAACCTGTGGGTTGTCATAACAAAAATTTTAAAAAATCATAAAAATTAAAAGAAAAATGGTACATCATGTTTCTCATCCATAATTATGTTATAATTCAAAACGTATATTTAGCTGTCAGAAAATAACTTTTGAATGACATCGATAACACGGGTGGGCAGAAACTAATGACAAATTTTACGGTTGCTTGAAGATACTTTCAAAGTTACGCAAAGTAATTTTGTTTAGTGTCACACGATTTTTAAAATGTCCATCCCTCTTTCACGTAATAAACTTGGCGGTCCAGAAATATGGTCCAGGCCTGGTAAGGCGTGGGCAAGTTAGAGCGCGCGGAGGTGAAAAGCCCGCACCAGTCGTCGGGTGGGCGTGGGCGAAGGAGAGGGCGTGGCCTAAGCTTGCGCCGCTTCCGATGCCCCGGCCGAGCCGCGAAGCCCGTTCCCCAGGTTACGCAACCGTCGTAAATCTCCCTGATTTACCGGGCGCGCTGGGCCGCAGCCAATGGCCGCGCGCCCGCCAAGCGCCCGCCCTGCCGCCCTCCGCTGCCTGGCGCGGACCCGCTCGCCGCATCGCGCAGCCCGCCGGCCGCCGCGGAAGTGCGCTGACCGCGCTCGATGGCAGGCGACCGCCAATTGCCCCGTGCTGCTCACCCGCCGCCAATTGGCCCTCGTTCCGTCCCAGTCGCTATCACTACGTCTCGCTCGCTTTGGGTCTCGCTCGCTATCTCTCGGTCTTGCTCGTTATATGTATGTTGCTTCGCTCTCTATTATGTTTCCCGCTTGGCTCTCTTCGACCACTCGCATTTGTGCTTTTGGAGTCTGTCGCCCACTAATACATTTACTACCAGTCCCGATCACAATCTCTCCTTTTCACCCACTTCTCGCTTCCACCTACCAGTCACCATCTCCGTCTCCGGTTCGCTTCTACCGCTACCTTTCTTTCACTTTTTGTTTGCTACCTTCAACGCCACTCCCCATCGCCTGTCTGTTACAGTCTCACTAATGGCGTAAATCCGTATTTGAAATGTTCGTTGTACCAAGAATATATCCGTATTTCCAATCGGACACAATTGTTCTGTGGTTATCTTCATCATTCTGCCGATTCGTTTCTTATTGTAATATTTCTATTCTTCTCAGCTTTCTGTTAAGTCTCTCTGCCAAATTTCATCTGGTACAGATTCATACGCCCTTCTTCTTTTGGTGTCCTTCCGGCTCATCTGATTTCACGTCCCACCTCCATCCGCCCTCGTCCTTGTCCTTGTCCTCGTCCTCGCTTCCGTCGTGACCCGTGTAACCGCGCGCTCTCGACTCCCGTTGGTGACCTCGCCCTTGCCCCCGTTCTCGTCCTCCCTGCCCTCGTCCTCGCTGTTTCCTCCTTCCACATCCTCACGCGCTTTAATTCGCCCCGCCCATAAATCTTCCTATTACGGCGTCGGCGGCGTCTCTGGCCTCGCGCAACCGCCACGGGCGTCGCGGGGCTCCAATCACGGCTGCGTGCCCCGCGGGGCGCAGGCAGAGGCCGCCTCCTGCCCGGGCACTAGAGGGAAGCACGACGGACATGTCTTTTCAATAAGACTTTCGAAAGTGAAGATTAAATAAAAAATAGTAAAAGGGTTGTAATACTAACTATTCATATAATGTTCAAAACGTCAATAGTCTTAGGAAACCTATAGTTTTTATATTCTTAATATATTTACGTATTCCGTTTATTTCGAGAGTTCTCTCTCTATCTCTCTCTCTGTCTCTGTCTCTCTCTCTGTGTCTCTGTCTGTCTCTCTCTGTCTGTGTGTGTCTCTGTCTCTCTCTCACACTATATATATATATATAATATATAGATATATATATATATAATATATATATATATATATATAATATATATATATATATATATATATATATATATATATATATATGTATGTATGTATGTATATACACACACCTCATCTTTTGTACCTTCAGATTCACTTTATGAAAGCAACAATGCGCACCGTGCGTGTTGATTTAGACTATGGGCGTTGTTGGATCGCGAAGTATTCGCAATGCGATCGAGCGCGGCTCGCGATCCTCCCTTCCACCACTTTTTAACACGTGTTTTTGCCATTCGTTGCTTCCCTAAGCGTTTGCTTCGTTGTTCCCCTAAGTGACTTTAAAAATAAAAATAATTATGTTTCATTTCACTCCAAGCCGATCCAAGTTACACATGTGTGGTCGATGTGCACCTTCAAAGTCTTCTGTAACTTTCAAATAATGTTCGAGAGCACATCCTCCCATTTGCCGTTCACTCTCGCTTGTGAATAATCTCTCTTCGAATCGGGGAGGGATATCATTAATAAAACCGGATAGCTGTGGATTCGGTTTATCTTCCTCCTCTCGCCGAGTAGACGCTTCGTCGAGAACGCGTTCCCTCGGCCGCCGGCTCCGTGGCTTCGAACGATAGAGAGCGACTCCCATAATCCTCCGCCCCGGCGTTGCTATGCCGCCCCCTCGGCCCAGGCCGCCGCCGCCGCCGCCGGTGTCGTCTCCAGCCGACCGGTTCTTCCACGCGGACCGGTTCCGCGTGACTCACTTGTCTTCGAAACGAGGCAGTAGTGCGGCGACCGCGGGGCACTGAAGGCAAGCCGACATCGACCCATAGTCGGTCACAGCGGTCAGCCGCGGAGGCGGAGGGCGAGGCCGGAGTAGTAAAGTGTGGAAACGACAGGTCGTTTCCTAGAAAATGAGACATCCATCAGCTCTCGACGCTGAGCTTGCCTTTAAGAGAGGAGAATTCATTAGGTGCGCCTACCTTCCTCTTGTTTCGTCTGGAAGTGGGTTTGTAAGTCTGTGGCACCGCAGCTGAGTGGTTCGCCGGGGTTAGTACCATCAAAGGGATGTCGCGAACTGAAAAGCATTACTCGTGTCCCAGAGACAAATGAATCGAGAAAATTGGAATAAATTGAATTGAAAGTTTGTATGTTTGGTTTTGAAAATTATTTTCAGGATTGTGAAATATGATCATTCAAGCCTAAAAATAAAAGAATTTAAGTGTCCCGACGTTTCGAAACATTTCATTACCAGGACTATGCCAACTACTCGTAGAAGCAACACTCATGAATTCTATCCACGTAGTGCAATATTATTTGAGTGTAACATAATTTCAAGCCATAATACAACACCAGATACTTCATGATTACAGCTTACACTGACTTCTGTCTTGTGTGCCAGAGGGACTGTCAAATTGCAATTATTCTACTGCACACTAAGGCATCCTGAATAAAAATTAGTATCAGAACAGGTTGGTTTGTACAACCCTGATGACGAAGTTACTTATTTCGAATAGACTGTGCTCTTGAATACTATTTTTAGCCTTGTATGAACTACTCCCATGATCCTGAACTCTGTGATTCTTAGATGGCCGTGAAGCTTTCTAAAAAGAAAGAAAAATAATCATATGAGCTTTCGAAATGACCTTTTTTTCCTTGTAGCATGGATTCGTTCTAGGAAAACTAACGCTCCTTATTGTGGAATATTTTAATGAGATAATGTTCACCCACCCATGCAAAATTTTAAATTGAAGACGGTGCAGTGCAAGTACTCATCATTCGAACCATCAAATTACGTATTAATATTATTCAGATCCAAATGCACAAGGTGCTTATAGATTATCGGTGCCTGAGTACAAGGAGTTTCGTATTCCAATTGCCCCGTGCTAAGTATTCTTGTTCATTATCTCCCACGTCTGTTAGTGTCGCAAGTGCGTCACAATCGACGGAAAACGGGATCGAGATGACATCGTGCATTAGCTGATTGAAACGACTCGTATGGTGAAACCGAGGCTAGAAAAACCTGAGTCTAAGTAAATAACATTACCCTCGTAAAGTTGATCGATCGTGAAGTGTACCGCCTGAGTTTAGCTCAGGGAGAGTGTTGCCGCTATCTCTGCAACAACTCTGACCGGGAGGTCGTAGGGTTCGACCCCCGACGGTGGCGGATTTTCGACTTTAGCACTAAGTAGCTAGATAGGATTCAGCCGCTGTCTAGAAGAGGATTCTGGCGGCCAGTTGCTCAGATCGATAGTTTTCCATGTTTTTTCCGATCATTACCAGGCAAATTCTGTAGCAGTACTCTAACGTAAGCAGTAAGCAAACGGGCTATAGACCGCTCGCGATTATTCCTTCCTCTTCCTCGCCCTATCCTCTCCTCCTACACACATCCTTATATGCACTACACTGCCGCCTATTTCGGGAGGTTAGAGGTTGGCCCGGAATAGACGGTGTCCCGCCGAGGGAGATACCTGGAGGATGACATCCCTGTAAGCCGACGTGTAGGTTGGCGGCAGATCTCGCCTTGCAATGGAAAAAAAATGACCGCCACATCCCGGGATAAAACAGCAATTACACGAAACGACACTAATGACCATAGCAGTGGACGTGCCCGGAAACAATCGTGAAAGGGTGGAAGGGTTGATTCAATGTGTCATTTTTCATGTTCGGAGCACATTTTTGTGGTGCATTGGTGCGCAAATGAAAGCGCCGCGCCGTGGCAAAACGGTTGGCAAGTGAAACGCGACCTTTTACGATCACGAATCGACATTGCGGATTTGCTTCGGGGTTCGGTGAAACTTGTCGTAATTGTAGGTTTTTTAAGGAAAATGCACCACTTGAAAGTAAGTTGGCTTCTCACCGAAGTGCATCAACTCTTCATTGTAACCTTTTGATCCAGGAAGGGAAGTTTAATGCGTTCAATATTATCAACACAATGTGATTTTATGACCGTGATATAGTGTAATAAACTTGCTGTGTATAATAATAACAACATTAATAATGATAATATTTAATAATAATGTCTTCCTTGATTTTAATTTTCGAAAATCTTGAGTAGAGTGTAAAAGTGTTCATAGAAAATTATTAGATGTGCAGACAGTCTCTTCTAAATTCAGGATTAAATAGTTCTCAGTAATTGTGGATAATGGAATGGACGTGGATTAAGTGTATCTTTGACTCCATATACAACACAAAGCCAAAGATAAGCATCAAAACCAATAAATAATCCAACACTTATCGCAAGGCGTGTAACTTCCTCGTGAAGTACATTGACATATCAATAATACTCCTACGTACTTGCATTTCAGTTTACAAAACAGTCTTGTGTGAAATAAATTTTGAGCGGGTACCGCCCCACAAAGTGAAAATCTAGTAAACGAAAGTAGACAGAGGAGGGGACGACAGTGCTTGAAAGGAAATGTTCCCCCGTCGTATCTGCTTTTCGCCACTTTCCATCACCGCTGGCCTGGTAGTCTGCATAACGCAGATGGGGAAAACGGTCTTGGTGTGTTCCTTGACATTTCGACGCCCGCCGCCTCTGCTGCTTCTTCTCCTCCTACGTCGCGCATTCTTTCTCGCGCAGCTCACTCTCCGGAAGCGTCCGTGGGCCGCGCCTGGCCGCCTTCCAGCCCAGATGAGCCGCGGCGCCAGACTTCCCCGCTCCCAGCCACGGCGGCCGGCGGCGATTAGCGCATAACGCGCTTCAATTGCTTTATTTTACGTCGCGGAGGCGCGCGACCGCGGCCCATCCGCCGGATTTCATATTCACGCTCATTGGGAGTGGCAGCTGAAATCTCGGGCATGAAGGACAGTCACTTTCGTGTAATGTTCGTCTTTAACACGGAGCATGTGGTCTGCTGTTTGCGATTTGTGGTTTTCAAGAGAAACACTGTTTTAATCTTCGAATTTGTCGTTCTTGGAAGTGTTTCCGGTACTAAACTAGGTATCTTATTATTCATTTTAGTTCCTGTAAATCTGGATTAAGTTAGTGCTGTCTAGAGCTCGCTATAGATAGATAGATAAATAAATATAATAATATATAAATAATATTTGACGCTTGCTTTCATTTCAACAGTGTCTGTTTACTTAAAAACATCGTAAATATTAATTCAGAAGAACTTGCCATTTACTTACCTTTATCCACAATTGTTCAACTCCTTCAACATAAGTGTTTGCTGAAAGTCCCGAGAACCTGTATTGCTTGTATTTGCTGCATTTCCTTACACAGTGTTTGCACTCAGCCATTAGTGGTCCGTATAGCTTGGCTTGCATCATGGTGGAACTCGCACACACTGTACCTCTCCGAGGCACACTTCGGAAATGCTTTTAATTCTTAATTACGATCAAACTCCCGGCCGTACCTGTGAGGTGGATAGTTTTGAAGGATCAGTGATGATGACGATGATGGCGGTGATGACGATGATGGCGGTGATGACGATGATGGCGGTGATGACGATGATGGCGGTGATGACGATGATGATGGCGGTGTGATTATATTATTTGAACGATGACGGAGAGGCAGTAGCGAACCCACTGCGTCCACCACTTTCCATATGGTTCGACTGGGATTCGAACCCCTGAACCCGGAGGTGGAAAGTGAGCGATCTGGCCACTTCACCACTTCCTCCTCCCTCCCGCGTCGAGTAAAACAGCGCAGATTCGTCTCCGTCGCATCCCATTTGCGCCCAGAATAGAACGAAATGAATTCGCTTTATCTGCTGGGCCCGCGAGGGCGTGGCCGGTTGTTTTTGCCGCGTCGTCGGCGGCGACTTTCGATCGGTGAATAACCTCAGGCCTCGGCGCGGTGCTCCCGGCCTTGGCGTCGCCAGCACCTCTTCCTGGAACGTCACCGGGGGCGGTTGCGTGTTCTTGTAATTTGTGAGAGCGGTATTTATTTTCAAGGTCGCGTTAAACCCGCTACTAATGCGGGTCCGCTACTGAGCCTTCGTAGACCACACGTTAAAGACGGTGGCGGAAGTGTCTGGGTGTGAATTCTAGATCCCGACTGCACTCGTCGGGTTCATTGATTTGTTTCCGGACATATGAACTGCTGTGGTCGTTGACACCGTTAGTGTAGTGAACGTTTTATCCAAAGGTGTGGGGCGCGGGTGTTCTTTGCCGTTGGATACTCAGATCCGGTGCGAACCTACACTTCGGCATTTCTCCTTTTTGTATCATTTCTTCGCCATTTTGCCCACTCTTGGTACAGTGCGGCATACCCTCCAACTGAAAATAATGGTACGCGCCCTAGGTCTAACAGGTTCTGGATATATGATGTGTTGCAGTAAATACTAATAATTGATTCTACAAAATTACATCATGTAAAATTTGAATAAAACTATTTAACTGTTAATTACTTACAAGTAAATAATAGAGAAATGATTTGTCGCCAGATAACGGTGGTATAATATTTAAACGAAACTACCCAACACCCTTGAAACTTCGTTCGACATTGAGTCTGATTGAGCCCATCAAATTTGCAAATTCGTCACTGAAGGCAAATGAGAATTTCGTCAGCGTAGGAAGTGGCGTATTACGTCGCGAAAGGACGCATCAGGCGCTCACACCACTTATCGTTCACGTAAAACTCCGCGAAAGAAAACTTGCTTTTCGTGCACGGCGGCCTCTCTCGTCAAGGTCCGCGAGGTCGAGCCGAGCGCCTCCAAATATCACGGTCGCGTAATCGCCTCTCGGCGGGGGCGGGGCGAGCGCACGCGCGCGCAACCTGCGTCGCGTGCCGGCCGCGCACGGGCCCAGAGGCTGCCCGAGAAGGCGTGCGCCACCTCTCCCCGCCCTCCCTCCCGAAGTCCCTAGGGCCAAAGGTCACGGCCACCGCGCCGTACGTCTCTCCACTTGGCGCAATTGCGGCGACCTTGTCCATTTCGGACGGGCGCCCACGGCGACTCGCGAGATGAGCAGCTGCTGTCGCCGCTGGAGTGAAAGATCTTTGCATAATCGTGGGACGTTTTGATTGTAAGCGATACACTGGCATCCGTGTAGGCCTTTTGCCTACGTCTATAAGGCAGGTTATAAGGTAATAAGGGGGTGGATAATAGGAGTTTTAGCGCCACCGTAAGGTAGCGACGTTATGCACTAACAGTCACGTGACGGATTTGAAATCATAACGTCTTACCTGGCCTAAGGTACGCCTTACTTCATAAATAGTGCACGCCTACAGGAGTCTCTACGGTCACCTTACAAGCGGCAAAATGGCCGCCTAAAAACAGGAAACGTTGGGGTTTGTTCCATCTCCGACAAACCAATTCTCGTACGTGAGGCAGTTAGAACTATTCCTTACTAACTCCACAACACTGGCAAGAATTAACAAGAAATGTTGGAGAAGTGACAGGAAAGAAATTTGCGAAAAAGAAGTTGAAATCATATCTTTGGGATAGGTTATGTCTTACTCTCATAATGAACGCTGTTTGAAAATATTTCCTACGTTCTCAAGAACAGTAGATTGAAAATTCCAGACTGCATACTCATCGCAGAGGCCCACAAAATTTAAAACTCCAATACACAATGTACTATTGTATCGTATCGTGGTTTAAAAGTCTCGCCGCTGGCCTAGACTCTCTCTTTAGTCTACGTTCAAACTTCTTTGGTCAACGCTTGAAACCTTCTTTTGTTATAATGGTAACGCAATGTTGCAATTGCTAAAACTCTTGTGAACGTTGTTCATTATGACATTATGATCAATAGAGTTTAAGGATGCGTCCTTACGCCTGGCGCTAAAACTCCTTAATGATATTGTCTTGGTGATTTTACTTTTGTGTTTTTTAGTGAATGTCAACCTACTGAATGCTGCTAAAGCAGGAGGACTTTCTCATTTACGAGATGTTGTAGCCTAAAACTAATAATAAGTCATCCGTCATCATCATCATCATCATCATCATTCCATTTTCCATCCCCCCCCAGGACTAACAACCCTGGGGTATAAAAATCGGATTCAGCCTAATGCTTATCCTCCTGATTAGTTATATGCAAGACTTGTAGCGTGATAAAATGATTCTGAGCCCTTGCTAGTGTATGTTCTGCGCGGTCCAAGATGGCCTATTCGCGAGCAAAAAATAGTAGTGATAGTAATAATAATAATAATAATAATAATAATAATAATAATAATAATAATAATAATAATAACGATGGATCAATTATTATGGATGACAGGAGGACTGGGAAGCCAACGAAAGTGAAATCATTGTGCTTGACGCGGAATTCGAACCACAGCTGTCAGCAGCGTGTGCTTGGAGTGCTCCATGCCCACACGCCGCCGTGGCCTGCCCACTTGTCGCAATTGCGGCGACCTCGTCGGCTCCGGGCGGTCGCTCGCGGCGACGTGCGAGATGAAGCTAGCATCTGGCGCCGCGATCTCCGCCGGAATGCGAAACTCTTTGTGCACTCGTGGGACGTGTGTATTATCTCGTATCTGAGCGTAGGTGGCAGAGGAGCCTTGCACCATTGCGTTCTCCGCTTCACTGGACAGGTGGTTAGTGCTGACTGGCCTTTGCTTCCCTCTAATATGAAGGTTGGTAGGGTAATCATGAACGATGATGGATCAATTACTTTGATCGTCGTGATGGGATACGTTGTGAAATGAGAAGCCGACTCCGAGGATGAAAACGTTCATGCCTTTCATGGAATTCGAACCCGCAGCCTTCGGCTCCGCGTACTTGGACTTGCTCCAGGACCCCGCGCCACAGTGGCACGCCGCACGTCTCCACTTGTCGCAATTGCGGCGGCCTTGTTGATTTCGGGCGACCGCCCACAGCCTCTCGCCCGCGCCCGTCGCGCACGAGGACCCGGGCGAATGTGTCGGGAATGCGAAACTCGCTGCGCACTCGCGGTGCGTCCCATTTCGTCGCTCTGCCGCCTGCGTTGCCGCCTTCGCTGACGTGCGTCGTGTCTGAGAGGAATGCGATGCTTCGAGTGAACAGTGGAAAACAATGCACATGCAGCAAACGATGAAAATGTGGCGAACTAATTTTATGTCAATCACTCCCGATGAAAACTTGTAAGCCGTGTATTGCGTTCGTGTATCTGACTAGATTTCCTGTTAAACAGGGTCACAGCATGTATGGATTCTGTTGGATTGACGGGGTAAATCGAGAATTGATTTACAATGAATCGAGGAGTTGCGCTGAAGATTATCCTATTTCTCGTGCATTTCTTTTCATGATGGCTGAAACTACATGGTAAATATATTACGCACTGGATGCAAACTGACCTCCCACCCGCTAATAAATACTTATAGTTGCGAGCCTCCTCGATCGCATGTTGTTCAATCTATTCCAGCCGCCATCGCTAATTCTTTTATTATCCTCGCACGTTTTCTTGAGCCCTCATTTCGCTATTTGCGAGGGGCGTGGGGGTGTGATTATTTTGTTGATTATTATATGAAGTGTGTAGATTATTTTGCATCGAAAAACAGTGTCTATTACTCGGTAGCAAACATGTCTGGTTATTAGAATTTGTCAACAAAGCTTTTTGTCATCATTTATTATGAATTCAACGTAAGTTAGTAAAGGGAGTGGGGGATAGGTATACTGGGGCTCAAGAAAACGTGCGTGTATATTGATAGCCTCCTGAGAATCCACCTGGGCAGCCTCATCCTCCCACCTGCAGATCCTATCTCGGTGGGATTCATATTAGGCGCTGTGATTAGGTCCGTTGCTTGCGATAACGCAGACGCACCTGAGATTTCCATCGGCACTTCACATGAGCTTCGAGATAGGCAAGGAACTCATTTCCCTGTTTGGGGCGCTTCCGCGTGATTCAGCCGTGGCAGTGACATTGAGCGCTTCGCGTTTGTTATTCGGCTTCAATCCATCGTATTTGTATAGCATTAACGGTACTTGGAAACCTGTCGAAGTATTATTTTTTATCGCAGTTATACGTCATGCTGAGCGTACATCATAATTATCTACAAATATTTATTTTTTTACTGATACGTTATAGCTTGTCATTTTCTTCGATAAGGAGCTCGATATGCACTGCAGAACTTTCCTGCATCGAAAGGATCGTCGTTACGGGGGGGGGTATCTTAAGTTAATCCTTGATCCATTAGAAGAGGGAATTATTGGAGGGAAATATGAAAATAAATATCGATAAAAATAATAAATTTTAAAAAATGTTAAAAACAAACTTATTTTTACCATTAGACCTTACTTTATAAGTACTGTATAAAAAGCTATTGACTACTTTATGAGACGCTTGGTGCATAGATGACTATTACAATAATAAAATAATTTCGTTGTTACAATTTTTAAGAGGTGGGGGAATTATTTTTACTGTGCACTGCAAATGATACGCGAAATGACACATGGTGTGTTATTGAAAACTTTACGTATTAAGTAAAAACAATGAAATAATTAGCATTTATTTGGAGAGTCCCGCACTGATGCATTATCGGAGTAAGGTGAACTTCGAAAGTATAATGAACTTAGGAGTAGTCTGTCGCAAAGGTCTGGCGAAATTTTTTTCTTACTGTTATGATTAAATTAATACTTGACAATAAACGTTACTGTTGAAAATTGCTGTTAATAATCAATACGAATACTTATGGTTTTGGCAGCTATGTTCCAATCTTTGTAGTGTACAATTTTATCAGCTTTTATTCTCTTTCGGAAGTAGAATCAATAACCAGCAGGTACCCTAGAAAATCAGAAGAACATTGTTACATTCTGTAATCACATTACAATCTTACGATTTTCGTTTTACAACACTAATAACACTTACTTGTTCACTTCGCATATCTATCCAAATGGGAATGCCGCTGGCATCAGGTACTGTCGTCTGGATAGTGTACCTAAACATCTAATACACGTCTGAATGTCGAGTAAGAAACAGCGACACACAGTGAGATTCGAAAAAAAAAAAAGTTTCTTACTAATGTTCGGGAGTTATCGACTGAAAGTTCTGGCATAGGGTTTGAAAACATTAGTATTCCACAAACATTGTTTTCCTTTATTAGTTTATTCCTTCTCTTCTTACACGCATACTTTTAATGACTAGGGTATAGAAACAGGCCTGTTACAAACAGTAGGACGTTCCCCAGCCGACGGCGAACTTGAAATGAACAAGCAATACACAAAAATCCGTGTTTGTGCGCCCTCTCCCCCCGTTGCAGTGGCATTCCGCGCCGCGCACCGCACCGCACCGCACGCGGAACGGAATGGAACGGAGCAGCGATAAGGTCGTTGTGGCGGTCGCCAGCGCGCTCTGCACGTGGCCGGCGGAGTGAGAGCCGGTCGCGCAGCGCGACGCGACGCGGTTCCGCAATGCAACTCGCCGCATTTCCCCCTGGGCGACGGCCGGCGGGCGGATATCTCGCGTTCTGGCGGGCTGCCGCTAAAATTGGAACGCTTGCGATAAGATTAGCGGCGACCGACGTCTCTGGTGGGTGGCGCACTGGGCAAGTTTTCGTTTTCAATGTCATGTACGATCCATTCGTGTTCTGGACTTCGGAGGGGAAATTTCCAACCTACAGGTAGACGGATGTTGAGTGGCAATGTTGGAAGGTGGGCTCACTTTATTGCAAGACGTTTGGTTTTGCCATGGCTCTCATTTTCTAAATCTCATGGCGGTGGAAGATTTTTGAAACATTGACGTCTCGTGGTCACTTGTGTGGTAGACATTTACGATGATATGTTCTGAATTTGTTTCGTGGACCGTTTACTGTCGTGATTGTTCACAATGTTCATGGATATATTACTGCATTAAGTGAGGCTCCGAAGAAAACGTTCCTGAACGAAAAGCATTCTGTAGTGAATGATCCACGTGAGTTCAAAACGTGTAAACGTGCCGTTGTGAGTATGTTGCAATGGAAAGCTTTGGAGACGAGGTGTGTGATAAGAGGGAACGGCAGCTGTTTCGGCTGCCACGCCGCCAAGCAACATTGCATTGCACCTCGCGAGCTGCTTATCAGACGCGCTCTCTTCCTCCATACCGCTCACTTGTTAACTATTCTTTGTATCGCCTGTACGAATGCTTTTCTGTTTTCATTTCCACCTTTCTTTCTCTTCTCTTTTCATTATTTCTCCATTCCTTCGTTCTTTCCTCGATTATACCAATTGCATTTCGTGTATGTCCTCTCACATCCGCATCGGGACTCCGTCAATGTGGAATCTAGAGCATTCGTTGTGGGAGTTTGTGAGAATGGGGCTGTCGAGTGTTCCATGACTGTTGATCAAGCTGAAGGGTATAAGCAAAAAACATTTCACCCTGATATGTTGCCCTGGACAGCGAAGGAAAGATTGTGGTTTCTGTTGTTGTTGGTTTTTTTCCCCCTGTAATTGCGTGTATCAGTTAAGCAGAGAATCGTCCCACGTTTGTTACAATTCATGAGTATGCGAGTGATGTAAAAAGTTAATGATTTTCTATCTTAAGAGGACTCTTTTGGAATGTTTTAATATTCTGAAATTAGTTGCAAGAAACAAATCAGAATATTATCAAATACCGGGAGGTTAATTTAAGTCACCTTAAAAATAGTTTTTCTTTTCATTGTTTATTTGATTAATGCATAGAAGTTCGCGTTATCATAGGGAAACGCAGAAAAATGTTTTTCTACTTTTTTGACTTTATTGCGTCGGAAATATTTTAAACTTCTTTCTTCGGATATTTTTAGTATACATGATGGCGTATCCTGTGCATGTAAAATATTTATTTACTTTCCGTTATTTTTTTATTCTTTTTTTAAATAACTTCTCGCGCTATTAGATGGATCTTGGCAAGCCCCTTTCTGAAAGCTCCCCTCGTGCGCTAATAGGCTTGCTCTTGTGTTCGCGGATGCTGCGACCTTGGCTGCCCCGCGTTGGCCGGGCAGTTTTGATATATGTTTTGCGGGATGCGTCGGCGACCGCCATCCTGGCGTCGCATGAAGGGCAGCGATCGCGGCGGCGATTAGCGATATTTCTGGCGGCTGCGGGGGCCAATGGGGCAGCAGGCGGGGGGGGGGGGCTCTCTGGAACCCTCCAGTGCGCTTTTATCCGCACGTGACGCGTATTCAACTTCCAGCTGGACTCTGTACCCGTCATCGCTGCCCTTATCGCACCTCACATCCCTTGCCTGGGGTTCGATCTTTGGTCGTTCATTTGCACTCGCAAAATCGCCCTTCCAATTTCTCTCAATCTCTTTTCCCTTTTCCACCCTTGAATTTATCTTCTCTCTCTGTTTTTTCTTCGTTGGCCTTTCTGATCGTTTGCCCCCACACTACTCGTTACTCTCCACTTACAGTTCTCGTTAACCATGACTGTAGCTTTTTCTTCCCCGTGCCAATTACATCAATTTTTCATTCTCTACACTGTGACGTGTACAAGTATGCTCGTAAAGTGAGACTCTTATCTACTTCATCCTATCTCATTTTTCGAGCTACCCCATTTGCACATGGACACATGTTGAAAGTATCTTTGGAATTCCTGATGAAATAAATATTTTACTTCTCACTACAAAATTGTGTAAAGTCAAGAAATTTGTAACTGCTTTCGTGGAAACGATTATTTCGTTCATTGAGTTGACAAAATGTTGTATTCTGGAGTTACTTAGCAGTGGTGTTGAACAGTTATGGAGATGGAACAAACTTCTTGAGTAGTGAATTTGCATTCTAGCCTTAAATAATTGCATGTTTGGGCTACACACGTAGTAAATATGCGACAAGGAAGACGGTTTATAACTTAATTAGATTGAAAACTTTCGTCACTCTCCTTTCCGCAAAAGCCAATGGGATTTTCACAAAATGGTAGAATTCTTTGACGCTTGTCGCAACTTCGATCTGGAATTGAATGGCATTTGTACCATGGGATGCCACTTGCGGCCCGCGTACGTACACGCGCGGGTGCCCATTTCGCCGCGCTGTATCAATGGGGGCTTGCGTCAGCGGTGACGTAACGGCGCCGAATATTCGCTCGCGAGGACGCGCGACCCGCACCCGCACCGCTTGCGCACCTCGCTTGCTCTTCACTCGTTCCTCGTTCGCGCAGTGACTCGTTTGCCGCTCGCTTCTCAGCGGGCCACGTTCATGCCTTCGAGTACGGAATCTCTGTGGTTTGATCTGTTGCTCACTCTATCGCTGTTTGCTTGACCAAACGGAGGTGGAGGAACACAGAGCTCGATGGATATTCGCTGTCACGGACTACTTTCCATTTCGAATTTTTAATTTTTTTACGCTGTTTCAGAAATCTTTCGTTTCGGGTTTTCTCAAAAGTCGGTAATCCTAAGTATGTTCTGGAAGGTTCCAGCCAGCGACCTTGATTTGTAACTTGACAGGTGTTGTATTTGGGAAATTGGGACCCATTCTCGTTGATAACGAAGAGACGGTGTCCTCGTAAGCCACTTGACGCGGTCGTCTGAAGTGATTCTCGGAACTTAAGTGAACAGTCGTTTGAATAAATATTACGTCGAGTTGGACAATAGTTTCTATGAGGATCTAAGTTATATTTACAGTAGCATTGCTTTTTGTTTTAGTGATAGTTTTAATGTTCTTAACCATTTTATGTAGGATGATAAATTCGATTTTTACAGTTGTAAAATGATCTGAGGATTTAAAAATAGAGTTGATGATTGCGGAATTTGCATCTCCACAGCCGTTCCATAATAAAGGCAGCCATGCTTGAGTTTTGAGGTAATAATCGTGATTGACAGTTATATTACTTTTCTAAATTTAAGTATAGATTCAACATTTCGATCCAAATACCCTTGCATTTCAATGAGAAACAAGTTTGAATTCCTTCCTTTTCGATTTAAATAATGGCATGTATTTTCATATACAAGCAAAAATAATAGCATGATCCGTCGTAATATGGCCGATATATGGCTTGAGAATTAAATTTAAACGAAGTGGCAATACGTACAAAATGTATATATAATTGTTTTATTTTTCTACACACTGAATTAATTTCTATGCAATTTATTTCATTTTTCATGTTTAAAAATATGTGTTACCTTGAGAATTCAATGAAAGTAATAAGCAAGTGAGCAAAGAAATAAAGTTATCATGATTGCGTATCCGTTGACAGCGCACATTATACACAACTATATTATATACAAACATAAACACGACGTGCAATGTGTCGAAAGTAATATTGTAAATGTAAATATTACTGGAGGACACCTCTTGACAGTACGCCCTGTATGGCGTAGCGTGGGTGTCAGCCGTTCGGGGCGGAGGAAAATTTCGCCGCCCCCTTATTTAGGTATTTCAATTTAAAAGACGAAAGTATGCAGTAATTCTAAAGAACTTTTCGGCATGAAAAATCATTATTTTGTTTTACGTTACAAATCAAAACGTCATGTATGTTTTACAATATAATAATCACTATACATTCATATAGAAGTCGTCACAGAATAAATAATGAAAGATTCCGTACTCATTTCAATCGGTTTGAATCGTAGGTGCGACAAAAATATGAAATTAAATGCTTACAAATATATTATTACTATTATTATTATTATTATTATTATTACTATTATTTATTATTATTATTATTATTTACTATTATTATTAATTACTATTATTATTATTATTACTATTATTATTATTATTATATTACTATTATTATTATTATTTTATTATTAATATTATTTCTATTATTATTATTACTATTTTATTTATTGTGAAAGTATGCCGCCCCAATACGCAGCCGCTACCCGCATTGTGGCTGGGCTCGGACTTTCGACCGGGGCCGCCAGGCAGGCGCCGTGGCGTCGCGCGTCGGGCGTGCGCGGCGTTTTGCTGAGCCGCGCGTAATCGCCGCCGCGTTGCAGTGCGCATTGCGCCGCTGACATTGCGCCCGCAAGGCGGGGGGCGGGGGCACTTGTTACGCCAGAGACCCCCTCGCGAGGGAGCTCAGGTCTTCTGTTGAGCGCGGTTGTCCAGCAAGCTTCTGACGAGACCGCATGGTGCTGGTCGTGAATCGTTCGTTGCTGCTTCATTGTTTGCACGACGAGGAACAATGTGGAAGCGGGAAGTTTTCAGCCAGCACCAGCCGGGCTTGCGAGTTGATGGGGCGACGGGCAAGCAATGCTTGACGAGTCTGCATTGTCGTGGTTCCAAATCTATCGTAACCCTTTCATATTTCTCACAATGGTGGCAATGTAGCGGCGAGAGATTAACCGGCGCAAGCCAGACTTGCGAGCCCGGCTGGGACAGTGATTTGGACGAAGGTTATAGACACCCGAGGGCAAACCACTCTTAAATTTACCTCGCGCCGGCGCCAAATGTAGCACGTTTACCTACTTTATTTTTCACACATCGGGAAATGAAGGTCACAGATTTACAGCCCAAGAAGGCATGTGCCGCAATTTTTCGAAAACCGTCTTTTCGTGGAGAAAAGACCCCTTTAGGAAGCATATGCATTGATTTAAGTACGATACTCTGCAGCTCCTTGCTACATCTTAATAGAGGCGTGACACAAGGTGAAGTGAAAAAAGTACGTATGGCATCTTCAGTTAGTGTCTCTCAGTTTTTTACTGCAACTGATGGAAGAAATACCAATGCCATTTTTAGCATATTGCATACCGAGTTTTTGTTTAGATACATGTAGGGCGATCTAGGAAACGTTTTTATATCAAAATTAAGATTTTCTACCACAACGACGATTTGTATGGATCCAATAGAAAAGGTGAAAGGAGATCACGTGGAATGGTTAGCAATCAGAGAATACGAAACGAGAAGAATAAATAGCTAGTTTTAATAATCCACGTTTGATCTTTAAATTGCCCTTCTGGAAAATTTAGTAAACCTGGAGCAGTTTCTTCTTACACCCACTCAAAGAAGCTCAATTTTCAGTCATCTTTTTTATAAAGGAAAACCAAAAGTGATTTCTCTACGCCTAGTCGACAATATCGAGCGCGGGATATGTCGCCAAAAAAGGAGAAGCGAAACAAACCGTCCCGGATATTTTCTTACAATGAATGCGTACGCTCACTTGATCGCAGCCCGCGAACCCTATCGCGTATGACTGGGCGAACGTCGCTTTCAGTGTGGTGTCGTGGCGTGGCCGCGAGTCTATCGTTCGCGCTATCTTCGCTCGCGTACGCTGGACGCAGCTCCTCGTGGCCTGGCCTGCTGGCGCCCCTCTGGGCCGCTCTCACAATCAGGCAGCCGGCGTGGCTTTGCGGCGCCGCTGCGGCTGGAGATTAGAGTATAAATACTCCGTTCATTGATGGCGCGGGTCAATGTGGCACTGGCATCAGCGTGACCCTTTCGATGGAAGTTTCCGTAGTGTAATTGGTTTCTTTGACGATAAAAACGCATGCGGTGAAATGTATCTGTTGGGTACTTTTTTCAGTTTGGCTTTTCGTTTTACGATGAACGTTGCCGCCCGTCAAACGATGCGACCATTTCTAACTGTAGTTTGTAAATTCTTTAGCTCCATAAAGGGAATTGAGGGATTTGTACTGTTTCATTGATGAACCTGTGTTGAATCAATGGAATTGCTTGAATGTACGTTCCGTGTTGTATGAATGATGAAGTTCGTCTCTTGATCTATTTCATCTAATGATTTTTAAAGAAATATTTCATGTAATACATTATTTATTTCATCATTTATGAAGCTTCCCATGGGACAACATTTTCATTTATTAATGGCCGCCATTTTAATATTACTGATGGAACTGATTGAAGTGATTTGCACAATAAATGTCGAACTTAATTTGTTCCTCGAAATCTACATCATATATATTATGTTTATCTGAATCATGTCATTCATGCTTCATTTCTGTGATTTTTCATTATCCTTGTTTTGTTTATAATACTATATCCTATTTAACGTCTTTCGAGAGAAACGCTAGCGTGATTTCTCAAGATAATTAGATAAAATTTGTGGTCAGGTGGAAGAGCAGGCTAAATGGCCTGAGCCTCGCCACCAATAAAGACATTTATTTATTTATTTAAAATTGACATTCTTGTTTTACTTATTTTTGTTTTCTTGTTTCAGGTAAGTACGATGAGGACATGAGGAGAATCGTGTATCTGAAGCGTTAGTGAGTACAACTAGTTTGTTAAGGACTACAATTATATTCCTTTCTTCTTTCAAACTCAATTAAATGAAGTATTTATTGATATCATAACCCCAGCTAATGAGAAGTTATCTATCATTCCAAGAAATGAGCGAAAAAAATACTCATTACTAGGTTATTTTTGTGATGCATTGTAACGATGTAGAAGGTTTTGATCCGAACATCGTCTTGCTGTTAAATAGTCGCTTCTCATTGCAACGATAGCGTTGTTTACTATGTTGGCTGTCGCTCCCACCGAGAAGACGTGCGGTTCACCACGACGTAGTAGTATTGGGTGGTATTCCATTGACGAAATGCTGCTGCCTAGTTCTGGCGATCTCCGCACAACGCAATGCTGCGCCGCGCGCTGTGCGCGATGCCCTCGCAAGGCCCAGGCGGGATTGTTGATTCGATTTTTTCGCGTTTCCGGGCGCGTCAACGGCTTTGGTCATTAGTCCCGTTAGTGTAGTGCATATTTTTTTCTCGGGGTATGCGCGGTGATCTTCCCCCGCTGGATGGCGAGATCCGGCGCCGACCTACCGTCGGCTAGTGGGGTTTCCCGCGAACCAGGACTCTCTCACCAGCGGGGCACCGCCCCAGCCGGGACAAGCTCTAAGCTCCCGACCGGTCTCCCGGATATGTGGTAGTGTAGTGCATGTAGTGTAAGTGTGTTGTAAGGGAAAGGAAGGAAAGATCGCGCACGGTCCGTAGCCCGTTCTTTAGGTTACTGCTCCGGCATTCGCCTGGTGTTGATCGGAGAAACCACGGAAAACTACCTATCAGAGCAGCCGGCCGCCAGAATTCTCCTCCATACAGCCACTGAATTCGACCTAGCAGAAAAGCTAGTGTCGAAAATCCTGCCGCCGTCAGGATTCGAACCTAGGACCTCGCGGTGAGAGGGTTGCAGTGCGCGATTGTTCTGTAGCATTCCCGCCCACGTGCTATTTTCATGTGCCCACCTCCTCCTCCCCCTCCTCTGACAGCTCGCGCTTTGCCTCCGCAGCTGATGATGCCGCTCTGCGCATCAGTTCCTTCCCGTCCACTTGAACCTCGTCGCATGTGTGCGTTTGGCACGAGCTGCTGGCAAGTCGCGAACGTGGGATCTCGCTTCATCGAGGCAAGAGAAGCAAATGCGCTGAATTAGTTGGTTGTTCTCGTCGTAACGCGGTCGAACATTGGTAGTTTAAAATTGTTGCATCTCGTGATTGAAGACTGTCTAAAGTGGCATTCAAGGTTTTTGAGGGAAAGATTCCCTTCGGAATTCGAAGATTACGATGGAAACCTTTGTAATTTGAATTTATTTGTCCCAGGAATTTGAGGTGAACTCTTGTGAAAATTCGATTGGCCACAGATGTTTCAATTATTCGTATCTCTATCGTGTTGTATAATGAAAGCGTGCAGAAAGGTATTAGTTTTCAATTTCATACAACTATAATAAAACGTATTAATAGGCAGTAAGTTTACCTAGTTGTTAAACTGCCAATGGAATTTCATTCGTGCTCTCCTGCCAACTTAAACAATTGAGTAATTAAAAACATCTAGAATATGAAGTCCTCGACTGATTAACAGTTTAGCGAAATTTGAGGGTCCTGTTGTTAATCACAATGCTGTTGTGTTCAGCCGACATTGTAGGATGGGGCCATGAGGGTTTAATAAGTAGTAATCCTTGAAAGTGCTTTAAAACGCTCCTTGAGCAAGAGCGTTATGTTCCGCCTGCCCGGCGCGTAGACGGTGATGCAAGAGCCAGGCTGCGCGCATCCCATGGCGAAAGCGCGCGGGCTGTTCCGATCTACGCAGTGGCTCCGTGCCGCAACAGCGCCCGCTACCACCAGTGGCGCCAGTTCATCGCGGGTGGATTTCTCAGCCGTAGCATCCCTCCCACCCAGCTGTGTGGCTGTAGAGTACAATTTTGTCAGGTGTAAAATCGCCAAGACTTTTTTAAACTTACGCTTAATGATATCGATCCGACGGATGAATTACTTCAGAGAAAAATGTAATCCCATTCTTATGAAGACGCATATGATGATTAATTTTTTTCCATATTGAAGTGGATGTTTCTATTCAGTTTGAAAATCGACCCAATGGCACACCGTGTTTGGTGATTATCTGCGTGAAATTTTACCATCTGGGAGCTGTTTCCGCCGCTCATGTCCGCACATCACCGTTCGTGTCCCCGCGTCTCCGCCGCTCGTGTCTGCACATCTTCGCCACTCGTGTCCCCCACATCGTCGCTCGTGTCCCCACATCCCATCACTGATGTGATGCTCTCCCCCGCATCTTCCAGCGTCGCTCACCCCCATTATGATGGTCGACCGCCCACCGCTCTTGAGGCCGAGCGTCATTGCCGGTGGGCTGGGCGCGAACAACGCGGGCGCGGTGAGGCAACTGCAGCTGCGGAGGCGTCCGCCCGCCTGGCGCCCGCGGCCAGCAGCCCTCCCCTCCCCGTGCGTGTTGTGCGTCACGTCCGATAGCGGCTGCTCTCCATGCACGGCACGTCAGGGCTGCGGCCCGGAATCCGCCCCGACCCGCTCCGTCCCGCCTCCGCCCCGCCCGCCCCGCCCCGCTCCGCTCCGCCTCGCCCCGCCTCGTCCCGCCTCGTCCCGCCCGTCCGCCCGTCCCGCCCGTCCGCCCCGTCCCGCCCGTCCGCCCCGTCCGCCCGTCCCGCCCGTCCCGCCCCGTCCCGCCCCGTCCCGCCCGTCCCGCCCCGTCCGCCCCGCCCCGTCCCGCCCGTCCCGCCATGCCACGCCACGCTCCTGCCGCCCGCTCTTCCCCGCCCTCTTCGCCCCGCCCCGCCCGCTCTGCCCCGCCCCGCTCCGCTGCGCCTCGATGCAATATCGCGGCCGCGGCCGGGAGCCGGCTCGCCGCCTCCCCCTCCTCCCCTACCATTGCTCTCCGCTGCCCGCCCCCGTTCACCTGTCTCCCCGCGGCGCTGTGTCTTATCTAACGTCTCACGTAAGATGCGCTTGGATGTGGTTTTTTGTTCTTTTTTTAGAAGGATGGAAATCATGAAAAGTATTGCGTTCGAAATGTTGACAGTTATGCGAAGGCGAAGTTTTTTTCTTTCTTTGTTTTCCTGGAGTACTCGATTTCTTAACATGTTCATCTCGTATGTTTCTAGTTAGCAATTCATTACTGCTAGAGATGACTCGCCTAATGATTCCTTTGTCATGTCACCAAGCGTTATCTACTTTGTTTCATAATCTTTGTTCCTTTTTAGGAATACTTTATTAATGACTGCACATCATAAGGTGTTGTGTGCACGTTGTTTTCATGTATTTAATGTTATGTAAATCGTTTGTTGGACGCAACACACAAATCAACTTGAAATAACCTAATTATAATACCAAATGTAAAGTACTTTTTAGATGCAGTCTGATTTAATGTGGCATCGCTCCACGTTCATGAAGAAAAAATATAGAATGGAGTTTGTCTTCGTGATTGCTGACGTGTTCCTGGAAATAGCAGCACTGTTGGATTTTGAAGTTCAACTTCTTTCTGGTTATGTTGGTCATTCGTTTACAAACATTTCATGTATTGTCGGTACATGCAATGCTGGACTTGCGTAAATGTGTCCATTATAGATAATCGGGCGAAGATAAATTAATTTTTCTCATTAGTCACAGAACAAATGACAATTATTGCAAACGTAGCTCCAGCGACTGGCAAACTACAGGGCTCAAACAAATTCTCGTTGTCTATGTTAGGATCTAGTTGGATAGGAAGATGTAACTCGTAATGAGTTTTAATGGGTGGAAATGGAAAAAATTACAAACGCTTACCACAATGAGTACCTATGTGAAAGAATGAACCAAAAGTAAACATAATTGTCTGAGAAGCTAAGTGACGCTGCTGTTATGACGAGCTTTGTTGTTACGGTGCGAAATGAAGATAAAGACGGTTACGAAACATGATCAGCTACTGCTATTTTGGTTAATTTATTTTCACTTTTTATTTATTTGTTTATATTTTTTATATTTATTTACGTCAAAAACAGTTAAAAACAGTGTGTGACGTGCTATGGAGAGAAGTGAATAGAGAAGAGTGGAGATAATCATTTCATTTGACTGTCAACTCCCTCTCGTGTTCGGCTGTCTTGCGCAAATCCACTTTTCAGTCTCCTGGAAGAAATTGCAGGCGTGATGCGTCGCGTCTCCCACATGCCACTCTCCGCCAGCTAATGCTGCCGTCGACATCCGGCAGTGCCGCACGTCTGTTTACATCGCGGAGGCGTCATTGTAAAATGGCATTGCACAGGAAGGAGTGTAACGCGCCTTACACAAAGGTATTATAGCATCCGGTGGTGCTAAATCGTTACGTGTATTGATCGTTTGTTGTGGGGGTTAAAAGGTTGCGAAATAAATAGCTTGTTATTCATTCGTGCTATAGTTGAGAGAAAAAATTATATGCGTGAAGTAAACTGGATGTTCTAGTAACACGCGGGAATTACTGGCATGGAGCGAATTGTATTTTCTAAAGACGACTTTTCTGATTTTGTTTCTGTTTCATCTATTACGACCAATACCTTGCGTCAAGTGAGGATTTCGATCTAGGGTTCTAGCAGATAATCGTATGTATCGTATTGTCATTTTCTAATAGAGCCTACATGTGTTGATTTTTTACAGGGAACTTACAAAATATAGGGATTAAGTTTTTTTAATCGCACGAATCATGCCTTTTGTAAAAATGAAAAAAAAAAAGTAGTGGATTTGCAAACGGGCCACAACGAAAAAAATACCTGGACGAATAATAAAGGTTAAATGTGAATGACAGTGTGGCGTAGATGAATACTGGTCCTAGTGAATGAGCATGCGTGAATGAATAGGCGTGGCAGCGGTTACGTGAAAACGATTGCACTGAAAGAGTTCCTGGATTTGTAATCAGAAAACGTGATAGGTTGGACAAGTGACCCGATGCGATCTCCTGTTGATTCTCTGGCGATATCGTTTCTGCAAACTCCGATGCCGCTTGGTGTGATAGGACGTTTGCTGGCCAAAAATAGCCGATATCGTCGGTCTTAGGTGTTTGGAGATTACGGAGGGGCGTGTCCCCTCTGCCGACCTATTCCCTTCTCAATGTCCACTGGACGCCTCCAATACTACTATGCAGGGAGGCTTAATGAAACGAAGTATATTCTTTCAGTGTTTTTTTTCCTTTCATTTTTAGCGAGATTTGATTTGCAATGAGAGTTCACAATATTGAGTAGTTTTAAAATATTTCAAAATAACTTTCAATGTCTTTGTTTTTGGAGAAAATGCATTATACACAGTTCTATAGAGAAATAATTCTAGTGTTTTGATTAGTTAACATTTTTCTTCTAACAAGGATTCTTAAGTAGCTCATGATTTGCCGAAAGATCATTTGAACAAGGTCTCCGGATTTCATTCATTTTGTGGGGTTCACAACAAATGCGGCACCTTCATTGAGTGCGGCATAAGTCCCCTACCTATTTTTTTTTCTTGTTTCCGCATCAGCGTGAAGAGACGTCGATCGCTGTCTGGGAAAGCAGGGAGTAGCCTGTAGTAAAAGCAAAACACGTGGTCCGATGTGTTCATCTCGGAGGAATGTCTCAATCAAAACTATACGGTTCAGAACTGTGGCGCGAAATTTACCACAATTCACATGAAGCCATGGCGGAAACGAATCTTTGTATTGCTGCAATGTTCAGTATTTCACATTGTGCTTTCGACGAAACTCTCCAGTGGGGAATTGACATCTTGCTAGTATTGTCTCAGCTCCGAATAGTATCAGGCTTCCTTTTGAATGTTATTTAATTTTCTTTATTGCTGAGAAATTTTAGAAATTCGTAAATGGTATTCATTTTACTTTAATTCCACGGGAAATATTTCAGATGGTTGAGGCTAATAGATATCTGAGGATAAAGACGTTTGATTGTTCCTGGCTATCAGAGATCTGTTGCAACGGCTTTTTACCCCATTGCCGGCCTCACTGCAGCGATTCTGTGCAAGTGCTCCTAGAGGTCGTGTCCCGACAGTTTCCAGTCTAACTACATACCGAGATCGAAATCCGCGGCTGTCTGGAGGAGATTTCTAGATGATGGCTGTTCTGATCCCTAGTTTGCCGTGGTTTTTACGATCAATACCAGGTGAATGTCGGGGCGGTACCATAACAAACGAGTCATGAACCTCGCCCGATCTTTCCTTCATTTTTCTTGTTCAAATTCTTACTTACATCCACCACACTGCTACACCTAGGAAGCTTGGAGCTTGTCCCGGCTGGAGCGGTACTCCGCTACGGGACTTTCCTGGAGAGGGAATTACCGCACAAGCCGATTTGTAGGCTTAAGCCGGAATCACCATCCAGCGAGGCAGGAACAACGCCATATCGAGTGTTAAATACATTCACTATACTGTCGGGACTACATACCATACTCGACAAAATCATTCGAGCCACAGAGCAAGAGTTTTCAATCTGATGCTGACGCTGGCAGTATCTCGTGACGAGAGGTAATTTCATTTCCGACCTCCTCCCCCATAAATTCTCCTCCCCATCCCCCAAGAATAATGGCACTTTTTAGAATATGAATTTCAGTTTGATATTCCGCCCTTTAAGGCAGTAAATAATAAACCGAGTAAAATAACAAAATAAAAAAAACCGTAGGTGGGGTGCTGGGCGGTCAAGCCGCGCCACCCCCTTGTTGGGTCCGTGACTGAATTCATTAAAATGCGTTGCAGAGGAGGAAAAGCACATTCTCGGGATGCAAATGGCGCTGTATTGAGAGCTCAGCGGCGGCTGACGGGCGCCGCGGGGCGCTGCTGCAGCGGGCGAGGTGGCGGCGGCGCCGCTCACGAAAAAGCCTCTCTGGAGCGCCCTGCGGCGGCGCGGCGCCCGCCGACGTCTTCAAGGCCGGCCGCAGGAATGTTTTCGAAAAACGGGGGAAAAAGAGGTTCTCTTTCTGTCTCTTTCCACGCAGCGAGCACCTCATCTCCATTTCAATCAGCGGCGGCGGCCGAGGAGCCGTTGTTATTAATAGGCGGGCGATGGCGGTGTGTGTCGCGCAGGCCAACGTGCTTGTTGCTTGTGTGACTCCCGCACGTGGCGTACCCCAGGGACGTTTCGCTCGGCTTCCGCTCGCGTCCGCGTTCCCGCTGGGACGGTCACCTCAGCGGATGTTTGTAGGGAAGGAGAAACAAGATTGAAATACAGTAGTTCCATTGACGAAGAAGAATAGGGGGCGGAGTTTGATGACCTAAAACATTGCCAAAAATGACCATAAACGTTCTTAAAATGTTTTTAAAATGCCCTAATACCAAAAAAAAAAAAAATCATATCAAAACGAGTTCGGATGAACAACTCAAGCTGTTGGATACGTTACTAATGTAATTGAGACTTCATCCATTCGTTTGAGTGAACGAAGTTTGCAAATTTTGGCTTGCACTGTTCTTTACCAGGAAATGTCTGCCTTTAGTTATCCCGAAATCGGCCGAACCGGCAATGGCGCTGATTTACGTCAGAAGAATTTCACACTCACAACGGTTGTTAAAACAATTTTTGAGGGAAAAATAGAATATGCTACTGAGTGATTCTGTGGGGAACATTTGACTCATCTCATATTATTTAAAGTAAGTACCCTTAAAAATGACATTAAAATCGATGAAATCAGCAAAAATGCATTAAAATGACGGGAAAAGGTAAAAAATGACTTATTAGTCGAAATCGACAAAAAACTGCAAAATAAAGACTATAAAAATGGGTGATTTCCTTTTGTCATAACATAAAATGAATTGCTGTACTAAATGGCATTGTTCTAAAGTGAAAAGGAAAAAAATGACATTTCATTAAAACCCGCCCTAATAATGATAATTATGCTGATAATATAATAATAATAATAATAATAATAATAATAATAATAATAATAATAATAATAATAATAATAATAAACAGGCTCACAGGGTATGAATAAAAAACAATAAAAGAATAATCAGATCACATCCAATTCCAGATTCCCTTTTCACATGCGGAGTCTCTGTTAAATGGAGAAACCTCTCCAAGGCTGCAGTGACCAGCCCCATTCGAAATACGCCGCCGACGAATTGAGAGTTGCAGGAATTGATGGGGTGACGAGGATAATTCCATGGGGCACCTGTTACGATGATATTTTCAGCCGATTGGATTTGGACTGAGAGAGTCAGTGTAGGATTCGCATTGGAAAATCCGCAAAGGAGAGGTGAAATAGTTGAAGCACCGTGAATAGTAGAATAACTGAACTTGAAGGCATCATGTTCTAAAGGGTTGCGAAATTTGTCACAGTAATCCTCAACTTGCCAATTGTTACACGGGAAAATTGGAAAACCCGGAGTGTTCTTGTTAAACGGATTCTCCTACCTATTCCTGAATCAGAACACAACTGAGGAGATGATCCAGCAAGTTGCTTCTCATTCGCGCCATCGTATTTTATTTTAATTCTCAGTAACGTCATGTTCTCCCCTATATTCCTCCAGTTTTATTTTGAAAACACTTTGGAATAACGAGAACCGTATAAACATCGCGAAAAGATATAAACCTCTCTATTTTTTCCTTACTTCTCGTACAGTCCAGATGAGGCTGTCTTAATCATTATTCAAGCAAACGTAGAATGTAGATTCATTATAGGTAAATAATTATTTTTCATTTGCTTTATGGAATAAAGTAAAAGTATAATTGAAACAAATTGTACAGATATGGTAATGATTTAATTTTAGAAGTGTTATTTTTAAATAGAAGTTTTGATAATTAGTTATTACACGATTTTAAGGTCGTTTGAACTCAGTGATAGATTAATAATCATTGATGATTTGGAATTTACACCGTTTTATTACCTAATGAAGTGACCATTAGGCTTTTCTTAAATCTCATAGGATAGTCAAGTCGCGAATAATGACTTGGTTAAACTTTTATCGCGTTTTAATTCTCTGGATTTCTTCTGTTCCTTCGTGAAATAAAATAATGGACCCGACCTACTTACGAAATCTTGTACTATGTGTCCACAACTTTGAGAGATTTCTCTAGCGATTTACTAACATTGTGTACTTTCTGTAATATCTTATCTTCCGTGTTTATCTTTGTTTGTTTACAATAGACGTTGAGAGTAGTCTACTACCATAGGTGTTGAGATTGTCTGATACGACTGATATTTTGAGGCACAGGAGCATGAAATCTCCAATATTGTTTTAATAGCATGATGCAAGACCTCGGCGAGTGTTAACGTGCGGGTAGAGTATTCATATATCTTCCGGAAGTTCATGCAAACTTTCAGTCCTACCTTCATAATAGAAATATTTCTCTCGTAATTTCTATGACAAGATTATGTTTAATAGAGTCTTAAAGAGTATGTTTTTGTCGAGTATTGATATCGAATTAGCATCGAAGTAAGATGTGGTCTGTGTGCCCATGCCCAATATTCTGTATTGTTTTGTTTTGTTCTGCTTTCTGCACTATTTTTACTATGAGTTTTGCAGGGAGCACTTTCGGCGTCCTCAGACCGTATTAATAACATTAACTCGTTCGACATGCCTGACGTAGGCCCGAAAGGCCCGAAATTCCCTATAGGGAATTCTACGATAAGTTGAAGTAGAAGAAAGGAAAACAGTCAAACAAATAAAAAATATTTGCTCTTTTGTAGGAGTCTTATATAAATTTATCTGAAAGGTAGTCAAAACTCTATCATTATTAAATGATTTATTGCGGTTTCTCTCGTATTTATGTGATAATTAGGGGTATCTTTTCCGTTTTTATCTTACCATTGTATTTTGAAAAGAAATGGATTTTTTTTCGGTCAACCGTGGTCTTTTTTCTTCATTTACTATGTACTATGTAAAATGATTGTAGTTAATAAGTTTTTCCACCGCTTATCGTAAAAATATGCTGTATGTTGAAGCCGTACGTGGCCTGTACTGTTTGTGATAACATTATTTTGAAGTTTTCCTTCTATCTAAATTCTTATCTGTGATTGAGTTTGCTCTAAAGCAATATTCGCGTAATGCCCCAGCCTCCTCGTTGATTCGCACGTGGTACACCCGATAATTCAGATGGAATATCGTTTTCCGATTAATCTGTATCGTAACGGTACGTTTTTATTTTTTATTTTATTTCTTTTCTTGTATCATGAAAATTACGATCACTGCAGATAAAGATTCTTTTCTGGCGATTCGATTCCAGTATCGTATCCGACCTTTCGGTTCCAGTTTCGAATCCGGAGTCGATTCTTTTTTTAGGAATCGAATGTCCCTATCTCTGGGCTACTAAAGTAACCTGGTCCCCCGCCGTGGCTCGGTCGATTCCTCGCCGTGTGACTTTTCGCTCCGCGGCGGCGGCGGCGGCCCTTGCGGAACGCCCGGCTCGGATCGAAGGGCGACGTGGCGGCCGACCGGGGTATCACCTCCGCCGCTCGCTCACGCGATACGTCCTGCGGGAGCGCGGGCGGCAGCAATCCTCTCGCCTGGGGCGCCGTCGCCCCGCCCACGCCAGCCCTCCGCACCGCCCCGCCGCGACCCGCGCGAGGTCGCCGGGGTGCAGCCTGCACCGGCGGAAATCGAAGGCGCGGGTGCGTGGAGCGGGGCCTCCACAGTGCAGTGGGAGAGTGTGGCGTCGGCGAAATTCAGTCGCTGGGAGCAAGGGAAGGGGTGTCCAAAATTAGTTTGTATTGTTTGTGAGCGCTGAGAGAGCGAGGTAGCGTATCGAATCGTTAACCTACATTTCACCTAATATACCTCAATGAGAAATGGGATATTGTTTGAAGAACGTACAGTGCCTAGTCAAAGGCAGTTTCCATTCCGGTGTAGTGGCACATCCCTTAACGCATTCCTTCTCCCATCTGCGCGTTTTCCTTCTCTTCATACAGAATCAAGTTCATTGTTTACTTTATCATCCACTTCTCATTATTAAGGTTACATAACTCTCAGTATCTGCTCGTCTTTATCGTTTTTCGTTTTGTTATCTTCGTGGGATTATTCTTTTTTTATTTCTCATTGCGTACAATTTCTGAAAGAGTACGATAATATTTCAGCGAGTTTCAAGTCCGTTTCCGAACCACCTTATGCATTACCATTTCCCCTCTTTCATCTTTTGTAGTTCCTCCCCTCTCGTTTCCTCTGGTCGTAAGCGCCGCTGCCGTCCTTGGCGGTCACTGTCACGCAAGGTTCAGGACACGGCCAAGCTGTGGTTACACCCGCTGTTTGGAGTCGTTCCGATCCCCCGTGCTTCCGTCGCACGGATTCGAAGTATGTTTTGCGTGCGTTATGAGACGTACAAGAAGTCGGCCGGAGTTTTCGGAAAACAACCCAACCTTCCAGTTCTTTAATGGTCGTGTTTAAGTTGTTTGTAGTATTCATGGTTCATTTATTTTATTGAATTTGGATACCAAATCATTAAATCCTGAATAGTCTACTTGTGGAGTTGACTATTATGAGTTATTATGTTTTGCTTGCAAGAATAACTTCCTTGTATTGAAAAATGAGGCCAGCGATCTTTAACTTGCTTTGGAAACATGCTTGGTCAAATGAAAGGCAACGACTTCTGTCAGCTTGCTCTTTGGCTTCAATTTACGACCGAAGAACGTTTGTGAAAATGCGCAACGCCCGTAGTATTTGTCTGACCGTGTTCTTTTGAATCATGTCAGTTCCTTGTGATCACTACCGCCCCCTTTTTACTTTCTTAATGGTGTTCCTGTTGCGGCCGGTTCTCTCCCTTCATCAATTCTTCCTTTGTTCTTCCTCCCTTGTCAGTCCTTGTTCTTTCACAGTCTCTGCCTACGTGTTCCAACAGTATTGTCAGGTGCTGCAATTGCAAGTCCAGAGAATCAAAACGGCAGGAAGCGAAGTATATGTGATGCATTTAGAAAACCGAGCAGTATTTTAATGAACTGAAGACTACTCATCTTCTAATAGACTGTGATGTCCTGTTGTGAGAGTTTTGTCAACAACATGAAAAGTGGAAAAATCCTTCACTTTAACAAAAGTGGAAAACTCTCAAAATATCGTTTACGCTTTGAATTTTTAAAAATTATTGTTTATCGTGATACACTTGCCAGAAAAAAAATCATGAGTGTTGATCAACCAACGGCGCTCAGTTGACGTGAACTCCAGAGTTTAAAAGAAGGGAGGGATATTTAACTAGAACGCCCCGGCGTTTGACAGCCAAGTGTTTCGAAATGTCAGGATGCCTCCGTTGCGCTTGAACGCAGCGTGTTGTCTCTCAGCTGTCTCCGCCCCGCCTCTGCAGCCGCCACTCCCCTCCCCTCTGCAACGCTGCCACTCATATTGCGGTGGTTATCACCGCTGCCCCTGCCGCCGCCACCCGGCTCCCACCGCCATTCCCACCCCTGCTCCTGCTGCCGCGCCCCAGCCTCTCGCCCCGTCCCTGCCTCTCCACCAGCTCCCCAGTCCTTCCCCCCTCGCTGCCCCGCCTCCGCCCTCCTGCCTGCCACCGCCACCCCAGCCTCTGCCCCAGTCCTTGCCGCCACCCTCGCTGCCCCGCTCCGCCCCTCCTGCCCGCAGTCATTGCCACCTCTGCATCTGCCCCCGTCCCAGCCCGACACCTCGGTCGCCGCCCCCTCCGCCCCCGCCCTCTCCGCCTCCCCCCGTCCCCTGCCTCCTCAGCCTCCATCGTTCACACACCACTCTCACCTACGTACTCCTCCACCACGGGCGTCATGGCCCACGCCGCCTCCCTTGCTGCTCCCTCCGCCTCCGCTGTTGCAATGTATGTCCTCACCGTCGCCGCCTCCGAGGTCTGCGGCCCGCGCGTGCCTGATCTACTGCTGACGCCCTGCATTTCTGCTGACGCCCCAAGGCCCCCGCGCCCAGCAACAGCCCCCGACAGACTGCTAACTGCGCGCGGACCCACGCGCGCCTCGGGCCGCCACGCTGCTTTCCGTATTATTTTTGTCTTTTATCTGCCCATAAACAGTTCAAGAAGTTCGCAGAAATGTGAGCGTTGAAGAGCCGTTGTGAAAGAATTGTTTGCGTTATGAAGTGGGGGCAGCGTGAACTTTTTTTTTCCTTTCAGAGGTCAGTTGCGTGGAAACTAGTTTCACGATTCTACTGGTTTTACTGCACTGGTATAATTATCATGATGTATGTATTACGATACCAATAATATTGTTGAAATCCTTTACATTTACATTAGACCGAAACTAGATGTATAAGAGGCAGCGGTTATACGATCATTTCGTGTTCTGCACGTAATAGTGATTAAAATGTTTTCACCGAACGCCGAAGCGTTCAAAGATCATACAATTGAGCATCGCTTCTCTGGTAACAAATTAGTGTGTTAGGACAAGACCTATCTTGAAACGAACGGTCATAGAACACGTAAAAGTGGCAATTGGTCTACTTCTCACTACAAAATCACTTCAGAAGCAGCTCTCAAAACTGTACAAAAGGGACAAATCGCACCGCATGGTTAGCGAGAAAGGTTCAGGAAATTGACGCCTGGAGCGCGGTGGTCTCGCTGTATGCAATTCGTACAGAAAAATGACGTACTTTGCTTCAATTTTTTGTTTACAGCATGCAACCAGTCTGCTCCGTCGCTTTTTTGTATCGACGATGAAACAGGTTGAAAAAATACTGTAGAAGGGCTTAAAGTTCTTGTGAGTAAAAGAGAACATAAGTGAATATATGTGTCCCTGAAATAATAAATTGTACGTTGGCCTGTAGACCATTGTCGCGACCCTTGATACTACGACCTCTCCATTTAAATATTTCTACCAGATCAACTTTTTCCAATTTAATGTTCAGACATTCCATATTAAACGCCCCGCAGTAAGACTAAGAATACCGAATCGTAGTGGTCCCACATTATCGGAGATATTTAAAGCTTGATGCTTCGCCCTTCTCCGATTGGGTTGTATTAATAGGGCCATTAATCCTCAGTGCTAACGCAAACTCGCACCAGCAGTGCCCAACACATAATCCATCGATCTGAGTATGGCGTATTACCAACGTGTAAAAAAATAAAATTAATTTTCACCTCTTTAATTGGATCCTGAAGAGGAAGTCTTATGTAAAGTAGTTACATATCAGTTGCGTCTGCCAGTCGAGAATTTACTAAAGAATGTGTGTTTAATTATTTAGATAAAATGTTCTTCATTAAAATATGGATTAAAGTCCAAATAAGATTGAGAAATTTCGTAAGAACTTTCAAAATGAATTTAATATGAGATTGTGTCAATTCAGAGGAGCGGAAGGTTTAGATTCTACTCCCGTAACTGATGTTGATACATCTCCTGTACTGTTATTTTCCAGTAAATGAAGTGGATAAATGTTTAAAAGATTGATATTTTATTAGAAACTTAAAACAGACACTTTAAAATTCATATTGGGGATGCATAACATTACGTGTGTGTAGCTTTGATATCTTGTCTCAAAACTTTTCCTCTGTGTGGGTCAAAATCGGCTAGATTTTCAGTCAATCGATCATAGAACGAACAGCAGTATGACGATCGTTGAATTAGGCGATGGAAAGCATTCATTACGGCATGAGCTACTACTCCCAGCCTGTATTCTTATGGATGACGGTGATCTTCAGTGTGGATCTCAGGCTCTAAAGATAGTACCCTCATGCTATTAAGAAAGGCATGGGCGCTTAATGGAATAAAGTATTCCCGTGACCGACCGTGACACCTAAGAGAGATCTCGCGGCGTCTGGCAGCGTCGTGGACGCGGACTGATGGCGCGCGGGCCGTGAACACGCATGCCGCCTGTTAGGTTTCGCGCGACACGTGTGGAACCCCGCGTCTGGTCCTCCGCACGTTAGGCAGGAAGGCGGGCGCGTTGTCATTGTTTTGAACTCAAGCCAAGACTGCGCGAAGAAAACTTGCCTGAAATACGGTTACGGTCGGAGGCAAGTTCATATGTAATAAGGCCGTTTTGATTTGGTTAGCCATTGAAATTGCTTCCTTATCGAGTAGTTTGTAGAGTGCGCTGAATGCCAGGAATTAGAGAGTAGTTATCCTTAAATTTGGTGATTACATTCCTAATGGCAATTAGACTTCCGAGCTTCTGTTGTCTTAGCTACTATCTGGGGCGCATTCGAACAGTTTCCCGTTCAATGTGAAATTTTGTATTGGAAGAGAATTCCCAAAACGCAGACTCAGACAAAAATAAATAAATAAATAAATAAATAAACAGTACAACAAAGGGAAGAGTGCTCACGCGTAATTCCACCTGACGACACAATTAGATAGTCTTCTAAGCACTTTGAACTTAATACAGTCAAGATTTTCCAGTTCTGTGTGTGGCGCGACGCACCGGGCAATTTTCGTTATTTTTGTTTACTCGTCGAGGTGTTTAAACGTTCACCCAGCTTGTCTTTTTTTTCCCGCCAGGAAAGGTTCCCCCGACACCCTTGTACAGTTGTGGACGCGGAAAAAGTGTTAATGGTGGTCCGTGGTCAGACGTTGAAGGAAGTATAGTGAACTGGCACGTTATTTCTTTCCAGATGTTCCGCGTTTTAAAGATTTTTCGATTCATTCATTTGTATTTCCTCGTACGGTACATATACTCTAGCGGAATGCAAGGTGTTTTTTTTTATTCTAGAAATGCAATGCCACGGCATTACTGGAAAAGAGTTTGAAACGATCGTAGCGAAAGAATCGTTTCAAAAGATCATTTTTAGATGTAAGAGATCACAGGGGTGCCAATACGCCATACTCATCACAACAATAATATGGGATTTAAATGTTAATTATAATAGTTTTCAAGTGCATTGTGTAAAAATTGAGTTTGACTGTGCACTTCAGTTGCAAAAAGAGTTTTGATACCTTCTTTACTGAATGGCACTTCAGTGTCTCTTGTTTTGTACTTAAAAATATTTATTTTATTTTTGTATAATATTGATTCCGCCTAACAGAAACTGGAAGGGGACTTCAAGTTGAAACATTTATATGTGTAGGGAGGTATCGTGGCCCTCCTCCCTTGGATATCCCCTGAGTCTTTAGCGGCCATTTCAAAAATACGTTAAAAAAACTGTTCCTCTCTTGTAACAACTCGTTAATTTCATTTTCAACCACTCCTCCTGGCATGGCCGTCACAACCGCCCCTTCCCTTTGCGTTAAATAGATCGCTCTTCGGACGGATGATGTTACGTACATAATAACTTAATATACTTTTCTCAAACGATATTGAAGTAAATGTGTAAAGTGTTGTGTAATAAAATATTACAAACCTTAAGTTGTATTTTTATATGTTTAATTAAAGAAGTGACTCTAATGAAGTGACAAATGATATTAAAAAAAGAAGACATTGTGGTAACGCTCATATTTCATTATCGCATCACCCCCCCACCACCCGCTCGGCTTCAACCCTGTTGCAGGAACGACCCTTCTCCCGCCCAAGCGAGGGATTTTTGGGCGAGGTGAGACGTGTGGGCGGGGTGGGAATGAATGGACGCGTCCACCCGCGCTTTCCGCCGGTCCGCGCGCGCGCGCCCGGCCAATTGTTGGCTGTACGCCCCGCGGACGTCACGTCCCGGCGCATCGCGACGTCCGACCCGTTTCCCCTCGCGTCGCGCTTCCACTTGCTCGTTATTTACTCCAATGGTTCATGAACGTTTTCTTTTTTTAAAAAAATCTTCTCCTGTAACGTGTCGTAAAGCGCTCGCCACTGCGCGATGTCGTGTGTCCAGTGGGCTTCTGGCGTGGGTGGTGTGCTACGCTCGCGAGGTGCTGTCGCTCTTGGAAAAATGTGTTAGTAATTAAAACTAGATGAGTCCGTGATGTTTTCGCGAAGACTTCAACTAAACGTTTCGTGTCGTCTGTCGCGAAGTGAAATACGTGTTACGTTCCAAGAGGAGTTCAGATAAAATGTTGGTCAGAGATTTGTGACGCATCGTTTTGTTTTAATTTACTCTTTAACTGAGAAACGCTAGTGCAACGTATATTGGGGATAGAAAAGTTGAAAATGTCTAGGGCTTAGTATATATTACATTGTCGGAGTAAGATGCTGACATTAGTTACGCAAAGATTGTCATTTGATTCTACACGGAGGATTCAAAATCTGCAGTGTGTTTCGCAATAAATCTTCCAGATGAAAATGTGGGTTCTGATTTATACGAATTTTACAAAATTATACGAATTATATAAATTGAAAGAATTTATTTTACAAAATGAATAAAAAGCTCACCGTTTAGTGATATATTCATATTGAAAAAGTAGCAATGATGTTGCTTAACGTTTGGCCAAAAATTGTTAAACTTGCTCAAGTATTTCACAACCCGCCAATATTTCAATGATGTTTTCATAAATTTTCTAAAACCGTAATTTGTATTTCATTTAAGAGTTCTCTATATGTAGGCACGCAACTTTGAAATAATAAAATATTTTATAATTCCAAATTCAGTGCAATAGGGCAAATACAAGAGGACAGCTATTTCCCAATAATATCAGATTCGATAATATTCGATTTGAAACTTCAGATGCTCTTTCGCCATGTCTCATGTTTCATGTTGTCTCGATTGGTCGAGTTACGAAAGACGGATTCTGTGTCACATTCGAAGCGACAACGCCGGCCAAATAGTATTCTCAGCCTGGAACCGCCGCCGAAAACGACAGCCCTGGCGTATTTCGGGTGTTAAGAACCTCGAAACAGCGGGTTCACGCGTCAGCAATAAATAGTCTGCGTGAACCTTGGCTGCCGTTCCTGCGGGCGGGAAGGTGCATGTCGTTACTGGTGCGCAGCGGTGTGGGTGGACGGAGAGAAAGAGAGGGACACAATGCAGTGTGAACTTCAGCTGCAGGAACGTTTTACATGAGCATTTGCTTGCTTGGGCCATCAGAATGCCTGTGATGACAGTATACTTGTCGCATATTTAAATCCTGAAGTCTGTATTTGTCGACATTCCTTTCTATTGGTGTGTTCAAAACTTTATAAATTTGCGTGAAGAGATTTATCAGTTACCGTTTTGTCGTTTTTTCGACAAAGTTGACACGCCGACGTTTTTCCATTTTCTGGATGATAATTTCACGTTCTCAAAATGTCAGCTTCGCAGAAAAGGGATCCTTCTTCTGGCAGCATACTGCGCTGCTCTAGTTCTTGCTTGAGCGTTTATCTAGGCTCTAGATTTGGGGCTGTCTCGAACACGCGGCTCATTAAGAGCGTTTCGTCCACAGTTGGCACAAGCCGCTCTTCGCTCTTGCAGGCAGCAATCCCGGTTATCCAGTATCTCCCCGGTTCCATTAAAGCCGCCTCCGCTCTGGCGAACGGACTTGCATCTCCGGGCGTGAGCGCCTCTCTTAAAGAAAGGCAGCGAGAGGAAAAGGCGGGGGGGGCGGGGCGGCGCGGGGGCGTGGTCGGGTGCTCGTCTGGGATAATCTTACGCTCCGGGGCAGGGGGTGGTGCGGGTGAACGCGACGTGGCGCGGAGGCTGGGCGGGGCGAGGAGCGGCGCACGGCTCACGGTCTGGCGTGGCGCCAGCCTCTCCACCCTCTCTTCCTCCCTCCTCGTCCTCCTCCTCCTCCGCCTCCTCTTCCTCCGCCGTGCGTCTCGTGCGGTAGGTCAGTGCTGCGAAAGCGGTGGGGGCGGCCGCGGACCTCGCGAGGAAATCCGCGAGTTCCGTTTTTTTTGTTTCACGATTCGTTGTTTGTGGCTTTGCGTTACCAAGTAGCCGTGAATAGTTTTGACGCAGTTTCCCGGTGAATCATTCATGTTAATCAGCGATAGTATTCAAATAAAAGGTTAGATGAAAGCGAGTTATTATAAAAGTGAAAACAATTACTGAAGCGCATCCTCAACTTCTTGACTTTTTATTGAGACATTTTAAACTAAAACTTTTATGTATTATGCTGTACGCTACTCCACATATCTGCTGCGTCATTTTCGCATGTGTGAGATCGCACAAAAGATCAAAGCTTTGCTCACACAACTATTTGCATCGTGCGAGCGTAACTTAATTGCCTTGCCAGTAAACAACAGCGATTAACACGGAAACAAGGAGCAAATATGTATTTACGATCTATTGTTGGAAGTTGATTTTTGGATGTATGTGGAGTTACGATTTGTGTATTATATTGCCTAGTAAAATATATTTATGTTACGAAATGTCAATGTTGAATGTGTCGTTCCGCAGTAGAAAAAGAATCACGGATTATTCGGAAATTTGATCTGGAGCTCAAGGAATGTTTAAAACTGAAACGAAAACTCTTATCGTTGCATACACTACTTTTTAAAATAAATTTAATGTTTTTCAAAGCTTATTTTGAAATCTTCAGCTTGATGTTCTACTGGGACGTGCATTCAATTTATCAGCAAGAAAATGCGCAGTACGACATCCTATTGTTTCGACGTGGTTGGTAAACTATTTAGCCTTGAACCCTTTGTAAGGAAGCAGTATCCTTGAAAGGCGGATTTTAGAACAAGATAGCTAAAATTCGTCGCCGATGAGAAGGTCGAGTTCTAAATGTAATAACTTCGGAAGAAGTTTTGAATGACAACTCACTCACTCCTCTCCTCTCTCTCTCTCTCTCACACACACACACACACACACACACACACACACACACACACACACACATTAAAACAGTAATTGAAGAAGTTAATAAAAAGTTTAGAAAGTTACGCATGTACAATGAAATTGCCGTTCTTTGAATGGATCCTATCAAATTTGATTGTTCACTAATATATAAATTCCACTGATCTACGACAAAATTGAGCTTTATATACTTATTGCTAACACAGTGATTTCTTGTTTAGTAATGACTGAAATGATGCTTGCACTGATAGTTTATGCTCGAGTCAAAGTGCATTTCATGCTGATGCTGACTCTCGTCGTATTACCCAGCAGCCACTTTGGGAAACCGTGAACTGGAATCAGTGCGGGCGGAATAAAACCTCTCCGAGAGCCGCTATTGCGCCATAGGCCGCAGCTTGGGGACCCCTGCCTACGAAGGCACTGCGAAGACCTCTGTTGGGAGAGGGTCATGCGCCGGCAAAAACTCGGGGCACTCGATACGTCATATCGTCTGGAGGCAGCGGGGGTAGATGTAGAAAGGAAGGCTTGTTGGGGGCCTGTATGACTGTGCAAGGCTATTTTTACTCCTCGCCAAGGGCTACGGGTCGCTCGGAGGGTATCTTCGGCCGCCCAAACCTTCTCTTTACAGGTCTGCGGCGAAGAATTCCAGAAGGTCGTGCCTGAAAAGGGAAGATAAGAATTCGTTCCGACGTTTCGCTTAAACATGGAAATTCTAATAAATGTGGAACTGGGTGTTAAAGAATATTGCGTTGCACTGAATACGAACTTCGGGGCAGATCGTACTTGTCAAGTGTGCTGTGTCAGAGGAAGTATTCAGGCGCAACAACACTGGTGAGCATGGCTGTACGTAACCCAAGCGATCCGAAGACGGTGGAACGTTTGCGAAGAGAGTTGGGTGATGTGGTCTGCTCGTCGCCAAACGCTCGTGCGTCAGCTGCGTGAAACTAAACCTAATGGAGCCTAAGTTATGTAGGATTAGCTGTCGAAGTTAGTCTGTCCCGTACCGGAGCTTCATTAACGAGAAATAAAATGTGTGAAAACTACGTGATTTGTTAAGTAAATACAGAAAGCACAGTAAGTTTGGACTAAAAAGCCTTCTTCTTCTTCTTCTTCTTCTTCTTCTTCTTCTTCTTCTTCTTCTTCTTCTTCTTCAACCTTCTCTTCCTTGGTGCTCGAGCTTCATATGAATGGCAGTTGCAGCGGTCGCTGCAGCACGAAAGCGTGTAACGCGTACATGTCAAGTGGGTTGCCTAGTTGTCAATTACCATACGAAGGCTGTTCACGATGTTCCGCCTTCTTTCAGTAGAAGCATTTTCTTTTTTTGTAACTAATTAAAACTTAAAACGAGCAATAGTCAAAACTAAAGAAATAAGTAACTAAAAAACTCTAAACTTCTTATAAACACTAAAACAAAGCAAGAAACGGTTCTCGAAACACACAAGATAGAATGTGGAAGAAGAGAGATGAACTGCGGCGAATCTGAGTCAACCCCTCCCCTGCTCCTTCCAACCCGCAGTCGGTGAATGAGGGCACTTCGTTCGTGCTCTGCCGTCCAAATGGGGTAATCACAAACGTTCTGTTCGCTTCAGTTACAACTTCGTTCGCCAGTGAGGATACGCCTGCGAGAAGAACTACGTTTGGATTGTGTCAGAAATACTAAATATTTTATATTCCGGTTTGTTTTGCTTCGTTGGCGAGCGATTGCGTTGAGTAGCGAAGTATATCGAATTTTTTGTCGTGAGTATTCTCTCTCAGCGAAATTTGTCATATTCTGTAGTTTCATTCGATATTAGACTATTTCTCACTTGCTCTTCATGAATCGTATGTTTGCTGCGTTACGACTTTGATGATAACGATAAAATATTGTAGAACTCGAAGAGCGCTTTCGTGGATGGCAGTCCGCGCTGCCTACTTTTCCGGACATACCATTACTTCCGCGTACATTTTCTATCAATCTTGTAAGCGAAACGAATGAATGCGCGATGCAACGTAGTGCTGTATGGAAGCAAATTCAAACTGGTAGGCAGCTGCTCGAAATAGAGCAAATTTTCACGGTAGTTTTCCCCTAATATAGTTGGCCTGTAATGAAGACCTTGAACCTCTAACGTAATGTGGGTTGAAATACCGAAAATATGCTTCTTAAAAAAAGTTCAGCCACAACACAGCTACACTCGAGCGCAGTGATATCGCAACGTTGTCCCCGGGCGAGAAAGTCTTTAAAGTGCCTTGGGATTGATCTCCTTGTCAGCTTCGTTGCGGTGCGTGTACAATACTTGCTTTGTGGAAAATTAATCCTGGGAGATGTCGATGACTCCCTGAGGTTCTTCATTTGTTTTTCTCGTTTATTTGCTCAGTGGTGGGCTGACTCGCCGAGCCTTTTGGCTTCCTCTTCGGGATCAGAATTTAATGTGTACTTTGGACATATACATGCCAGATTCTTTGATTCGTTTCGTTTTTTCTTCACTTGCTAGCTAGTGTCCAGCTTGTCTCGTACGCCTTTCTGCGTTGCGAGCGCGGTGGGCAGTATTTTTGCCGCGTCGGCGCGATGCATCGCTTGATCGCCATGTAGAGAGGCGAGCCGGCTTCCTAAAGCGGTTCCCCGTCCGCGGAGCCCCCGCGAAAGGCTCTGTGTCGGCGTCCCGCCAGCAGAGCTCGACGCTGTCGCCCGCCACAGGTTCTGCCTGGGCAGAGGTCGCTGGGCGGCCTGCGGCGCCGGGAGCAAGTGCTTTTTCCCGAGGGTTGTCGCTCGCCGCGTATTTTTTACGAATAGCATCGGGTCATGGACCGGTTTGCAACGTTGTGTTGATCTTGACAGGAGGACACCCCCATCTCCAATACAGGCAAACTGTGATGTCATGACATATTTTATAGTTTCCGGAATATTTAACAGTTTTCAATCTCATAATCATTTTCATATTTCACGTGCATTCATTTTACAGAAAATATTTCTATTCTGTAAATATAAATAACATGGCAACATTGTTGATTTAATCGGTATTTTGAATTAAAGTTATGTCACAAACTGTTTCATCGCTTCCGTAGGTTGTTGAGTTATTAGATGTGGTCGCTTAAGTAACGTAACCTGCTTCGCCAGCGATCGATAAAAGCCGTAGCTCTTTCAGAGGTGCACAAGAATTGTGCCAAGTACCTGCTTGAAGTCTGAAAGCAGCCGACCGACGTTAAGCCGTAGGTGCAGATTTCATTTTTTTGCAGATGGCAAAAGGCATGCACAGAGTCAAAGATCCTACAGTGGCGATTGTCGTCACGCTGGAAATGTGATCGCTGGAGACCCGAGAAGTAGATTTGCGGAGTTGTTTCACTGACGGAATGCTGTCAATTCCATCAACATCTCATTTCAACACTCTTCCTTTGATCTACCGGAATTAAAGTGCACGTCTCTTTGAAGCTGGTTTAGTGGCCTGTACTCACTCTGCCGACTGCTCGTAGCAACTAATTTGGTTGCTAAATGACAACACAATACGGACGCACATAAAAGATATCTTCTCTGTATGTGGTTTAAAGTAGGAATTGATGATTCAGTAATTCTGCCGCTCTTACAAGATAGTTCTTTCTTAGAAGTGAAATGATTCACGTTTTGTAAAAATGGAGAAAGCTAGAGAAAAAAAGGAAATCTTAATTACATGCTAACGCTACTCTACATCTACTTATTATTTTGTATCACCTTGACATTCGAGATTCTTCTAAAATGGGTTTGAAACTTGTCCCTTATCTTAAATCTAGGTAACATTTGTTGGTGGCGCTTGTGGTCAGTTAGTCTGCCGCTTTCACTCTCGGACCGGCGCGTGGCTTGAACACTGCATTGGCAGGGGTTCACTTCCAGTTCCGACAGGGCAATATAATTGTCGTGTTGCCCCATCGCTCTCGCCCTCGTCCTACCCTGCCCCCCAGGCGCTCCCGTCCTCTAATCGCCCACGACCTCGTCCTAACTACCCTCGCCACCCTCCAATGACCCTCCCCACACACACAGTCCCATCTACCGCCAAGACCTCCTCCACCCCCTATTCCGCCATTACCCTTTAACATCCGCCATTACCCTTTAACCTCCGCCATCACCCTTTAACCTCCGCCATCACCCTTTAACCTCCGCCATCACCCTTTAACCTCCGCCATCACCCTTTAACCTCCGCCATCACCCTTTAACCTCCGCCATCACCCTTTAACCTCCGCCATCACCCTTTAACCTCCGCCATTACCCTTTAACCTCCGCCATTACCCTTTGACCTCCGCCATTACCCTTTAACCTTCGCCATCGCCCTTTAACCTCCGCCTTCACCCTATAGCCTCCGCCGTCACCCTTCAACCTCCGCCATCACCCTACAACCTCCGCCATTGTCCTCGCTGTCGCTCTCGCCCACGGCCTCCGTCTCGGGCGCGGACTTATCAGGTGCAGCGCACGCGTCGACACGGCAGCCGCCGCCGCCGCCGCCGCCGCCGCCGCCGCCGCCGCCGCCGCCGCCGCCGCCGCCGCCGCCGCCGCCGCCGCCGCCGGCTCATGAGTCAGCGACCGCTGGCCCCCGCCCGCGCCTAGGCCCCCGCGCGTGCTGTTGCGGCAGCAGCTGCCCCTGCACCTTCCCTATCGCCTCGCCTCGCCCCGCCCGGCCGTGCGGCGGTCGCCACCGCCCTCCCGCCGACGTAACGACCGCACGCGTGTTAGCTTTATGGCGCGCTTAAGAGCCAGGAAGTTCTCGTGGCGTTGAATACATTCTCGTCTCCTTTCACAGTTCCTTATACTGTGTTATATTGTTCTTATTGCGTAAAACAGATGCCGTATTACACGGCGCTTTCTTTACGAAAATGGTTATTTATGATGCGAGTTGTAAAAGTGACTTTTTATTTTGCGGGTAGGAAAGGTTGCGACACGAGGCCTGGAGGCTGAGTCCTCCGAGAAAATAAAATCACATTTGCTTCGTTTGTCGTACGATATTTTTTTAGACAGCCTTACTGACTTTCATTTTATTGCAATTCAAGTATTCAAATCGCTTAACGATACATTAAGGTGCGTAGTGACTGATGCGGAAAAAGTATTTTGTTTTCTTTGGAGCATTCGCGGCAGATTTATCTGAACGTTTGAGCATCGCCTCATATTCAGCTCTAAAAGTTGAACTTTAAGCACGCTATGCAAGCGCTGAAAGAACAGATTTTGCTAGTGACTGTCTAAAAAATAATTTACCATTATTTAACGATAATATAGCAGTATCTTGATATTTGGAAAAGTGCAATAGGCTAAAGTCATAAAACACATGCACCTTTTTTCAGTATATTTCTTTCGTATTCTAATGCTCAGGATTTAAAATAACTGAAATAGGTCCCGTGTTCCAGTTCGCTACTTTTGGAGATCAGCTTATTACAAACAACTTCATATTGTGCCTTATGGCTTTAAAAGTTCATATTATATTGTGCTTGGAGTTCCCACATGTTCAAATTTTCGTTTATGCACCAGAAAGTGGAATATGCGCGAAAGCCGTGCGTTGATTTTTTCTTTTTATTCGTACGTAATATCAAAATTTCTTAATTGCTTCATCTCTGCCACGAAAAGTAGTTTTTGAGAATATTTAATCTCATTGATTTTTTTTAAAGAATCAAATTAATGATTTGATTCTTTAAAAAAAATCAATGAGAAATGATGAAAAAAAATCAATGAAAAATAAGATAGTGTTACCACCAACAGTCATCACCTCCCTCCACCCTGACTTTCGTAGTAATACTATGTCCCTCTATTGGGATCCCAGAAGCCTTGCGTACTGTACCCAATTCCGGACAAATGCATTGTTCACTGTTTTTAATGAGCGAGACAGAACGTTTTCGAGGATTAATTCGCCCTTGGATTCCCCGCGGCGTAAATATTCCTGCGCAGAAAACCATTCGTTCCGGCGACTCGCGCGAATCAAAGGCATGGCCGCGCGGCCGCGCGAGCAAGTTCTTTGATGCCGCTGGCCGCCGAGTCCGCAGCCGTGAGCGGCGGGCGTTGTTCGCGACCGGGCAGCCGTTGCGTCTCGACGCCCCCCGCGCTTTGAGAGGCGCTGCCAGCCGCCGGCCGCGGCCCCGACGGGCCGCTCGGCGCGTGCGAATTCTGCCCCCGCGCACGCTGTGGCCGACCTTTCGGACGCACCTCCGCGCCCCGGTGGAGCCAAGCCAGAAATGCTGCGCAGGCTGCGAACCGTCGATTGTCGAGTGTGCGATGGCGAATTCGGTTCTGAAAGGGGTTGAAAAAAAACAAACAACGTTTTCTTGCTTGCATTACTTATATGGGTAAGTTTCATTACTGTGTAGAGCTTTTTTATTTTTATTTTTTTTAATTTAAGGTCGCATCAACATCTAGGTCATTATTGGAGGTAACGTTATGGTATCTGTGAAGATGAAACGAAATGGTGGTGATAAGAAGTGAAAGGACGAACAATGCGCGAAGCGGGACTCGAACCCGTGACAGTTCGGTCCGAGATCGCTACAATAATACTGCCTTAGCGATCTCGGCCACTGGATCGGCAATGTGTTGGCGTTGAGGTGTAAAAATTTACCTTTTTATTAAACCAGATACTGAATTGGCAATGATGTAGTATTGGCCCTGCAGTGTACTTATCACTGAACGAGACGTTGCAACTTCTTTGAAGTTCCTGTTTGGGTACATTTTAATTGAAAATCTGCAAATCGTGCTTGTGAATGTGGGAGGTTCGTATCTAACAACTTCCTGAGGGAAATTTGTCTTCTACGCTTCTTATTAGTAATTGTCACATCCATGCTTGAAGCGTAACTGAAATAGTCAATTGATTTTCTTTTTAGAGAAATGTGATTGGTTTCCTTGTGGTTTGTTTGTAGCTTACTTTCGGAGCTAATCTTCCTCGAACTTAAAATATTTTCTTCTCCTAAGACTGTGTACGATAACCAGTGAAATTAGAACTCGTGCAAAGAAATCGATTTCGACTGCGGACTACGTCTCATGAATTAAGCATTCACATCAGAGCTGCTTATTGAGAGCTCCATGCAGCAGCACGCGATATTCATTTTGGACCATGGCGGGGCAATTAAACTCCGCTTCCCTTCCCGGTGCACTATGCCAGAAGGACGCTCCAGATGCCCGTCAGATAACTTTTTTATTGTAATTTGCAAGTTTTGTTTCCCTCCCCGAATCTGATTCTAGGAGGGAGAAAAATGTAAATTGTAATACACGTTGTCTGTAGCTTACTTACCCGCATGATACAATTTGTTCCCACACGATACTTTATAAGTTAGCAGTTCGAGAACAGCACTTGGTTAGATTGCCAATTGTACAGCAATATGCAAAGGAACACCGATGATGAGTGTCCGGGCCCAAACATTTGGATATTTAAAGGGGTAGTGGACCGAGGAGGGACAATCATTCCTCAACCTTGTCTCTTCCTCTCCTCTTGCACCCCCCCACAAATGTTTGCGTGCTCCGCTCCATCACAAAGGACAGGAGTTTAGAACTGGTCTCGGCTGCGACGGTACTCCGCTGTGGGAGATTCATAGACTTCACGGGTCTCCCACAGCGGAATACTACACATCAAGTTCTCTCTACGCGACCAACACATCAACTGAATCGTTTATTTCAGAAACCCGTCAAACGCCAAATTTGTCATGACGAGAAAATTGAGAAAAAGTGTCCCAGTTTTTCCGATTTCAATTTTTTTTAATATTAAAGCACTTAATAAATGAATATTTTTCAGGTAAATATGGAATAAGCGATGTGTCTATGTCATGGAACAATTATCCACCGTTAAAGCGCAATTTAAATTTTGGCGTTTGGGGGGTTTCTGAAATAAACGATTCGAGTTCTCTCTATGGCATAGAGAGAAGCTGATTTGTCGGTCAGCACCGGGTCTCACATTGCATCTATTTAGAAACACCGCCACATCCCAAGATACGCTACACCGACGGGGCTAAGCAGCTAGAGCACTTGTATACTACATCCTTGAATCGTAGCATGTCTCGTGTAAAAGAAAGGAAGCCCTTGCACCGATTCTCTCGTTCCGTTGGCACCCCCTCGCCCCGGGCGCACGCTGGCGACCACGCTGCGCCGTCTGCGTGTCGCAGTCGGGGGTGGCCGCGCCGCGAGGCCGCCTCGTATTTTTACCAGCGGCGGCGGCGGCGGCGACGCGCGGAGACCTCGGGCGCGGCGCCCAGGGCCACGCCCCCGCCCTCGCCCGCGCCGCGTGCGCCGGGGCGCCCCCAATGGGGCCTGGGGCCCCAGGTCCGCCCCCGGGGGGCCCGCCTGCCGCCGCGGGAGGGTTTCGTGTCTAGGACGGCGCCGCTTCGGTCCTCTGAGCAAGGGCCTCAGTTTCGAATTCCGAAAACGAATCGTTCTCGCGCGTCTCGTGGTATTTTTTGCAAAGTCGCGACGTCGCAAATTAAGAAAATTGTTTAAACATTTCTCGTAAACAATTTTTTCTGCGGTTCCCGAACCGGCGCGTCGTCTTCCCCGCGCGCTCTAGTCGGCGGATCCGACGTTTCGCGACGGCGGGTGTAGGCGCGAGGGGGCGTCGAAGGCGTCGGTAACGAAGGCGAATTAATTTCTCCGGAACGGCGAGTCGGATCGCTTCGCGGTTTCGACCGCCGTAAAGGGCTCGTTTTCTGTATTTTTTTTTCCTGTTGCTGCGAAGCGGGATGTTGTAGATGCCCAAATGTTGTTTAGATTCTGTAGAATGGTTTTGAGCATTGAGGGTGGGCCGAGTTCGGGTTGGGGTCGATGATGGAATGACGATGACAGTAGGAAGGGAATGGGAGGGAAAGTTGGATGCCAGTTGTATCGGGTTTCGCTCCCGCATTCGCCTGGAAGTGATGAGCGGAAAGGAGCGATCGTGGCAGGCAACTCACCGATTCTATTCTGACCGCTGTCACCAACTCACAGCTGTTAAACTTATGTATTTTTTGGGACCTTGCCGCGATCAAAGTTGGGACATCCCGATCGATGTTACGCTTTAATCGTCAAGCATTGCCTTTACGCACCCCTTCTATGCGTTCGCACAGCAAGGGCCAATTTCTGCGCAGTTCAGGTGTGGAAAGTACTTCGGCCCTCCGAATCACAAACCTCGCGGAGAATAGTCGCCGCGCACGAGGGACCTTCGGTGTGCGACTTGGCAACAGTAACTGCTGCCACCGCCTCATCTATCTCCGCCAACACCGCCATCGCCACCGCCATCGCCACTGCCATTGCCACCGCCATCGTCACCGCCATCGTCACCGTCACCGCCACCGCCACCGTCACCCCCGCCGTCACCCCCGCCGTCACCCCCGCCGTCACCCCCGCCGTCACCCCCGCCGTCACCGCCACCGTCACCGCCACCGTCACCGCCACCGTCACCGCCATCGTCACCGCCATCGTCACCGCCCTCACCCGTCACCCCGCCGTCACCCCCGCCGTCACCCCTGCCGTCACCCCGCCGTCACCCCGCCGTCACCCCGCCGTCACCCCGCCGTCACCCCTGCCGTCACCCCGCCGTCACCCCGCGTCACCCCTGCCGTCACCCCGCTGTCACCCCGCTGTCACCCCTGCCGTCACCCCGCCGTCACCCCTGCCACACCCTCGCCTGTCACCCCTGCTGTCACCCCCCCGTCACCCCGCTGTCACCCCGCTGTCACCCCGCCGTCACCCCGCTGTCACCCCGCCGTCACCCCCCCTCCCGCACCCCGCACCGCCCACATACACCTTACCCTCCCACCACCCCTCGACCTTCGTCACCGTCACCATCACCCTTAGCGCCGCCGTCGCGGACGAGCGCCACCCGCTGCGATTGGGGCGCGAGGGCGTGGCGGGCGTGGCGGCGCCGCAATGCGCCCGCAGACGGCGCTCGCGGAGGACGCCGGCGCATCTGTTTCAGGCGGAGAGGTCTCGCCCTCGCGGGATCCCCCGGCGCGCCGCGGCGCCTGGGTCAAGGCGACGACGCGGGGCTCACTTGGCCCGTGTTATGTTTGGCTCGCTCTCCCGCCTGCTCCTGGTGGAAGCTCCCGACAAACGGCGGTTCACTCGCCAACACGTAACCGCGACGCGATAATGCCAATAGGGAGAGTGGGGTTGTTTTACAATAAAAGTATTATTTTTGTGCGTTTCATAAAAACGTCGGTGTAAGAAACAAACTTATACTATTATAATCTCACATCTTACGACACCTTGTTTATATTTTTAATGGAGTTTTATTATTTTTTGGAAGCCACTGTGTGTGTGTTTCTATCTGTATCTGTGTGTGTATCTTCGTATCTCTTCGGCCATATAACGAAGGTTTCGTTAAAGTTTGTTTCCCCCTAGATATTACGAAAAGAAACAACAATATTATTTACTTACAATTGCTAATGTGTTGTTTTAAGGAGATTTTCGCAACTCTACGATTTGGAATGAAGTGGATGTGCCATGATGCACAAATGAAATTTCACTAAACGTACATTAATAAAGCTGCATTTTGGAAAGAAACAAAAATGTAAGTTGCTGTGGACTGTGGCATCTGTAGTTTATTTTTGTGCCGCGAAAGAGGGCCTTGAAGGGCTAGAGGTGGGTCTGTCGCGAGGGCCGGAGGCAGAGAATTGGAATCGGTCGGACGACCTCCCGGCGGCTGCGCTGCACCGTTACTCCCGCAGGAGAAAGCACAAAGGAAAAGTAATGGTGAAGGTGTCTCTTGAGCTGGAAGGGATTAGCGGTCGCTCCAGCTTCAGCTGCACGGGCGCTGGAATGAGACGCCCACGTAGTAACGTTACTGTTGCTTGGAATACGAGTACCCGGGACGTTTTTGACAGGATAGTAAACAAAAATTTACTGTCATAAAGTTAACGGTGTTCGCAGGGTAATTTATCCATAATTTCCGCGCCAATCTTTATGTTCAGAACACTTAAACATTTTTGATTAAAAAACAATTTGAGCTTTCTACTTAACCAAATTTCCTGATTTGTCCTTTAAATGAAAGGGCCTCAGATGTGTTATTACGTACTTTTATTCATTGGTTTAGCTAATAAAATGAAATTTTAATAAAATCGAAAAATTTTAAGTTCTGTCACTTCTTCTTTACAACATTTTCCGGAGCAACTACACTACAATACAGTACAAGAATATCCTTCCATTGTGAGATCATAGTTGGCCAAACGAACATAATAAGTGGTTTTATATTCGAAAGTTTTTTATTTATAAATGCAAGTATTAGTGAGTGTATATAAATGCAGTGTCCAGCAATCGTCTATCACTTCCGTCCCTTTACGAAACTGATCAATGATAATTATAAGTTATAGGGAACGGATTTCCATGTAAATACATATTTTTACAGGGACAAGATACCTGCATTCACTAATATTTTTTACACTTAACACGACATTCTGAACTAATTGGAATCATTTTTATTTTACATATTTTTACATAATTACATATCTTTACATATTTTATCTATAGCTACATATTTTGTTACATTTTAATATATTTAAAGGTCGAAAATGAATACTTCACTTGTGATGTTCGAAATATGTTACTTGAAAACTAACTTAGTTACTGAAATACTTAAAATATACGCAATACGCTTGTATTAACGCCGGACAATCGCTATTAATTGTCAAACTTATCTCCCCCCGCACCCACCTGCTTCTTGGAAACAGCATAGTCAGGATCAACGATGAGCGGATGTAGTATGTGAAGCAGAAGGAACTTCACGTGATTACTCGTGTTTTATAGACCCATGCGTAACTCGATAAAAAATTTCCAGATCATTGTCTTATCCCTTTTCAGGAGTTGCGGGAGGAGTATGCTCCCTTTACCTCCCCCTTCTATCACAGGCTACACGGTACTATTCACTTGAGCTCCGGCACCTGTAAACAACATTGTATATAATACGAAAGTATTATATGTTTCGGATGAAACTAGCGAATAATTGCTTCTGTACATGTAAAACTTTTATTAGCCTCTCGAATCCATGTAAAGATCTATCGGCAACGTACTCTGCTCGGAAAACGCTTGAAGAATGAAATTGTAAACATTATAACTAATATTTATTTCACATATTTCCTATTTTTTCTTACATATTTTTTGAAAAAATAAGTACATATATATGTACATATTTTGCTTTTTTTATTACAATAAAGTCCGTTCCCTAATTATAAGTAATGTTTTTAGTCGATAGCAAGGGATGACAAAACATTAATGTATGATTTTTTTTCACCTATGTTAATGACGTGTCATAAGAAAATGTTTGCTGTACATGGGAATTCTCTCCTCAGTTACGCCACCATGCGCACCTGTTGTGCCGGTTCGGCTAGTTTAAGCCTCAACCTGAACGACCGGCCCAGGATAACAGATGTTTTTGACCTTTCGACATTGTAGTTACAGGCGTGAATATTTTGACTCGCAGTCGCCCGAAATATAAACACTTGTGACGTTTTTTTTCTTTATCACTTAATCTTCATTGTAGCCATTCAAGTGCTTGCAGTGCGATCGCTGAAAATATTTTCTTTGTTTTCTGACGTAATCGGGCTGAACTATGCATCGGAGTGTGGAACTTTCCCACTTCCCTCTATCGAAACAGTGAAACACGTTGTACTCGAGCATTTTCAGATGCTCACATGCTCTCACACAATTTCTGGAGCTGTTATTCGCAAATATCATTGTGCTTTATTCGTGCAAAATTAATTATTCGTTTAAGAATCCACGTTCATGCTCTTGTTATTTAAAGCGTGAGAAGGATGTCTACACTCTAACTTGTCAATTTAATCGTATTTACGTGAAGGAGAAGAAGAATTTTGAAGTAGAAATATGTATTTCAAGTAGTAAAGTCACGTGCTAAGAGTATGATAAGCAGCATGCTCTTTTCAATAGCTTTTAAGTAGCTGTATCTTGCTATCTGTCCTGTCAAACATATGTTGTAGGTATTGTTCCGAAGAATTTACAGAAGTATTCATGAAATCGTCGAAACGTTTAAGTTTCTGTGAAAGCACATGAAGATTTTGAACTTGAAGTAACGCCATTGTGTAGTTTCCGGCTGTGCTGCGTGACGTAGTAAGTGTGGGTGTACGTGCTGGCGTTGAAGACGCGCCCACGTGGGCTCGGACGCTTTAAAGGGGGGGGGGAGGGGCGTTCGATGGGCGCCCATTGTGGCCGGCGGACGGGTTATTCCTGTCTGTGCACCACACAATGGAGCGGCGCGCGACCTTCAGGCGCCCGGGAGAGGCCGGTGCGTGGAGTGCGTCTGGCGGCGTGGCGTCGCCTCGCCTCGCCCTATTTGGGCGCCGCTTCCGCGCTGACTCACCGCCAGGGACCGCCACCGCCGCTGCCATCGCCGCTGTGTTGCCCTCCCTGCGGCTCTGCCCACCAGCGTACTCGCTCTCAAGCCTGTTCAGGCGTCCCCGCTCCGAAGCACTCCTAAGCGTGTTGGCATCTCGGCTCTCGTGCCTCACCATTGATATCATCTCTTGCCCTTCCACCAGTTACATTCGTAACCAAATCAATTGACTAGTCCTATTCCCCTATTCTTGCTAAAACATCCATTTCCGTACCCGCTGCAATGTTCACCCATCCCCGATGCCCTTGCAACCGCCACCCTGTCAATCACAACCTTCACAGCACCAGTACAGCTTTGCGTGGTTGGACGGAAGAGCAGGCCTCATGACCTGAGTCTCGCCACGAAAAATAAGGCATCGATTCAATTCAGCTACGTGCGAAAAGATCACGCCGCCGCCTGCCATAAAACATGCACTACACTTACGTGACTAATGACCTTAGCATTTCATGCTCTCGGAATCACTGTCAGTCCTTCATAGCAGTTACAGTTTTTGTTGTTGCCTCCCTCTTGCTCCACTAACCAGCTGCCACCTTCGCCTCCGCTCAATCGTTGTTCTCCGCCTCGTCGTTGTGGGTTTGTCTCGCTGTCGTTGGTGTCTCCAACTCCTCATCCTCCTGCGTCTGGATCCACCGCCGTCGACGACTCGCTGCCAGCGTATTCTCCTGGGAGCTCCATTAACGTATTCAGGGGAGGATTAAGGTTGGAGCTTAGGGCCAGCAGCACAGAGACCTCGGCTTCCTAGCAGGATGACAGATTAGACTCCATGTTAGACATACCATGCAGAAAATGAAATAAAAAAGACATAATGTACAATATGTTTATGTTGTGACTTACATCAAATCCGCCATTACTGAAGGGAATATCCTCATTTGTATCTCGCAGAATCATAACAGGATTCGCAGGACTCGCAGAATTCATAACGAAGGGCCCACAATCTCCCTCTCCACAAGAGTCCCTAGTTTAGACCGTCTCTGTCGTCACCATCCATGCGCTTTGCGATCTTGATGCTCCTTACAACCCTTTTTGTTTCACTCTACCGTTATGAAGCTTTGCCTTAAGGAATAAGTTTGGCTTAGCGGTATCGCAATGTAAGTGTTTGTTTACGTTCTCCCTTTACCTGTGTTAAATTTATTACTTATGTTACGTGTCATTCGTTACCTAAATTACGACTCTGTGTTATGAGATTCTGCGTCGCTGCATTAAGTAGTAATATGCGTCATGCAGTCTAATAACGTGTCGAATGATATACGTGCCCCGCATAACGGCCCGCTTGCTTCTAGGCTGTAGGGGCAGGGTGTACTATGCAGTTAGTACGCCATTGCCTTGCTCAGGGCCAATGACATTTGAAGAGTTATCACGCAAAACGTCAATTGGTGGGGGCATCGTCACGAGAATTAAGTGGCATAATATTGAATTTCGTCCCTTTAGCACGCATGATTTATATGCTTTAGAATCGTGCGTTACTTGATGTCACTTTTCTTCTGCTAACCTGGGAGCTTAGTGGCATGGCATTAACGTGACTAGATATAGCTTGTTACGTTTGGAACTTTGTTTTGTGTTGCAACTCCGCGTGGGCGTAAACATGCCTAGCGTTACCTCGTCAACAAACATGCGTTATCTACACAGCTTTGATGATGTTACACCTTTGTATTGCTTGAAGTTAGATAGTTCCGTGTTGATGAACGATGTCTTGATACTGGGTGAATCATTATTTACATGATGCGTTACAACGCTGTGGCATCTGTAGCGTTACCGCACGTGGAGGGGTATGTGACTGTACTTTGTGTCTGTGGTTACATGCGGAGACACGCCTCCTTATGACGAACCACGTTACGTGGTGTTTGTTCGATGAAAGTCGCTGTCGTATCACGACTTAAGTGCGTTGTGGCTAGGTTGACGCATGGTGAAAATGCACGCAACTTCTGCAAGTTACAAAGAAAAAAATTATTAGTTTTTTGACGTCTTGGTGTACATTCAATAAGCCTGAAAATTCGTCGGAAGTTATAATACTAATTTCGAATAGTTATGTCCTTTCGTTCGTCTTGGGTTCAGTAAGAAGGGGTTATGAACGTTGCGGATCGAAGGCGAATTATCTGGCTTTCACTCTTCATCAGCGGCTATTGTCGGTCGAAGAAAGTCTTTCCGAGAAAACATCGCAGGGGGTGCAGGGGGGCGGGGGCGGGCGGCGCCGCGGCGTGGTCGCAGGCGGTCGTGAGTTCGACGCCCCGCCCGGCCGGCGTCGAGCGCAGCGCGAGCGCCGGCGAAAGTCCAAGGTTCGCGATCGGCTGCGATCTGCGGCCGTGTATCGGCGCCACGATCGCTGCCCCCCGCCCCCCCGCCCCCGGTTTCCCCCCCGCAACGCCTCCGCCGCCACGCACGGCTGCCCGACCACCTGCCGGCGCGCTCGACATAAGAGGCGGTGGCGCTCTGGGTTGGTTGGTCATTCCGGGCACGTCAGCAGCTTAGGTCATTAGTCCCGTAAGTGTACTGCATGTTTTTTATCGTGAGATGGAAGTGATCTTCCCCCGCAGGATGGCGAGATGCGGCGCCGACCTACCGCCGGCTAGTGGGGTTTCCACAATCAGGTATATTCCACCAGCGGGGCACCGCCCCAGCCGGGACAAGCTCTAAGCTCCCGACCGGTCTCCCGGAATATGGGATAGTGTAGTGCATGGTAGTGTGTGTGCGTAAGGGGGGAGGATAGAACAAGGAAGAGGAAGGAAAGATCGCGCGCGGACCGTGGCCCGTTTGATAGGGTTCTGCCTGGTGTCGATCGGAGAAACCACGGAAAACTACCGATTAGAGCTGGCGGCCTTAATTAATTTTAATAAGTCGCGTTTCACACGGTTTTATATTTTTCTCGATATTTTGGCCCAACATGGTTGAGATCGGAAAGAAGGCGATCCATTCCATGCGCTGGCACGAGAGCGGCGCCTAGCAAGTAGACAACCCGCACTGCCTTGGTCGTGCGTGTTGCATACGCGAGTCAGTAGGAAGCCGGGGCGGGCGACCGGCCTGTTCCAAGCCAGCGGTCGCGGGCGGAGGGGGCGCCGAGCGGCAAGGACAGCGAAGGGCGGGGCCTCGACGCCCAGTCGAAGAGCGGAGCGGCGTCCCCTGCGTGCCCTCTGGGGCGTAGGGCGCCGAGCGCGCTATAACCATCGCCAGCGTGCGCATTCCCACGTACACCGCCTGCCCTTTCGGGTTCGCCTGCCTGCGTCGTGGCTGCCGCTGCAGTGCGTCCACCTGCAAATACAACTTGGGAAGAATACTCGCTTTATCTCCAAAGGCAATGCCATATTTATTTTCAAACGAAAAAAAGAAAGAACAAAAAAAAAAAAAAAAAAAGAAAAAAACGTGAATTAAGTTCCGGACTTCCCCACATACAATTCTGATGCAATATCCACCATCGTCTCGTCCACCACTGGCTGGTGTTATCGTGGTTCCTTAGTGATTTCTTTCTCTTCGTTCCCGTTTTTGGAATGAAAATACAGAGATGTGAGATGGTGGATATTGCATCAGAATTGTATGTGGGGAAGTCCGGAACTTTATTCAGTTTTTTTTCTTTGAAAATATATATGCATTGCTTTTGGAGATAAATCGTGTATTTGAAACAGCTGTTGCTTTTCAGTTTCGAAGCGAATATATGCTATCAGTTCGATGATAAATATCTTGTCAATATATTTTATTTCATGTCGACGTTTGTTTTCAAACGCGTATATCTTGCTTTGATGTACGATGTGCAAATCCGTCGCGTTCTGTTTCGGGTTTCGACGTTTTGTTGCAGATGTGTTTTTCTCATTCACAGTATGTAATATACGGTGGATGCAGTTTCCCTCCGCTTATTTTAGTCTCGCGTATTTTAATCTTATAATTCCCGTGTGTCGATAACGAAGCACGTACAATCTCTCAAATGTTCATCTCCATCGTATACATGGTCCATTAAAATTCTGCCGTCTTTTATAATATGCTTATTTTAATTGACAAATGTATACAACTATTGTGCACAAAGTATGTCTTCGAAGTAACAGCATGAAAGGATGTGAATATAAAAATGAGGTGTTACCTTAAAAATGGTTGGAGGGCGAATAGCATGTCACACGCGCAATATTCGCCAGTGAAACCTGACGTATCTTTTGACTGCTGCGGGCGTGTCGTTTTCGTCTTCTGTGCTTCTGCTTTGAATGTCTGAGTATTGCAGAACATATTTTCATGCGCGAGAACCTCTCCGGACAAACGTTCTGTCGTCAGAAAACCAATTTTGTAGCAAACGTAAAAAAACCGCCTTTATCCTCATCCCAGATCTCAAATTGTCTCCTCCTATTTATAAACGAACGTGGGCGGACTACGTGACACAAGAGAAGCAAAGAGAAGAGCTGTTTCGCTCCGTGGGCGAGAACCAAAGCGAAAGCAAACGGGGCGTGGCCGGCTGGCCGGCGAGCGGTGGCGGCAAGGGCGGCAGCGGCGTTGCTAGGCTCGTTGCTAGGGCGGCCCGCCTCGACGCACAACGGGCGCAGACGGGGCGGCGCCCGCCGCCGCCGCCCGCTCCTCTCTTGCGCCCCGCCTTCGTCGGGCAGGCGGGCGTTCCGTTCGTTCGCGGTCTTTGCTGCTTCCAGCGTTCATCGCCGCAGCCCAGGGCACTCGGTCTCTCTCGCTCTCTCTCTCGCTCCTCTCTCCTCTCTCTCGCTCTCTCTCTCGCTCTCTCTCTCGCTCTCTCTCTCGCTCTCTCTCTCGCTCTCTCTCGCTCCTCCTCTCTCGCGCTCTCTCTCTCGCTCTCTCTCTCGCTCCTCTCTCTCTCTCGCTCTCTCGCTCTCTCTCTCGCTCTCTCTCTCTCGCTCTCTCTCTGCTCTCGCGCCTCTCTCTCTCTCGCTCTCATACATACACACACACGCGCGCGCGCACACACACACCTCTTTGTATCTTTTTCTTCTAATGTATCTGCAGCTGTTTTTCGACCTCCATCATTTTTGTTAGCTCATGTAATATTGTGGTTCTGTAGTTCCCAGCCCTCTTGTGCGTCTGAGCCTGTTCTCTGAAATCAGAAATATTGTCTTTATTATTCTGCTCTCTCTCTCTCTCTCTCTCTCTCTCTGTCTTTCTGTCTCTCTCTCTCTCTGTCTTTCTGTCTCTCTCTCTCTCTTCTTTCTGTCTCTCTCTCTGTCTTTCTGTCTCTCTCTCTCTCTGTCTTTCTGTCTCTCTCTCTGTCTTTCTGCCTCTCCCTCTCTCTCTATGTCTTTCTGCCGCTGCGTCTTCAGCCCTTGCGTCCTGCGCTTTCGCTTAGGTGCCTTCCGAGTCCCTTCCATCGCCCCGCACCGCCGCCTTCAGCGTCGTCGTTCTGGAAGCTTCGCGCCGCAGCCGCCTGGAGTGCGCCCTCGACGTCGCTCCGGCCGCTGGCTGCATCGCGTCCTTAATGAGGCGGCGGTCACAGCCAGTCCGCAACGAAAGGGACGCCCCGACTGCATCGAAGGAGAGATGGCGGTTCTGGGCACCATTCAAACGCAAGTGGGACGGGCGGGAAGCCGGCCTGATGATGTGAGGTTGCGCAGCTCCGCCTAACCTCACGTAATCTCCCATCGGAGCAGATCGTTAATGTTGGTTAAAGGGAGTCGTTTGGTGGAAATGTGAATCGTGAATAGTGAGTCGTTGAAAATCGAATCCTTAATCGTGAGGGGATGGAGGCGAAAAATCTTCACAAATTGTCTTCGATACAACTCCAGTAAGGAAAAAATTGAATATATTAAGAGATGAGTCTGAGAGAAAAACGGAAGCACTTAGAGAAATCAAAATTAATATGCGAATGCTAAGTACTCTCGTGCGTAAGGTTTAATTGAAAAAACTCTGAAGAGTACAACGTTTCGGAATATTTTCAATATATCGATCTTCGACGTATAAAGTTGTCATAAAGAGCTTCAACGTTCATCGTTTCATCCCCAGTTCATTGGACGTTGGTAGCGGTATTAATGCTAGAGTAACAGTGAGAGCGGTGGTTGGATTAATTCGAAAATAATAGGAGTTTTTAGGGTACAAATAGTAACTTGTGTCCTGCGGCGGCCTTCAACAATCGGCACCACTAATTGGTACGCAGGTTCCACCTCCGACAGGCTGCCATGTTGAATTTTTTTGGCGTTCGCGCGCCGCTGACCGGAGCGGCATAACCTCACGTCTCGTCTCGCCTCTTTGCCCTCCCTCGCCGTGCCTTCTCTCAGTTTGATGGCGCCATGTGTCACGCTTGCATGACCATCTCTGGCAACGGCAGCTGCAGATTAGCATTAAACAGCAGGTGCAAGTTAATAAAATTAGACGATAGCTTCATACTGGTCTTACAGCTTCCTTTGGACCCCGAACTGGGAGGGGACGGGTTCAAACCCTGGAACGAAACCGGAAAATACTTTGTCTTAGTGAGTTTTGTTTTCTTTAGAGCCTACGTCTTTGAAGCGGGCCCGTATATTGCTAGTTCAATTCCCTCAGAAAGTTAATGTGAATAAAAATCTCAGCGAACTTTAAAAGCTCTTACGTATCTAACTACCTGTCGAAGGATTGTCGCTTTCAATGCAAATGGTTTAATAAAAAGTTGTGTTGATACAGAGGAGTAGTACTTCGATATACCAGAATAACAGGCAAGAGGGAATCGGCCGGAAGAGAATTGTTCTCGTAATTCAGTAGTGAAATAAAAATAGAACTAAAAGTACAAATCACTGTACATTTCAACAATACTAATCACACTCTGTGTTGTGATAAAAAAAAGGAAAGAAATAGAAACCTGTGAGAATAGGTCATCAGCAACTTTTCTAGTTACATCTCTTCCAATATTGCGTACATTGCAGATCGTGATACAGGAACTTCATGTATAGATATGCGATTGGTTGGATTATTGGACATGAACTAACCTTACCGGTTTTAGTGGTGCCAGAATAATCTTTGGTATATAATTCCTGGTGCGGCGACGCAATACCGCGACCTCGGCAATCACTAACAGCGTTCCCGTTTTGACGTGGGTGCCGTATTTGGAGACCGGTTTGTGCACGACCGTCTCGGCCTTTTGATCTAGTTCCGTTCCTTCAATCTTCGTTCGCAAAAGCGACTGCGAGGAACGAAATTCCGGGCCTCTGGTTTTATTTTCATAGTTCTTAAAATGTGTGTATTTACCGTTTTCATATCATTTTTGAATAATGCTTCAAAAGTTGAATTAATAGGCGACTTTGACAAAGGTCACCTTTCAAAAGGTCTTTCCGGTGGTGTTTGAAATGTATGATGTACGAGCTTTTCATTTCATTTTTCAACAAAAATCTTCACTGCCTAGTTCAATGCCAGTTCTAAACTGTTCAATTCGTTCCCTCCGGCATTATTCTCGTTGCGTGACTGGATAACTATGAAACTTCGTATTTACAAACTTCTTTAGTATGTCGTTTTGACTAACTCAAATCCTGTTGTTTTCCATCCCGGATGAAGTCAACTGCTTAAAGTCGTTTGCCCGCCCTATCATTGTTCTGGGAACACACCTCGTGAATGTCATTTGTAATTACCTTTTATTTCCTGTTTTATAGCGGAGTTAGAAACTCCTGTTATTTATAGAATGAGCTGAGGCGCACCCATTATTTTTAACCAGTTTCGCAGAACAATTGTGTTTGCATGGCGGCAGCTGGGCAAGTCAGACCGCGGACCTTTTTCGCGGCGCACACGAAGTGTAATTTCGCCTGCGCTTCGTCCGCAAGAAACTTTCACCAAAATGCATTTGCCATCCTGGCTTAAGTTTCTTGTCAAGGAAACTTACTTTTGAATTAATGAAGGTGAGGGACGTTAGTTGTTCATGGTGAACTGTGCGGGAGCGGTGCCAAATGAATGGCGTATGTCAAAAGTTTTGCATCCCGGTATTGCCAGGTACGCTTTGCATGCAGTGTGAATATTTTTCCTTACTATTAATTTGAAACGTGGGCGACTCATTACTCTTGTGCTGCTAACCAACAAGAAGTGAATTGGCTCATGCGATCCAGCAATCGAAATAATTTGCTCATCATTCGTGAGTTTTTGGATGTGGATGGCATAGATCAAAAGGAACACAGTGGCTTATATTGCGCAATTGACATTTTAACTCCATGGAAGCTTGGGAAGTGGTCGGTAGATATGGTAGTTGATTTTTTATCGTTCACCTGTCGGTCAGCTTCGAGTGCAGAGAAATTGTCACCCCCCCCGTCAAAAATTTGTTGCAGCACCTTCCCTTTTTGTTGCACAGCAACACTGATGGACAGCGCAAAGTGTCATGAATTTCAAGAGCTTGTTGACCATAAAGACTCGCGTAGTAGTAGTCTTAATTTAGTGTGGTCGTAATAGTAGTTGGTTTTAAAGAGGTGATGAAGTTATTTTTCCTCTTATCGCCATTTCCACTTCTCATCAGTTGCCTCTTACTTTGCGGTTCCAGCCATAGGTCGTCGCCCATTCTTTTTTCATGCATGGCTTCAGTTATTCCTGAATTCTATGGTTTACGAGGCATTCCCATTTTCATTCTTCCTAAAGGAGACCAATCGGAGACATTCTTCGGGCCATATTGAATCTGATATTCTCCTCAGTTGGCCGTACCATTGCAGCATTTTACTTCCTAATCTATCCACAACTGATAGTGTTTGCTGCATCCGTTACTTGATTAACGGAACAAATTTTCTAAGTCTGTATCACATGCAGCTCATCCATTTTGTCGTGATTGCTCAAGTGTTGATTGTAAATCGACCAAATGTTCACAATTATTCCACGAAATATCTTTATTACAAAAAGAAAAAAATGAAAGCGAATGTCAATTGACACAGCCCAATGGTTTGAGAATTGTATTATCTCTTGTCGGATTCGAACGTAAGGGGACGCCGAACTTCCACGTCATCAACCGAAAAACCGTGAACTATTTTGATACTTGAATTGAATTGAATTGAATTTGCCTTATTTTACGTGGCGAGACTCTGGCCATGAGGCCTGCTCTTCCGTCTGACCAGGCAAATTTCGCTAGGCTCCTGTCACCAATCATGGGAGAAAGAAGGTATTACTTGGGCGACGAAACAGGCGATTTGAATTTAGCTCAGAGGTGTCATTTAGGCTTGAGGATCTTTTACATGCAGTAAATGTACTAACATGGGACAGCCGGATTTACTTCCCCTCCGAAGGAAGGCGTACGAAGGATTTTTTCGCCCTTAAAAATCCACGGCTTCGATCGGGTTTGAACCCGCAAACTTGGGTATAGCAGTCCGATACGCTAACCGCTACACGATCGCCGTCGTGATACTTCGTATGTTTTTTAATTTTTTTTTCTATTTTACGTCAAAAAACAGTTAAAACTGCGTATGACGTGCTATGGAGAGTGAATTGTGTGCACATTTTCAAAATTCTGTGATCTGTGTGTTTCACCGACAACCACACTCCAAAAGCATCTTCTCGATCTCCGAAACTTATGCCGGTGCCTCTCCCCGCCTTACACTCCTCTTCTTCCCCCCCCAAGAGGGGGGGGGCACGACCGTCCAGCACCAGGCGCCTCCACCCCGCGCTCGGAGCATCGCCCGGAACACATGAGGCAGCGCGCTGCTGAGTTTCTCCCTCGTCAAGTCTTCCTCGGAGGAAACGGATTTTAATGGGTTTGTTCTCGATTTCTGCCGTTCATTTGCATTACCGTTTACGACGGTGACTCGCCCGGTTGAAGGCGCGCAGGCGGAGGCGCCCAACTGGGCTGCCGAAGACCGTGGAAGCATCGTAAAACGTCGAACCATTTCTGAACTCCGTGGCCAGTTCTCTCTCTCTCTCTCTCTCTCTCTCTCTCTCTCTCTCTCTCTCTCTCTCTCTCTCTGTCTCTCTGTCTCTGTCTCTCTCTGTCTCTCTCTCTCTCTGTCTCTCTCTCTGTCTCTGTTCTCTCTCTCTCTGTCTCTCTCTGTCTCTCTCTCTGTCTCTGTCTCTCTCTGTCTCTCTCTCTGTCTCTCTCTCTCTCTGTCTCTCTGCTCTCTCTGTCCTCTCTGTCTCTTCTCTCTCTCTCTCTCTCTGTCTCTCTCTCTGTCTCTCTCTCTGCTCTCTCTCTGTCTCTTCTCTCTCTCTGTCTCTCTCTCTGTCTCTCTCTCTGTCTCTCTCTGTCTTCTCTCTCTCTCTCAAACTCATTCTTTTTCTTTCTCTCTTTCTTATTTTTCTTCTTTCCCCCTTCTCGCTACCTATCTCGATTTTTTTTATCGTTTACGGCGGTTTGTTTCTGCAGGTGTTTCAAGCAATGCGTAAAGGTACGGTGCGTTAGCATAGCATGCAGGGGAGCTTAATTTGGCGACATCACACATTGAAGTGCGTTTCCCGCAAATCCATTTTTAATGGATTTTTTTAACTGGGCAGGTTAGCCTATTAGGGATTTTCGACCGGAAAAGTGTAAACTCATTGATAAAAAGTTACCATTTCAACTATTTTAAATAGTTAGTCCCTGTCATATTAGTTTTGTGGAAATATGTTTTACATACTTTTTAGGAATATCTGTTGCTGCTTACGTAACCAGAAGTTTCGCATTTCTACCAAGAGCGTATTATACTTAATCTGTGTATTTCTGGTTGAATGGGGAAAGAGGAAAGTTATCCTGTTTTATCGCAATTCTTTGTCACCACAATTTCTTTTCCAGAAATAATCAGTTTTTCGCTAGCTAGATATGCCTTTTCTGCCAATGGACGGATGTCAATATGAATGTTTCAAGACAATTGCAAGAAGGAGTGCAAACAATGCATTCAAGTACAATAACGTTGGAAAAAAGTTTTGTTTTGCCGGTGTCGTAATAGGACTAAGTAAGTAGCAGGGATTTAACAGTGATGGAACGTTGGCGTCGCGTTTTGTGGTTTCAAGCGTGTCGAGGGAGCGGAGGCAACCACTTAACCTTTGACGTGCACCAGCCCTCCCCTATTCCATGGAGAAAAAGAGGCGGTGCCCGCCCTTCGGCGTGGCTCCGAGCAGGGGACATGTCCCGTGTTCGTGTCACTCTTCATTAATTCTCCTCATGAATTTTCTGTGCAGTGGCTGGCTCTCACTCCATCTGCTCACCTCTTTAGCCTAGTGATCATTCATTTCTGCGCATTTTCCATTGTTCGTTTCGATCGTACCATCACCTCCTTCCATGTACTTTTTACTCGTCGCCCTTCTTCTTTGTATATCTGGTGCACTGTTTAGTTCGGTTTCTCTAGCATTCCTTCAGTTGTGCGTTTCAAATCATTTCTAGCGAGATAGGTCCCCATGCTGCGTACATTGCATTTTCACTCGTCGATCTCTACTCTTTTGGTTTTGTCATGACGGCCGTATTCACCTGCCACTCCTACAGAGTGCTCACTGTTGTCCCCTGTCACCCTCTCTTCCCCCAACCATGTATTTGCTTTTCCCTCCCCTCCCGTGCGCTCCCCCGTTTGCGTTTGGTGCATCGTTCGTTGCGAGCTGCCTGTCCCCGCCCTCTCCCCCTTTTACCAGAGAGCTTTCAATCGGATGAACGTCGGCCTCGGCATTCCCACCGGCAGTTTGGTCATCCCCTCGTCCCCCCCCACCGCCTCACCGCCCCCGCCGGGACTTTCGTCACTGCCACACCTCCTCCCGCCGCCCTTACCGCCCTTCCCTCTGTATCGCCCCGGCACCGTCGCCGCCCGCCATCGTCGCTGCATCCCTACCAACCCCGTTGCTGCTGCTGCTGCCGCCGCCGGCTCCTCTTCCTTTCAGCTCCGATGCAAACGATGCGCGTCAGGCGCTCTCGGCGGCGGCGGCGGCGGCGGCGGCGGCGCGGCGGCGGCGGCGGCGGCGGCGGCGGCGGCGGCGGCGCCCTTTCAGCTGCCAGCGCCGCGTTGCGCTGCGCTGCGCTGCGCTCGCCGCTCCTCATTAATTTCGCTCCTCGGCGCTCGGCGTATCTGCGCGCTCGCTGGGCCCCGGCCCCGGCCCCGTCCCGCCGCTTGCTTGCAACGGGGCTCTGCTGCCTCGAGGTACAACACGCGTTTCAAACCTTGACATGTGGAACAGTTCCTAGACGGTTCCGGAATAAACCTAAGTCATCGAATAATCTTGTTTAGAACTGCGGTTGAACTATGGGGAAATGACAGCAGAGTGTGAAAAATCACCGTGTGCCGAAATGGCAGTGTCTGCGAAGACTCTAGGCATGGTCTACACCATAATGCGTAACTGGGAGCGTTTCTCCCACTCGTTGACGTACCCATCCCGAATACCCACAGGGCCTAATAAAATACCAAAAATAGACATCTATGGATGGCACACCTCTGTTCACTTCGGTGAAGTTCAAAAAGAAAATTTTGAATTTCCTTTTGAGCTATTTTTTAATGAATGAATGATCTTTGTAATATTTATTTTATTCGCCTATCATAGTAGGCACAATAATTCAGTATGACTGATTAATGGAAATTTTCCTTTTGCATTAAGGCTTTTTTATCGCAGGCATAAATGTAACTATGCATATATATCTAGTCGCTGAACCTTTGATCTCTCTTAACTCTTCGCTTTCATTTCCAGTCACTATAAGGAGATTGGGAAGCTATAATTTCCCGTGCTTAAGTTCTTTGTAGCTTTCTCTGCTGGAAATGAGCCCTGCTGATCCTCCACGCGCGTTGCCCATAAAATCACGTAATGTTCCGCTAGTCTCGTCTCGCAGCTGGATTCTCATTGACAGTAACGACTGTAGTGTTCGCTCGAGTGTAAACCGTTCGAGCGGAACATAGCTTCTAGTCCTCTCCTGCATCTCTCCCTGTCCATCCACGGAGGCGTAGCTGATGGCGCCCGGGGCGCTCTTGCAGTCACAAGCGAGCGAAAAGAATATTTAAATGAAAATGCCAGCGAGATTCTTAGTAGGAGGCAGGATATTTGTTCGGTGAGGAAATGTGAGACTGCGGTGATGGTTGAAGTAGTTGTAAGGGGCCGGTGAAGGCGTATAGTGAATTTATCCGAGTCATTTGTTGGTGAAAATTATTTCTTCTATAGCCCTTTTCTGACCAGTCGGGTGTAGGAGTGTTGGAACTTGCTTTCCCATAGTTATGACACTTATTTACTAGATACAGATTACAATTTTTTTTATTTACTACACCTTATTAAAGATGTGATAATGTGATAGTGTCGTTAGGTAGAAGACATCAAGGCAGTTCACTCAAAATTCGTGAAGTATGGACCTCTGGTAATCCACCCCAGAAGATCTCTCCTAATCCGACCGTGCGTTGCAGGTTGGGGAGGAAGAGTGTTTGTTTTTTATAAGGCGGCTGCCCCTTTGCCCTGCGCCGCTGAGGCAGTTACCCCCCGGCGTCGTGGGAAGCGAGCGATCAGCGCCGCGCGGCCCATGGCAGCCCCGCCATCCCCGCGGGGCCTCGCTCGGGCTCTGAACGCGCTTCGCGCAGTGGGCCCAGACGGACGAGAAAACGGCTACGCATTATCGATACTAGCAACGCGCTATTTGTGTAACATTACGCTTGTCACAAGTGATGGAGGTAGCTGAAATCACGGAACATCGGATCTTCAACTACGGAAAAGCTAATCGTTTATGGGCTGCAAGAATAGGATTTTGTATCGACCCAGTTAACTCGGAAAGTTTTAGAGAAATCATTGCATGTCAAGTAATATTGCATGGAAAAAGTTAAAACGAAAATTGTGTTCGAAGATTTTACTTTTTTTTAACGGACTATTTTGAATAGTGCAACATTAGATTCGAATTTGACGGCATAAATTACGTTACAATTAGTTGATTGTTAAATTTTAATAACTTCTCATACTTAAGTATTTTTTTAGTTTTGACATGTTATTCGAATCCGGAGGACACTCAAAACCTCCGAATGGATGTTGAAGTCTTATTCGGTGAAATGTATTGAATGGCCGTCGCTTTTTGTTCATCCTGAACCACTGTGCGCTGCAGGCGCAGACGGCGACGCTCGCCGAGTGGAGGCGGCGGCTCTCGGGAGAAAGATGAGAAGGGAAGGCAATTTGCGCGAAATGATGTCCCGGAGAAAAGATACGCGTCGCTTCCAATCCGTCTTGGCGCTGATGAGAAGGGCGGAAATGGTGCAGTTTCTTTTTCGCTGCGGCGCGGCGCGGCCGGCGGCGAGAGAGATACCGCCCCGCCCCCGCCCCCGCCCCCGCCCCCGCCCCCGCCGCCCCCGGGCGCCGCCAACGGCACATACACCCGCCGCCCGCGCCTTCACCTCCCAGCCCCCTCACCTCCCAGCCCCCTCAAACGCCGCCGCCCGCCGTCCGCCCGCCGTCCCCGCCGTCCCCGCCGTCCCCCGCCGTCCCCACCGGCCCCCGCCGTCCCCACCGGCCCCGCCGGCCCCGCCGGCCCCGCCGGCCCCGCCGGCCCCGCCGCCCCACCCCACCCCGCTCTGGCCGCTGTCGAAGGAGACCTGCCGTAAATTCATCAGCTCTGCGGCGGCGGCGGGCCAAGGCGCAAAGTAGCCTGAAGAGGCGGGAGGGCGGGATGCGAAGTGCCGCAGACTTCGCAAAGTGGATAGCCGCAGAATTGGGAAAGCGATGCGAGAAAATACTTTTTGCAGTACTGGCGAAGAGCCACTGGAAATTATCTGGTTTCTGCTGTATTTTTTTCTTTGGTAGTCGTTTTGGTGCTGTGTATTTAGCGAGAAGAATATTGTTAGGTACTGGCGAATAATCATTGGATTATCTGTGGTTATTAATTCCAAATTCGTAAAAATTCAAGAAATGTTTTATTTTTTAGTTAAGAATCCCCTTTATGATTATTGCGTTCATGCCAAAGGCATATCAGCTGAAATGCGGAAGTGTTGTTGACACAGCTATAAAAGGGCTGGGTGTACAGAAACAGTTTTGCTTGTCTGTAGCAAAAATAACGAGCACTATCGTGAATTGTGCCACCAGGAAAAATGATTCTATTAACGTTGCACTTTTCAATGCAGTCTGTTACGAACCTTAAAGCAAATCAATCTTGCTTGTATAGTAATTGTGATTCTTGCCATACTTCCTCATTTCAAGACTTTCAATAGAATGAACCAAAAACTGATATGCATAATAATCATCGAACCTTGTTCGTTTTCCAAAATAAATCTCTATCATACTATATTTATATTTGAACTATGCAGAATTTAATGAATGTTGTGTGAAACTTCAGTGTATCATACGTATTGCTGACTATCCTTCTGAGCTGACTCACTTGATTCATTATTTCTGTCTTTATGTCGCTCTGAAACTTGCGTGATAACTAACATTAAATTGTCATTCCAGCTGTATTTATGTATCTGTTTTCTGTTTCAGGTAAGTACGATGAGATACGAAGGCGAATAGTATGTACTTCAAGCGAATGTGAGTAGAACATTTTTGTTAAAGAGCACGATGAAGTTCGTTTCTTCATTTTAACTTGAAGTTGTTTACTGAGATCCCAAAAACCCCATCTGAAAAAGGGTTATACCCTCGAATTATTAAAAAAGCCAAGTAACGATTTACAAGTTTTGAACCAACTCTCGTATTACTGTTAAATAGACTCAGATGCCATTGGCAAAAAAAGATATGTCTGTTGACTATTTTGGCTTTTGGCCCAACCGAGAAAATATCATTCAAGCCGATTTACATTCTGAATTTGCCACATGTTTCATATTGAAGTGATCTGCCTAATAGCAAATGCGTAGCCAGTCTGGCTTTCGTAAGTGATTTTTATTCTTATTATTTCCGGCTTGACAGGTTATCCACTGAGACAGAACTGCCTCAAGAACTTTCCTTAGTCGCTCAGAATTTATAATACAATATTTACAGAGTTACAACCTACAGAGTTCAGGGGGAAAACTGTAGCTCTCGATCGGGTTAAAAACTTTACTTCTTGAAATATTCTATTTTGATTATTACGTATGCTTAACATACGACTGTTCCATGTGAATAACGTGGAACACATTTTTCTGTGGGATGAATTACATCCTTCGTATATATAGTATTGTTCTTCCTATTACTATTGCCCTAATGTTCATGAATCGAGAATCTCTTCACGAAAACATCGCTTCTTCCAGCGTCTGTTCTCGTGGCGATAACTTTTTCAAAAGCACTCAATTTCCACGGAAAGAACGAAGAATAAATTGCGCCTTTGTGTAACGAAAAAGTCGGACAGTTGTATTATTGAAAAATATTTGAAGACCATTAAGTGACTTGTAATATAAATATTGAAAAAATGTCTTTTCAGACCAGTCATGAATGATAGTATATTTTAGGCCCTTGACACTGTTAGCAGTAGTAGTTTAATGAAAATCAATGAATAGCAATATCGGGTTTCCGATACCCAAGAGTGGATTAAAGCATGAACAGGCTGAGGTAGTGATTAAGACCCCTCTTCGTTAGAGATACCCAATATTTATGAAACGAATTTTAATTTTAGTTCAAGAATGTGAAAAAAGTAGCTTTTAAGCAGCAAGGTTTTGGTTTATTTTATTATGTCCAAAAAGCACGCATCTGGCCCGGTTTTGCGAAAATCACGCACACTGCCCAGGAACAAATAAAATACTATCGTATAACACTCCAATAAATCAAATAATCTTTCCCAATTCTGCAGTAACATATATATAGTACAACATGTATACAGAACAACTGTTTTATACATATCATGAGTACAAAAAATGTCGCTGTTCTATAACGCAAGAAGTGAATAGCAAGTATGACAGGCAGCCTCTTTCCTTAGAGATATGCTCTCCTGCGAGTCAGTTGTGTCGAAAACCGTACTACACTGAGAATGAGAATTCAGTCGGTACGCGCAGTAAGAGAATAGGCGAAATAACAAATCAAATATTTGAAACCGAAACAGATTCATTGTTTGGGGATATTTTTCGGGATTTTTGGGTATCTAACGAAACCAACTGGTCCGGAGGTTGCATATTTTTCTATCAATTTCTGCGCTCATCGGAAGCTAGAAATATGTTCAATATTTCAATACTCTTTCGAGGTCGAGGTGCAGTGCCCCATGATACTAGCCGGCCCTACCGCCGCCTCCCGTGAGAAAGCTAGTGCTCGCGCGCTGAGCCTCGCGACCTTCCTCGCTGGAGAATGCCGAGGTATGTGACAGGCAGTCGCTAGCCTTCGGTTATTCTCGAATACCGTAGGTTACTTCCCTTTTTAGGATATGATACCACTGCGTCATATGGCAGAACGCTTTATCGATTAATCGACGGACGGCCCGGCGACTATGAGGAAGTACTTCGTGCGTTTTGCAGAAAATATTTCTAGCGTCTTTAAATCCATTAGTTCGAGACTGTGCTTACAAAGAGTTCTATCTCAGACATTTTTGATATTCAAAATTTCAACTTGCTCACTTTCAAACAGCGAATTCGTAATTAGAAATTTTAACAAAATATTAATTTTGTTAGTTTACTTAAATTGCATTTATAAAATACTATAATATAATTCATGAACGGCGCCGCTTCCTTCTCTCTGAAACGAGGAGGGGAAGCAGCCTTTCTAAATATTCACATGCTCCAATTTCGTGGAATCGAAAATGAAATAATTTGCATTTCGTTTCTTATATGAATAACTGTTTATAGATATCAGTTTATTTATTTATTTATTTATTTATTTAATTTTGAAAGCAGGTTAACAGGGTTTGGTCAGAAAAATTTTCACTAGTTGTTTGCCAACGTTTCGGAAACTTTTATTTCCATCCTCAGGGCTTGCAACAACAAGAACAACTCAGCCCATTCACTGCACCATCCTCCTCATTGCATGTGAGGTGCCGGAGATGGAGGATGGTGCAGTGAATGGGTTGAGTTGTTCTTGATGTTGCAAGCCCTGAGAATGGAAATAAAAATTTCCGAAACGTTGGCAAACAACTAGTGAACATTTTTCTGACCAAGCCCTGTAAACCTGCTTTCAAATATTAATTTATGGTCGTAAAGAACTCTTCATAAGGTATCAATTTAATTTATTTTCCGAATGGAAACCGACTGTTTTGATGCCAAGATGAAGAATCTTGTATTAGCCGTTAGTCATGGGCATCGCAGTGCTCAGGCGTGCCAGTGTGTGGCCGGCGCGCAGAATGGCGCAGTGCATTGGCAGAGTGCTGGTGAATGGGTGTGGAGTGGAATGCCGCGCAGTTGGCGCCACGTGGCTGCGGCGGTGCTCTTTCAGACGCGACCGCCATCGCCCAAGGCCCGCACGCGCTCACGCCGCAATCCGACGTCGCTGACATCATCGTCAGCGCCACCGCCACCGCCACCGCCACCGCCACCGCCACCGCCACCGCCACCGCCACCGCCACCGCCACCGCCACCGCCACCGCCACCGCCACCGCCACCGCACCGCCACCGCCATCGCCAATATCACCCATGCCTCCTCCATCGCCATCCCATCGCCATCCCACGCCATCGCCACGCCATTGCCAATATCCCGCCTCGCTATCATGCCACCGCTGCCATCATGGTTGGGTGCCGTCGCCGCCCCTCTCAAGGGTCATTCACGTGGTACAACTTTTCGTTGGCGTGAGAGCTCCAGCCTATTCTTCTAGCAATAAGTGAAACAATGGGCACTTGTGCTTTCACAAACTGCGTTGACGTGGGTCTAACGGAAACTGGACGTTCTTTGGATCGCGTTGCAGTACGCGATTGTGCGGCGTTCTCAGAGTGCATGGATGTAAAGGTCAAAGGTTGGACTTTGTGGATTTTCGCGGTTGGGTCTTCCGTGTATATTCACCGTTCTGATTTGATCCTTCGAATGGCGACCGCCGCCACCGCCGTTCCTGTTTACTTCGCGGAAGCAAGGAGATTTCTCCGGCGCGGGCTGGTTAGATCACAGCCGCGTGTGGGTAACTCGATGATGCGGTCGTCCTTCGCGGATCGATCACGGGTGAATAAGCGTAGATTTTGAAAACGCATTTCTTCTAAGAGTTGTTTTCTTCGTTCCTTTCAGTGTTACGTAAACTGTGTGCCACGTTTCCTCCCACTGTGTGCAAAAATCGGCGAAGACGTTATACCGCCTCTGTGTCAGTAGGGCGCGTGGTTCTCAATTTGGTTCAACGGCACAGGTCTTAATATTTCTGCTCAACATGAGGGAAAATATATTGAAAGTAATGCAGAGTCGCATACGTCTGTCATGTTATTCTTAAATATATCATTATCTTCGAAACACTCGACACGTCAAGTAAGGGATATTTAACGTTTCATGTTCGGTGGATTCAGGTTAGCTGCTTTGTTGTTTTAAAATTTCATCCGTTTCTGTTGTGGCTTGTTTGTTTTGGCGTCATGTTGCTGTGGCGCCATACGTGTTTCGAAACCTGTGGATGGATGGCGTCCTTGCTTGATGCAACACTGTCTGCACGTTCCAAATAGCAGATGGCGCGGAATTTTTGGTCAGCGTGTACTCTCAGGCACTTCGTTGATTGCTGTGGCGGAGCTTTGTTTTCAGTTGTGGCGCGAGAGTAAACAATGCGTCTTGACTCTTGCTTAGCCAACTAAATCACTTTATTAAATTGTAAATCTGTTCCCAGCATATCACGGCAGGCAGTTCAACCAAACTGTGGGAATACACTTGTTTTTGCAATCAAAATCTTCAAACTCGCGAAAGCTATTATTGCTAATTGTTGTGGAATCATTTTGCTGGATGACTTTTGCATAATTAAGGGACGCTATTGGAATTCGAAGAACTTCGATACGAGGTGGAATTAAAGGTGGACGAAACGAGAGCAGGTTTTGGTGTGCTCCCGTTTCCTCTTCCTATCATATCATCTCCACCATCACAATCACTATCACCTAATTCAAGTACTCATTACATCATTCATAGATCTCAGTGGTCTATCAGTTAAAGGTTCGCTTAACTTCAATGAATTAATAATTGATTAATTAATTGAAAAAAAATATTACTACTGCGTTTTCAGCCAGAATCTTTCGATCTTAGCGTTCGTCTACCAGTATGCCCAGTAACTCGTCAGTAGTTATCAATTTATATAGAAAAATAATATTTTTCTTCAAATATGTTAACTATATTCTGTGTTATCCCACTGCTCTATTCACGCGTGCGGCGAAGGAAAATCGCCGAGAGAAGTGAGTTGCATTTATCATTTAATGTGCATGTAACTCGTGAGCGTTTACGAGAGATCCTGTCTTCGTACAACGTAACGGTGTCTGATGTGCCGTTCTTTCTATAAATGCCACTTGCTGCCTTCTAGTAACCTGGCACGTAATGCACAATAGCGAACAACACACTTTTACACTTCACCAGACTAGATCTGTTGAATAGTTTGCGAACGTCCTTCTCAACGGGGCTCATGGTCTCATGTGCTTATCGCTGTTGTAAAGATTCATTTTATAACGCACGAGGTGTAAAAATGACCTAATGTCATCCGCCACGTTACGTAAACCCAAGTATAAAGAAACTTCCCCAGAACGAAGGAAACATTGTTGCTTCTGTAAGAAAGTAAGTGCATCATCGAAAATAAACTGTATTGGCTCAAGTCACACTTGCTGGAAAATGTGTTTTCATCGTTTATTTAGCATTTTGTCACAGGATTTGTTAATATGTAGTACATATTGAAGCAAAGAGGATATCAAAATCCTCTAGCATTTTTGAGTCTCCACAAGTATGTGAATTGGCACCTGAATGCACAAAAAGCACAATGTACACGTATTGTATGCGTATCACAACATTGTCTGAACCTGTGTGAAAAATAGCTGAGGACGCACTTCTAGGAAGAAATAAGCTTCTGTAGCTTTCGAAGAAATATGTCTTGTGTTTGTTGTGCTAATGTAATAATTTAATAAAAGAGTACAGTCCTGTTACTTGTCTTATAATCGTCATACGACTAGAGATGAGCTAAGTTAGTCAAAAGGTGTCAGTATCTTGAGGCGTGAAGGTATCACCCCTGTATTTGACTGAAAAGGTACGCTTTAAACGCGACCTGCGTTTACTCGCAAAGTAGAAGGATACACTGCACATTTTGCACTCACAAAGATATGTTACATACAACGCTTCTCGAAAGCTGTATGCAGTATTACGCCCCAGACGCTGTGTGTGTGTTCTGTGTTTCTTCGAATGGGATCTAGAAATACGTGAGAATACGGTCACACTACTCACGCAGTAACTGAAAGTTACTGAACTAATTGTTGTTGTTATTAATGATAAGAATGTTAATAATGATGTGTGGAATCACTTATTGGTTTCGCAACTTTTCGGTTTAGCTGGTTTAGGAAAATCAAATTGCAGAGATTATTTCGACGAACGTTTATTTAAAAGAGATACATTCAAAGTAGGTTAAACTCGCTACCCTGTGGTTCGCTCGGGAATTTGAAGAATTTATTGCGCATTTCGAATAAATATTGCAACGACTCCTCGGCGAACATAACTACATTACGGACTACACCGGTGCATTCACGTTTTCATGAGGATATCTTTTCATTTTTTTTGTCACACAATGTGAATCGATATTAGAGCTATTATATCAGCAGAGGTTTGTAAGTAGCTTTCATCCCAGATCTAAGGCAAGCAAAAAGTAATGATGTGGTTGGAGCTCTACGAAAATGTACATCGTGATTTCTGTGTATGGATCATCTCATGAGGATTCTGAGGAACACTGGCTTGATGCACATCCAACATAGTAGCTGCATTCCTTCTACGTTTCAGCCATCATTTCATTGTCTTATTGAGAACTATGATGTCCAAGAGAATCGCCTGATAATGATGATGATGATGATGATATGCCAAGATCAACTCCGATTGTCGTACATATCGTGGAATGATACACGTCGAAAAGTTTTATGAGGCCACGGAAGCCTAGTAGGGACTTAACTGACAAGATACAAACAAACATGTCGGTCTGGACGGCAGGGACATGCCGAACAGCTTGCTATATGTTTATGCACAGAGCTACACATGTATTCTTGATCTTCTGCGCCTCGTCTCGTCGCGTCCTACACGTCCCCTTAGTTTCAGACGGGTTGTACATGGAGTTCGCCCAGATCACGTCCCAATCCGAGGTGCACCTGCTCTGGAATGGGACTATTCTCAGAGGGGCGGCCTTGGCTGTTGGCGCCGCGGAAACCTCTTGCCTTGACGCACGCGTCCCGACGCGACGTCTGGGGCGCGAGTAGCGGCGGCGGCGTCTGGTGCGCATACGTCAAGGCGGCCGCCGATGCAGAACCTCCTCCCAAGAGCACTCGGACCGCACGTGGACATTGGTCTCGAGCATCCACATTTAGGCCTTGCGGAACCCCTAGAATCGGGTTACTTTGCCTAGTTCTTTTTCTCTAGCAAGTGAAGTGTGCTGTTGTGCAGTTTAATCGTTATTACGCATGCGTGTCCGGTTCAAAGAAGTTGAAAATTAAACCAATTTTTTCAGATAATTTGAGAAATGTCAAATAAAAAAACTGTTAGTGTAAATAGTGATCGAAAGCCTCTACTAGTGCGCACATTATTGTGAATATTTTTAATTTTTTTAAAAATATTCATAAACTAGATAAATCAATAAACATAGAAAGTATTATTAATTCTGACACATTTGTTTACTCTGCTTTTTTATTTGATGTGAACTTATCACAATCCCATGCGTAAGTTCTCATAAATGAAAAAAAAAAAAAAAGACAATGGCGTTCGCACGAAGTGCCCACGTATCTGTCAATCTCGTACGGCGAGGCAACCTCCTTGTCCGCCCCTCGCCTCTGCGTCACGCCCGACCGGCTGAGCGGCGGTGTCGCGTCCGCCTGCCCGTTCAGGGTCGATCCACTTTTGTTCGTGCGCTCCATTGTCCGGAACGCCCGTGTGATGCGCCCCCGCCCGCGCCGCGTGCGCCAGATGAATGCGGTCGCTCGATGTATTCCCGGCGACGAGAGGTGACCTTCGGGAGGGGGAGGGTGCCGCTGTATGGTAATTGCGGAGGTTCTGCCTCGGGCGGCGCCCACGCCTGGGTGCTGCACGTGAGTTGGTCTCGGCGGTGCTCAAGTCGCTGATCGAAGACGGCAAGCGGAGCCCGTCGGCGCGATAGAGCGCTCATGCTATCGGAATATCGGGCAACTGGAGAAAGGGGCCTGTCAGATGATAATAGGGGCTTCTTGAGACGCAGAGACGTACGTCAATGTTAGTCGGTAGGCTGCTGAAACATGGGAAAATGTAACTGTTGAATACAAATTGTAAGGTTAAAATTGACTTCAAACTGAAACTCTCTCACCACTCAAGCAAGTGTTTTCGTTATATCTATTTTAAAATCGGTTCTGTATTTTCCGAATGAAAAAAAAAAAGAATACAATCTCACGCTCAGTAAGAGCTGAAGTGGATTATTTTTTGGACGCGGCTTAGAGAAATTGACATTGAATTTTTACGATAGGGATTTGTTGAATTTAATATCAGCTTGCGGGTTCTCGATTAGATGCCAACTATTTTCTTGCCAACTACGTTTTCTCCGAGAAAGAAACTTGATGTCGTGACTGGCCGTGTTAGTCCGTTGTTATTTTAGCGGGGATTGTCGTTTGCTTCTGCGCGTCGCCTGGCCGATTGGGGTTTGGCGGGGAAGGGGAAGGGGGGAGAGGAGAAAGAGTCGGGCGCGCCCGCGATTCTTCTGTTGATCCCGGGCCACCCGCCGCTTGCGTAACCCAAGGTCGCGTAAACACAAACACTCCCGCCCCCCGCCCCCGCGGCGGCACTTGCGCGTACCCACGTCTTTCCTCCCCCGGCCCTTCCTGATCAAATATTTTCCTCCAATCCGCTCGCTCTCCGCATCGACGGGGTCGTGCGCCACGTGCCTCGCTCGCTCTCTCTTTGCTCCGCGCCGGGGAATCCCCTGGCGAGCGACCGCCTGGGTTCCGGTTGTCCGGAAATAGGCGGGCAAACACTCGTCGCTGTCGGCTTCTGCGACGCAGAAGAGTGCGGACATCACACGAGATTGTGTTGGGTGGGTATTATTAGAGACCGGATTTTTAGGGAATTACGTATTTTTTCGTCTTTCTCCTTACCGCTCTCAAACTTTTAATCGTCGCCATCCTAACGCAATGTCCAATTTTTTCGTTACAAATTTTTACATCTTTGGTACTATATTACATCATTCATATATTTCGCTATTTTCTCAAGATAATTTTTTTTATTCTATCAATTTTCATCAATTTTCTTACATATTTTTATGAAAATAAGTTTTTTCAAAAAATTCTGCAATTTTTCCTTCGTTTTTGGATGCTACTGCGTACTCGACTCGAGGTACATACGCTACGTGAACACGCAATCGGATATCCTCAGTTTGGCGTCACTGCGTCAATTTTCTCAGGGTGCGAAGTGCGCGTCAGCGACGGATCGTTTTCAACTTCAGGTGTGCAAATTATCATTGACGTCGTGTGTGGTAATCTTTAACCTTAATTTCCAAGAAACTTTGACGATCGCCGTCGTGAAAACTCTTCGATGAGAGTATTTATTCCAAGTTGCGGTCATTGTTTGCCGGTCGTAGATATCGCCAGTTTGTACGATGCCTTCTATTTCGTCTAGTCTGGCTGCTAAACTACATTCCTGGATAACAATTTGTGAAGGTTTTACTACCGATGGAAAAGTTGTATGGTGCAAGTATGCATCACTTGCCCCTTTCCAAATGAATTTTTGAAACGTTTGGAATGTTTTTAAAATTTCTATAGGAACTTTTTATAAAAGTAACTTTGTGTAATGAAAATGTGTTTATAAGTAGAGTATTTTAATATTACATATTATATCCGATTTTTACTTATTTATCACATATTCTTACTGTTCTCATTACATGTTTATGTACGTATTTTGATGTTTCATACCACCTATTTTTCCGGTCTCTAGTTATCATGATTACTGTAATGATCGAGCAGTTCGCAGTGCTGTATCAAAGGGAGTAATTAGAGCTGTGTGTACAAAAATTAAGTTTCTCGTGGAAATTGACTCTGGAAATAATAATAATAATAATAATAATAATAATAATAATAATAATAATAATAATAATAATAATAATAATAATATTAATATTCTTTCGTTTATTCGAATTATTGCAAGCTAGGTGTTCCAGTAAGGTTCTAACAAGGTCTCCAAATTAAGGTCCTTCCTAATGGGCGTAGGTAATTGGCAATACATTGTACGTGCGAAAGGTGCTTTACAACTCAGCATTCGCGAAGCACATGCTGGTTATTACAGTTTATCGCTAGTGCGGTAATACATACGTAGTTGCCTATAGCTCTTTCGTGACTAATGGGCGAGCGACAAAAAGCAATACTGCAACTGCCGGCACCTACTGATAACTTTCCGTGCTGTTATGTAATAATCTCACGTGTCAGAATAGCTAAGCCGTGTGTGTGTGTGTGTTTTTGGGATTCCCCTATATTATTGTTTCCCCTATTATTTTGAACATGAGTACAACATACGGAGTGAAATTCATTTATCGAAAGGCAACAACGATATCGTTGCTATCTGCGCTTCTGTGTAATGTACGGATCTTATGCTGTTTTCTATTAAATTTTCACGAATTAACATGTCTTTCTTTGATAATATTTTTGTTTTCTTATAATTAGTATAGTTTAGAATTCGTTTTTCCAACAAAACTAAGTTTGTTTTATATATATATATATATATATATATATATATATATAATTAATTATAAGAAATTAATTAAGAGAATTACAATAAATACAATAATATTATCAAATATATATAAACACGTCTATTTGCTCTCTGATAGTTGCTGAGTATTGCCTGCAAATGAGTCTCACGAAGAAGCCCGAAGGTGTCATTATTTTACGAGAGCCGAGTCTCCCTTGTCGATGTGCGAGGAGTACAGCCACAGTGCTGCGGCGGCTCTGACGTCAGCAGATCACGTGCGGGGCGGTTCGAGAACTCCGCCCCCTGCCCCTCCAACGCCCCGTCTCGCGGGCCCAAATTTTCCCGCAGTGCCCCGCTTCCCGAGGCCTTGGGCGCTCGCGTGCCGCCACCGCAAACTTGAACCTGAGGCAGAGGCCATATGCGGCGGCGCGCCGCGGCCTCCAGCGCGCTGGCGAATTGCGCCAGCGACAGCTGGGAAGGGACGAGTAGAGAATGTGGGTGTCGGAGGTAATGTAGGTGAGACTAACGATGGCGAAGTGCGGGGCCATTGCATCGGAATCCGGAGTTGTTTCCTGTGTTCTCGATAGTATTGTTCCGATTCTTCGTATTTCCCCTATCGCTTAACCTCGACACTTAATATATTTCGATAAATGATATCATCTTCGATTATAATCCAACAGCCCATTGAACACCCTTCGTATATAGGAATATGTTTTGTAAAGGAATTCTGAAGAGTGATTTTATTTTCGAGGTTCGAGCGGGAGGCGAGCTGATTGCAGGGAGACCAGAGCCTCCGGGGCCGCCGGCTGGCGGTGGGTGGAGGGGACGGCGGTGGCGTTTGTGATTGTGGCGCCGCGGAAACTTGAAGTATCACGCTCAAGGTCGCGACACGACGCCGGTAACCCGAACGACGCCTTTTGGTGTTCTTTGTGAGCTTTCATAACGCTGTGTTGTTGTCTGCGTCTATATTTGATCGCGACGTAGTTTTTTTGCGGAGATGTGTTCCCTGCTGCTGATTGCTGCGGTAATGTTCTGGTTGTAAAAATAAACCCGGTGCAGTTCAGTCGGCACGTGCCCGACGTTGCGTTACGTAAAGACTGAAAATGTGGTACAGTAATGACAACATTGCGTTTTCTGTGGGATTGGCGGAGAATTGAGGAAGCTATCTAAATTAGTCTCAAAAATGTTTCATTACTTTTGGTTTGCGTTTTATCTTTGAAAATTTTTCAACGTAAGGGTTTTTCGACAGGAGAAGTTGCATTCACCCACTCATTATCACTAAACAAATCAACACGTTTAGGGTGTTGATGAGTCATGGTTTTCGCCTTTTCGTTTTTCATCATTATTTTATTTAATTTTATTTTGTTTGTGACAAAATGCTTCGCAAACAAGTAGTGAAACAAAAAAGACACGAAAATATATCAGCTTAGTTACAGAGTACTGTAACAGGCCGAAATTGTAAAGTGGAGAAGTTCTGAGTTACTTGGAAGTTATTTCTAGGGACCAAGGAATTGTTTCCCAGCAGCGCCAAGCGCTATTTGTTTTCCTGGAAGGGGGAAGAAACTTTGAAGGGGCTCAAAATAGATGACTTTCGTCGCCTACCCAAAACTTGTGAATAAACGTCAACGCCGAATGGTGACATTCATTTCGGGGAGCATTGATATAATGGTGCAACACTCTTGACAATTGCCATTTTCTGTTGATTATCGCCTCATTTAATTGTGCATCTACCCGTTAGACTCGGTAAATTCTATTCTCTGGGGAGCCTGTGGATGAATTTAAAATACCATAGAACGTAGATCAAGAAAACGCACACTCACCCACCCCTCTCCCTCCCTCACCCACACACTCTCGCTTAGATAAAAAGTACCTGTGCAAGTAATAATATAGTTTAACGTATATTATCTATTCCTTCTGTCTTTCAGAGAGAGACAACATTTTGACACTTAACCATTATCAGTTACGAATCCAAGCAACGCAAGAGCGGAAAGTGCCGGCGTGAGGAGTATTCTCTTCAGAGCCCAGCGTCAGCTCCGTGTGGCAGGTGCGGCGCCACACCGACCGTTGAACCCCACGCAACCAGGAGGGTCGTGCACGGCGATACGTGCCGTTGTGACTCGGGCGTGATCTCTCGTCACGTCACATCCCGCGCGGAGCCATGAAAAAACTAGATAGCACGTGCGCCCTTGCGGCGCGTCCCGACCCGACCCGACCCGACCCGACCCGACCCGACCCGACCCGACCCGACCCGCCCGTCCCGTCCCGTCCCGTCCCGTCCCGTCCCGTCCCGTCCCGTCCCGTCCCGTCCCGTCCCGTCCCGTCCCTCCCCGCCCCATCGCCACCTGCGTGCGCGTGCGGTGCAGCGGCAGGTGGTCCCCTTTTGTTCAAGGCGACGCGCGTTTTGTTGAAGAGATGCGCTGACATGCACGCGATCCGTTTTCGTGCCCGCTCACTGACGGCGTTTGGACTGTGCATTCTCAGTGCCTCTTGGTATTTGCTGTACTCCCTTTTTCGACTTGTCGACGTGCATGGCCTCTCGTGTTCTCGAAGTATAAAAGGGGTTGTTCGTTCTTTGGGTACATGGGTTTACACTTCAGGGAGCGATGCAATTGTCGTTTAATTTTATTATCACGGTATATTATTATTCCAACATACGTATGACCATTATTATCTTGTGATCTGAGATATTCGGGAGAACCCGCGGTGTCTCCTGCACAGACCCATTTTACTCCACCCAAGGATGTACAATTTCATGTAAGCAAAATATAAGAAAATGCTGATGTCTTACGGTGAAACATGATAGATGCGTGCGTGATTGAGTTCCAAAATTCTTTATTGGATCTGTGCTATACGCATTCGACTGAACTAATCTGACGGAGAAAAAAGCTGTTTGGAAATATAAGGACTCAGTAGAACAAAGGTGTATTGTGCCCACATTTTTTTGTGACATTGAGTTATTAGCTTTGTACAAAACTTCAAAACATAATTATTTTAGTGTAATATGTTATTTAAGTCCAGTATGGACTTACATTCGAGTGTACTGTGTTTTAAAGTTAAAAAATATACTGAGTTATACGAGAGAAGTTCAGGAAACACCCTCACCATTTCAGAACTATGTCATTGTGGCGAGAACCCCTTGATCTACCGAACCCTTCAATTGTTTTATTGGGTGAAAAGATACAACTGATTTGTATAATAAATTTAACGCATTTGTATTAGTTATTACATCCAGAAAAGCTTCGCTGAAGGGTATTCCGAGTCTTTACTAATGTTGCCGACTCCTCTGTGGCCGTGTTGTTCATTTGCCACACGTGCAACGGGCGAGCAACGCGACCGAGATCTGGTTCCCGCGAAAGTGGAAGCTGTGCCGTAGACCCGGCCCGGCCCGAAAGCCGGCTGCCGCTACGCCGCTAAGCATTTTTTTTACAACCAGCTAAAACATGCGGCTAAATGGAACACGGCGCGCTATATCTACAATTGAGTTTTTCTGAAAGTTAAAAATGAACCACTAACTACTACTTAACTGTCGTATTTAAATTAAATGCTAAAGTTAGTTCGTAAAATGCCTATAAAATGTAAGTTCGTAAAATGTAGTTTTCGAGGTGAGCATGTAAATAAAATATAAAATAACTGATGTGTGAAGGTCAATTTTCATTCCTTTAATAAAGTAGAATCATTGAAGTAATGCGAGCAATGAGAGACAAGTTCAGCCCTATCTGAATTTGGCGGAAAATGCGTTGGTAATTTTGCATTAGTTGGACTGAGACTGTTTTAAGTCAAATGTGGAATCTCGCTCTTTCATTTATTCTCAAGCTTTTAGCTGTTTGTGGAAAGAAAAATGAAAAGAAAAATACTCTCGCCCTGCACCGCTCTCTCTGTCCTTGTCCTATGTTTGGAAGCTGCTGTCTGTGTGAACACACCCGATCGCTCGCATCTGGCCAGAAATAAGCACCTCGCAATTGCCTTCTCTTCTTCCTGCATCAGTGCTTTTATTATCCCCGCCGAGTTGACTGACCACGGACCACGCAGATGTTTGAAACTAGATTTCTTCGATTATATTTTGCAGATGTAATCACATTTTCATTGTCATTGTGATACCACACCAGAATTCAACTGTTGGAAATCATTGCAAAAGGTCAGCAATGAGAAACATAGTGAAAATCCATTCTAACTAGTACAGTGAGGTAATCGCTCACGAAGATGGAAACTGAGAGAAAATGTTCATTGCAACACATTATTTTCGTGAACGTTCCACCGAAAACGAACATTCTGATCTCCGGCAAATACCAGCAAGCATAATTTGAGGTTTTTTTTACCTCTTGGGGATAAAGTTACAGAAAATTAGCGTCCCCAAAATGTTAACATCTATTATATTTAAACGAGTTTGAGTTAAATACTAAAAAAAGTACACGTAAACAGAGTCATTTTGTTTAAATTTGGTGATTACCTCCCGGATATACCGTGAGTGACGCGCACATTAGGCGAAATAATGTTTTTTCTTTTTTGGCTGATTTAAAGCGCGCAACCTTACCAGGGTTTTGCATCGTGATCGAAGTGGCCTCAAAACATCCGTCGTCGTGAAAACTTTACAACTACGACGCCCAAAATTAAACGCGGCTTATTTACCTCTCTCCGTCTCTGGATACACACGGGTGCAACACGGACGGCGTGTCTCGTGAGGCGGGGGCGGGGGCTTCGAGGAAGCAGGGGCGTATTTCGATGTGGAGTGCTGGAAGCTGCGCGGCTTTCCATGTTTACAAAAAGCTCGTAAAACCCCCGTCGCGACTCGACTCGACTCGACTCGGCGCGGCGCGTTTAAAGCCCCTGCACTCCCCGCCTCCGCCTCTGGCGCCTCGGTGGGCGGGGGAGGGGGAGGGAGGGGGGGGTAAAAGATGAAGCACAAGCGTTGATGGTGGAGGGGGCGATGTGTGCAGGTGGCTGCGTTGGGTATGGTACAGGAGTCTAATTGGCGTCGAGCTTTCTTAATGGGGGAGGGGAGAAAAAAAAAGAAAATTCCCCTTAACAAATTTACTATTTTTTAAAAAAACATTACTCACATCACATCTGTCAGTGGTGATCGTGTATTTGTTTCTAAGAATGCAAGAAAAATGTGCTAGATGCACAGACATGAACAGAGTACTGCGTCACGAGATCGATTGTCGTCGAGTCGTCAGGTTTATTGAAAACTATCGGTATCATTTAAATCGTGGTAGGTCGTGAAAATACTTTTAGCCCCACAGCTTCGATACCAGATACATCTTTCTATCAAGATGGCAAAGTGACAAACTGTGAAAGAACTGAAAATTGGGTTTCTCAAGCAGTCTTGAAATGATGAATGTCGATTTAAGATGTTCGAAGAGATATGTCACAATGACTGGTGTGAAAACTTCCATTGCTACCACATCCGCCCGCAACGCTTTGATTTCCCTGTATATCGGCTTCTGTATAAGAATCGTCCGTCGCCCCGAAGACGCAGGCTGCGAGGCGGGGGCGGGGGCGAGGCACGCGGGTAGAGGACGGGCAAGACGCTCGGCCGGCGCCGCGTCCGTCGACAGGTGTGGCGCCTCCGCCTCCGTCGCGCGGAACGGCAGCGGCAACTCTCTCCGCCCGTCTAAAAATAAACGCGCGCGCCGCCGCCTCCCCCTCCTCCGCCCCTTCACCTGACGGCTGCGCAGGTGGCCCCCCTCCCTCCCTCCTCATTTCCCCCACCCTGCCCTGCCCCGCCCCCGCCCCATCCCCGGCGCAGGCAGCGCGGCGATGGTCACGTTCGGGAGAGCACGCGGACGCCGCCCCGCGCCGCATGGCGCCCGCCCGCCCCGCGCGCGTTACGTGACGGCGCGCTCACGGCAGAGAGAGTGCACACGCGTCCACGGTATTGGACAAGACTTTTTTTTTTCTTGTTGGCATGCTTAATTTTCATTAATAATCATTCATTCTTTCTGAAAAGCTCTTGGTAAAATGGTGAATGAAAAAATTGTGTATTAGCTCATTCATGGTATATGGTAGTCATGAAAGCTCAGTTTTTTTTTCCTATGAAGTTTTTTTAACATAGTTTATATACGGTTCTCTGTTAGGGTTGTGGGTTCGAATTGCATTTAAAGAACTCCTCCTTAAAGTGTGATTTCAATATTTGTAATACTTATTAGAAAACGCCAACGTTACTGAAGGAAGAAAACAAAATGTCTATCGTAAAATTTGATGTGAAGTAGAACAAAATATATTTCAATCGCTCATGCCGAATGAACTTGCCGAATTTTAAACATTAAAACGCGCAGTTGATACCATAACTATTATTCGTAACAAAAAATTGACCCAAAAAATTTTTAAAAAGGTAGTGAAAAAAAATAATAAAAACACTAATTTAAAAATATCGGTAATGTGATCGAAATCGAAAAGTTTTCTTATACTAATCCGAAATGTGAAAAAATGTCAGGAAATTCGTTTTTTTTATGTACATTTTTTCCCCCTAGGAAATTACGTTCTACACGAGCGTTTGTGGATGTATTTTCAGACTCGCGCAAGACGACCAGGTCTGCTTGCATGTTTACAACAAACACATGCAACGGGAAAAACACAACCTTGAGCATCAAGTAGAGATTCGTGAATCGTGAGAGGAGGAACTTCCTCGTGTATGAAGAGTTATCAGTGTTAACAGAAGTTTAGTGGTCAGCTCTGCAGATCATCACGACAGATGACTAAGCGAAGTTGTGAGAAAAGGATACCTTTTATTTTTAGACTCATTTACTTCTCCGTGCAGAATATTCAAGGTTTTAGTAACCTTGTCAATATTATTTAATTTGCATTTCAGAGCTAATTGTTAAAATAAATCCTGGTCGTTCACACAAATTCAGAGGGGCCCACATAATATGCGGGTTTTCCTCCAGGGTCAAGCGGCGAGTGAGGTGGAGTTTCTGTATTAAAAGATTACAGTCAACTGGTTTCTACGAACTACTAAAAACTTATATATATATATATATATATATATATATATATATATATATATATATATATTTACATTTGTATATGGTATTACATTTTTGGTCTTGGTGTACATCTGACATGTGGTTAGGCGGAAGAGCGGGCCTGATGGCCCGAGCCTCGCCATATCAATGTAGGCATTATTATTATTATTATTATTATTATTATTATTATTATTATTGTTGTTATTGTTAATAATAATAATAATCATCATCATCATCATCATAATCATCTGAGAATGAGTTATAAAAATTCATGTCATTCCATTACATCAGGGTTAATGTTGTCCTCGAGAGACAAATTTCGTTCGTTAGGGAGAAATTCATGTTCAGCGAGTTCATACTAACAAGGATATACTATATTTACTAGCGATATGTAACTAATGAATTGTTCTGTAAAAATATTTTCACAGGCAATTTGTTCATGAGACTGTGATTTTTGTGCAAACGAAAACAAGGTACTTCGTGAATTGTATGAGTAGTAGTGTGGATGTTCCTACTTTGTTGGAATAATGTCAAACTAGTGTGTTATATTATTATTATTATTATTATTATTATTATTATTATTATTATTATTATTATTACGAGAGCTTTATTTCAGTTCCACGTTACTTTCTTATTTTGTAAAAGTATGGGATCAGATATTAGTTGTCAAAAAACTATTCAAAATATAGAAGATAAAAATCGATTAGAATATGTATTACCTATAAATTAACGACTGTATTGAGCCCAAAATTGCTCTTTCAGTATTCAAATTATTCTGAAACCGAAACACTGAAACGAGAGAAAAATAAAAAGACCCACTCGTGAAAATCGTCTCTCTCCGACTCGTGTCACTATATCGTTTTGTTACGTTTTTTACTCCCTTCTATCCGATCCCTTTTCGTTCGTTTTGGGCATTGTGCCCCGGTTCAACGTCCCTTTGGAGGAAAACCATGTGAAATGGGCGTCCCTAGGTGGCTCTCGCTGGAAAAATGAACAGTAGACAACGGTGGCGGCGTGGGATCCGCATGGGCCACAGCCAGGTGCCAGGACAACCGCCACCGCGCATTCCTACGTGTCCCGTCCCAGTCTCTCCCCTCCCCTCCTCGCCCTGCCGTAACCGCGCAGCCCCACCCTGACCGCTCTGCCCCGCCAAGTCTCAATCCTCCCTCCTCACCCTCCCTTCACCCTCCCGCCTTCCCTCCCCCTCCCGCCTTCCCTCCCCCTCTTGCCTCCCCTCCCCCTCTTGCCTCCCCTCCCCCTCTTGCCTCCCCTCCCCTGTTGCCTCCCTCCCCTCTTGCCTCCCCTCCCCTCTTGCCTCCCCTCCCCTCTTGCCTCCCCTCCCCTCTTGCCTCCCCTCCCCTCTTGCCTCCCCTCCCCTCTTGCCTCCCCTCCCCTCTTGCCTCCTCCCCCTCCGCCTCCCCTCCCCTCTCTTGCCTCCCTCCCCTCTTGCCTCCCCTCCCCTCCCCTCAGCTCAGTTCAGCCCAGCCCTGCCACGCCCACTCAACCCCGTTCCGTTCCGTTCCGCCCCGCCCCAACCCGACCTGTCCACAGCTTGGATGCGACCCAGGCCGTGGAAGCAAGATCTACTTGTATGATAGCTGAATGTTGATGACAAGACCGATTCCAGAGGATCACATACCTCCTCTCCCTTTGGAATCCGCCTTGTACCATCTTTTTAATTAATTGCTGGATCGGCGCCTGACGCTGGACAATAGGGGTGACGACGGTGGTGTCGGGGAGGTTTCTCATGCCATTGACGACAACGTTGATGAGTGGTGGCTGTGGCGGGTAACGGTAGTGTTGGTTGGTTGTTACGCAGTTGATGTGATAGTGGCGGCGACGGCAGAGGAAACGTGGGATGGCCTCCACGATTGGCGCCGCTTTTTTGGGTGACACGACGGCGTGTGAAAGAATGGAGGCGTGCGGAGGAGGCAGAATAGGCCGCGCCGTCATCCACCTCTGCACGCGTTTGCGCTCCGCCGCTTCCCGCTTCCCACTCCCCACTTTCCCGCTTCCCACTCCCCGCTTCCCACTCCCCGCTTCCCACTCCCCGCTTCCCACTCCCCGCTTCCCACTCCCCGCTTCCCACTCCCCGCTTCCCACTCCCCGCTTCCCACTCCCCGCTTCCCACTCCCGCTCCCACTCCCGCTTCCCACTCCCCGCTTCCCACTCCCCGCTTCCCCTTCCCACTTCCCCCCTCCCCACTCCCCGCTTCCCACTCCTCACTTCCGCCTCGGCGATCGCACTGCACGCCAGCGCCCCGGGATGGGAGTGCACAGCTGCGGGAGAAGGCCGAGAGAGAGGGAGAGGATGCTGTCTTTCACCTTTGATCTGACAATTTGCAGGATTTCTGACCAGCTCTTCCTATACCTCGTTGCATGCTTCATCCTTTCCTACCTCTCAAGCGTTTTCTCCATTCTGTTTTAATATTTTCTTCGGGACCACGCCAGTTTTATTCGTTTTGATCTTTTACATTTGTACTTTTCGCCTTGTTGAAAGGTTGAATATTCTGTTTTTTTTCCTTCAGTATGTTGCTTTGGCTTCATACGCTGCGCAGTTTTTAGGACGATGTGATGATAATTGCAATCTGCGGATTGCTTTAACCCCGCACCCATCACTGCATCTGGCACATTGCTTATCTTAATGGACCTGTAATTCAGCGTGACTTTTGGGACAAGGGGTAGGTACTTTTATTCATGAGAAGAAACTACCGTGCGTGCACAGTTATGATTTTTATCAACAATTTCCTCAGTGATATTATTTCTGGAAGTATTTTGGAGAAAACTGCGCGTTATTGTTTTACGAAGAAACATTTGCTATTTTTCAGTTTAATAAATAATCTTCTGCGCGTTTTTTTTCGTCACGATATTTTTACTAAATTTTATGAACATATTAATTCAAATATATGATTTAGTTGAATGTGGTAAAGAGCTAATTCCATTATATAGTTTTTAATATCTTTCTAGAAATAAACGTGAAGTTTAATACGATATAGTTCGCTGTAATAATGTTTTTCATATCAGGATTAGACACTCTTTTCCTGCCCGATCGCTGAATATGTGTGTAAACTGGGCATTGACAGAGAAAGCAAATTCATTGTATAGCGAAAGCTACACGATCCCTGCTCCGCTTCCTTATCGACGATGTTATCGATCGTGGCATGTAGGTAACGGAAAGTCGTCGAACAGTGTGCCTCGAGCAGGTTTCAGCAATGAAGGTCTTGTTACTTGTGTTAACATGGAGAACATTCATTAGTAGCGATATGTTTCTACGAAGTTCTATAGAATATAGGAAGCTCGTACATCAGGGGTGGCTGGTCCTAAGTGTCGTGATGCTGCAGCTCACTAGCCATTCTCTTGAAGGAACAAAAGAATTATGTTTCAAAATGGGAATTTTTTTATTTAATGCATCGATAAATACGTTGAAGTGCTTGACAACTACGGAAATCGACTTAGATTTTCTTAACACGCACAACTACGTCCGGAGCGGTCTCGGGTTTGGAGTATTATGCTTTGAACAAGAAAGTCATTAAGCTCCTGAAGGCTATGAGAATCACAGCACCATGAGTGAATGTATTTCAACTACGAACAAACATTGAAACCGATATGTATGTAATTTCAATGCATTATTTTTAACATTTTCTAAACTTAAATCTTTAAAATTTTCTAACATTTATCAAAATAATATACTAACTTTAATATGTGCTTGGGAGACTGATACTTTGTTTTTCCTCCTGGCTCTGGAAAGGCTTAGCGTAGCCTCTGCTTAACCGCACATAGTTAGATTTCAGCAACTGTACATATCAACTCACTCGCGTAGACGGTACGTTGACATTCATGAACAGCTGTTTGTAAAAAGCATGTGATTTGTGTGCTGTAGTATGTTCGTTCGCTCTTATGTAGTGAGTACGGAGTGATTGTGTGAGCGTGGCTGAGGATACGCTCATCCGATTTCGCTAAAGTCCGCGCATGAGTATTTATGACTATGTCTTTATTATTCTTCGATCATAAACAACTAAAGGTGGATTTGTATTTAAGGCTAGAAGTTATTATCTGTAGATTTATATCCTTCAACTTATATTCTTAACATTTCATTGTCTATTCACGGATAGACAACATAGACACGGTCAATAGTCTGACGTGATAAACGAAAATTAACCATTGTTGTTCGGTTTCTCTTCATTAGTGTCAGTATTTAAGGTTCGAAAAAGCTTACTCGCTCAGTTTCGTTTGGTTCGTCGAAACGACGTAAGTAGTTAGGTTCTACTATAGAAATCTTTCTTGCGTTGTGCTTTTATCGTCAACTGTGGGCGAAAATGTCCTAGCCTGAGGTAGCTTCCGAGCAGCTTTTGTTATACGGTTGGTTACTTCTGAGTTCAAGTATCGCCCGTGGAGATGGCATTACTCGCTTCGACCACCGCGCAATTTGTCTATAAGCAGTGGTGCATATGATTCTGTGGTCACGGGGTAAAAAGTTCTGAAATCAATTTTTCGAGAAATTTGATTAAATACTGAAGCCAAAAGTTCAGTGCCTATACTTTGAGTAAACCGACCGGATTAGTGTTGCCTTCTAACGACAAAAAAGCGTTGGGAAATATTGTTTAAGCAGTTTAATATAGCTTTCGGCTCAATAATCCAACCCTTGTTTTCCCCAAACTAAGATTTTTGACTTAACAACTTTTACCCCATGACCACAGAATTATTGTGCCCAATATGCGTGCACAATCGTTGACTGCATTGTTTTTAGTTTGTTTTTTACAACTCGACCGCCTTTGTTTGCCACCACAGCTAAAATTAACCAATTGTTGCGAGACAGTCGCTTTCTTGGTCGAAATTGATACTTCAACGGCAGCATTACGAAACGTCTCAAGGACCGCGTAAGCCGGCTCGTTGGTTTCGTCAGGTATTCAGCGGGCAGGAGGACGGGCGCACGTACTCCCTGGCCAGGGGCATGGCTGGCGAAGGAGTGAACATTTGGACATCCCTCGCGGTGCGCGATTAGGAGTGGTCCAATAAATCACAACAGGCAACGTACAATTCAGAATTGAAATGTGGTTCGATGTTGACGTTTTAAGTAAGTTTGAAGGATCTCTTGGTTTCTAAAGCTTACATTTGGTTTTTTTTTTTTTTAACGAAGACATTGGAACAGCGTAGTGCCCCCGCGATTTCCATCAGTTCAAAATCTTTGCTACGCCGGCATTTGTGGAATGACTTCAACTAATGAGGGTTACTAGTATCTCCATCGCTGCTAGAATTTTTCTTTTCTCTGTCTTCATGCATTATCCATTGAAGTTATACGGGGAGGAAGTGGGTTTGCTATTTCCTTCCCTTTCTTCTCTCTTTGTTAAACTCGAATCATAAGACACAGACTACTTACCTGTGAAGGGGTCGAGGCAACGTAATGATCGTATTTCATGTTTCATTATAAAGATATTAGAATCGCTCCAAAAATGAAACAATATGAGCCAAAACTGCTCATTAAACTGCAGTATGGACTGGTGCGGCTCGAGTAAAGCCGTGCGACCGCTCGCCGGATCCCGAGTAGCGATGATGTGTTGCTTGCTATTTGCCGAGTGCCGGGCGCCGATCTTTCGGTACTCGCCCTATCCGCAGCGAGTCGGTCTTTTGTGGCTCATCACTAGGGGGTGGATTTTAATGAAGTGTCATTTTCTTTCTTTCCACTTCAAAACAATGCTGCTTAGTTTAGAAATTCATTTTTTTGTTATGGCAAAAGGGAATAACTCATTTTGATAGGTCATTATTTTGCGCGCGCTTTTTTTTGTCGATTTCGACTAAGTTATTTTGTACCTTGTACCTTTTTCGGTCATTTTTAAGGCATTTTTCGCTTATTAAACTAATTTAAAGTCATTTTTAATAGAACTTGCTTTAGCCTATTCTATTTGTTCGCTCAGAAGTTGTTTTGACAGCCGTTGTCTGTAATTCTTGTGACGTACATCAGCGCCATTGCCGGTTCGGCCGATTTCGGTATAACTAAAGACATATTTCCTGACAAAGAACAGTCCACACCAAAAGGTTGCAAGTTGTGTTCACTCGAACGAATGGAAGAAGCCTCAATTACATCAGTAACATATCCAACAGCTTGAGTTGTTCAGCCAAACTGGTTTTTTGGTAGGATTCTTTACGTAATTTTTCATTGGTTTTAAGGCATTTTGAAATCACTTCAAGAGCATTTTATTGATCATTTTTGGCGATGTTTTATGCCATCAAAATCCGCCCCCTACTCATCACAGTGAGCGAAGATTCCGCGAGCAGCGCGGCCAACCGGGGTTCTGCGAGCGGGGTCGTGGTGCTCGGCGGAACGCCGTCTGCGGCGCCGCCTTCGGGCGAGAGGACGAGGGGGAGGGAAGAGGGTGGGAGCGCGTCGGCCATTGTTTGGGGGTGCCCGCGAGTGAAACGAAGAGCCGCAAATAAACAAAGAGACAGCCCCAGGGATTTACATTCCCCATTGGCCTCTGCCGCGGCGCGGTCCACCAAGCGCTGATGGCGTTCGCGTCCAGGTCTCCCATTGCGACTCGATGGAGATCGTTTTCAAGAAACTGGTGAGAAAATGAAAAATAATAAAAATAATTGGATTAGGCATTGCTGAAATGTGGGTCATCGATCCGGAAATGGACTCTAGAGTAAATTATAGTGGTCGGAATTTTAACAGAATATTCAGTTCAGATGGAATTAGTTGGTTACGTTCAATGTTACAAGCGTTTAGTAACATGTTACGTTGTGTTGGAAAGTTGCTTTCGTGTAATTACAAGCATTAGAGTGGCAGTATAGAATACCTATCAACTGTGTTGTGTAAATCAGGATGTATGGTGCCAGTTTCAAGTGTGCTTTATGAGTAGTCAAGTTTCCAGAAGATCAGAGATTGGGATACTGTTGTTAGGTAAGGACTCAATCATTTTAAGTCTCTTGCCGGTGAGCGTTCGATAGCGTTCTCGAGAAAGTATTCTCATTTATAATGTTTGTCATTCTGTATTGGATTGCCTGGTAGAAGCTATGAGTTACAAGCTTCAAGTTAACGTGCATGAATATGCACAATCACATCTGCAATCTGATGCGTCTCCTTCTCTTGGACATTGCTTGCGGGTCCAGATCTGTCATAGGGTTAGGGCTGCCAACGATGTTCACGTAAAACGCAGGACACGCGATAAGCAACAAAAAAATTAAATACATAATTAACATATATTAACATCAGCTCTATTTCCGTCTTCTCTCCGTTTGCGATTCAATTGAAAAGATTCGTACACAAAATGCAGATGACGATGGTCTGATAGTGTCTTTTTTATTTGAGTCGCTAGATAGACTAACATAATGCGAGCGTCAGCGTTCGCAAAAAGGATATTCACGTTTTCTGTTTTAAATGAAGCAATACACGATAGAACGCGCAGATATTGTGTATGATAAAATAAATATTAACATTGACTTCGTGCGAGAACATTGTAAATACGAAAGAGGACAATTGCCTCCAACAGAGGACGGCTGGCAACCGTCGATAGCGTTGCCGGTATCGTCACCCCCGCCGCCTCGCGAAGGAAGAGAGATCGCGCGCCGCGGGGGCTGCTCTTCCGGACGCCGGTGCGCCGGCGCAGCGCAGCCCGCAGACTGCGCCAGCCAGGTCGCCCATGTCAGCAGCCTGGCCTGCCTTGCCTGCTCTGCGCAGCGCGCCACAAGACGCGCGCAGTGTTATTGATTCCGGGAGGGGTCCAGCTGGGCCTCGCTCGATCCCAGCCGCCTGCGCTGTCTGCAGGGGATGAAGGGAGGGGAGGCGAGGGTGGCAGCCCCCGGACCCTGGGCAACCGCCGCCGGCTTCTCCCTCGCAGGCCCTCGCGGCGCGGGGGGGGGGGGGTGGCCGGCGTGTTCGATAGAAGGCCCCTCTGCCAGGCGCGCATGCGCCCGCGCCCGCGCTCGGGGCCCCGCTGCCGCCGCGGCGCGCCGGCCGACCGACCGGCAGGCGGGCGGACGGGCAGGCACGCCGGAGGGCGAGGGGGGGTCGCGGGCGGGGGTGGGCGCCACAGCGCTGCGCCGGCCGGGCGGCGCCCCCCAAGGTCCTCGCTTCGATCCGTCACGCGCCGCCACGTCTCTGCTATCTGGCGGCCGACTCGCCAACTACGTGCGGCGTGTGGCGAACCCGCCTTCCGTTCGTTCGCCCGCGCTGCTGCCGCTAGGTTCGCTAGCGAGCGTGGTCGCGCTGTAAACAGCACCGGTGCCGGCTGCTACTAGATGTGGATAAGATAAAATGTATAACATCTATTTAATTTTATTTATTTCTGCGTTCGTTTTCATAATGCCCGTAATGAGGATGTTTATTTTTATTATTATATCGTTTGATGCATTGATTCATGTAATGAAAAGTAACATTTTAGGGTTGGAGCTCTTTCCAAATATTCCACTTCGTCTTATAAACTACATTGTTTTAATCAAGTACAGTTAACGTATTTTCTGTACACTGTGTGCGGTAAACTTCTTTTATTTTATATGCAATGTTAATTCAATGCATTTGAAGTTTGTTTCTAGATTGTACATTTTCATTTAGTTTTTCACTTTCAATATGTACAGTTATGTTGCCATCGAACATTTTATTCCTCAAATTCTCTTCCAGTAACCATTGTAATTTCCAAAATGTTGAAATTTTCACTCCATTCATGTACGGAGTCTGAACAGTATCTAGACTGGAGTCACTCATGCGCTATGTCGGGACCCCGAAGACATGGGCCTAGAGTGTGGACGCCCGCTGACCCTGCAATAAAGACGGGAATGGCAAGTGAGGGACCCCATTTCCACTTTTTGCACCGGGGACATTAATAGGAGTCTCAATGGAGAGTCAGAAAAAATGTGATGGAACGCTGTGATTTGGTCAGATTGATAGTTATCATTTCATGTTGATCTGATCGATCTATAAATCGGATTTAGGGCGATTGTGCGTTTCATGCTCTAAGTGAAGGAAATGATGAAGAGAATTGAATCGGATGTCTTAAACTGCAATCTTAATACTGCACCAAAAATTGTAAAATATTAATAAGAAAGGTTTTTGTTATCTGGAGATTGTCGATTTTGTAGTAAATTTTATCATTTTACATTGTAACGACGGGAGTGAAGAGTGAGTATGTGGACAGATGATCTCTTTAATGAATCCTGGCCTAAGAAGAGTCCTTTAATGTGTAAATTGTCACTCGAACCTCATACGCACATTCCGCTTACACTTCGCAAAACAGTAATTACGCTTTTCCATTTCAAGTTTGATCAGCATATTACTAGGGTCATTATAACATTACTAAGAGTGAAAGAAGCAACGACATAGTTACGAGCTTGTGCATCGCTGTGTTAGTACTGCGGACTTGCATACCGGCAACACCTCCGCGGTAGTCCGCCTCGAAATGCACGTCAGTAATGAGGGCAATCCAATGTTCCTTAAACGTGTATGGATGGCGCAACCATTACTCACTCGCCGGCGGGCGCCACGGGCAGAGCGAGCAGAGGGCGCGGAAAAATCGAAGTATCGGTCGGGTCTGCGAGCAGGTGGGTCTCGCTTATCTGGCTGTGGGGGTGGCGAGTTATTTTCCCTTTCAGTCGCGCACGCGCGCCTGCGCGTCTGGATCGCTTCCGCCCCGCCTTTCCCGCCCCCGCCTCGCCCCGCCCGCCTCGCCCCGCTTCGCCTTCCCGCCTCGCCCCGCCTCGCCCCGCCCCGCCTCGCCCCTCGTCGCTCGTGCCCACGTTGCCCGACAGATCAATTTCTCGTCGCCGCTTGGTCCATAAACCTCTTTCCCCCTCCGTGATATGCGAAAATAAATGATATTTTTTTAAAATCTAAATATCTCGAGAAAAAAAGGTTTATAACGTGTGAATACAGGGTACGTGCGTTATGGGCGCGTGCATGTGATGTTGTGAAAGAATATTAACCTACGGTACACCATATAAAAAGTCTCTTACACCGTGGTGCGTGTCTCTTCGCGTGTGCCTACGCCCAAGATGCTTTCGTGAGTGTGCGGATTCAGAGAAATGTTTTGAGGAGAGGTGGAACTTGGTCCGAAAAATCCGAAGTTCGGTATAGTTATTCTGGGTCGCGAAAATGTATGACACAATAAAATGGGAGAAGTGGTGAGCACGTATCGTTCCCATGATTGTTATGAGTGGAAGTTTACAGGCTCAGCAGACACGTTTCATTCTTATGCGGGATGTTGCGTCAGTGATGTGGCTTCTGACGCCATAAATGTCATTTCCACAGTAGATTTTCGATATTAGTCACTCTGAGTAGAAGTACCTCTTGTTCATATTTATTACAACTTTTGTAAAGTTTGTTTTGGAGAGAGCTGATTTTCCTGGTTAAACCAATTTTATCAGGTGTTCTCTATATATTAGCCGAAATTCGTACATCTAGAATGAATCAAAATATCACTTATATTAGATTAACTTGAGGTTACGTCAAAAGTAGAAAGAAAAGTCTACTTCTGGCCTACTCCCAAGAGAACCTGACCGATCTTCAAAGAGATCAAGAAAAACAATCTTAGAAATATACCACTTCTTTATAATTTATTTTACATATGTGGAAACTGCCTGAGCAGAGTTTGTACATTGCTTGAAATGTTAAGAGAGAACGATCTGTGAGTAGACGAGCTTCAACATGGGTTTGTAGCATTGTAAATATTACGTGTTTTATATATAATATAGTTATCAATACAATTGTGCTGTGGAATGCATTAGACAGAGCTTGTTTGATGGAGTTCAAACCGAGTGAAGATTTGCTGATTTGTATGGATTTCAGCTCCCCTGTTGGCCTGTGTTCTGCAAGTAGATTTTCCGTTAATAGAACAGTTTGCTTTGGGCAGCTCTGAAAAAACAAGTTGAGGAAACGCAGATGGCAAGTGCAGAAATGCGATTTCCATATCCTTACACGTTTGAAAAACATGGCTTTCCGCTAATCGTGACCTAGATTGCAATAAAAAACGAAAACGCTTTGTTTTATAACTTGCCGAGAAATGGCAGATAAACGAGTGTACTCAATTAGTAGAAAACGCGCTTATATGACTCAGACCGCAATGCCATACACCAGATCATGACACACGTGTTTATGAATGTTTGCTCTGTCCGCGCATCATTCGGAGATACAAAGAGACGCCTTCTAGCGCTGAGGCCGAGTGCAGAAGAGCGGGCGAGCGAGGGCGGTGGGCGAGGAAAGGGCACTGAGTCACCGTCTGCGTCGAGGCGACGAGCGACGGTGCAGGCACGCACGCACGCGCGTGCTGCGAGGCACGCCCACCCTCCCACTCAGCGTGTCGTGCCGTTCGCGCTGCACTCGGTGCAGCTGACCTCACGCCTGCGAATGGCGGTGCACTGGTTGGATCTGGAGACGACCGCAGCCCTCATGGGCACTGCCACTTGTGTGCCAAAATTCAAATAATATTAATAATGATGATGATGTATTTGGCGTTATTGGGTCGGTAGTCCGACTTCGCTGACCTGCTACCGATGTCCCTCATGTCTGGACATAATTAAATTCCCATGCTTGGGGAAAGAGCGACATGAGGCGAACATGACGTATTCTCTTCACCGTAACTAGCAAGATCCGCCTGCGTGACTTCTTCGTGACACAGCTACAGACACTGGGACTATTTTAAAGGAAAGCTACAACTCTATTTTTGCAAGGTTTTGGTAGTAAAACTTAAGGTGGAAGATTGACACAGTGATTTCTTCATTTATCTAATACATACAAGAAGAAGAGCACAGTTTTATTTAGCTAGCTACCTTTTAACCTGCCCAGCATCTCTCGAACAACATATCATTAAAAAGAAGAAAATTGGTCGTGAAATGCAGCATGAAAATAACTATGTTAGACGGTTATTTCCTACAGGTGGCTCAGTTGATTTTAATGATTTCTTTTATCCGTGGGTAGATCATGGCCCAACAAGTAGGGATGCTTGATGGCCAACTCTTCAATAGCTGATCCCAACGAAGCAACCGGTAGCGTTCTAAATCGAAGTGATCAAATTCTCTAATATTCTGCGAGTTGAGGAAACTGCGAATAGTGCGATAAAAAAGAATGAAAGTTAATGTTCAAGGAAATGTGTTCAACATGGATGTTAGCGTTCAACGTTTTACAGCAGGGTGAACTCTGGGAAAGTTATGACGTTATTTAAGTATGGTATGTAATACGGAATGTTCGCTTGTTTGTTGCACTTCCGGAATGAACCTGTTGTTTTTATAATCACAATGTCTTTAAGGACCAAATTTCTGCTAATTAACGAGAATTCATTCATTCATTCATTCATTCCTTGCCGCAGTTCTCCCCAGTCTGACTGTGACGGCCTGAGAGCTACATATTAGGAATCACTTGAGAGTAAAAAGTCAGGATGCTCGAATCCGAATCCGTTAAGGAACGGAAATTGCAACAAGAAGGGATGAAAGAGGACTGGAAGCTATTAAGAGCGACACATCTAGATTGCTGTATTTCTTTCATGAGGTCTGATCACGTGGAAGATCGAACAAACACGTTTGAATGTAAATCTGTTTTATATCTACGATCTCTTACACTCTGAAGAGTGATTTAATGGAAAATATTCTTTCACGAAGACTGGACGTTTTTACTATTTCCATAGAAAGCTGAAGCTGCTACATACGAGCGAACACTGCTCACTAGTCTGACTCACGCCGCTTATTATCATGTAAATCTCTTACTGCAGCTACTCGCTAAATTGTGGGAACAATGGAGCAGGTATCGGCGACGATAGATTTACGGTGCGCGCAAGCATGGTGTACTATCCGCTTTACAGATCAAGCCTTTGAATATTACGTTTCTGTATCAACGAGAAAGTGACCCCGAGTTTTGTATGCGGCTTTCAAGGCGGTCTTCCATCTGCTCTCCGACATTGTTCCCAGAGTGGACCAGGTACCGGCGCCCGCAGATTTACAGCCCGCGTGACGTGATGTTCGGACCATTTTAGATGTCACTGTCTGTAACAACGCGAAGCTATTCCAAGTGTAGCACGCAGATTTCAGAAATGTGGCTGATCCAGAAAGTGTGTTGGGGGGGAAGGTGTTTACAGTTTAATCTCCCATATTGTTTGGAGCAGTATTTTTAAAATTGTTTGCATGAAATAAAACCCAAAAAAAGCATATTAATGATGGGAATAGTGCTTTGGGTGAGAGGAGATCTAAGTACTGTAATTATTTTTTAATGTATTGAATAAAGAAAAAAAGAATTGATGTGGGGGGGCATGGTTCCAGTGCCCGTGACGCCCCGGGGGGGGGGCGGTCACCGATTCGGGAGGCGCTCTCTGCCAGGGCGGAAGTGGCCGTGTTCTGCGCGCGGGGCTGCTGGGAAACGCCGGCGGCCGCGGCGACGGGCGCATGGACGGCTTCACGCCCTCGGGCACCTCGCTATAAATGAACGCTGCAAAGGTCGCCAGATCGATCCCACGCCGGGGGCTTCGCGAACTTTCCGCCGCCGCTCCTTCGCCGCCCTCCGGACAGGGCGCCCGAGATAAGGAAACGACGCTTCCGAGGTTCGGCAGAAATATTCACGAATGAAAGGTAACATGGGTTGTGTATGTTATGCTGGAGTTAATGGTCTCCGTTGGAGGTTCCATGAGCGTCTTCAATGATTGTGGACGTGTTGATGGGAATGTGTGGATCATGTTTGGGGTGAGAATGCTTTCCACAGCCTGTTGGTACACAAGTTGGACGAAACTGTCATCTAGGCGAAAATTTCATGTTTCGGAACTGCCTACCTTCTTGTATATATCTTCCATATATCGCAGGATTAGGGTGTCATTTGCGAAAAGATTGTATCACACTAAATTTGACTGGGTGATGATGGTAGTGCGATATTTCGCCAAAAAATGTGAATAATCAGCGATGCTGTGGGGTAAGGAATGACTTCAAACCATTTGTCCCCACTGCAACATATTAAAACAACCGAATGAGTTTTAATAGTATGTAGGACGTTTTTCGAATTGCGTTTCGTTTTCTGCTTTCACTTCCTTATAAGGCGTTATTTTCTTTGGGATGAAACGAGATGAAACTTCTCAGATACTTTACAATAATTGCACATTCCTAGAATTTCACATTAATTGAAAACTATCAGTGTCTTGAATACATATGTATAATTTCACAACAGACACGCTCTCTTTCCATCGATTTATTGTTAAATATTAGTGCCTTGGGGTACACCGTTTTATAAATGGCTCGTATTTCATTTGTAAACGCACAGATGTGTGGTTCGCTTGTTGTTGCGAGCGTTGGCGGTGCGTGTGTGTCGCAAATGATAGGTTACGCTTGTTTAATTTGTGTGCCGCACGATTACACTTCCCCTGAACACGCGAAACGTCTCGCAGATTCTTTCCGGGCGTTTCGCGCTGCTTATTTGCGGAGGGAAATTACAGGATGCCGCGGTTCGCCGCCTACTCGTTGCAGGAAGCCGCGCCGTGCTGCTTAGCTCTGCTCGCTTGCTTTGATAGACTCCGCCACACCGATCGGCGGCAATGAAAAGGGCTCTAACGGAGACTTTTTTTCCCTAGAAGGGTTATCCTAAATTGTGAGCGTTTCTGCGATGGAGACGTCAAAGAGAAGTTTCATTTGATCGGTCATTAGTTACTCATTCAAATTTCTCCTCCGTTCTTCTGAGATGTGCCGTGTTTTCTTATCGTTCCAATAAAACTTCCAATCGCTCATTTCACGTTCATGCAAGTGTAAGTGCATTTGCATGCAAGTGCCCCACATCTGAAGACGGGCACTTCATCTGATCTTGCTGCGTTACGTGTAGAATTATCTCGATTAATAGTGTTTCCGTGAGTCATTTGCATCCGTTTAGGGCCGTCAATCAACAGCATAGTCAGTTACATCTATGCACGTACAAGTTATTTCCATAGAAGAGTTGTTCCTGGTTTCCTCCCTTATGAGTTCGTACTTCCAGAACGCTCGCAAATAGAGCGGCGTGGAGAGCGAAATGGGTGCAGAGAAAGAACGAAATCCAAGCATTGCTCAAGATAATTTCCCTTTGCGCGAGAAAGAACGTTAATAGGCCAAAAACTGTTGTCAATAAGGCTCTCGTAATGAGTATTTAACAAGCCGGAAAGCTTTAAAACATAGAGGAGAACAAACTCGGCGTAGCGCATGCTACAGAGAAAAACGTTGTTGATGAGGACTTCAAAAGCGGTGTTTCGCTACCGGCTGGGCGGTCTGGCCTGGCCTGGCCTGGCGGCGGGCGCCATGCCGCGCTCTTCGCCGGTCTCTGACCTCGCAGCCCTTCCGCAAAGGCTTCCGTCAACGATACGTTCAAATGAAATGGAGTGGTCGGGCGAGGTTTCTGAAATTGTGGCGTAACGAGTTGGATTAGTTGGGAATTTTATTTTCTGTATCATTAAGGTAATCTTGTTTCAATATTGTCAAATGTTTTGTATTTATTACGAATGTCTTGCCAGATCTCTAAACCGTGAAGACGTCTGCGAGGGAGCCATGCGTTCACTTTTAAGAAAGGTTCATGACAATGCGTCATCTGATACGTTTGACCTATTGCTCTGTCGCAACCAGAGCACTTCGTCAGTATTCGATCTTTCGAATTCCTGTGAATTACGTATTTTTGATTATCAAGATTTCCACAATTTGCTGTTGCATTCCGAGATTCTAGCGCCTTTTCTCGCAACCCACCGCAATATTGTAGAGAAAAAACGCACTCTAGAAAGGAAACGGAAAAATTGTAGTATAATTACCTTCTCAGGTATTATTACATTAACGTATGATTAAACAATGCTTACTTTTCTAATGATACCGGCTCATTAGTTGGATTCCATGTCCATTGGTTGACAGTCCTTTCAACACCTAGTATAGTTTTAAATGAATATCGGTGCAATGCTTGGCGTTCCGCGATTGTCCTCGCGGTGCCACTCTGCTGCGGATCAGAAGCAAGAAAAATCGTAAGAATCCAGAAGACTGCAAATCATTCACCAGCGAAGTTCCGGAAAACGATGTAAATAACAAAAACATGTCGCGTGTAATGATATCGGGTCCGCTAGAACCACCTTGGGGTACGCCATTGTCCGAAAGCCGTGTCCACCGGCCGCAGACGAGCCCGCGAGCAACCGCCATACCCAGTCTTCCACGCCGGCGGCGCTCTCGTCGCCCTCTTTTCGCTGGCTTCGCCCCCCCCCCACTCCCACGCCTCTCCCCCCTCCCCCTCGCTGTGACAGCCGCTAAACGCTCGACGGTCGCACCGCGCCGTGTAATTTCGCGCGGGCGCTCCCTGTGGTTGCGCGCGTCTTTGCCTTTTTGCCGCCGACCAGCCCAACGGCGCCTGGACGCACGCGTAAAAAAAAAAAGAAAAGAAAAAGAGGAGGAGGAGAATCCACCGTCCCGCCCGGTCGGCGCGCGTATTAATTTGTGCGGTTTCGAACTCTGGCTGGCTTGTAGGCCGAAAGTGAGACTGCTCCCAATATGTTTCGAGGAGTCGTGGAACAAGTAGCTATTTGTGAGAGAGAATGCATTATATGTTGACAAGAATACACATTTGGAAATTTTTTGTGGAACGGTTGCATGTTCATTAGTCGCATTTGTTCTTGCCGTCCTTGAAGAAACTGTTGCAAGTGGTATTTCGTGTTATGTATACTTTGTTTTGTGAAACTGCGTGTATACATTAGTCGAGCTAATATGAAACCTGTTCAAGTTTTGTCCGTTTCAATATTGTAATGTTACGGAAGTTCATCGTCACAAACAACTATTTCATTCGTTGAGGTCGTCAATGTCAGAACTGGAGATTTCAGCAAAACAAGGGTTCAAAGGAAAAGAAAACAATGTATGAAGAAGCAAATGTCTACGAGGAACGTAATACTCTTTGCAGCCCAATACGTAAGAAACTCTCTTCCTGTTTTGAAATAAACTATATGTATGGAAGGCATAACCTCAGTTATGTATCAACCCTTTTCATTGTTCTGCATTTCGTGTCTGAAGAATTTAATGAAGGTTGGTCGTGTGGAATTTAATGAAGGCTCTGCCGCTTTATTAATTCTGTTTACAATTTGACACTACTGTTTATTTTTACCCGCTTTTCGTAATTTTATCATTCAGCGAAGAGAAGAGTTGCCGTCAGTGTGTTGAATCCTCGCCTACAGTCAAATATGACTTAGTGTTGTAAGTAGGACTCCGAATTTGTTCGAGGAAAACCAAAAAAGCAGGCTTCGACCTCTTTTCTTCTTACAGAAAAGTAGAGCACTCGCATTGCACAGATGTTGGTAGTTCTCGTGAAGCGAGTGAAATATATCTTGTTTTCTTTTCAAAAATCGTTGAGAAAAGTTGAAAACGGATTCATAGATCAATGGCACGAGACCTATCAGTTGCAAATAAGAGAACAAGATATTTATTGTCCATGGGAATTATTGGTTGAAAGAGAATGGTGTAGATCAATGGAGACAAGAAAGAGTGAGATAAACGAAAAGTGACATTTTAATTTTGAATTGAAAGATGCCTGATTTCCCGACATTCATTTACGTAATATTGGCTGTTAGTACTCATTTGTTATTTTGACATAACACTAACCTAGGCAGTATGTATGAGGACAACGTCAGGAATGCGAGTCCTTATCTCAGCATTACGATTGTAGTTTAATCTTGAGTTAAATGTAAAATGGCGGGAGCAAAGTATCTCATTGAGACTGCGGAAAGTTTTCGTGTTTCCGAAATGAGTATCGTGCTCAACATATTCTCTCCCACTGTGTGGCTGGCGGGGAGATGTCTCGGAAGGCGCCAAGCACCAGTGGCGCGAGGACGAGACCCCTTGGGTCGGGACGTCGTCGACTCGAGGCCCGGCTCGGCTCGGCCCGGCCCGGCCGGTCTGACGGGGAATCTCTTCAAGAGTCCTTTCCGCATGAATGCAGCTCGGCCGGTTCCTTACTTCCAACCATTTATTTGTGCACTTGTTCCCGTTTTATTACTGGGCGCGTTCCTCAGAACCTTGCAATACCTTCTTACTTGAGCCGCCGTGGTTTTGTTCGGGAATTGCTGTAGTGCTCCCGTGAAACGAGTGTTTCTGTGTATATCGTGTCTGAACGTCGCGCTATCGAACTGATGGCGCTTTCACATGAACACTATTTTTCAGTCTGAGGATTTTGCTGTTTCCCTAAATAACGCGGTAAAAAGAATATAGATCTGGATCTGAGCGTGCGGCTTTCTAACTCGAGTTCTTCTGGTAATTGATGTCCGGTGTGACATACTAAAGTAATGGTCTGTGTCGCAATGGTATACATAATATTCTTCCCTTTCTTGAGACGACTGTCACTAGTGATTTTAATTTTGTTTCTCGCTCGTAATTGTGAATTGTAACTAATAAAAATATCAAAATTTGGTAAAGATATCAGAAAATAATGAATGCATTGTCATGAGTTGTAACGTCAATGAAGTTTCTTTATTTTTTTCTGGACTTGAGTGAGTTTTTCGTTAAATGGGATGTATTGTTCGAATAATTAAGTTTAAAATATTTTTACGTATCCAATCGTATGACATATTTTTTAATCTATGTGTTATTTCTCCAGTACTTTCTTGTTAAATTGTGTATAAGAATTCAATTTCAATTGCGTATAACTGAGAATGTGTTAGGTCTCTCTGCAATTGAATTGTTTATTTCAGAAACCCGTCAAGCGCCAAATTTCTCATTTCGAGAAAACTGAGGAAAATTATCATAGTTTTTCTGATTGAAAAATATTTTTTAATACTGAAGCAGTTGATAAATGAATATTTTTGAGTTAAGTATGCACTAAACGATGTGTCTATTCTCACGTATCAATATTCCGCCGCTGTCGAGCTTTTTAGATTTTGGTGTTTGGCGGGTTTCTGAAATAAACGATTCATTCAAGAATATCTTGTTCGATGGAAATTCTTTGGGATGTCCACTTCACGAGGGAACGGATTCCTGATAAGATTTCTTTGGTGCCGTGCATGAACATCAGTGCTGAATATCATCCTCCTCCCCGTCGGCGACCGCTGGCAAGCGGCCGTGGAGGGTCGGTGCTTGTTGACTTGATGTTTTCGCAGAAGTTCGCCGTTCTGACAATGTCGCCGCCACAAGTCGCGCGCGGTGCTTATTTGTTTTGACGGAGTGACGACGTCCCGGAAGAGGCGAAAGCGGGCGGGGCGGGGCGGGGGCAGGGAGGCGGTTCGCATCTCTTGACAATATGCACGCCGCGTGAAAGGACGTACGCGTTCTTCCGTCTGAAGCTTCTAGGGGTCGGCAACCTTTTTGTAACTGCGGGCCACATTCTCAAACCCCTTATAGCTCGCTGGCCACACGTTTCTCCAACTTAATTTTTTATTCAACAAACTAAAAATATGGAGTTACTATTCGGTAATGTTATTAGTTCTTTGAGAAATAACGAGTTTGGGTTCCGGGTACAATAATATAGCGAAGAAACACATTAAGGTTTCTTTAATACAATTTTTAATTTACGAAGACAAATATATATATACGAATACAACAGAAGAGAAAATAGATACGATTCGTTCATGTATTCAGCTTTTTAATAATCGGTTTGTTATAGGACACGTAGAAAGCAAAAAAGACCATGCTTGTTTATTTTTCAGTACCCCAATTGAGTAGAAGACAGAAATAATTAACGTATAATTCACGAACGTTTGCTAACTTCTGGAACTGTTTGGCTCCGTTTTATTGTCGTCATTCCGCCGTCTCGAGAACGTTCACTTGACCCTAGTGTTTTTTGTGTAGTTAGAATGCAAAATAAATACACTTTAAAATTCCCCCTTTTCAAGAAATACTTACATCCATAATTCTATGATGAAAATGTATTCTACTGAAAATTTAATTAAACGCGTGATGAAAGTAAACAACTTGAGCATTTTCGAATTTCAGTATTTCTGACGCTACCGTTACAATCCGTGTGATGACTTCATTCAGGCAAACATAATTATCGTTTACTTTTCACTGACATGACTTGAACTCTTAAAATACTGTTTTTAGTTACGATATTGAAACAATGTAAGTAACTCCTGAAAACTTTCCCTTCGTCCTGAACTGACACTTTGAGATGTTGATAGCTGGTGCTCCGGCTCATGTTGGGTGGCGGAAGGGAACATTTCGCAGAGGGATGCGGTCTTCGTTGATGCTCGACTGCTGTGGAACCTGTCAAGCCAATCGTCTCCTGGTGTAAGCTCCACACAGACATGTGCGTAGCAGCCGCTCCCGCTATCGGCACCGCCACCCCCGCCGCCGCCGCCGCCCACGGAGCAATCAGAGCCATCGCCGCTATCAGTCCCTCCGCCGCCCCCGCCGGAGCATCGAGCGCCCGCTCGCGCGACTCGGCTGCCCCCGGTGGCGCTCGTGACCACTCGGAGGGGCGGCGGACGTGGAAACCCCCAGTTCGATGCCGGGAGGCTGTGCTGGGACGGCATTTTTCCTAGACCGAAACGGCGGAGTAAATGAAATCTTTAATTATTTTTATGAAAGCGTCTCTTGAGTTGTGTAATTCCCGAGCAAGACAATCTGCTTACTGTCATCTCAAAAATGCTTACCTTCAATTTTTACCCTTATCATTTATATCTCTGGTAGTTCATACGTACCAGTTATAGCTGATCTAATAATTAGGCCAATAATAATGATAATAAATACTATTATTCCGCCGTCAGTCCAAATGACTATTCGCAGAATAAATAGCTAGAAATGACTAAACATGGAGGTTTGAAAGTGGAAAAGGCAGACCATTGCAGTATTCTATTGAAACTTCACAAAGGGAGTCATGGAACTTAGGCTGGAGAGAAGGAGCTATTTTACTTATCGACGTAGAAAGCCCGCCCCATGCCTTGGGAAGGGACTTTTCAACGCCTTTCCTTTCCCTTCCTGCCCGGCAGCTGCGCGCGTCGGAGGGCTACCTGAGCGCGTGCGCGCGCGCCAGCTTGCGGTCGCTGTATGCGCCGCGTGGAGGCCGCCTGCCAGGCCGGGCCCGCGGACCTCGCCCTGCCCGCCGCCGCCGTCGTCGCCCCGCGCAACCACCAGGTAGCCGCGGCGCGGCGCCACGTGCGGGTCGAGAAGCTAGGCTTACAAAGTGACAGACCGCGCCAACCAGTGGCGAATCCTCAACAGTGTTTGAAGTATACCACATTTTGTGGAAGCTACTTCTACCGTTGTCTTATTTTGAGATTTTTCTTAAATCCCAGTACGATGAAATTCCGCCCTTAATAATTGTTCTATAAGACAATTACACAAACCTCTAACTTCTGGATCATTAACACACACAATTTTCACAAGAACTTGAGAGAAGCATAACTTACACACAACCAGAGAAGGACCGTTCACCGCAATATTTTGTCCGACCGTCCAGACGCACATCCTCCTCTCTCCCCGCCTTTTAAGCATGAGGAGCCCTAGGTTATCGCGGCTGTCATGCGGTGCCTTCGCCTGCGCTAGCGAGTTCTCTGGACAGCATTAAGAACTGTTTGAAACTCCTCAATCTCCGCACTTCTAGCGTTACGGATGCGGAAGACTGACAGGTCTCGGTAGCAGAAGAGAGTTATTTTTTCGCATCTGTTTTAAGCTTTCAAACTCTCATAACTTTTTAGAGAATTACCAAATTTATGAAATATCTATACACTTCGAATTACTAGGTATACCGGCGGTAAACGCGGTGTATCGGAGAATTTGCCACTGGCGACAACTATAACTGAATGATCTATCATTGCACTTGTCTCTTATCAGTGATGTCAATACACACCCCTTCCTCCATACGTTCGTTTGTATTTGACTCACTTGTGTATTGGCTTCTAAACTATCTCATCCCATCGTCCGGTTAATAAATTCACCAGAAATAATGGAAATTACTCCGCAAAAAAGTGCCATGCTGTCTGCGTTTCTTTAAAAAATCTTTTTTTTTAGCGAAAGTTTATCATCGTTATTGCGATAATTATTTTGTATATTTTGAAACCGAGTCTTGAACATAATCGCGTCGTGTATCGGCACCAATGACGTCTGAACGGTAGCCATCAACGAACATACGTAAATGTTTTGTGAAGACGCGTGATGGAGCAACGGTCGATATTTCTCTGAAGTAAACATGTTCCCTTGAAGTAAACGGTCACTGCGGTCTTATCTAACCATAACTTCTCTGTTGCTACAAAAGACTCCTTCCACATTCACTCACAGCCGTAGTTGAACCACATGAAAGTAATTCTTGCGCTGCTCGCGTGCTAAAATTTTGGTTGACATGTGTTCCTTCCCTAATCATTGCTTGCTACTGGGCAGCCAACTGTAACTTCCCCTCCGTCGTTTAACACGCGCCGTTTGGGAGCGGTGGCTGTAATGCTTTTCGAGCCCGATTGCACCACAAGCGTAGGGCGCCAATCGTGTGGCATCAATTAACTGTTTCATGGCTCTCGTCACGGTCCTTCCTCCACCAACTCGCCAAGAGCGGTATATTATTATTATTATTATTATTATTATTATTATTATTATTATTATTATTATTATTATTAACTTAATAACGGACGTCCTCACTTGAAAATGCATGTTTCTGATCAACCCTAGTTTCCTTCCATAGCACTAATTGGCGAATTGTATAAGCCCAATATAACACAGACATCCTAAGCGAAATATATAAGCAAATTGTAGAATTCGTGAATGCTAGATGTTCATTTAATCGAGAACGCTGAGAAACGCTCTCGGCGAGGGCGCATTCACAACTTGCGACAGCTCGAATCTTCTAACACCGTGTTTTGCTGCTACCAGTGGCTAGTGACCTGCAGCAGCATAAATACCGCTGAACAAAACCACACGAAATAGGTTTCCAAAATGTAGCATTCACACTTAAACACACACACACACACACACACACACACCTCAAGAACAAATAAAATACTCTCATATACTCTCAAGCTGCTCTAAATTAAAAATTTTAAATAACACTGTTTTCACGGTTTCTGCAGTTACATTGTGCAGTCTAACAATTCATTACATACCAGGAATATAAAAAAAAATGTTGATCCGTAGTGCAATAAATATAGTCAATAAAGTAATGTCAAGCATAGTCAATAAATGTTTAATGGCGACCGGCCTCTTCCTTAGAACCTTACTTTCTCATGACCTCAACTCTGTCGTAAGCAAGGGTGCATTGAATTTGAGAATTCAATGTGTACTCACAGAAGGAGAGTGGACGGAATAACACATTCAAATATTTGCCTTTTTCAGTCACAATCAAAATTGTTTCATTGATTGTGGATTTTTTTCCGAGTTCCTGTGTAACTAACGAAAGTAGAGAGCCTAACAAAAAGTGTGATTGTTTGCTTTCAGTTTCTGCCCGCATTGGAAATTAATATAGATATACGCCTGTGCATAAATCGAAGCGACGCTCTGGTGTACAGCTGGCTCAAGCCAGAAACCGGTTTTAAATGCTTTTCTTCAGTGCAGTTCCTATTGTTTGTCTGCAGATAATGTCGAGAAATGTTTGGATAACGATCGTGGATGTTGGACTTTTCTTATGATTAGAAGATATTCTCGCTTACTGTTAGCCACTGCGGGCCACAATATTTTGATATCACTGATGTCAAAGGTGTCAAAGAGCTCCTTTGATGAGTCAATTTGAAACTCTTCTCCGGCTGGATGACACGTCGCGTTATAATCTGGCTGACCGCAGTGTCAACTACTCTCACGATTGGATCCATATGAGGACTTCATCAGAGTGCAAGGTGGTTTACTGTCGTCAAATCAGATGAGGACCTCAAATTGTTGGTGAGAATCTCACGGAAGAACTGTGAACGTCGCAAGAGTCGCTGGTCATGTCTTCGGGCACGTAATCATTGCATTAACATTTTTCTAATGAAGTAATAAAGTTTTCCGAATGAAGCAACCAAAATTTAATGTTTATCTTTTTCTTATTTTCGGTGCTTCCATTCAATATTTCATTTTTCTAATCTCTTTATTTTCTCCTTTTAATTTATAAACCCTGGCACATTGCCTTAATGCTCGGTATACAGATGCACGCAAGCAAACAGCGAAATTGGTTAAATACGTGTAATGCAAATAGGATTTATACTATTTTGTAATTTTCCTTTACACTTCCTGTTGATTTAAATTAGTTCTTTCGTCTTCGTGCGTTTTGAAGTAAGAAATTTTCACGCTTACTGAGAGTGATGGACTTGCCAGTCTTTGATGATTCCTTGGTTCGTCAGTGTGTTCATTGCTAACTCTCCTTGCAAACTACTCTTTTTGAAAAAGCATTCTAGCTTGTTCTTCCTAATATTCCTTCTAGGCTATTTCCTTTTATCCTGATTTCTTTTGTGTATTTGATTGAATCGTAAAGAAGCTATTTCCATCCCGATTGCAGTAAAGAAAATCCATTTTCTATCGTCTGCCTTTGTAGTACTTGAGAATTTCACTCGTTCAAAGTGAAACCTAATATTCTCTCATAACTCTTGTCTACGATACACCTTATTCTGGAGAAAATAAACAAAACCGTCTGGGGAGTCGGTGTGATTCCGCGAAAGGCAGACTAGAGGAAGCGGTGTATGACTGCGCAAGTGCGACACAAATGTTGACCGAGCATTAGCACTGGTTCGCGATTCCGCTGAGCGTTGAAGATATTGAGTACTCAAGCCGTTAACGTGAAAGGAAAGAAGCGCTCCGTGTATGAATGAGTTGGAACTTTTATGTATGCGACGTACTCATCTCTTCTACGAAAAGATTTCGGGGCGTCAGTCTAGGTCTTCCGGATGCAGTTGCGCAAAGGCTTGTGCCTTTATGATCTCGCTTTTTTATTGCACGACCTTGACTTTCGTCACACTCGTTTATTGTACGCCATCTTTATTTAGACTGTTTCTAAGGTGTAAATCAACAGAGCGCAGTGTGAAATTTTAAAGATTTAAACGAGTTCGGACAATCTAGCGGAAAAAGTTACGTCACGGGAACTTGAGTTCATAATTGTATCGGTCATCCAAAATTACAAAGACTTCATGCTTAGTAGACATGCTTTTTATCGTGTGAAAGGCTATTTGTGATTATATTTTCAAGTAATGTTGAGTGTGTTTACAACAATATTTGTAATATAAAGTTCACAGTAGAATGTACATGAGCGTGGTTCATGGGTTTATGGCGTCTTAGTAAAAATAAACGTTGTCTGTGGCTGTGTGAATTAGACGTGTACTTGAGGTAACTCGTGTATTCCTTACAAGCATTGTGTGGAAACTGTGTTGGTAAAAGTGTATGCTGAGATTCATTTGCTTGCTGATAAGTATTTCCGCCGTGAAATTTTGCGATGTTACATACTAATAGCCTCGCCCAGGAATGCTGGCTGTAAGTGTGTTACTACTCTGTAAAGTGAAGATGTAAGATTATTATTCCTTGTAAGTTGACATCACAATTATTGTGTGCACTAATTTCTGGGTACCTTTTCCATTAAATTTTTTACTTACATATGAAATGTATTAGGAAATGCAGTAATAAAACGTACTTCAAAGAGAATGATTATAAACTTAACGACACGGTTAATAAATTTATTGATTTATGATGAACCATTTACAGGGTTGCCAAATGGTTTGGAGAGTCCCTTCCACAAATGTGTATTATTCCGCAAATTGTCAGTTAAAAAAAAAGAGGGAAATAAGGAAATGATATTTACGGAAATAAAATGTTCTGTTACATATACTTCGCTCCATTTGACAGGCTTTCAACTGTTTCGGTGTCATCCAATCGGGACTATAGTTACACGTCACTAGCTGATTTACGTCATCTGAACCTAAGTTTAAATCCAAGTATAGGGCTACGGGGATCCTTTCAGAATGTTCAGTGTGACCACGGTCCCCTACCCGCGTGCGTACGCACACCTCTAGTCATCAGCGAATATCCTGAAAGTGACTCGAACCCCCCTCGGAGAAAATGCGGTCGTTGGTGCGTTTCATGGCTGTGTGAGCGTGGCTGACCGGCGCGTGTTCGTTGTGTGTGCCGCAGGTGGAGCAGCGGGATGTGCCGGGCATCGACTCGGCCTACCTGGCGATGGACACGGAGGAGGGCGTGGAGGTGGTGTGGAACGAGGTGCAGTTCTCCGAGCGGCGCAACTTCAAGGCGCAGGAGGACAAGATCCAGGCGGTGTTCGACAACCTCACCCGCCTCGAGCACCCCAACATCGTCAAGTTCCACCGCTACTGGACGGACACGCACAACGACAAGCCTCGGGTGAGTCGCCTGCATGACGTAGCGCTCAAGGGAGGTTTTCACACACTGGGACCTGACGATTCGTCAAGTGTTCGGCCGGCTGCGACAGTTCTCTAATCGGGAGCTTACATGACGTGACTGTCGCAGCTGGCCGAACAGCTGACGAAACGTCAAGCTCAACTGTGTGACAACCTCAGTAAACGATGCGTTACATAGGGGAAAGGGGGTCATAGTTCAGCGTTAGGTAATACTGATATTTCTTGTTAAAAATTTTCAAGTTTGCTGAAAAAATCCTTTTATTCAATCTTATACTAAACATTAACATATTAAATTAAGAACGTTACAAATTAAAAAGTTATGTCTAAGTTGTTACAATAAGGTAAATTTTTATCAACAATGATACATTAAGTACGTTAGATAACGAAAAAATATTGAAAATTGGTGTATAGTATATTCTAGAATCCAATTAAATTGGCGCAGTAGACAGACACGAGGCACATGCGTCATACACGACGGTGTGTGCACATCCTGTCAGCAATTTTTCGCCTATGCATGATTTATTCAAAAATTATCCTCAATTTATTGTAATCTGCAGTCCGCATCGACAACTATCTCTGACTGTAATTATCATAACTTATAATATATAACACAAATACAATTAATACAACCATTGTTTCTGAATTACAATTAATTTTTACTTTGTAATGGGGGAGGGGGTCTTAACGCAAGCGGTACGTAACTATTAGAGGGAGTTTTAAGGTGCGTTACAGGAGGGGAGGGGGGTATTGAAACTACTCCAAATTTGCGTTACGTAATTTATAGACGCCCCCTGTTGGTTGTTCAGTCATGTGAGCGTACATTTTTTGTTTATTTTTGATTTGTTTTGTTTCTCATTGGTGCTAAACTGAATTCGGGCAGGTGCTGTGTGATCGGGAATTATCTTGTAGAAATGATTCATCTTTTCACAAACATTGGCTAAATTCTACTTGAGCCGTTATTTCCTATTTTTCTTGTCATTCCAACAATTGGAGAACGTTCGCAAGATTGTGTTTGTGTAGTACACACACACACACACACACACACACACACACACACACAACCAAAAAAAAAGCAACTTTAAAACTTCCTTTCTGAAAAAAAAAATTACATGTATAATTATGTGATTAAAATTTAATGACAAATACATTTACATCTGTTTAATGACTTAATTCACATCCATACATATTCTCAAATGCTTTTCGGCTGGTTTTAAATGTATTCCTACAACATTATTTTTAGATATATTGGAACAACGTAAATCTCTCGTGAAAACTAACCCTAACCTCCAACTACACTACCGAACTTAAGCTTTGAGGCATTAACAGCTGGCATTTCAACCCATACCTGGAGGAAAAGAACACTTCGCAGAGCAAATCAGTCTTCGGCGATACCTGTTTTAGAACCTGTCAAAATGTCGTCTACTCGCCTAATACGTCTAATCGCCAATGCAAACCTACACCCGCGCAGCTCCCCTCTCCAGCCCGTTCCCCTCTTACTCCCACCCAGCATGCCCCCGCGCTTCACTTGCACTTCACCCTTCGCTTCACTTCCACTTCACCCTTCGCTTCACATGCTCTCGGTCCACTTAACTTCGTCGCTCCGAAGCCAATTACCACATCCTTTCATTATTTGGAGCACTGCCCAACCGTCTTATCCTTTAACCTTTACCTTCGTTTTTTCCTTCGTATTTTATCCCACCGTTTGCTTTCGTCTGATTGTTGTATTCCCCTGTAAATATTTGTACTTTTTCCCTCTTCGTACTGTTTTGTATTCCTATCTTTCAATTATCGAATAGAAATGAAACAAGTTTCTAGCCTGATGATTTGTTTAGGAAGGTGCTAAAATGAAATGCTTCACCTTAAATTCGTAGCCCTACTTAATGTTTTTCTGTTCTTTCGATTAAAAACGACCACCCACGCTCATATTAAAGGAATATCGCGAAGGGGTCTAAAAACGTATCTACGAAGTTCCTCCCTCCTAAAACCCACTGGCAATGCAACACCCTCTGCGAGTACCCTCCACCCTGGGTCTCCATTCTCCATTCTGGGAACGCCGCGCCACGCCACGCCACACCACGCCACTCCGCTCCGCTCCACGCCACGCCACGCCACGCCACGCCACGCCCTCCACGCCACGCCACGCCACGCCACGCCACGCCCCGCGCCGCGCCGCCTACTTTTCCGCTTTCCCGCTTGACTGCACCGTCCGCCCGGCCTTCGCGCCGCCGGATTGAAAGCAAACGCTCCCTCGTGACCCACTTCATCGCCGTAATGATACGGGCCCGCTCCGTAAGTGCCTCATATCTGGAGAGTTGCTGCCTCCAGCCGCCGAGAGCTTTGTTGCCGAGGGACCCAAGGCGTGCTGCCCACGTACAGTCCCTCCGTTGGAGTAGGTTTCGCGGAGAGGTAGGATGGATAAAAAATGGGTGGCTGTCTGGCTGACATTCTTTATAGTGAAGATACGTTAACGTACGTACATTTCCTATTAGTTGAACTTGATGAAAATGTCGATTGAGCCCCTGTGGCTTATAATCAACGAAAGGCGTCATTCTAAAAGCTAATATTTTATATCCGTAAATGAATCGTTTGAAAAACAAAATATTTCACACATTCATTTTCATTGCACTTTCACAAAACATCAGTCATTCCTGGATCCTTTTCGTACATGTGGCACAGCACGTTCAGTAATAGGACTTTCCATAATCTATCGATTTCTTATAATCGCCCGTCTTATGTAGATTTTCACATCAGTATGGCTGCAATACATCGATTAGGTCATATTCTATTTCTGTGGAATCCAATTTGTAGTCTTGAATAATGTCCGAATGTGACACATACAAAGCATCCCTTCATTTCCCCACAGACACTCCCCTCCCCTCCCAAAAGCATCGTTATTTAGGTTGGTTCACTGTGGTCGGTTAATGGTTCCGTGACACTTTGGTTCGGTCGGCATTGCTCCTTAAGGAGGTTGTCACGTTATGTCAAAAATAAGATTTAACTTCGCAAATGAAATTTATCACAAGATTAGATGTTTTTACATGCTTTCCCAAAATATAAAGTGATTCTACCGTATAGTTTTAAAGATAATCACATTTGAAAACTTGCGTTTTAACACGCAAAGTATAGGAAAATGATCTCGTCCGACCGTAAATAATTAAATTTGAAACACATCTACATAAGATTACACGAGGGGAAAGTATTGCAAATGTAGATTAAACCTTTCTGAAGAGAATAGACTAGAAATGAAAAGATTTTACCGTGCAGTTTGGACAAAAACGCAAAAAGAAAATAACATCTGTCATCAGTTTTTCGTAAGAACGAAAAAGTGCGGCAACGTTGCATGACGTACCACTCGGCGGGAATTTTAAATATTGCGAAACTGAGAGGCTGGTTTGTAGGCATTGCTTTGTGAGCTGGCATGCGTATACGGAGTATTCATGATGAATGATGATAAAATGTTGTTTGCGAGTTGTTTAGCGAGTTCTTCAACGTGCACGATGCGGCGACCATCAACAGGAAACATGTCTTCGTCTGTAACGTTTTCTTCTCAGTTTCTTCGTTTCGCGGCTACAGACAAATTTGTTTTCTACGATAACTTACGTTTCGTAACAAATCGCCCTTTATATCTCAACTGTTCGAACATGATTTTCAGGTTATAAGACCTACAAAAACAACTCAGCTCAACTCAATCACACACTGTTCTGTACGTTCTTGACCTTCCCGAAAACGTAAACCATTGGTACCAATAAAATAAATATAAAGTGTTGCCAAGTTTATTGCCTGAAAGTTATCAGTTCTCTGAAGGAGTTAATTGCGATGTAAAGGTATTATTCTTGAAAAAAACATTTACATAATACGTAAGAAATGTTCTACTTATAAGATAACTAGAATTTGAAGAGAAATGCAGTCATACATAACCGTTGATTACTCCAGTATTTTCAGTATTTCATGTTGGTATTTGGAGTCAAATTAGCTTCTTAGCTTGCGTTTGTAAAATAATTAACACTTTTTAATACATCATTTACAAAATACTCGTTTACCAATCGTCGCGAAATACAGAAATAATATACTTGATACTCGTTCTTCATTGTTTAACAAGTACGTTCCAAAATTACAACTTTTCGTTCAGCTGACTAGAGAGTAATGTGACAACCTCCTTAAGTGAAGGAGTTCCTATGGAAGTTGTCTTCTTCCCTTCCAGCTTCCCCTCCTCGACCCATCTACAACGTAACAGCGCCCTTCGTTAGAAAACAAACACCGCCGCTTCGGCGCTGCACTTGGCTGCAGCCCGTCGCCGCCGCCGCCTACGTCGTTTGAGACAAACCACTCCCGCGCTTGCTTTGCCTCCTTGCGTCTCATCTCATCTCGCCTCTCCTCTTCCGTCCCCTTTCGTGCCCTCTTACCTCTTTCGACGAGACCCAGGGGTTTACACCTCATCTCAGACCATTTGCTCACCTCTTTCTGTTTTGTCCCGTATTTTCCTTTTTGCCCTTGCTCTTTTTGTTAAAAGCTTTTATTTTACGTGTGCTGTACACCGACTTATATTGTACACGTCCATATGTGTAAGTTTCCAAACTTTGAGATCGTAAATATCTGAGGCATTACACGCCATGTCGTGAGTCTTGAACGGGCAAGGCATGGTGTAGGGCCTCACTCAGAAACAGAAGACAAGAAAAGTTACGAAATAGGTGTCGATAAATTTGGTTTTCTGTTTGAAATTCCTCGCGAAACATTTGAATTTGAGCCTGTATTGATATCTAAGGCAATCACTCGGGTTGCGTTTTTCTTGAATTCTAGAAAATCGCTTCTATGTAGGGTGCTTTGCTGTTCTTGTGAGACAATTTTGAACCATTCTTATCAAAAATAATTGTTATTAAAAAACATAATTGTTTCCAGTACTTCTAATATTTGACTTTCAAGATGTTCTTGTGAAATCGTGTATCTTCGAAAATATCACATTTCACCGCATCATTTCTTTCAAACGAGAAAAGAAATAAAAATATTTCTACATTAATGCCAAGAAACTACGATAATAAACATAAATACTTTCCGATTGAAATCCTAGTATATTTAGCATTTTTACTCAACTATTTACGACATGATACTGTTCAGAGCCGGGGGGTTGATTATATTTTCCCGATATGTCGTTTACTTTGCCAAATGTTTGCTATCGTGGCTTTTCGCGTCCCTTTGTACTTTGTACGTACTTCGTACGTACTTTCTCGCGATAACTACAACTAATCGGTCTTCCCTCTTAGAATGCGAGGCTGGTGGTGTTGCTTGGAAGTTCGTCTCGAATGATTGCACCCGTATTGTTTCACAATAGTAATTGCATCCTTCATTGCGAAACGTTATGAATCGTTCATGAGCCCGAAATGAATCGTTGACTATAAATGCAGAAATTAACCGATCAGTAACCCGAAACAGAGGTTGTGCTTCGCTTGTTAGTGCTAGGAATGAGTCAGCAGAAGTCACGACGCCAACATAGATATATTTGGAACTGAGGCGAGAAGGCAAAAAGGTAAAAGAAGTTAATTAATTGTCCGTATCTGATTAACAAAAGAACTAAAATGAAAGTGACTCTGGAATATTACTTTGTTCACGTCCAAATTTACTTTATCCTTTCATTTATGCATTGACTGTTTACGATTTTCTGAATCCATTTCTACGTATAACCCAATGTCATTTTGAGATCTTACATTTCGAGGTGTAATTCTGCTATATTATTTCGGTATTGAATAAGATTATTTTGTGCAGTATACAAGTATTATTAATGGCGAGTGTTCCTGAGCCCCTTTCTTTTATCCGTTCTTTATTATTTAACCGGTCGAAATCTCCACATCAATACAAGTTACATCGATTGGGTCGTAATGCAGCACGGCGGAAACTACCTTGTATTCTTCGAAAAATATTCTCGGTGAGACAAATAGCAATGCCAGTCGCATGAAAGAAGTTCTAAGTTGTTATGTTTTACGTCCTCAAATTACATTCGCGAGACCCGATAAATTAGAGGTTTATAAAATAGATCTATTGACCTTTACAGTAAAATGGATCGTGTAGGTCTTTCCAGTATTATTATTTGCAAGATGTATGCCTGGAGTCAATCGAATGAGGTGTTGACTCTGTAGTTGTGTGGATTTTTTTCTCCTTTTCAGCTAGGGTAGAAATACCAATGATGCGTTACTAGTTCAATGATTTTACTTTTAATGTTAGGTATAACTGCATTTCTGTAGGTACATAAACTTCGTAAAGATCTGACTCTGTCCTGTCTTACTTCCTGCTTAATTTGGAGACTTTTTTTTCTCTCTCCTGATGTTGTGAAACCTTTAAAAGTTGTAATCTTTGCAAGGAAAAGTGATATGTTAGATGCTAACCTCTACCACTAAGGAGTTCCGAGTCATTTGAGTTAACTTATATTTACATGTATTCGCGTATTAATCTATTTCAACATTAGATGTCCAATGAAAGGAATGATTAGAAATGTATAAAATTGCTTACGGGAGATATTTCAAGCCCTGAGACCGTGGTTTCACGAAGCCGTACCACGTTCGTACGTCAAAGCTTGTGACGACTCGGGTCTTTTTTCTACAACTTAGGGTTGTTACGTATTTTTTCATGTGGGCCAATATTATTATCATTTATACACGAGTGTTGTGGCGTCTGATAGGTTTCTCCTCTCCTCAAGCTGCGGGACGAAGTGTTTGCCGATGTAGAAGTTAATGCCGTCGCAGAAAGATGCATTTTAGAGGGGCTCAATAGAAAAGACTCTCCTAAAGGCGGCTCCACACATTCGGTACGGAGACCGCTCGCCGAATCCCGAGAAGTGTGGGTGTGTTGCTTGCTATTCGCCGAGCGGCGAACATTCGGTGCTCTCTCTACCCACCGCGTGTCGGCTTTTTGGACACATTAAACGAAGCGAACGTTGGCCGTACACATCAGCTGTTCGGGATTGGACGAGCAGTAGCTTGCCACTCGAATACCGAATGTGTGGAGCCACCTTTGGGAGAGCGAATTTTGAATATGTGGAGCCGCCTTTAAGTATAGAGGAGTTACTCTGAGGAAGGTCTACTCTGACAGGTCGGGAAACAAATGAAAGTCGTGAGGGCGATGTCGTTGCATGTGATAGTGATGGTTCATCACTGATAAATGAGCTAGCTATAAACGAACGAACGCACTGTCAGAATGGGTACATGGACGTAACTTGCAGTTGTATTGCCACCAGTGGCCAAGCAGTAGCTGTGAAGTTGATGCCTTCTTAAAGTAATCTCTGTATACCCAATGCCTGACTTTGACTTATGTGCGCTCTAGGCTGTCAAAAGTTGTAGCGCCTTTTAATTTGCTTTTTTACATTTAAGCTATTTATAATATTTTGAATAAAAAAATAAATATTGTACGATATTTGTAACCGACGCAGATATTGTGTACGTATAAATAATATTATCGTAACATAAATAATTTTCACCGCGATATTATTAATTAACACGTTATTTTGTTACAAATATCAAAACAAATATTTCTATAAGAAAATGCATGAAATTTTGAAGTCGCTGACATTCGTTCGCCCCCCAAAACTTCAGCCTGTTGGGTCATCTGGCCCTGTGTATACCAGCAAAGGGTGTGTGGACCCCCCCGCTGACCGCGCCCCCTCCCTTGCGCTGCGCAGGTGATCTTCATCACGGAGTACATGTCGTCGGGGTCGCTGAAGCAGTTCCTGAAGCGCACCAAGCGCAACGTGAAGAAGCTGCCGCTGCAGGCGTGGAAGCGCTGGTGCACGCAGATCCTTTCGGCGCTGAGGTGAGCCCCGCTCCGTGCAGCCGCGCTCCGCCGCCCCGCACGTGCCCCGCCCCCTCACCGGCTCCCGGCCCCGCCCCCCACCGCCCCCGAAAGTACTCCTCTTGCGTGCTTGCCCAGTGCTTGACGGGCAGACTTCTCTGTGCTCCTCTTATATCTTGTTTGTTTTTTTTATTATATTCTCTCTGATGGTTCGTCTTTTGCTCTGTACGTTACTTCATTTTTTTGTATATGTATAGAGATGCGTCATGTGCCTGTTCGTACGCATTTGTTTATTATATCTTATTGAGATTTACATGCCTGTAAAGTCGCCCAAGCTCTGGAAGTTAAGTTCTTGAAGAGAGTATTTTCATTTTTTTTTATTGCACTGTATTTGACGTGTGACTAATCCGTATGCTCTTGTTTCCACAGCCCCCCCAAGGTAGGTGGGTTCTGTGGCACTTTATCGATGTGTAAAAAAAGATATTGTGTTTATATGCTATACGTTTAGGAGATGTGTGCTGATATTGCTAATGTGTGTTCTCTCTCCTCACTTTTTTTTCTGAAAAGCCACAAAAAAAAGAAAGGACATCGGAGCGCCGGCCGAGCGCGTGTGTGCGTGTAGAGCGCCGGGGCGGGGGCGGCCGGCGGCGCGGGCGGCGGGGCGGGCGCCGCGCGGGCGAGGGCCGAACGCGGGCGACCGCCGCCGCCGCCGCCCGCGCCGCGGGCGCGGAAGGGCCGCCGCCGCCCGCCGGCAGCAGCGGGTCGACATTTCGCGGGGGCTCAGGCAGAGGCAGGCCAGCGGGGCGGCGGGGTCCGCGGGGCGGGGCTCGCGGCCAGGCCGGCGCTAGGGTAGGCCTTAGGAGCGGCGGAGGCGGCGGCGCGTCTGCGCGAGCGCTCCCGCGCCCCGGCGGCCCCTGCACGCACTCACGCGCGCCCGCACACCCACCCACCCACCCACGCCGGCCTCCTCCTCCCCGCGCCACCCCCAGCCCCCGCACTCCACTAGCAGCACGAGCAGGCGCAGCGGCGCAGCCCAACACACCCCCCGGCTCCGCAGCTGCCAGCCCTCCCGGCGGGCGGGGCGGCCGGCGGTGGCTGCGGCGACGGCGGTGGGCGGCGGATGCTGCGTGGCCGGGCCCACCCCCGGCCCGGCGCCGCCACCCCGCGCCGCGGCCCGCCACGCCCACGCAGACGGACGCGGCCCCCAGGACGGCGAGGCGGCCTCCCGCACAGTCCCCCCGGGCCACGGCCCGCCCACCACCACCTCCCACGCCACGCCTCCGTCCTAGTCGATGGGGTAAACTGTGCTTGTTTTCGTTGCAGTTACTTGCATTCGTGTTCTCCAGCCATCGTCCACGGAAATCTGACCTGTGATACCATATTTATTCAGCACAATGGCCTCGTGAAAATAGGATCAGGTAAAGTTTCTCCCTCGGGAGCGGCGGCCGGCCCGTGGAGGGTCGCGCACGGGGAGGGGGCGGGGTGGGTTCGCGCGCGGGGGCGGCGCGGCGCGGCGGCGGCGGCAGCCCCGCCCCCGCCCGCCCGCCGCCGCGCGCCAGCCCACCGCGGCCCCTCCGACCAAGTAGTAGTGCAAAGTCACAACACAAGTCCTCCTTAAAAGAGCATCTCTCTGCTATCAGTATATCAAAGAATAGAATTATCTATACTCCATCCATACTTGTGTGTCATCACGAGCAAAAAAAGAAACTCAAAAGAAAGAAAAAAATACGCATTACCCTTGCCTTGATACTATACTTGCTCTCATATAAGCCTGCCACTGGATGATTTGATACTCTACATCTCTATTTATATATTGATTATTCCTATCTCTCTCTTTGTGAAAGCTCTGTGGGTAGAGGTAGCGCGGCGCGCCGCCGCAGACGCCGCGCGCGGACGGCCGGGGGCGCTCCCCGCCCGGCGGCGCCGCCCGCACAAGCCCCCCGCCCGCCCGCGTCCGCCGCGATCGGGAGGGGCCGCGCCGCGCCATGACTGAGCTGAGCACGGGCGGGGCGCTTGGGCGGCGGGCCGGCGGGCGCGCGGACGGCGGGGCCCTCCAGCGGGCGAACGCAGAGCGCGTGGCACCGAGCGCCTGGCGACCGGCGCACGGCGACGCCTCTCGCCGGGGACGCGCGGGCGGGGCGGGGTACGGCGCGACGCGACGCCCTGCGCCGCGCCGCGCCGCGCCCCACGCCCGCCCGCTCGCCCGCCCTGCGCGAGGCGGCGCGTGCGCGCGAGCGCGTGTGTGTGTGTGCGTGCGAGTGAGGGGAGGGCGCGTGAGAGGTGCGTGCTTGCGAGGCGGAGGCCCCCGGCCGCGGCGGCGGACGCATCCCGAGCACGCCCCGGCTAACCGACGCCGCGCGTTTTTCTTCCCGCAGTGGCTCCCGACGCCATCCACCACCACGTCAAGACGTGTCGGGACAACATCCGCAACATGCACTTCATCGCTCCCGAATACGGAAGTGAGTATCCCTCTTCGGTTGAAATCGTCCGCCCTTTTCCTTCCCTTTGCAGTCTTCTGACGCTCATAGATGATCGTTTCGGGTACTATTTCTATTCTGCTCAGCCCTTTCATTTCGCAATTGACAATATTGTAGGAAAAATAAATAAATTCCACTAAAAAATCTCAAGTATAGCATTTTAGGAAAAATTAATGGCACTAACATTAAAATCAGCAGTTCTGCTAGTAGACTTGCAACTATCCTTGCGAAACGCTGAGTTTTCGTTGAGGACACGCTTCGTCCAAAAGCTGGACTGACGTGCTGTGCGTGTGGTGTTGCAGCGGCGGGGGTGGGCCTGACGCCGGCGGCGGACGTGTACGCCTTCGGCATGTGCGCGTTGGAGATGGCGGCGCGGAAATCCAGGGAAGGGGACTCGGGGCAGGGCGTGACGGAGGAGCACATCCGGCGCACCATCGACTCCCTGGACGACGTGCGCCAGAGAGACTTCATCCGCCGCTGCCTCCACCGCGACCCCACGAAGCGGCCGCCGGCGCGCGACCTGCTCTTCCACCCGCTGCTCTTCGAAGTGCACCCGCTGCGCCTGCTCGCCGCCCACGCCCTCGTCCACGGCGCTGGTGAGTGCAACCCCCGCTCGCTCCATCCCTCTTTTACATCTAGACACACCTGCCCTTTTACATCTCGACACCGCTCCCATTGACCTGTCGACACAGCTCTCTTTTACCTGTCGACACCGCTCTTATTGACCTGTCGACACCGCTCTCATTGACCTGTCGACACCGCTCTCATTGACCTGTCGACACCGCTCTCATTGACCTGTCGACACCGCTCTCATTGACCTGTCGACACCGCTCTCATTGACCTGTCGACACCGCTCCCTTTGACCTGTCGACGCAGCTCTCTTTGACCTGTCGACGCAGCTCCTTGACCTGTCGACACAGCTCTCTTTTTGACCTGTCGACGCAGCTCCTTTGACCTGTCGACGCAGCCTCTTTGACCTGTCGACGCAGCTCTTTTGACTTGTCGACGCAGCTCTCTTTTGACCTGTCGACGCAGCTCTCTTTGACCTGTCGACGCAGCTCTCTTTTGACCTGTCGACGCACCTCTTTGACCTGTCGACGCAACTCTCTTTTTGACCTGTCGACGCAGCTCTCTTTGACCTGTCGGCACACTCCTTTTCCTTTCGAACCCCCATTTGAAGTGGTCCCCATTCCCTTCAGTCATTTTGAGCCTACCTTTCTTAAGACCTTTCTTTTTAAATTCTACCTTCGATGCCTTTCTTTTTCAATTATATCCTTTGACTTATTGCTCATCCTCTGCCCCTCTAGTCTTCCCTGTTTTGATACTCTGGTCTTCCCTGTTTTGATACTCTGGTCTTCCCTGTTTTGACACTCTGGTCTTCCCTGTTTTGACACTCTGGTCTTCCCTCTTTTGACACTCTGGTCTTCCCTTTTGACACTCTGGTCTTCCGTCTTTTGACACTCTGGTCTTCCGTCTTTTGACACTCCTGGTCTTCCTTTTTGACTCTGGTCTTCCATTTTGACACTCTGGTCTTCCGTCTTTTGACACTCTGGTCTTCCGTCTTTTGACACTCTGGTCTTCCGTCTTTTGACACTCTGGTCTTCCGTCTTTTGACACTCTGGTCTTCCGTACTTGTGACACTCTGGTCTTCCGTACTTGTGACACTCTGGTTTTCCGTACTTGTGACACTCTGGTTTTCCGTACTTGTGACACTCTGGTCTTCCGTACTTGTGACACTTTCGGTTTAATATTTTTCTCCATAAATTCATTCTTTGTATTTGCTTTCCATCCTGTTATATCCTTGTGACATTCTGCCCTGCCATCTTTTGACATTTTCGGTTTAATATTTTTCTCCATAAATTCATTCTTTGTATTTGCTTTCCATCCTGTTATATCCTTTTTCTCTCCTGCTATATTTATTTGTCAATTATTTTTCCTACTCCTTGTTCTTTTCACCAGTGTGCTTTACTTCATTTTCAACATTTTTGATTAAGACCATAATTCACATTTTTTATTTAATTATTGTTCTTGCGCTTCATTGTTAATTAATACTTCTAGTATTTGGACAAGACATTGCATATTGATCATGTGTTAACCATTAGTAAAAGAATTTTTCAGTAAGGAATTTGGTTACCATAATTTTTAATAAGAAGTTCTCAAACTATTCTTTAAAAAATAATCGTCATCGTCGACATCTTCTTTGTCTAGCTGATTACCTGTTCATTCAGAAAAGATAATCTTCTCATTTCTGGCTAACCTGGATCTTGAGTTCCTTCTGAATGAGTGTGTGTGGAGGAGCTTATTTGGTAGTCTCTCACTAGTCATCTGTTGGATATAATGGAACCATTTCTCTTTTCACTCTAGAATTCTCATTTTGAGGTTAAATTTTCAATTTGTTTCTGATGTCTTCTATGTCTTCTTATGAAATCTAGAAGCATACATCCTGCAACAGATCTTAGAAATCTCATTTCAACACCCTCAGTTTTCCTTGTGTTCAAGCGATTTGTCTCCTAATTTTCGCAAACATATTCCAGTACAGGGACCACCTTCACCTTGTAAAATTTCATTTCTGCAATCTTCCTGTCTTTGTGCTTAAGATTTCTTTGGATTGTTCCACACATTTGAAAAGTTTGAAAATGTCTGGGGGGCTTTATGTAAAGTGCCCCCAAATTTTAAAGGAAGTTTTTCAAAGTGCTTTCGCAGTGCTTTGAATGGAGCCAGATCGACCAGGGAATATCCGTTTTGGAAAAAATCCTATGTTTAGTTTAGGCGCTAGTGGTGTTCACAGATGCATGGACATTTTTGGGAGGGGAAGAAAAGAAAAGAAAAAAGAGAGGGGGGGGCGAAATGGTAATGGTATCAGGGGACCCCAAATTGTGTATTTCCGTTGAAATCTTCAAATCGATTTTCTGCAGCATTACATAACTTTCTCTACATTACTACATATATTATTTCATATATATACATACGTAGAGGAGAAAGTTAAAAGTTCTATATTAATTCGACCTATGCCAGACATGTTTTTGTTCTTGAAACTTTCCAATGCCGCTTCCAGTTCTTTTAGTTAGTTCAACTAGGTCTACACGTGATGGTTTACCCTCTGCTTGGTTTGAAGGTTCCAGTTCTCTGCCTGGATCTGTCCATCATTTTTTGTAGTACATTAACCATTCGTCTTTACTTATGATGGAAATACAAAATGTCTCTCTTTCTTCTTTATTTAAATGTTTCATTATTTTGTAGGCCATATTTTGCCCTCTGTGTACATCATTTCATCTTCGTGTTAACAATGATGTAGTCAATAATAAATTGGAACACTCTTCCAAAAAGAAATGGGAGTAATTGTGCTGTAATAAGAATGTTAATAATTGTTGAAGATGGCAAAATCTCTGAGACATTTCCCATTTCACTGATTACCTTTCTCCTTGATTTCTTACAATATTTGGAATTATGATATTATTCGTGATAAGATCTCCACAGATAGTAATAAAGTCATTTCTGTTAGTCATGTTCAAATATTGCTGTAAGATTATAAATCTTTTCACTTTATCCTTCTTTTGAAGGCTAGACATCTAGCACTGTTAGACTGCCTCTTTTCAATTTGAATCACAGTATTATAATCAGTTGTTTACAAAGTTAGCTTTTGCACTGTTCCTCCATCACTGTAGCTTCATCGCTGCTACTCTGTTACAGTCTTCACAGTAACCCTATGCAAGGGACCGTGGATAACCTCGAGATACAGGACTTTTTGAGGTCCTCTATGCCTTGGCGAACTTCTTTGCTGGAACTGTTGTTCAATGGATCCTCTTGTGGAATACTTCATCTGACTCCTCCGCTTCAATCTGTCTGGCAAGGGAGGCCCTATTAGTAGCTACCATACTGCCAGTCAGCTCTCAGATTCATGGGGCTACTCAAACTCTACCACCAGTGACATGTCATGTACTTCCTAGGTGATAAGAAGAAAACCTTAACGATGCATTGCTTGATATTGTGTAATGATTGTGCAACATTGCTGAGTTTATGTTTATTCACAGATCTTTGATTTCATTTCACTATCCAAAATAGCCTTCTTTTACATACTTTCTCTTTTTGGATTAGGCAGCTAATTGGATCAGCCTATTTAGTTCTTGTTCATTTTTTCTCTGTGTACAGCACTTTGTTGATATTAGCATTTATCTCTACAATGGAACAGGTAATTTCTTTATAAATATTGTTTTAGTATTTAATATTTAATTCTTTATTAAAAGAACTCTTTGGTCAATGTAAATGTCTTAAGTATGGAACTAAGAATAAGAATTGAGTTGCAATGCTTCAAGTTATGTTGCAGTTTATTTCTATTTAGTTTAAGGTTTTCAATACAAAATATAATGAACTTCAGTGCTTTTGTAAAATAGGAAATATTAATTTGAATTAAAGTGTAATAATAGTAATTATCTTTGTATTTGTAATATAATTGAATTGCATTGAAACGAAGATAGTTAAGAAATTCTCTTGCTTTTGCAAAGAAAAAACACTTTGTTGTAATATACTATGTACTGTTAACACTACAGTTGAGATGTACATCATATACTACATAACTCTGACCTTTCTCCAATTTTCAAAACTCTTGTAACATGCATTGGGGCAGACTCGCGGTGACTTTCTTTACTGTCTAGACCAGGGGTATCCAACTATGGCCCACGAGCCACATGTGGCCCTTGGCAACATTCTATGTGGCCCGCCAACCCAAAGTACGAGTATATTCTAATTCATTTTGAATGTGACATTTGAGGTTGTATAATTTTTTGTAAGTTGTAAGAATCTGGTTTCCTGTTATTACACATTCTGTGGTCTATATACCAGGCATGTAGTGAGCGTCATACCATTGTGAATCCTACATAAAAAAAAAAAAATATTATTCTGAATTCTACATAAAGAAAGATTTGTTAAAAAGTGTGTTGTAATAATTCCTGAAGAGAGATTTCCAGAAAAAGTAAACCAAGGCCAAGAATTAGCCTTTCATCCAGCATAGTTGCGTGCAGAATAGAAGAATGTTTCTAATATTTCTTCTCAACTTACTAATATGGCATCAAATTTTGAATGTTTTTGAATTATTTCGGATGAATCAACAGATGTAACAGACATAGCACAAGTGAAATTGTTTATAAGAGGTTGTTTGTTTATATTAGTTTTGAGGTTACAGAAGAATTGTTTTAGTCATTAGCTTGTATGGAAGTACTACAGAGGAAGATATTTTCAAAGCAGTACTGAAATAATCTGACGGAATAATATCAGTTTGCCCAAACTGAAATGTGTCACTGCAGATGATGGAAGGAATATATGTGGCACAAAAACTGGTGTTCTTGCAGAACTTAATGGAGAGTGAAGCAAAAGGAATTAGTAAACCCATGGCAATACATTGTGTTCTTCATGAACAGGCATTATGTGTAAAATCAGAGGTCATGTCTTCTGTAATGATACCTGTGATTTCTGTTGTCAATTTAATTCACTCACATGGACTATGACACTGTCAATTCTAGACTTCTACCAGAAACAAAATCTCTGAAACCTGATCTTCCCTATCATACTGCTGTAAGGTAGCTGAATTATGGACAACCAAATAAAGTGCTATCTGACAAAGAGTGGTTATGGAAACTGGCTTTCATTTCAGATACTGTTTAATCTAAATGAAATTAATAAAAAATGCAAGGAGAAAATAACCTCGCATGTAACCTATACACTCATATGAAAGCATTTAGGCAGAAATTATTTCTAGAAAAAGAGATAGACTAAATTTCAGCTCACTACTCTAACTTTAAGTTACTAAGTGCTGAAAATAGTTCTTTGCACTTCCTTTATTTGTTTGGAAATCCTTTCGGAATTGAAAATGAGTTCAAAAATATAATTACTTGGACTGTAACTCCAAAGACATAGTTCTGCAGTACCTGCTTTCATGACTTAGCAAGTCTCAATAGCTATACAAATGGAAATAATTGACGTCGAAACTGATTATCCAATGCAGGATAAATTCCAAGAAAGAAATTTGATTGCATTCCAAGAAACAAATCCTACAAACAACTCACAATTTTTATCCAAATATTAAAAACTTCTTCCAAAAGTTTCTTGTCAGTTTTTGGAACATTGTGAGATGTGAACAGACTTCCTCAAAAATGAAGTATGTGAATTATAAGTACAGATGTAACTTAGGTGATGAACATTTGAGAGAAATTTTAAAAGTAGGTGAAACAAAAATTGAGCCACTAATTAACGTATTGTTAGACTAAAATATAATTTCATTGCTTAAGTGTTTGTAATTAAATTTTGAAATTGTACCCCTCAATGTGTTCTAATTATTACAAATACTATGTGTAGTATTGTGTGTTGCCTATTAGTGTTTTAGGAATTAATTTGTGAATTGTTAACTGTTTTGCCATCTTTAATTTACATTTAATTTAACAAATAGGCAATAAATTCCACCATACCCATAAAATTTACTTTTTACCCTTCGAGGCTTAAATCCTTCCTAGCAGGACCTGAGTAGATGAAAGTTTGGAGACCTCTGGTTTAGACCAAAAATATTAAACTTCCTTTGTTTCCCATTTAAATTTTGTACTTTATAAAAACTAACTAACGAGGAAATATATTTGCAAAAAAGAAAATTCAAAGAATAACTTACTAATGTGTGCAAATATACCATTCTGTAAAACATGTGTCCCTAAGTGTTTTGTAAATAAAATGTATGTAGTATCTATATTATTAAATCAAATATTTAATGTTAATTTTAAGTCTGTATGAGTACTTAAAACATTGAATTACACAGTATGTGGTTTAGGAAGAATTGAATATATATAATTTGTATTCACTGAGCTTCTATGACATCTAAATTTGTGCTTTCTTTTTAGGGGGCAGCATTTCAGAGACTGTTACAGAAGAGGTGGCAGCACGGTTGCAGTCACCTGACCTGGTGCTTGCAGAAGTCCTGCATCCTGATGGCCGGCCGCCAGGGCAACTGCGACTCTCTGACGTGCCCGCTGCTGAGAAGCTCGAAAAATTTGTTGAGGATGTCAAGTACGTATCTGCAATAGACCTTGGGGCAGCTATTTATTAATAAACCCAAGTAGCCAATGTCTTATAATGGCCATTTCAATAGGCCACCTATTTAACTTCATTTACAATATCCTTATTTGAACAATTGGCAGGATAGTTTGACAATGTAATTTTGTAATAATTCTATTTAGTTTATATGTGTAATAGCCTTGAAGGTCAGACATACCTTAACTAGAGAATGATGATATTTGAAAATGAATAGGTCTATTTATGAAGACAAGATATGTATGTCAAGTTTCTGTCACATTTATTTTACTGAGAGCAGTCAATCAGTCTCTTTAACTTCATTATAAAAATTTGCATTTGAACAATTCAATTTTCTAATAAAATTGAAAAATAGGAAATCATAGTTTATTATTTATTGAAGCATTTGTAATATGGAAGTTAACTAAAATGGAAATCTTAATCAAATTCTTTTGTAATAATTTGTTTCTGAACGTTGTTAAAACGTGTATTTCATGTTGTGATAAAGTGTTTGTACCTTTAAAAGTCGTGTAGTTTTTCTTTCAAAATCATTGAGAATGAATGAATTAATAATGCGTTGATTGGATTTAATTATGTGAAGTTTTTCATCATGTGCAGACATGACTTGTAAGTTATCTTTCATTATTAGAATTAATAGATGTTCTTAATGGTATTTGCTTTCTCTTTGTTCTTGGTGTGTGTGTGTGCGCAGTGATAAATATATTCTTTGTTCATTCTTCAGTGTTCTTTGCATACATGTGTTTTTCTGTGTTATAAAAAAAATGTAGTTTATCAGTAAACAAGGCATGTAGATGTCGGTTGGTTTACAGTATTAAAATTATTATTTTTTTTGTATTTTGTGTAAACAAATAGAAGGTAAGATGTAATTAACCTTAAGTTCATCTGTATTTTCAAAAGCTTCGTCAATATGCTGTCAAGTTAGATAATATAAAGATTTTTATTTTCCTGCAGATTTGGCATTTACCCGCTGACAGCATATGCAGCGCGTCAGCCTCCCCCTCCTCGCCCTCGTGCCATCTCACCTGAATTGGCAGAGTCCGTTAAGTCAGTAACCCCTGAGCCAGTAGATGTGGAAAACCGGCGTGTTGTCAACATGATGTGCAACGTCAAACCCAAGGACTCTGGTGCAGACCTTTCTGTGAGTAGTTGCAAATATTTATGCTTCTTCACATCTACTGCACGTTATAAACGTCATCAAAGAAATTAATGTTGCTATTTAACATCTTGTTTGATTCTTCCCTCTAAATTTTCCTTCACTTACAATTTTACATGTTATTCACAATGTAAAATATTAATTTATCTATCCAAATATTGTAGTTTGTAACATTAAATCTGCTAGTTCTATTCTACAATGTCTATTATCCTATTATTCATTATTATTTCATTCATTTTATTACTCTACTATTTCCCTCTCCCATTTAGATCGCTTGTAATGGGAAACAAATATAAACCTGAAGTTCATGTGACCACCACCCGACATACCTTATTTCATCTATTAAAATAGTTGTTACAAACTATTACTTTTAACATGCTTTGAGTTTCATGTGTAAATCTTTCATTGAACTTTTCAAAATTTCTGTTAGATGTTTTTAACATGATATGCATTGTCTTCAGATGACCCTTTTGCTACGAATGGATGACAAAATGAATCGGCAGTTGACATGCCTAGTGTCTGAGCTGGACTCTGCATTACTATTGGCTCACGAGCTGGTACATTTTGGCTTCATTAACGAGGTAACAGGCAAAATTTTACACATTCAGTAAATATTGGATTTGACAACTTTTTTTAGTTTAAGGAATGAAGAATGTTCAAAATGTGTTTTTTTAGTATGTGCCTTAATATGAAGTGGATAGATTTTTGTTTTTATTTACAACATGCTTTCTGAAGTAATGGAATATTTGTATTTTTACTTTACTAATACATTACTTGTATGTTGTGTTCGAAAATATTGTTTATTTTCTCTAAGGTTTTTGTGCCATGTTAGAATTTCACTTCTAGATGGTATTTAATGCTTTGGCACTAAATTATAGATATCTTTTAGAATCTTGTCTACAGATTTGTATTCAAAGGGCTGTTCTCATGTGGTTATTTTCACAGTGCACATTCTAAAGCAGGCACGATGTTTCAGGCTGATAGAGAGAAAATTGCAACTCTCATAGAAGACACGTTACGAACGTGTTTCAACAAACAGCTGTTGAGCCCCACTGGCAATAATGGGATGAGCTCAGCAACTGTTCCTGCGCAAGTCATACCTGGAATACCTGGAATGCCTGTGATGCCAGGACTGCCTGGGATGCCCGGTGTGCAGAGTGTCGTCCCAGGCATGCCAATGATGCAGACCATGCCTGCCATGGTTCCCTTGCAACATATGGGTCCTCCACCCGTCACTGCCCCTATGACTGTACCCAGCAGTAATGCCATGCTGCCACCTACAATGTACCCCATGCCTTCTCATGACCACGTGTCGATGGCAGCAACAGTGCATTCAGCTGGTAGTTAGTAGTGGCAGCCCCGCCGGTCTGTCTCAGCCGGCGACAATGCACTCCTCGAACTCCATTCTCCTCATTCCCCACCCAGATCTCCTACAGCATCAACTCCTGCACACGCCGACCCAAGAGATATATTTTTTCGGAAAACGCCTGTACCATCCAGCTTAATTCAGCCCTATCGACGACTAGTCACTGCTGGTCCCCCTCTGCATGGAAATAGTCGACACCTGGTTCCACCTCCTCCTTCTTTGGAATTCATTCCCATCTTGAAGACAAAGTTCAAAATTAACTCCTTTTAGAGGGGAATAGAGAACTGTGTTAGTTTGTAAATTCATTTCTGTTCCTTCTCTGGACTATCCATGTTTGTTTCCCATAGAACTGCCAGTGCTGTTGGTCGATCATCCTTTGCACTGCTTGAGCCTAAATCCTATCCTTCCTGTGACCCAGAACAATGTGTACATGATTCCCGAGTCATCGGCATTGTAGTCCTGACAGTTTGTGCTGCCCTGTGAAGATAGGGAACATTCTCATCAAGATTGTGAACTTGGGCACGTGTGGCTCAGCGTGCATCCAGATCTGAAGCTGGAGGTGGAGCATCTAACTGCACCAGAGGACTGCAGTAGCAGTGTCCGCTCCTCATATTCCAGCCTGCTAAGCTTCGCCAAATTTAATGTGGATTTCTTAGTATGGCTATGTAGAAGATGAGAACACTGGTGATAGTGGAGGTGAACCTCCTCCCTTGCTGTATCTTGAACACCCAGCACCTACTACATTTTTCTGATGCGAGCTTCTTCTCTGGCTAGTGTCTGTGACCTTACCCTGTCTGGTCTGCCTGTAGCACTGTGATGTTGAGTCTTTCAAATTCCAGACGTTTTACTTGTCTTTAATAGTGTGAGGAAGATTCAATGGGCCCTTGTGATATTGTTTCTTGATGTCATGTTGACTTTCATTTTTTCAAGTTTTTTCGATTCTCAGTTTTTGTGGAGGAGCTTAGCACATGTGGCGCTAGTTTTTCAGAGTTCATGTTATAATAACTGCACTATTCATCCCCTGAATATGTTAGTATATAAATTGGAACAATTTGAATTTTTCATTGCATTTGTTAAATCTTCAGCTGCTACTGCTTCTAGAAATGGTGTGCTGCAAATAGCTTTGAATCCTCCTTTTGTAAAGCAATGTTATATATCGTATAATACTCAAGAAGTTAATAGACTACATGGCTTCTTATTATTGTATACTACTACCTAATGTACAGATATATATTATACACCGTGGTGGAAAATGCTGCTATTTTGTTATTGAAGAAAGCGTCATTTCGCCTCTTGGAGACTGATTGGGATTTTTAAACAGGGGTGAAAAATGTTTAGCTAATGAGGGGCCAAAACTTTGTTTTTTGAAGGAAATGTTGGCTGTTGGGGTGGGGAAAGAGGAAGGGCTGGGGGCAGAAACACGGAACTATGAAAACCATTGTACAGGCATAAGGGGTGGCTTTTTTGGTAGCATTTTATTCAAACTTGTTAATTTTTCTATCTCTTTTCCCCCCCCCTCAAAGAGCTTCTTAAAAGGAATCATGTTTTTTGCTCAAATTCTTTATTATTAAAAGTGCAGTGATGTTAATTTTTTAATTTTTCTCCATTAGTACTATGTACGGTATCTCTGTAGTTGTCTCAAGTCCGATTAGGTAGCGCCAACCTCGCTCCTCCTAGTCCTGCGTGAGCGAGGCCGCCGCATTGGCATCACTGCTACTGCTGCTGCTGCTTCTCAACACAATGATAGCTCACATTGAGCGATACTCAAGACTGTGGTTTGATTGTGAACATTTTGTGATGATGATTATGATTGGTGAATGTGTATGATGATTTTGAAAGAAAAATATTATGAAGTCCTTTATTGAAAAGGGTGTCTTGTTTTTACCACTGGCCAGCTAGGCATGGCAAGCCTGCGAGCTTGCTAGCTATGTTGGTGCGCTACTGAAAAGAATGTTGGAAGGTGCTTGTAATGTGTGGTATACGGTTGACCTTAGCAGATGGTTTGTATGGTCAGAGCTTTGTGTAAAGGTTGTCCAACATTCACCCAGGCTAGTTCATTAAACATTCATATGAAAAAAATCAGTGTCTTCTTTAACATTTTATTTTCTACCTTTAAATTTTGCTCCTTTTCCTGGATTCCTTTTTGTTGTCAATAATATTCAAACACAGTTTTGGTAAGTATGCATGTTATTTTCTAGCAAATAACATATAATTTTTTGTGAAGAAAGTATCAAGGAAAATTAAATGCAGTCTTTTTGCAGAACAATGTGTCCACACATATAAATTTACAATTTCAAAAAACAAATGTTTTCTTGTGTTCTGGTTTTCCTTGTATTTCTTCAAAAAACATTGTTAAAATATTACTATTACGTCCTTTATGCTTTCTTTTTCTCAAAAAAACTTGCCAATATACAATAGCTTCTTAATAAAGGATTGAACAAATTCCTCTTACCTTTTAGAGTATTCCTATACATTTGTTTTTTTCCGTAAGATAGGAAGTATTTTTTAATTAATCATATTGTCTGTGCACAAGAAAATTGATACATAAAAATTGTAATTTGATGAAGTAAAGAATTTTTTTAAAAATCTACAGAAGCAAAAAAGTTGATAAGCTGTTAAAATGAACATTCTTTGGATTAAAACCCTTTCTTCAAAATAATTATTAAGATGGGTCACTTTTCTTGTGCAAGTGATATTAATGTAATCTTTCATTGAATTAAGTTTTCCTTGTGTAATTATCAGAAATGCAAGTTTAGTATTTTGATAGACTTTCTAAGAAATGCTAAGGTTTTTAGTTTCTTAAGAATAAGATCTTTAATTTTCATTCTTTATTATTAGCTCTGTATTATGTGACAATTCTCTAGCTTTTTATCTTCGTGAGTGAGGCTATCCCATGATAAATATCAGCTGTGTTTATATCTTCATTTTTGTTTCTCTCTCCCATGAGTCTCTCTTCAATTGATAGTAATTTCAGTACTTCAAAATTACAGTAATAAAATTTCCCCTAGATGATGAACTTGTTCTCCAACTTAGCTAATCTTCAGTATTGTAAAAAAAAAGATACTTTGTGAGGAGTTGGTGTTACTATTTTTAATGAAATTCATGTCATTTACAGAGTGGTGGCTTAATGAAGAAGGATCCTACCTTCTGGTGTAAGCAATCTGTTGCAGTGTACTTAATTTTGATCAGCACACACACATTTCTCATTTGTTATTATCTGCCAAGTTTATGGTTCTCAAGAAAAGCATTATTTTCAAAATTAACATTAAAAGAATTTTTCAAATGTTTGTGTGAACTTTTCCATGCCACAATTCTGAGATTTTTTTAGTGCTGATTCAATGTTCTGGATGAATATACCAATTATCAAGAATTGTTGTTACTGATAGGTCGCATTTGTAATACTGAAAAGAACAAAAATTGAATTGAAAATATCATTTTGCTTTTTGGCAATATCATGACTTTGTTCTGACATTTAGATAAAGACCCACATTTCTCAAGGAACTAAAGGAAGCTTTTAAATATTTGTTTATTGTCTTATCAAAGCTGAGGAGATTGGCTACAAGCCAATTAATATATTCAGTTATCCTAGCCTGTTCAAGAAGTCTTGGCCAGAAGCTCTGAAAAAGTTGGTAGTTATAATGAAGTTTTGGTTATTTTTCCATACATTTACATGCTTAGCTCTCTCTTTTAACATAATTTTGTAGACAAACATCACATTACTGTACAGAAAACTTAGGAAACAAATTGGATGCCTTTTGAATGCCCTACGAAATCATGTTTTATTTTCGTATCCTGTCTTATGATAAAAGTCTACCTTTCATGTTTTTTGCGGCAATTTCTAGGCATATAACGGAGAGGCAAGAGTGACATTACTTCCTCTTTAACCTTTCATAGCATTCGGTCAATTTATAGAAAACTTACATTCAAATGCTCATTTTTTACCAGTATCTTCTTTGGTAATGTAGTGAATCATATTTTCAGAGGCAGTAAAATAAACCAGTGATTGTTAAAGAAGATTGTGGCCAAGTTCCATGATCTACTAAAATCCTAGCTGAAGGTTTGTGCTGTATTATTTAGCTGATGTGTGTGGAAAATTATATTTTCCTAAAACTGTAAATGAGGTATGTGATTTTTTCGTAAGCCTTGATAATTGAATTATAGTAATAATAAAATATCTTCACTTGCTTTACACCGTATTTCTGAAACATGACAGGGAACACATCTAAATGTTATGGGGTCAAGAGAGTTCTACCATCTATGAATGAACCTGGATTCACTGGAATGCTGTGTTCAGATGCAAACCAAGTTTTTCCAAGGATATCCTAAGAAAATAGTCTTATAATAAAAACAAATTGTAAATCTTTCTTTTTGTATCATTTTTTCAATTTTATTATATTTCTCTAATAAATGTTTCCAACTTTATTACATTTAATGTAGTTTGTTAATATTTGCATTGGAATCTTTCTCAAGGCAATGTATTGCCTGCTAAAAGCCCTAACAATTAAGAATTTTATTTTAAAATTGGTATTCTGCTATATCTGACTCTGAATGAAGACTTACGAAATATCATGGAATGCCTTAGATTTCAGTCTGTTTAATATGAAGCTCATTGTCAGGTTGATTTGGTGCAAGTATGATTTTCAAAACCATTCATTCGTCTACCTTTCCATCTAAGAACAATTTCAGCATCTACTACTTTGTAGTACAGTAGAACCTGTCTTAAGCTGGAATCATTTGGGTCCAACATTTTCTTCCATCTTTTACAGATTTGCTGTAAAAACTGTCAATTAAAACACACATCTCACCTAAAAACTACATTTGAAAGAGACAAAGGAAATGAAATACAGAAACGCAACACGAAGTCTAATGAAACAAAGAACTCCCTAAAATGTAAAAGAAATATTATTTTCTTCAATATTTATAGGAATGTATGAAATCTGATGGGTTAGGATTCAACTATTTGCCTAGGTCCTCGTGAATATTGTGGCAACCACCTACAAAAATTTTATTTTAACCCCTCATTTTTAATGTCTTTATTTTTAAGGTGTCATACAAGTGAGTTTTCCCAACTTAAAATGTCTATGTAAACCTTGACAGAAGTGTTCCTTTGTTCATGTGCTTTACTTAGCCTAATTTTCTCTCCAAGAGTTATCATTTTCAATTTGCTACTTTACATTATAAACATGTTAACTAATGATTAACATTCTAATTATTGATTAACACAATACCTGCAACTTGTCAAACCGAACAGCAGAAAACTTTTAGAACCACTGGACCCGAAGCACACATTACAAGAACTGTGGAAAGATCGCTCTTTGCTTCTGTCCTTCCTTCTCACGGACTTGTGAAGATCAGTGCTATTACATATGAGTGGCTTTTCCACAAGTAGTATGGAAAACAATGTGCAGATGAAGGTAGCTGAGAAAGCAAATAGACATGCACAGCTTTGTCTCATGATACGTCACTGCACATACAATTCAATATTCAATTTTTAAACAATATTTGTTTTCTGTTTTATCCACAATTTTTAATACCATCATACTAAAAATCCATTCTGTTTCCACTTTAGGCAGGTTTCTGGGTTATCCAGTATACTTTGCATTGGAAAATAATCTGTTCTGAGACTTTTTTCAGTGAAGGCAGGTTTCCACCTTAGACAGGTTTAACTGTACATTGAGTGAATGACCTACATTCAGTGAATATACCTAGATACATTTTTGCTGCCAATTTTCTGTATTGTCCTGTCTTGGGAGTTTGAAGTTTATTTTGTTCAGAATGGTAAAAATGTTAAGCTTTAAACACCATTTCAAATTTTGGAAAAAGGCTTCATTGGTTTTCTTTAACGTAAAGTAGAATGCCTATGTGGTCAGTGTTGAACTTCATATATTTTTGTATATTTTTTTCAAAAGCTGTACAATATAATTTTATAAAGTTTTTATGGTAATGTTAAAATAAATAATGGATAAAAGACGGATGAATATGTAAACAGTTGTAGAATAATGTGTTCATGAAAAGTAGACATTTTTAATTTTCTTTTTCTTGACTGACTATTTTTACTTTTTCTATGTATACTATAGTATAAGGTGAGTGAATATTGAATTCACCTTGACAATATGATATTGAATTTTTAGTCATAAAAATCTGTCTTCAAGTTTCTTTTGAGTTGTAACTTCACACATGACAGGATTGATTTTAGGTCCTGGTTTTGGATAAGATTTGTGCAGATGGTAGGGAGATGCATGCAATTTTGTACCCCAAAATCAGAATGTCTGTATCGATGGCAGATGTGTATATCTTGCATAACTCTGTCAGATTAGAAGCTTTTTAGCTGCAACTTGGAAGTAATATCTGTGGTAACATTCTGGAATTCTTTAAGATTTTTGATGGTATAGTAGTAAAGCTGCTGGACATTTTCAAAATTTTCAGGAAAATGGCTTCAAGTTTTTTTGAACAGAAGAAAGTGTTTTCAGAAATATGTTATAGTTTTAATTTTCATTAAAAATCTCGGAAATTTTGAACATTCCAAAAGTTCAAATTTATTTTCAAACCAGTCCTACAGCTCCATGAGTAAAGCTAGAAATTTCTTTCTCAATGCAATTTATCTCCCATTTTGAGATCTTTGAATGATGAGATGCACTTTTAAACCTTTATAACTATTGGCAATAATAATAAAGAGGAGGAAATTTTTTATACACTGCATTTTCCCACTAGTTACTTCAATTTTCATATTTTGAATTAAAAAATAATATTTTTTCAAGTTTGTTCAAATGGTTTAGTTCTAAGTCCAAATGTAGCTAACTTTTCATTAATTTAATTCATTAATTCATGTATTTTTAATAGCATGCTATTAAAATTTTATTATGTAATTTCAATTGTTTCTGAGAAAAAGTATCATAATTGTATTCTGAATTGGTTAGTTCTGAACAAATCTGCTGTGAAGAAAAGCATACCAAAACCATTTAAGAATTCAATTTTTTTAGGCAAATTAAAACGTTTATGTGATAAAAGACATCTATTAAAATATTCGTTGAAGTAACATGAAAATTATTATGTTTAGTAATTATTTTTCATTTCAAAGCACTTATAGGTGGAGTATCATAGACACTAGGATGATGTTTCCTTCAGAAACTTAACTTTCCTCTTAATATATACAAGTTTGAGATTTATTTTCCTTGATTTTTTTCTTTTTGAAAACTCTATTGGATCTGGTATCATGAAAACAATATTTTTTTAAACAATGGCAAGAAATGCTTCTAAGAGAATCATAATAATGGCAAAACCTATTTGAACACAATTTCATATGAATATTTAACCCAAATTTTACAAATCCAACAATACAAAACAAGAAAAAATTCCCTGTAAACAATGACAAATCAACCTCTAAACGCAATACATTTTATGACATCGGTTTTTATATTGCATATATGGTGTATTAAACAAATGAGAAACATGAACTGTCACACAACAATTATAAAAATGAAATTAACACAGCGTGTGAATATTTGAATAATTCTTTCAGCAAAATGGGCAGGGAATAACTAGGGACCAGATTTCAACGTATGTATGTTTTTTTCCCTGTAGATGGAAAGTAAGCTCACTCTGTCGTATAAACTAAAAAAACAAATTCTATGGAACCAAAATTTGGAAAGTTAGTTTATTTGAGAGTTTTATGAAAACGATAATTAACATATATCATTACTCATAAAACATAATTAACATAAGGGAAGTAATTTTGTTTTCTGTATTACCTTTATTTTACAAAAAATATTTATTTTTGGAAAAGAACTCTTTAATTCTTTGTAGTGTTTTTAGAGCTTCACTACAGCACCCCCAAGATTAAAACTATCATATCTTTGCTGGCATTGCTAGACATAACTGGTGCTACAGAATGGCTCAGACTTTATTGCACTAGTTAGTTTTCTGATCTCATTACTGTGGGCTAGCTTTTTGGTATTACTACACCCTCTTCCAAGCTGCTACCTATCAGTGCCTAAAATAATTTTTAATATTTTCTCAGTTTTTTGACCCCCGATCAGAAAACTTAAAAACTATTATAGAACAGTAAAACAGGTCCTAAATGCAAATTACTTTTAGTGCTTCACCTTTACTCATAATAGTGTATAGTGAGAGAAAACTAAAATCTGGAGCCCAGGAAAACTTGTGCACCTGCATACATCATATCTGACTTGTCATACACAATTTAAATTGTATGCGTGTCTCAATAAATATTATCATTATATATAATAATAATAATAATAATAATAATAATAATAATTATTATTATTATTATTATTATCATTATTATTATTTAATTTTCATTAAACAATGTATGAGATGTTCTAGAGAAAATCTCCTTGAAGCTTTTTTGAAAACGTGTAATTTTGATCTTATTTTCACAGAAAACTAGTTTTCAAGGAACTTCATACGAAATCATTTGAATCATTGCGCTCATTGAGCCAGTTCTGATTGAATGGGGAAGAATCATTTTGGCAAAATTCCTATAAATAGTTCAACACCACTGACAGGCATTGTGAAAAAACAATCCTTTGTCAGTATTGGGACCCCCAAATGTGTTTTAAAAATATCGAAATCGATTTTCCGCAGCATTAGGCTACACTATGTTCTCTGCGCTACGAATATTACTACAAATATACCTATGTATACGAGAAAGTACTAATGTAATGGGTGCATGATCGACATCACATGTATTCGGGTGATTTTGTGATGATTAGAATTATCAAAAAATATCATTTGAGAACTTTCGAAACTTATTCCAAATTTTTTCATAAAACTTTTTCTTCAAAAAAAAAAAAAAAAATCATTTCCAGGACATAATGGAAACGAAACCAAGTAGTGTAGAGAACCCTTTCTTTATGACTTTTGCAATATTTTAATTAAGATTTCATAATTCAGAATTTTGAAATGACCATGTTAAAATTACAGAATGTGGGGGCAGTAACAAAATTGGTGTGCTTTTTGCAGTGATTCCTTCCTTATAAAACTCTTCCCCAATTATCCATGTAAAGCTCTCAAGTAAGTGTTACTTTATCTTATATCAAAAATTCAATGAGAAAAGAGGGAAGTGTAATGCTAGACCATAGCCTTATATTTTCTTTAGGCATACTTTTGGGCTATGACTAAACTCTCTTTAACTTCATTACATGGAGAGTCAATGGAAGAGTCGCTTCAGAAAGAGTTATGAAGAGTCACTAAAAGAAAATGGGTTTGTGGTTGACCTTACGAAAAGAGGTCTCCATAATTATTGTTATAGAATGAGGACCCTCTCCCGACATATACATTGACACATTATTTTTTAGTTTAAGATTAAAAATGCCTCCAACAGTTGACTTATAATTTATTATTGTATTATTGACAAACCTTTCAAAATAAATTAATAATACTTTAAATTGGTAATTTAGTCATTTTGAGGTTCCTTTTTTGTAATGGAGTATGATATATATATTAAACAGGATATATCATTTAATATATGTGCACAACATATCTGCAGTACACTATCGTTATTCTTAAAATAATATAAAAAGTTTGTGTTAATACATTCGACAACAGTTATAAGGAACTTCTGGGGACTAACATTTTTGGTTTACTATATTAGAGGTTCACTGTATCTGAAGATGTCAAAATTAAATAGAATTTCTCCACAATGATTGATTTTATTAATACAGGGGTACAACAAAATACATTAATAGCACAAACTGAAAAATTTAATATCTTTATTTGTCCTTAAAAAAATCAGTTATTTTTATTTGTTTGCTTTGTATATTTTTCATTAGTAATTTCTCAAGATCCTCCAACAGAGTTTCTCTCCATACTTGATTCTGCATTGTCCACTGTCTCTAAGTGTCGTAATGCAGTCTTGACACCCTTCAGTGCCTCTTGCGCTGTTGGACCCACTCTTCAAAGCCCCTTTTTCTCGCCTAATAACATATGAGATCCTTTTGGTAGCAGGATGGTGCAAGCAGCTAATGAAACTGATTGCTTTCTGTGCTGCATTTTGAGTATCACCAGGCTGTAGAGCTGTGGCAGTCGTGTGCTTCCTGTCGCCTATACAGAACACAACCGCCATTGTCCCTGAATATCAAGTAATCTGAAGCATGAGGTTGCGTGTCGCCGCCGCCATTTGCAGCCCACACCCGACATGGCATTTGTTTTTGCAATGAAACTGATTGTGAGTGGCATGAGGTCATCAGTAAGGTCCCCATTCTGGGTTCATTACTTTTACCTCAAGGGAAACTTCTTTGATTATGACCTTCTGCGAATATCTTTTTCAAGCTGCCTAGTATTGGAATTTGGGGAAGTGAGGCGATATATTCTTTTCCGGGAGGGAATTCATTTCAGGTCGTTATATTTCCTATAACTGAGGTTCAGGTTCACTGTAACTGAATTTTCTTATGCTTATTTGTAATGTAAGAGAAATGGTACCAGTGATCTAAGTTCACTATAACCCAGGGTTTGCTATATCTGAGTTCACTATAACCGAGTCGACTGTTCACTGATCTCATCACAAATATTCTATCTAGTTTGGCTTGAAGGTTGAGAGTCTCATGTCAAAAAAATCCACCTTGTGAAATGTATGGTTGAGTTTATGTAGTAAGTCCAAAAGAATTATTTTTAGTTTAAAAATATGTTTTTAAACTTTTGCATTATAAAATTCTCTATCAATTCCAAAATATTACTTTTAAACTAATGGTGGCCTTTTCAGTTGCCAATATGCACAAATTTAACTGTTTTTATTCATAATATTCTCTAGGTAGTTTTTGGAAAAGTCCTTTCTGCTGTACTTTCTGTTACAGGGATTGTCAAAAATAAAATCAAGAGCCCTACAAACATCTATATATTTTGTTGACAAAATGTTCTATTAGAAATAAATTTGCAATTTCTTTTACTGTTATGTTTTGAAATCTTATTTCTAACAAATGCACAAAGACCGTGCATGTGTTGGTAGTCTACAGTGTTATTGGTATTATATTTTTGAACAAGTGGTGAATGTTAACAGATTTCCCTGAGCTTGATAATATGTCTGTGGCTGAATACCTCTGAACATAGTTATCATGTCTTTTATATTAACAAATCTTTCTTTTAATTTATTTTCTGCAATGTCTAAACATTCATAACCGACATTTACTTGAAATATATTTTTACTATCAATAAATCTTTTATCTTCTTTAAATTTGTAAATGTTGCTTTGTTCAGGGTCAGATCCAATCATTTGGGGGGGCAGGGGAGGGGCATGATAGATTTTTGTTAAATAATATACATATTCGGTATTACATTGTATGTTATGTTAGTAGTGTTTATATGATTCTAACAATATTGTTTTTTAAATTTTTTTCTTTGTGTATACATTAACTTGAACAAAACCTATCTATCAACTTTTTCTGATATCTAGGATACTGATGTTAGTATGATTCCTAGAAGAATTGAGTACTTCTCGGTTTGTTGAAATCCTTTTCTCTAAAGGCCATGTGATGACAAAAGCTATATATTTTATTATTTTAAATATTTAATAAGTGTTCTCTCGTATTAAAATCTAAAACATATCCTGTACTCAAACTGTAAATTAATAGACAACTGCCATAAACATTTGAAATGCATTGTTTTATTCCTTTGTATAAAAAATTAAAATTATTTTTGTTCAATACATTGAAGGGCCCCTGAACCAGGACCTCTCTTTGATGGACCCAGTTAGATGTTATGTTACTGTGAAACGTTTTTAGTATTTTTTCCAAATGACAAAAAAATATTCCCATTTTCTGTAATTTTTTAAACATTAATGTTTCGAAATCTTACTTTTTTTATATAAATGTATTTTAAAGATAACAGGTAAAAAATGAGATGTTGTTATTGCCTAGACAAAAGTTTGGAATGATTAACAGTTGTTTTTGATTGTTTTTTTTTAACAGCTTTATCTGTTCAATCCACTGATTATACAGAAATTTGCATGACTTATAACTATAACTGAGTTAGGGCATAGGCAGGCGGAGAGTTCATTTAGTCGAAGCTCCATCTTACTTTTGTACTGTTCTCTTAATTTAGTGTTTAGATTTTTTTTTTAATATATATTTTCAAATTGTGACATTCTATTGTTTAATTTGATGTTTGTATGTTTAATAATTATTTCTATTTGATTTGCATTCTATTGAAGTGTTTATGGTGAGAATAATTTATCCTTGGGTTATCTTGAAATAATTTTAATGACTTTTCCTGACAGTCCTAGATCAAAATTTTTAACACATTCTGCTTTCAGTAGTTCATCAAAAAATTTTACTGATAGTCTTCTAATGTATGTATTTAGGCTTTCTGTTTTCAGTTCATTTCTAATTTGTCTATTTGACACAAACCATAGTACTTTAATTGTACGACTTAAAAATTTATTTTGCACTACTTGGATTTTCTCTAAGTTACTTTTTGCGGCCCCACCCCATACAGGGCAAGCCTAAGCGATGGTCTAACAATTGATTTCAATAAACTTATCCCACTTTCTATGTTTAGTCTCTCCTTGCATGTGCTCGCACATTTTACTTTCAATTTTATTTGCAATGCTAAAGAAACCAAAACATTTTGAATATTTATTTAGAAGCGACCTTCTTCGGAATATCATCCAGATTATTATATTTGTAATCTAGATGAGGCCTTTTTGATCTACAAAATATTTCAGACCTAGATGAAGGACTACTAGCATACTGAACAAATAAATTATTAAAAAATAAAGTTTTACAATTTTGTGAATTTATAGGCTCCTCGATAATTGTTTTCCATTAATGACCAACATTAAAAGTTTTCTCATTTTACCAATGTTCGTCTAAATTCCACCCAACTAGAAAAAAGTAACGAGAAACGTAAAACCTCATGCACAATAAGTAGTAATACATAATTGAAGAGCTAAAGCAACATCTATTGCTCATGATTTTTTATTAAGGAACTGTCTAAGAGTTCTATATTGACGTTGCCTTGGCGATATGCTGCTTAAAAAAATACCGTTTTTTTTCTTTAAGGCGGGTTTCGTATCAACCCATGATGTAAATAACACATTATTGTCGAGATATTAAAAACAGAGTATTTAAATTTCTGCGCTTAAGTAGTCATCAAAACGTCCGAGTTGCAGCGCCACCGGTCGCGCGGCCGCGTCAAATACCTCAGCCAGAATGCCCGCGAGAAGGGCAGTGTCTCTTCTGCCGCCGACGACATCGCTATATGGTAAGATTCGCGTGCTTTTTGTCGGACTTTCTGGAATTGCTGGAAGATATTGGAAACTATTCTCTCGTCACAAAAAGTTATTTTTTTGTAATAAGAAAGAAAAAAATATTTAACATCATTTTCACTTTTCGTTGAGGTTTCAGTGAAACTTTCTAAGTTGGCAAGGAAAATTTTACTTTTTCTTGCAGTATGTACAGCGTACTAATTTGCCACTCAGGTGTTAGTCTCACGGTTTTGTAGTGAAAATATAACTACTTTACAATAGTTATACTATACACTTGCATAATAGTTTTCAAGATCAATTATCACAAGTTGTGTGTTTTTTTTTTTAAAGTCTTTTAAAATGTATATTGGAGATAATTAGGTTTTAAATTTAAGCTTGACGAAACAGTTTCTTGTACCTTCGACGTTTCTTATATTGCTGAAACTGTAGAAATGCGATTCAAATTTTTGATGGATCTTTATCTCAGAAAGTTTGTCATTAATTGTATTGAGTATTAAAATTATAATTTCATAATATAATTATCTTGATTATACAATTGCGGAAAAACATTGAATATTTTTGTGCGTGGCAAATTCGTGGCAGATTTTCTAAAGCCCGGTATACACGGCGAAGAAACGAGAAAATTTCCACCATAATCAAATCTAACCCTTAGAGCAGGGGTGTCTAACATGCAAGGTCTCCGGGGCCACAATTGAAATTAATATGGTTGCGGGCCATATTTTCATTTCTAGGGCGATCCACACCTGACTTCCCCGTAGTGTTGATTTCGGCAGTTAGTCTGGCTGCTCTGAAACGGGAAGGGGGTGGGGGTGGAACCATGCGTAAGGCTGTGAAAAACATTGGAATGATTTTGAATGTACAAGAAATGAAAAGTCCGTAAATGTAAACAACCTATTTTTACATTGAAGGGGGTGTTGGCCTTGACGGGGTGCGTGCGCTTGGTGTACAATGTGTTCACCCGGGATGAATGAAAGAGACTTTCACTTTTCAGTACTAACCTTTCGCGGACCACAGTAAATACCAGTCAGACAGCCTGACGTAGAGATTCTGAGAACATTTTATAAGTGAAGTCAACTGTATGATTTTGTTATTATTATAACAATTCTAAAATAACTAGACTTTTAAGGAAAGTAAACTCCTATAATAAAGAAAAAAAGTCATTTTAATAGAGATTAGTTGTTTGTATTGACTTCACAACGTGACATTCACTCGCCTTTCTCCCAATTTCAAAATATTTAGCGATACATTTAGGATATTTGCTTCTATTACCTGATTCCCCGTACGCCTACAATTGCTGGATACAGATGTTAGACATCCGTTACGGTAACACAATTGTAATTAATGACTATTACATATAAAAACTATGTTCACTTGAAAGCGGAGAGAAATGATCGAGAAAGTGATGTACGGTGAAAAGAATCCCTTTGCGAGGAAATAGGTTGAGGAAGCGCCACGCAAGAGGTAGGGAAAAGGGAAAGGTCACCTTTAGTAAGTGTACATGCTGAGGGAATGAGTAAAAGAGAATAACAGCAGTGAATAATAACAATAGCTGAAGTTGAAAAAATACTTAAATTATATTTAATCTGCGTATTGCATTTGTTAGTGTAACAAATTCATTAATAATTTTGCGATAAATGGATTAGAAATTTTTTAAAGGTTAAAAATTAAAAAAATTTGTATATATTTACATGAGATGTAATGTGTATAAGCATATATTCAAGATTTTTTTCCAAAATGTGAATGTTTCGTTTTGTCACTGGTTCTATATTCCTATGTTATTTAAGAGGAATATGTTTAATATTGATTGAGTAAAATCTGATGAAGAAATTGCCATAGACCTTTGATCTAAGGTTTTTTCGAAAATATTATTTGTATGTGAAAATAAATTTGTTTGCCAAGTTTTCTCAGTTCTATTAAAAAAACATAAAAAACTGACCAAATCCAAAATCTGAGATGGACACCGAAGGTTTCCTAAAATTTGTCCAACTAAGAAAGGAATTCAACATTGTAGGTTCTTGAATACATTAAAATGTACGAAATTCGTTTTCTTCGACAAATGTAGGGAAAATTGTAAAAGTTATTTCGTTACGTAACACAATTTTCCTTCTATCTGCAATTTTGTTTCCATCCCTTTATGATCATTGTATCGTCGTTGTGAGTGTTGAAGTTTCGCTTAAAATTTTTATTAATTTACATTTTTGTTGAGATAGTAACAAATTCCGGTAATTAGTGATCAATGGAGGATATCTCGATTTTATAGAATGTTTTATCTAACTGTACTAATTTTTTGTAAGTAGCTAGAAATATTTACTTTTACCACTGTCGTGAACGGCCTAGAAATTGTACTCGTATTTGTGATGGTTGCGTAAAGTTCTTATATTGCACGTAGGTATACTAGTATTATTTCAATCAACTCTTCTAAAACTCTCACCACTGCTACAATAACAGCATTCAGCCAATTTACTAATATCTACGGGTACGTTTACACGTACATACATGTATCGGTACAAATATCACATGGGTCGCAATCCGGGTACTTGTATGAGCCTTTATTGTTTTCTTCTTATTTGTTTACAATTCCGTTTACATTCACGATTTCTATCTAGTTCCTTTCTTCGTTCTGTTAGTGTTAGCGTTTAGGGAAATATGAGAAATTCAGGATTACGAGAATTACCTGAGTTATTTATTTACCCCCCCCCAAAAAAAAAAGTAGTGGAGCTTCAAGAGCACGTACTTGCAACAGTTACTAATATTATTATTTACCCTTTCTACCCTACAAACATTTCAGTCATCACTCGAAAAATGCAAACGAAATAATCCATAATTACGCGAATAGTACTAATATTTTGTAAAAATCAGAAAATGGTGTAAAAACTTAATTTTGGAAAATAGATTGCTTTAAGAAATAAATTGTTAGCTTCATCAATATGTAGAACAGGTTCGAAAAAAATGAACGTTGTCACCATATACTAACTCAAAATTACGCGCAAACAACTCTTACTCACAAAAAAGTTTAAAGAATAATTTAAAGATCTTACATTGAGGAATGGTTTATTATAGAAAAAAATGTCTATATCTTCATTATTGAAAGTTAAGTACATGTATTAAAAAAGTTCTTTTGCAATTTTTGAAACTCCAGATTTTTATGGAAATTTAACCTTTCTGTATTATTAAGCAAAAGTTGCTGTTTTGAACCAAAAATATGTGAAAGAAAAAGCTTGGATCTGTGTCTGAGAAAATATCGTTTTCTCATTTTTTAAATTTCACTTTTCATTGAAAGTTACGTAAAAACTGCTCATTTTGAACAAAATGTACACGACATTAAGTCAAGGTCTAATTTTGCGGAAGATATTTCATTTACAAAAACTTCTCTATCGTGAATAATGCCTAGAATACTTGTATAAAACTTTAAATTTTCGATAATTTCAATGAGAATCGGATCTGGGCCATTTTCAGAAGCCCCATGTTCTGAAGTGTATTCGAGCAGCATCTTTTTTAAAATTGGAGGCATTTTTTAAAAAATTTCAAAAATGTCGTGAAGCTTCATGTAAAGTACACCCCAGAATTAAAATTAACGTTTCAAATTCATGGGACTGCGACATCAATCGGATCGTTGGAGAATATCAATTTTGGTGAAAATCCTGGCGCTAGTATTGTTCACTGAGAAAGAACAGAGTTCGTTTTCGAAAAACAAGAAAGAAACAAAAACAACACTCTTCTGGTATCAGTCACACTGGAATCGCGTTTTTCCTTCAATATTTCGACGTCGGTTTTTGCAGCATGACGTAATCTTCTTTGTTCTACGCATACGAGAAAGTAAAATATTCTAACTGCCGACGATGCGCTGGTTGAACGATTTGTTTTCTTTTGGGCGCGCGTTAAAAGACTGTTTTTAATTGCTGTTCACTGCCCGCATAAACTGGTTCTTATCCACGTGGAATGCCGCCAATCTGATAGCCAAAACGGCCAATATACGTAATAAGTAACGGCGCAAGGAAAGAGCAAATACGTGACGGCCTTGGAATCGCTTCGCCATTGCGTTGTCAAGATGCCTGACAAGATGTTGTTAATGCGCCAGAAATATATTTTTTAGCAGATTCAACAAGGTCTACGAAAGGAATTTACATCGTCCTGCGGTTTCCCGCCTCCAGGCATCTCTCCTAGCTGGTCACCACCCCATTCGGGATAAGCTCCAGGCTGATCTCCCGCCATGATCGTGAAGTGTTGGGTAATGTGAGAGGGGGGCAAGGATGAGAAAGGAAAGATCGCACACGACTCCATTGTTAAGGTTCTACACCGGCTTACGCCTAATATTAATCAAGGAAGAGCATTAGAGGATGTAATCTTACCACCGGGAGCGGTAGCTCAGTGCTCACTGATGTCACTGCAGCGCCTCTGACCGGGAGGTCCTAGGTTCGAGTCCTGAGGAGGCGGGACTAGCTTTTCAGCTAGGTCGAATTCAGTCGCTGTCTGGTGGAGAATTCTAGCGGCCGGCGCTCTGATCGGTAGTTTTCCGTGGTTTCTCCGATCAACACCAGGCGAATTCCGGGCCAGTACCCTAACAAACGGGCCACGGATCGCGCGCGATCTTTCCTTCCTCTTTCTTGTCCTATCCTCTCCCCTCACGCGCGCGCGCGCGCACACACACACACACACACACACACACACACTAACATGCACTACACTACCACATATTCCGGAAGATCGGTCGGGAACTTAGAGCTTGTTCCGGCTGGGGCAGTGCCTCGCTGGTGGGAGAGTCCTGGATAGGAGGAAACCCCACTGACCGACGGTAGATCAACGCCGGATCTCGCCATCCAGCGGGGGAAGATCACCGCCATGTCCCGAGAAAAAACATACACTACTTTTACGAGACTAAAGACCAAAGCAGGTGACGCCCGGAAACCCGAAAAATCAATCGCGTAATCTTACCGTGTGGGCTGACAGAAGTCATGAGAAAACTGATAGAACGTTCTCTTATTCCATTCCAAGTCGACACAAGTCCGGTACATGTATATGCACTACGCTACCAGTCTTGTAAGGAACTTAGACCATGTCCCGGTTGGGGCGGTATCGCGCTGGGGAAACTACCGGAAAGCGCATATCCCCGCAAGTTGAAAGGTAGGTCGGCCACTCACCCACATTTCCCATTCAACGGGGAAAGGAACACGGTCGCCTCACGGGATAAATACATTCACTATACTAACGGGACTAATGACCATAACAGTTGTCGCAACCATCATACCTATGAATCCACCTTTGATTGAGTAATGAGTAGACCTCACTACGTTAATGTTGCGTGCTCAACGTGTTTGGGTGTAAAATCTCCATCTCGGGTCTTTGTCCATTTTCTCTGATCCATTGAGCAAATGCTGAGATGGCAGTGATGAGCTTAGCGTGAGTTTCTATTTAGTTAGCAATGTAGAAAAATCAAAACTGCAGTTCGTTTACCGTTCAAAATAATTTTTCTATAACCCGTAAACGAAAATATCTAGTTTTTGAAATGTTAACCTCTCGCTTTTTTAAAATTATTATTATTATTATTATTATTATTATTATTATTATTATTAATTATTATTATTATTAAATTATTAAAATTATTATCATCATCATCCTACGTTTTCTCAGCTATTTTTGCTAGTAAAAATGCTCACCTTCCCCAGAGTTGTTTTGGGGACAGGTTCGGTTACAGAAGAACAACTTCATCTTATATCTGGTCTTTCTTACGATATGGGTTGTTTGCAACAAAACTGCGCGCTGTCCCTTGTTCAGAACGTTTTTGGGTAGTTTAAGTTCTGTTAAGTTTTAAGGAAATTTTTACTGACCAGGCCTTCCGCCGATATCACGAGTGGGTATGTTTTGGTAGCATTTAATTTCCAAACATGTTTTAGTTCATAAGATAAGTTTCATATTTCGAAATTTTTCTATATCTTTCTATTTGATGTTGTGGGATAATGTAATAAAGATAAAATGAAAGATTATCAAGTAATCTATTACATAAAACGAAGATCCTAAAATGTATGAACTGCATAAAATTCCTTATTTTGGCATATTGAATCAACCGAATTTTTTAACTTCTTTTGGACCTGGGAAACGTCGTTGTAGTATGTAGAGGATTGTCGACACTAGCTTTTCAGCTAGGTCGAACTCAGTCGCTGTCTGGAGAAGAATTCTAGCGGCCGGCTGGTCTGATCGCTATTTTTCCGTGGTTTTCTCCGATCAACATCAATAGTACCCTACCAAACGGACCACTGACCGCGCGGGATCTGGCCTTCCTCTTTCTTGGCCTATCCTCTCCCCTTACACACACACACACACACACACACACACACACACACACTTACACACACTTACACTAACATGCATTACACTACCACATATTCCCGGAGACCGGGCGGGAGCTTAGAGCTTGTCCCGTCTGGGGCGATGCCCCGCTGGTGGGGGAGTCCTGGTTAGGAGAAAACCCCGCTAGCCGACGGTAGGTGGGCGCCGGATCTCGCCATCCAACGGGGGAAGATCACCGCCATCTCCCGACAAAACATGCACTACACTAACGGGACTAATAACCAAAGCAGTTGACGCGCCCGGAAACACTAAAAATCAATCAAACCCCAGGGTGAAAGGCGTACATCGGTAAGGAAGAAGTTCAGAAAACAAAGACGGAGGGCATTTTATGCAATATTTCATGTTCTTCATGTATTAATGAACAAGTAATAATTGTTCCCTGGAGTTATTTTTACACTCTAGAGAAAATAATTCAAGATATTTCTATTCAAACTTTAAGTGAAGCAAAATAACTTCGACGGAGAATAAAATGTTTTACTCGATCTAAGAAAGCCCTTCAATATTATTTTGGCCCTAAAATATTTCATTAGACGGGTTTGTTATACATTTTAAAGTTCTTGTGGTAGGTACCAATTAACAACAAGAAGTTAAAGGATTTACTGAAACTGAGATCTTATGTAGTTGGCTATGATCAATCTTTTATCACATTTTGCATCGGTCAATCAAATCAAAGATGGTGAAGGTGATTGTGGTATTGCTCTGCAAGTCTGATTTTTCAAGATTTTTGTGTAAAAAAAATTTGAATTTTCTAAAATCATATCGTGTACTTGTAAATAATAAAAAGCAACACTCATGATTTCATTAAAAATAATAATTATCTATTAAATTACAAATTAAAACAAGTTTCTGATCTTTTATTGCAGAAACCCGTAAGTGCACCAATTTTAAACAATTAAAAAAATGTGATCGGTAAAAATAAATATTTACGCGGAAAATATTGATTTATCAACTATTTAAAATTTAAAAAAAAATGAAATCAGAAAAACCAAACCTGCATTGCAAGGACAATTTTTCTTAGTTTTCTGGGAATCAAGAATTTCGCGTTTGACGGGTTTCTGAAATAAAAGATTCAATTGCATCACACCAAGACCAAATACAATCCAACCAAACAACTTGAGTCTTGAAAATGGCGTAATGGCCAATGGCGGCAGATTAGCGTTTATTCTATTAATTTTAAGTTATTATTAAAATTTAGTATTTATCGGAGGGTTGTCCAACTGGCGTCCCGCGGGCCGCATGCACCCGCGGATTATGGTCGCTCACGAAAGGTTATTACTTCAAATGTGAAAGTTCCTTGCATCCATATCAAGTGAGGACATTCCGCGCCCTGTTGGGGGGTCAACAACCTCCTAATGCAAACATAGGTGAAGTTTCGATTTAAGGATATTTTTCTAGTAGATTCAGAAATTCAAAATCATCTCAATGTGTTTCACTGCATATGGACGACCTGTTATCGCGCCATGGTTTCACTCTCCCCCCCCCCGTTTCAGAGCAGGCGGGTGAACTGCCAGATCAACAATACGAGATCACGTGTGGATCACCCGAATAATGTAAATTTTACCTGCAACCGAATTAAAGGTTTTAGTTGAGATCTTACAAGTTGGACACCCCTGATTTACCCCCAAAAACGTGTTAATAAGACCACGTGATGGGCCCTCTACCTTTCTTTTAAAGCAAAAGTCACGAAATTTGGTTGACGAGAGTGCTCAAATTTCTTTTTAAAAGTAAACACTTAGTATTTTTAAATAAGAGTATACTGATAATTGACAATAGTAAAAGATTATATTAGTTTCACATCGTAGTATACAGATAAGTGTTTTAGAAATATTCCTCATTTAGAGCATCCTACTTACGTGTTTGAACATTTTTAAGACTACTAGTAAACCCTTGCGAACACATAGCACAAAAGAAAGTCCTGAAGAAAAGTTACAACAGTTATGAACTACATAAGCACTATTGGAAAGTACTACAAAAAAGAGCTATTGGGAATACCGACACCTCCCCCCCCCCCACACACACACAAAGTTCAGATCGTAAGGGACTTGTTTCTGGATTAATGCAATCACTAGTCCTGTGAATGCATATATAAACATGTTTCTGATATATAATGGAAATGTTTTATATTTAACAAGATTTGCAATAGTCTTAAAAAGCTTAAAAAGTAATCTCACGTATTTAGAAGGATTGATAAATTTTTATAAAAGGGACCGTATGCGTGCTCAAAAGGGGAGAAGGGAGGCCCTGGCCAAAATTTTGAGAGACCCCCGCCGGACCGGTTTTAAGGGTAGGAAAGGTGGGCGGCGGCCCAGAATCTCCCCCCAACCCACCACCACCACCAAGAAGGGGCCCCCGACCAATACAACACGGAGAAAAATTGTGGGTTTTAACTTAAGTCCTGCGATGTAAATCAAAGTCATGTATTTTTTGTTATTTAAATTTCATATTTCTATTCACGTATTTTAATTGCATTTGAACATTACAAAATTGTTATACATTTTATACTTTAATTTTATTTCTTATTAATTTATATTGTTGTGAATGTGGCCATCACGCGAATGTCCAACCCACCGAGGCTCAGTCATATTTATCGTGGGCAGGTGCACGTGACTTTTATCGGGGGGAGGGGGAATCAGCATTTTCATGCTGAATCAGTTTTTACACCCAGGGTAGTTAGCTCTGGGAGGTTTAATTATGACCTGTTTTTTCTGTGAAACAATAGCAATGCAATAAGGAAGCCCAAGATACTTTCCGTAATGTGGAAATATTTTGAAAATTATCTTATTTTAATGATATTTTTTTTCTGCTGAAATCGTTTTCAAAATTAATAATTTTAAACACAGATTACGAACGACATTAACTCGACAACGTCACAACGATCTCGCTATTGTAAGAAGCAATAACGACATTTCCAGAGAAATAAGTTTTGTCGGCGTGATTGACGATTTTGCGGCAAGGAAAGTGAGTAGAGTGTCTCTTTAACATATTGAAATGCATGTGCGAGGCATATTTTATGCGTGACAAAAATTAATAATTATAACACAGTTCAATGTACGTGTAATATGGATATCGAAAACTAATAAATGTAAGTAGTTTTAAAGCGTTTTGATGTTTTTCCATTTCCCTTCAATCCCCCACCAAAGGGGCCCCCACCACGGTAAATCAGGCCCTGGGGGCCCCGTAGTCCAAAGTAATAAAACATTTTATTTCCTTAAATAAGATAAAGTTTTGATTTGTCCCTTTCCCAAGCTCACAATTTGGGAAATCGAAACATGATATTTGGGGGAAAAGGCTCTCCAAACCATCTAGCAACCCTGTACATTTTTTAACATAAAAATAATTGTATTTGTAATTAATTGAATCATTAAAATTATTTCCTTCATTATACTTTTATTTATTTGCAAGTAAAATGAGTTATTTGTAAATAAAACGGTTTAAAAGAGAAGAGGGCCCAGGGGGACAGACGCGCAGAATTGTAGTGGCCTCGTGTTTTAGACTGCGCATACATATGATCGGGACACGTATTAAACGATTGCTGGTCATCGCTTATATAATTCACTAATAATAGCATGCACAACCCGTCAATCTTCCAATTTAAATTGCTATCTTCGCTTCGCAACTATAACGTCAGTGTGTAAGAATATCCGTAAAGAATAATCTCACACGCTCGCTCTCGACAGATTGCAACTCCCAAAACAAACATACTCCCAAAAAAGACCATGCAATTGCAGTTCGTCTTGAAAATGATATAATGAAGAAATGACGGCAGATATACGTCAATGCTATTAATTTTAAAAGATTATTAATATTTAATATTTTTGCTATAAAACCAGTTAGTGTGACCCAGTTACAGCAGAGTAGTAGTTAATTCATCTAAAGCCGACTATCTTTCGTAAAAGAGAATCTCGGAATTATGGTTGAGTAGAAAATGTGTGTGCATGTATATATATATATATATATATATATATATATATATATATATATATATATATAAACGTTATGGGGGCATCCCCACCTCCCGGATCTCTCTCGGTGCCGGTTCGCCAATTACTGTGATTGCGAAATGCCGACCTTCGCGAACTCCGAAGAAAATTACACCAAAATTGAACGCTTGTTCAGACATACATGCAAAATTATCCTCGCATGACCACATCCTATCAATTTTTTTTACTCTTGAAGTTTGTGAGAGCGACAGCCCGCTACATTCATGTACAGACGTCCTTGCATCATGATGTTATTCACCACCCACACAGGGCCGGGTTAATATCTTAAAGGACCAAAGTTCGACCGATCTATGGGAATCCCTAATAATATTGATAATTTAATATATAATATCAAATGAAATTCAACCATGACCTTTGGAATTTAAGAAAGTTAGTATTAAAATTATTAATACATAATATATCTAATATTCTACTAATATTACACTGTGTTACAAGTTTTTTTTCAAGTGAAAAAGTGTGTTCTTTAATGATTTTTGCATCCTAAATTCAAATTTGAGGTTGAAAATTGCATATTAGGGATATACAGATTCAGAAACATTCTGTCGTAGTTTCGTATTAGGTATCTAGTAAAGAGTAATGTATTTGTAGTAAAGTAGGCTACACTGAATTTGTGCTAAATATTCTGCTACTAACTACTTTGTTTTTTTGCAACAGCAACGAGTGTTGTATGTGTCATCTGTAACATGTCTAATAATGCAAGTAAATGTTAGTGCAAACTCACAAATTAAAAACAAAATAACTCATAAACTATCTCTGATAGAAAAAAATCTAAACACAGATCTGAATTCAGCTTAAAAATGTCTGTAAGAATAACATGCTTTTTATCCACAAAAAAGAAAAAAAAAATTTTTGTGACAGTGTTATTCAAAATAATATTCATGCACATTTTCAGGGTGGAAAAATATTTTATTGAGCCTTTAAAACGCAAAATATCACGTTCTACGCGTAATGAAGATAGTCTATAGGTTCTCCCTAAGCATAGTTTCTCTTACAGGATTTTTTTCAGTTGAGAAAATGAACGTTTTACTGAGCAATTAGTGATCACGATAGCAAAATATCCATCACAATTAGCACGCTTGAATGGCGTCTTCAATAATATTGTAGGGGAATGGATGAGTTATTTTTATATGTTATCTTATCAAAAAACTTACAAAGTGGAAATGGGAAAGTCTTTGCCGGATAAGGTGACGAACAATCATCCCAAGTCCATTTTTAATTTACGCAGGTCATGTGAATTAAGTTTCATTGAAAGTGCTTTCTTTTGTTAAAGAATTAAGAATACCAACCTCGTTTTTACCAGAATAATGGTAAAACATGGGATGTTCCAGTTTTCATTCTATTTTTCCTAATCTTTGCTCAAATTAACACATGATAGAAATGCACACCAACAGTAATTTCCCAACCCAAATTTCGTGGATATTTAATGTTTTAAAATGTTAAAACATTACTATTTACTTTTCATAACACTGTTCTATCGACCTAACGTTATCAGAAGAACGAGTAGCCATTCTTAACGGACGACGTCTTCTTTTTTTCTTAAACGACGATTTTTCGTTTCAGCTTCCGTCGTTCCGGTCGATCACATCATCGTGAACTTCCCAATGTTGTCAAACTCGCCTTGATCATTGACATCAAGAATTGCATGGTGAAACACTCCTGGAAAGTATCTCAATTCCTCACTCCGACATCTACATCTATTTCTAGCTCTTCACTTAATTTGGAAAAACTTCGCATGCTAAAATGCACATGACAATTGTTTCTGTTACACATTCTTCCACGCGCCATAAATCCAGCGAATTGCCTTCTTGCAGTTTGAATTTACTTTCTTTGCAAAGTCCATCGTACACAAAGACTCTTAGAGTGATCTCAAACATTGAGAATCCACAGTGACTGAACAAAGTATATCTCCCATGTCAACCAGTACCGCTTTTCAATTAAGCCTCTGGTGTACACGTTTCAACCGAGTCGTAGGGAATGAAAGATACCAAGCCAGCCGAAAGATTGCCCTTCGCTGAACCTAGAAAGTAGTAATGTCCTAACCCTGTGTCTTCTCTCTTAAATGAGACTCCAAAAGGTCACTTTGGCCACGAGAAAAAATGTAATGAAAAATCAAAGTTGCGAGATAAACCAGTACAAGGCGAATTCTCAACTCCAAGTATTTTGGACTGAGAGAGAAGGGAGTCATGACACTGCACCTTCGGCAGTCTTCGAAATTTTGTTGACGTCCATGTGTCGCAAAGCGCCTGGAGAAGTCGATGAAGAATTTTATTGTAATAATAGTAATAATAATAATAATAATAATAATAATAATAATAATAATAATAATAATGATGATGATGATAATAATAATGATAATAATGATGATAATAATAATAATAATGATAATAATAATAATAATAATAATAATAATAATGTATTTTTCAACGAATGTAACAGCGAGCGGCAACACCGTTGCAGCGCCTGCAGCATCAATGACCAGGGAGTTGTAGAGTTCGAGACTCGACGGCGGTGAATTTTCCTTATTACGTACATAACTGGATCGAATTCAACTACTGTCTGGAGGAGAATTATAGCGGCCAGTTGCTTTGATCGGTAGTTTTCCGTGGTTCCTTTGATCAATACCAAGGGAATGTCGGAGTAGGGCTGTAACAAATGACTCATAGACCGCGCGCTAGGTTTCCTTCCTCGTCCTTGATCTCTCCTCTTCCCTTACACACAAACGCACTCATAAACACACACTTACACTGCACTGCAGCAAACCTACTTGTAGATCGGCGCTGGATCTTTTTCCGGAGGGGGATGAACACCGCCACCTTCTGAGATGTAACTATAGTAGACGCCGCCTAAGAATGAGCCAAAACGACAGTTCGCTCAACAAGTGAATATCCATTTAATTCAAAGAAGTATCCCTCCGCCGCGACAGCTGTTCAACCACGCCTCTTCGTGAAGTGTTTGGTTATGGCTCCCGTGAAGACATCACTATGCAGAAGTCTAAGAGTTCCGCTGAGTACGTACGAGCGAGTCCGAGAATATTGAAATTTAATGAATCATTTTCCCAAACCGAACTTCCTCTCTCTTCTCTGTGATACTCGCGCTGAAAACTAACACACCAGAAGCTATCGATTGCGGTATTTCAACGCGATACAATAGCGGCATTTTAGAGAGGATGATATAGAAAAATGGGTTGACAATGCTGAATTGTTTGTCTGGGATATTCCTTATCAAAAATATAGGAAAAATGAATAATTAAAGAAAAAAATTCAGTAATATGTACAAATATGTACTTTTGGGTAAAATATGTAAATATATGTACTTTCGGATAAAATATGGAAAGAATGTGTACTAAAAAGTCGACGTTTTTTGGCACTATCCGATATGAAACGTGAATATATCGTTGATTCGACTTGACAGAGTAACGCCCTACAGGGAAAGGAAGTTATCTCTTGGGACGCGGCGAACACTGTATCCCTGTGCGAAGCATGGCCACTTGGGAAGAGCTGTCACTGCTCAGGACTCAAGGCGCTGATTCCTAAGGTTGTTATTGTCTCGCTTCCGCGGCGCGCCGCGTCGTGTGCACTTGTGGCGCTTCCGGGAGAATTTCGTAGAATGGAAAGAGAACGTCTTACACGTTTGTTATACTATTCTATGTTTGTACATGTTCATTTATATGAAAGAAATATTAGAATAATACAAATATTTTAAAACTGAATTAACTGTATAGACAATTGTGTAACTGGGAGATACATTCAAAATTAGTTTTTTTGTATAGATATGGAATAAAATTTTGTCTGCACTTTACAGAGGCCCTAAGCACGATATTAGTCTGCTTATGTATCGAGTACTTGCTTTATCTTTGTGTGAAACGAATGATCGGGATTAATATTATCCATTCATTATTGATACTTTTTTATTGTTTCTTAACGGTAACTACCAGGCCCAAGCTTTATGTGTAATATCATACTTGTTTGTTTGTTTGACACAAAAAAACATTGACGTATGTTTACAAATTAGGCTTTTTGCAATGGTTTAAAACATTTGTTTGTCCATATTTTATTTTCAGATGAGCACATATTTTAAGGAAAACTGACATATCGTTTTTAATTTCAACATTTTATTTTCAATATGTTTATGGTGAAATACTTGCACCCACAAGTAACCAAATGGAAGTAAGATTTTATTAAGTGGGAAATAGAAACGATGTACTAGTGCTAGGATTTGTGTATAGGATTGTGTATAGAATTACATATGCACATAATTACATGTTCAAACAATGGAATAAAATATGGATTAAGTAGTGACTAAATGATAAAAGTAGTTTATTGCTTTAACATTACACACGTATAATAGTCTAAGTACTTTTAATTTTTATATTACCCAACAAATTTAATCATTTCTTGTAATGAAATATTCTAGACTTTCTATATTTCTGGATGTAACGTTTAACAATACTTTTCTGGCAATGGATCATTTTCAAAGAATAGATTACAAAGCGCTGTTTAAATTTTTAAATGTGAAACGGTGCCTTTTGTCCCTTAAGATCACTTTGTACTAATTAAACTTCACTGGTATTTAATCTCGTATCTTGTGGAGTGAAATCTGCATCTATAAACCATTTTAAATTAAAAATAATCTTCAGAGAATAATTTCGAAATATTATGCTTTATGGAACATATTGAGAAAAATTGTTGAAAAATATTGTGGAATATGTGAAAGTATGTTTAGGACCTAAAAATAGGATAAATACGGGTAATTAAATATGTTTTAAATCATTTCAAAAAATTTTATTTGTAAACGTATGACCAAACGTGGACATAAGTATAGGTACATCCAAAAGGGTTACTAGGGATTTGCACTGCTTTAGTGTTTTGCTGATTTCCATTTTCTGCGAATTACGGTTCTAAGTCGATTCTTCATCGAAATAAATGAGTTTTCAGTGACTTCAGCTTCTATTTCTGGCTACTTTTTAAGCAGCACCGCCTTGCATTCGTCCTTGCTGGTTACGTTGGGCTTGCATACTCGTCTGACCAGTTCCTCTCAGAGATGTTCAGCGGGATTAAGAACTGCAGGTTGTGATGGAGTATTAGTCGAAGAGAAATGTTGGGCTCGCTCCACAGACGAGCTATTTCGGCAGTATGTTTCGGGTCATTGATATGGGAAGAAAATATTATTTGTCGGGTCCATTTTTCGGCACTCTTTCTCAGATTTTCCTGCAGAATGCCCCTATAAGCGAACTTTTCCAGTGTTCCATCAATAAACACTAGCTCTACCATTCTTGAAGTTGCCTTGCAACCCTTACCATAACGCCAACACCTCCGTATTCAACGCAATCAATTTTTTTTCTTCATATCAGGACCCGACCATCGTGAAAAATATTAAACTTATTCTCATTAAAAAATATACATTTCTTCTAGAAAGTTGAGTCCTTCATAACTAATTGCAGTCTCTTCTTCATATTCACTTTACTGAGTGTGAGGTATAGCTTTTTTTCTTAGAATTCTCGCATTATATCTGGAAGAATTTAGCCCTCTTCTTAATGGTGCTGGGATAGAGGAAGGCCATGCAGAATAGTACATTATAAGTACAGTGTATTATGTTATAGTATACAGGCTTTCTAGATAGCCTTGGATGGATGTATTTACCCTCATATTCGTGCATTTCTGCTATTTGCGTGACTGAAATTTTAGGATTCATTTTTAGTTCTCCAGATTATTTACCTCTTCTCCCAGTCAAGTTTCGAAGGTCCCCTTTCACTCATTGGTCATAGAGTTCCGTTTATTGAAAATTTTTACCATTGTACGTACTGGAAAGTGGCTACGGTGTTCAATTCGTGCAACTTCCCCATACGATTTGTGTTCTTTGTTCAAATTCAGTGTAAGAGCTAATACAGCTGGAAGTTTCAGATCCTTGCTTTCCTTCCTCTATTCCTTTTCGCTGCGACCGCTGGTTATCTCATTGGAAATGTTTTCAGTCGGCAGTCGACCGCTGGGCTGTTACTACTACAAAGTTCCGTGCGATGTACGTAAGCTTACGTCACTCCTAGCAAACGCTTTTATTTATTCTTTGCAACGGAGGTCTCAATTCGCATACCCTGCGATCGAAATAATGCTATATATTTTGTCCAGTTAACAATATGTATCCATAGAAACTTATCGAGAGAAGTAAAAGAGTTGAGTTTGATGTCTGAGCTTCTTTTGCGGTTATACATTTGCGTGTGACGTTGTAGGGCGAGGACCGGGCCATTTGGCCCGCTCTTCCGACTAGAAACATATTCAAGTTTCACAATACCTGGCCATCGTAAATCAGGGAGGGCCTCCATTTCCCACCCTCCATTCTCGACCTGAAAATCTGCTGGTCTTAAAATTTATTGGGGTCACTCAACATGTGAGAGGCTGACAAGATTACCAAGAACTTTTTATTGGGGGCGATAAATACCTTCAGTAATATTATTGGAACAGTGGTGGATTTAGGCATGGGCTGTGGGCACTGACTCCTGGGCGCAAATTTTAGGCAAATTTTCTTTAATAAAAATATATTTTCCGAGAGGAATTACAATTGCCCGAGTTGATTCAACAAGGGCACTTGCGCTAGGAGAGCTGGCCTGCAAAAAAACGATATCGTGGATTTTTTAAAACAAAATTATGAAAATTCAATTTCTTTGGAACTATAACTTTAGCATGAAAAAGCGTATTATTTTACTTTCTCGTATATGAACATATTCGGAGAAATACACGTATTATAGAAAAAGTTATGTAATGCGCGGAAAATTGATTTCGAGTTTCGACGGCATACCGTTTTGGGGTCCTCTGATACCGAAAAAGTGTTCTTGTAAAACGTCTGTCTGTTGTATGTGAATAATACTAGCACCCGAACTATACGTAGGATTTTTACCAAACTGAATAAACCTCTGTCGATCTAGCCTCATTCCAAGCTCTGCGATTTTGAAAATCATTCGCTAATTTTTGGGGGTAGTTTACACGAAGCCACTGCGACATTTTCAAAAATTTCTAAAAACATGCTCCAAATTCTTTCTTTAAATTTCTTATATGAATAGAGTGAAGGTTTTATAAAAGTGGAATAGTTCGGTTTTTCACTGTTAAATCTGAATTTTAGAAAGTTCCAGAAGTTTGAAATCGGAGTTCGGAGTCTTTCTTCAACTATAAAAATCAATATAATGATTTTTGCTTGAAGTAATTTTTTTCTCCATAATTAGTTCTTTCATTAAGATTCTGCACATTTTTTGAAAATGTTAATAATTTTCGCGCATAATTGCGTGCAATATATGCAATATTAAAAATATCACAAAAGCAAGTTTTTTCAAAAACTGTTCAATTTTTCTTTAAACTTTTAGTAAGGATAGAGCTAAATGCTCTCTTAAGATGGCATAAGCGCCATATTGCTCTATCTTTTGTTTTTACAGAAACTATAAGAATGTTATTTTTTGACTTCTCTCACGTCGTTACATTAGCCGAAATTTGTTCTCATTATTGTATTTATGAGTGCTTTAAATAATGTCATAAAGTTTCTTGATAACTCAACAGTTTTCTGTGAAAATGAGCTCAATATTCCGCATTTTCAGAAACGCTCCAACGACATTTTCTCAAAAATTGCTTCAAATTTTTCCAAAATTTTCTAACGGATAGTGCTAATTGCACTGTTTAATATGACATAAAATTCATTTTGTGGTATTCTTTTGTTTCTTTAAAAACCGCACAATGGTAATTTTTACTTTCTCGCTACCGCTTCTACGGTACAGAGAAAGTTATGTAAAGCTGCGCGAAAAAAAACGGCGAATTGTCGGCAGAAAAACTCTTATTACATGGCCCTGGTAACGAAAAAATGGATAAATCCAGATGCAAAATTTAGAAAAAAAACTCTAACACGTGATGTTGCCAAAATTCATGTTTTGCGGGTCCTTGATACCGAATGACAGCAAAACGTCTGTCCGTCTGTGAACAACGCTAGCGACTAAACTATTCAGTCAATTTTCCCCAAAATTGATATTCCTCAATTGATCTGGCTGATGTTGAGGCCCCTTTAATTTGAAACATATATTTTAATTTTAGGTGGTACATTACATGAAGTTCCTGGGACATTTTCCAAATTTTTAAAAATATGGCTCTTCGTTTTTGATTAATTTTTTTGTTGGATAGTCTGAAGGACGTTGGATGGTGCAGGTCTCATGTTCGTAATCCTAATTTTTAAAAAATTGCAAAAGTTTAAACTCTTTCCGGAGTCTTCCTACAACTAAAATAGTAGAGACAGAGATTTTTTTACCTTAATGTAATCTTTCCTTAAAGATGAATTTTGAAATAAGACTGTGTACAATTTTTCGAAAATTTGAGTATTTTTTGCATAATTTTGCATGAAATGTGGGCGAGAAAGTGCGCTTGTTTTGCACCACTAGTTTTTTGCTTCAATTCGTGATGTACCGGTTAATAATCAAAGAAATTACTTGAATTTTGGTAGCCCAAAAATGTGGTTTACGTGGCCACATTTTAACTCGATTGATCAAAAAGTGTAACTTTTTGATAAATTTGTTAATTAATAATTAACGCACAATTGACCCGCTATCACTTCAAAGTCAATACGTTCTATGTGATTGTGGATAACTTAGTTTGCGAGTTAAGTCGAATAAACGAAGCTTACAAGAAGATCAGTGGAAAGTTCTTCATAATTTTAGAACTTCGAAATTTAAACGTAAGCTATGTGCAAGAAAAATCAAACTTGTGTCGAGGCTTCTGTGGCACGTATTTAGAAGGCACATTCGGAAATGAAATGTTAGACTTTCATGCACACAGCGCTGAGAAAAATATTGAAAATTTGTCTCCAATGTAATTAATGAAATTTCTTCATGAAAATGAATTGTACGTGGTGTATTTCAATGTTGATACTGCATTCCACGGATGATTGTGTACCAATTGCATCCCTGAAAGATCTTATTCATGTTCAGATCAGAAATGACCGAATATCGAATACACGGGCTTGCGTTGTTGGCAATAGAATGCGAAATTTTAAAATCAATGTACTGAGATGATCCCATCAAGTAATTTGGCATCAACCAATTGTCCTATCAGCAAGACGCAAGAAAAATTAGTTTATTTTGTGAATTGTTATGTATTTTATTAAAAACGTTGTATCTTTATTAATTGAATAAATACTTTAAAAATTTATTCAAACTTTATTGTCTATACTAAACAATTGAAGATAAAAAAAAGGGCGGCATGGAGTGTAGTGCCCAGGGGCTCCACAAGTGGAAATCTGCCACTGTATTCAATCGTTCTTTAGTTCAGTAAATGTGTTCTAAATATTACTAAAATCATTATGGATGCTCTTTTAAAAAATAATAATGAAACTATAGAGAACTTGAAATGTATAGGATAAAACTTCTTTGTGCCTTTCTACCATGCCTTGGGAGATCCACCATTGTCGAATTACACCTTCTTTGTAGCCTGTTCGCAGCATGTCCGCTCTACATTGTAAAGAGCATTTTGCACTATTCACTCTAATTTTTTACTTGGACATGCTGACAACCTCGAATACTACGAAATAAGAGGAGCTACTGCTATTGTTTTTCGCTAGAAAACAACTGTCGGCATCGTAAAGTGACTGTGTAATAAACGTAAAATTATGTATAATAGATTGGTTCAATGAATAAGTTTTGTTGTACACCATGATTATAAACCTTTTAATTGTATCTTCATACATTTCATAACTTGTTCATAATCAGATTTGCCAGGTGAAAAGCTAATCACGAAATTAAAATTCTCAGGGAGCAATGTTCAGTAATGTCGAATATCTCAAAATGTCCTGGTTTCCATTACGTTCCGAAACTATAAAATGTGTCAGAATGTATTTAATGACGAATAATACTATATCATAGGTGCTTCGTTTTATGTCACCCTTCATTATTTAGTTGTTTTCATTGAATTCAACTTATACATTAAAATTTTGATTTGGGATTTGCATACCATGATAATGAAGGTATCAATAATCGGTTATAATTGTCTAAATCACATTATTAAATGTAAAACGTTCAAACATAAGTTCTACATTATTTTGGAGTAGGCATACGGTATGTTAATTTAGGGGGGTTTGCAAATTGTATTCATTCACTATCATAATTTAGAATACACATTCAATATGAAAGAAGAATTTTTCATTCACATGTCAAGGTATTTTTTTGAAAATTTCGGATCAATATTTCTTTTCTGTTACGTTACAGGCCATTTTCAGAACAATTTCATTTATCCTGTGGTATAATGGAGAAATAATGTAATATATGCCAGTATATTTCTCCTGCGGTTTGGTGATAATGGTATAGAGTTCGACGCCCGTAGCAGACGTCCTTAGCCTGCTTCTTATGGGGTTTTGCAAGGAGAGCTGCAGAACTGCAGAGAGCTATTTTTGAATATTCAACAGGAAGTTATAAAAAGCACAGCTTTGCTTTTTGCACCCGGCAAATTGCGGCCTGCCTTTGCCAACCTAAACGTACAGATGTCTGGACTAGGTTTTGAGCCTCGTGTATTTTCCAAAATAATTTCCAAATCACGAGTGAAAAGTAGTGTGACTAATTTGCAAAATCATAAATATACTCAAAACTATTAAAATAGCAAATAAGACGAGGAAAGTACATAATGTGCAATTCAGATACCAGTAAATTAAGTGACGTGAAGTATTTTCACTGACAAGGACAACATAGGAATACGGGGAAAATTAATCCTTCATTGTTTCGTTTATATTCGTTATTGGTAATTCAAAACCGAAAAGAACTATGAGGTGCTATAGAATAGCACAGACTTTCTCGTAGCAAATTTTTCTAATGTCATTGGTGTGGACTGGCTTTGGGGTCTTGCTCCATTCTCTGGCCAGCTACCATCTATCGTGGCCCAAAGTACATTTTTTTGACATTTTCACAACTTTTTGCTTTCCTAATAGTAAAACCGAAATATTACTTATTACGGACGGACGGATGGACGTTTTGAAAAAATCTTTTTTTCTGTATCAGGGGACCCCAAAACGTGTATTTCCGTTGAAATTTCGAAATCGATTTTCCGCAGCATTACATAACTTTATACTACGTATATTACTCCCGTATATACGTATGTATACGAGAAAGTAAAAATATTAAAGAATATTAATAACGACAGTTAGCCGAACAATTATCAAACACATTGTGATTTATTTGCCTTGGACACAATTGAAGTTCTAGATGTTGAAATTGTAGAACTGGATCGAAACGTAGTATTTAACAATGTACTTCCTATTGCCGAATGATTTTCTTTGTTTTATCTGCAGGTAATGCTTCAATGTTGTTGTGGTATATCCATTAACTTTAAAGTTTCTAATCTTGAATACCTTTAACCAGCTTGTTAGAAAAGGTACAGAAAATGTAGACCGCTAAAACCCTTCATACGGCTTAATGCTTATACTGCTTGTTTCCACAGAAGAGTCCGTTCTCGCAGATTAAACATATTTGACCGTTGAAATAAATACGAAAGCACGTCACTGATAAATGCATTGAAGAGAAAAATTCAATTTTTTTTGCTGTTGGACATCTTGGATTAGTTGATGTTTAAATGAATTGTTGTTACTTGGCATTGTTCACTGAGCACATAGCAAGTCTTCATGATTTCTGAGTCTACTAAACTTACGCCCAGATTACTCTACTTGATTTCTTCATTTCATCAGAAATATTGACTTAACATTGTTTTGTTTTAACCGTACAAGTCCTTAAAATTACTTCTAAAGAATTTATTTTTCACTGAAAAACAATACTGAATTCAAAGGACTAATCAATCTATTGTGTTGTAGTGTATGGAAACATCTAATTGTCTATTTGTCAGTATATTTCATTTATTATATTTAGATATATGAAATTAGAAATCGGTGAATATTTTCTTCGGAATCTTCGCTCCAATGATTCAAGTGATCCAGTCGGCTACCCAGAACGACTTCATCGCCCTCGCACAACCTTGTCGATCCCGAAGAATTCGGGAACCGTCGAGGAAGTACGGAATCTCTCCTGAAGGACGTCCAGTTTTATGGTCTCTTCAGAGGGAGTCCCGAAACCGGAGACTGTCTGCCGGCCCGACGCCTGTTACATAAATGCAATCGGAGCCGGCCGAAACCCGCCACGTGCTGTAGGCCGGCGCGAGGGCCGACCTCGCCCCCGTACTCTATTGGAACCCAAATCCTTCCCGTGCCGGGCATGTTATTAGAGAGTTTGTGCCCCCTCGAACGTTATAGTATTAAACGTCACTAGGCCGATAGACACCAAATAACAGACGCGGTTGAAGTTTGTAAACCGAGGTGATAGCCGAGGTTTATAACCAACCAAATCTATTGTTTGTGTTATCGGCCGTGTGTCGTTCAATACTTTTCGTAATACCATCTTTTTATAAGAAAAATAATATAAATAAAAAATGTTCTTGCCTTTGCTTACATAGGAGTGCAACGCCCCCTTCTATATCGATTCAGACGCGAGCCCAAGACCAACTATAATATTGGTCTTGGCGAGGCATTTCGATTCGATTGTTTAATACGTGGTGGCTATGTTTGACACCATTAAAAAGATAAATTTTTCACAAAATTTTAGATGGATATTCCAGAAGATCTTGTGGAGACTGTGAATAGTGCTAATTTCGATTTGTTACCAACAAAAACGAAATTACGGTATGAGAAGTAATGCATGAAATGATTCAAGTACGTCGACGCCGGCACCTTTAACTTCTTATGAAGGTTTAGAAATTAGTAATAACACCAACTGTTCATTCAATATTAATATTTATTATAATGAGACAGAAAAATGAATTAAAAAATAATGTTTTAAGTGCTGAAAATTAATATATTATGTTTTTCGTGGTCATTTGTCTTCAGAGTTGAATAAATATTTTGAAGCTCACGTGATTCCTTAACGTCCGGTTTTCCCCAACCAGGTATCTCCCACCAGCGGGGTATCCCCGCACTCAGGACAAGCAGTAAGCTGCCGACTGGTCTCCCGGCATGTGGGGTAGTGTAGTGCATGTTAGTGTAAGTCGTGAGTATAGGACGAGAAAAAGGTAGGAAACATCGCGCACGTTCCGTGGCCTGTTTGTTAGGGTACTACTCCGGCTTTCACCTGGTGTTGATCGGAGAAACCACGGAAATCTACCGATCAGAGTAGCCAGCTGCTTGAATTCTCCTTCCGACAGCGACTGAATTCGACATAGACGACAAGCTAGTGTCGAAAATCCTGACACCGTCGCGACTCGAACCTAGGACCTCCCGGTCAGAGGGACTGCCGTGACATCAGTTGATGCCCTGAGCAATCTCTCCCGGTCAAATTTTGAATTCGCGGTAATTGGATATTGTTATATTTACTGTCTTACGGCCGGTTCTATATATTATGTCAGAAAATTTACATATTTTTTTGTTGCATGACGTTTCGACTTCCAAGGTCCTTCTTTGTGAAAAAAAATTGGCTCGAAGCCATAAGCAGGTAGTGTTTGCCACTCACCCGAAGTAATGCGAAATGCGGCCTTGACCTCTTGAGCACAAGCAGTTGCTAGATACCGCGATTCTTCAGAATTCATTCTTCAGGATTCTTCATCTTTTTCGATATCATCTTCTGCTCCTTTTCTTCTTTTTCTTCTTCTTCTTCTTCTCCATTTTTGTTTTCTCATGTCAAATTCCAGGAGGGGATTTTGGCGTCCGAGAGTTAGAAGATTAGTGCCAGCAATAATTATGAAACGATGAATGATTGGATACGTCTTCTTCCACAATCTTAAAGTAAAAACATCCATGTGGAATCCGAATCGTCAACGCCATCGTAGAGTGGCATCAGTCAGCGATGTTTAAGTCGGTCTTAATGTCGGTTGTTGCGTTATTTATGATGGTTTACTAGTGAGGGTTTTCCCTACCAAAAAATAAAAAAATAATGTTTCAAAAATGTCTCCAGATATCTCCAACTTCTGGCGTATCTATCCCTGGTGTTCGGAGAAATAAAATTACATTAAAAATGAAAACGTAATAACAGTAAAGTATATTTGTACATATTTTCTAAAGACAAAATGTTTAATATATATTAATAACTTGACATTGTATCTTCCTATCATGAAACATCCAATAATGAACCATAAGAAATGTTATTGAGAAGTATGAAATAGTGTGTAAATATCATTAAACAACCTTATTTTCGGGTCAGTCTATCTTACTAATTGCGACTATGCGCAGAAATTGAAGTTAACTATGCAGCCTCAGTCTATAAGAGTCTATGGTTTCCTCAAATTCCCCGAGAACTCTGGAAAAATACAAAAACGATGAAACAGTTTCGATACGGACTGAAAAATGTGAATAATTTGATTGTGTTGTCTCGCCTATTCTCATACGCGCAAACCGACAAAATTTTCATACTCAGTGTGACTCTGCATATAATACAGCTGACGTCATGAAACAGCAAGGCTCCTAGAAAGAGGCTGCCCGCCTTTAAATATTTGCTGTCCAGGTGTTCCATTATGGAACAGACATTTTTATACTCTTGGCATGTAAAGAATTGTTGTACTGAGTATAGTACACCGTACAATATTTCTACAGTATTCATGAGACGGGTTTTTTTTTGTTCATTTTTTCAGTGCTACAAGAAAGTATTTTATTTGTTATTCTTGAACACTGTGAGTGCTACTTTTTAAAATACCACTGATTTTTACTCTTAACTACTGAAACTAAACTTCCCTTCTCCTCCATTCTCCTCATGGGAGCGCAGTTCCTAATACTTTCTATACGCGGTACATTATCATGTTTTCATTATTGAAAATGTTTACCTTCTTGTGAAGATATTTTAAATATTTAATTTTCTTTCTACTCATTCTCTTGATTGTTAGTCAGGTTTGAAATTCATTAAATGCGAGTCATTAAATATAGTTATTGACTCTTTACAGGATTAACAATTGGTTTATATTATTTCCACAAAAAAACTAATTCGTTTCAACAAATTAAACGATATGATTTTTCTTTCTCGGGTAGATTTATTGTATTTTTATTTAGAACAACTTTGCTGTTCTCTGTTAGGGTTCGTAAACGAGAAATAAGTATATTCTGAATGTGTGAAACGTTAAGTGAAGAAATAGCCCGTGACGGGCTAAGCCCATGACTCTTAAATCCTTTTCTCAATCTCCTCAGCCTTGTTCTCTTCTCCTACTTCTTAATATTTTACTTCTTCCCTTTCTTCTTCTTCTTTTCTTCTTATCCTTCCTTCTCTTATCCTCCTCCTTCTTAGTCTGCGAATTCTCCTTTCTTTCTCCTCGCTGTTCCGGCTAATATTAATTGAGCATGAGAATTGCAGGTATCGCCGCGACTAAAGCTTGTAGCGCATAACAATTAAGAGAGTGGTTTAATAGAAACAACTGACTGACGATAGCGATTCGCAGTGCTCGGATAAATGTATTATCCCCACCAGCTTTTGGGGTCCCTCAGTACGAGGGCGTCATAAGCAAAAAATATGAATGTGGACAATATTCGTTCCCTCATTAAGTTTAGCACCTGAAGATGTAACAAAACGAGTTACGAAACGTTGTGAAATTACTGAATAAATGATTGTCATAAAAAAACTTTGGATACTTTTATTTCTAAACATATATTGACAATCAAGAAGAAATATTGGTGGACAATATTCGTTAAGTGAATACAGAGCAAATGGAATTGGGCTAAGTCAACAGTAATTTTAATGTGTCGTGACAATTGCAGGGATTGCAACACTGAAGCGTATAGCGCAAATACCTTAACCAGGTTGAATCATTGGAACAGTTGTTAAAGTTTGAAACAAACGTTTGTGTTTCGTGACACACAGCTAAATTTATGAACTAATAAATAATAATAGCGATAATAATAATTAATAAGCAAGCTTGTTCTTCCAATTAGTTTGTCACATAACACATGGACCTACAAGCTATAAGTAACCTTATTACATAATGAGACAATTTATACCACAATAGTTCAAATTAAAACAGGTCTGTTTATAGCTTTACTGCTTAAGAAAAAAATGGGTCCACTAGTCTGACAGCGGTCCCACCCTGTTCTTAACCTCCTTCATTTTCCCACGCTGTCCTCTGATCTCATAAAATGTACCTATCGCCATGGGGTGGTTGTATGGGGCCTCAAAACGTAGTTTAAGGGCGTAGATTGCGTAGTTTCTGGGTTATGAATTATAAATATTATAGTGTACTACAGTACTTTTTTATTTTCATTACAAACACATTTCAATTTTTCGACTTAAATATGTTGGATGCAGAACTGGGGAGTAATTCCCCCTCCCTGTAGGAGCACATCTACAGAATTTTGCATCGATGAGGTCGATGAGTTTCACATTGTGAAAAAACATCTATCCTTAGCGTGTCAAGTGTAGAGATAATGTTAAAAATATTATTGCATAAGATAAAACCTACATTACACATGTCTAAGCCATAATTAAGGGCTCCTTAGTAATTAACTACTTAGTAGTCCTGAGTTCTTAGTAATACACACTACCGCTCTCATGAACCATTTATACTTTCACAATGGTTTCTTTTAGCCACTTGTAAGATAAATGTTCTTTTATAATAAGAGAATATACATAATTGATTGTTTGGGGATCTATTTTGTTTTTATGGAAACTCCATTGAGAGAATGGGAATGAAAATACAAAACTGGTTCAAATTGGGCAACTTTTCTCTATAACGCCCGTTCTACTTTATTTTTGAAGTATTTTCATTTTCCAATGAATTCCATTTGCTTCGTTAAAGGTTTCACGAAGCATTGTCAGGTGTCCTCTAAAAAGGTATTTGAATTACAATAAATTATATTCGTGAGTAGTTAAAATACGCCGTTATGTAATCTGTTGAAATCAGCCACCTAAAACTCAATATAATTTGTAGATAATTCTGTAGATCTTGTCTTGTTTACAGTAAAAAAAAATTGAAGCAAACTTTCAATCAACACATTCTTCAGCACCGAAATTGCCAGAACGCTGTTCGAGTCGAGGGAGTCTGTTTGGTAACCAAACCAGTTATGCTGATGTTCCACTTCGTATGTTGTAGGAATATTTCTTTCTGGCTATGAAATAAAAACTTAATGGCTCAATCGCAAACCTATAAAAATATCAGGGATTGTATAGTTACGTCAGTCAAACCATGGACAAAGATTTGGACTCGATTTTCGAATATATTACAGTCATGATACTTTTAACATTTAAAAATATTTAGAATTTTCAAACGTACGTGAATATTTCTAAATTGTTCGTGTTATCTTTTTTTTTTTTTAATTTTAACTTAGAAAATTTCATTTGGAGTTTTTTTTAAAAAAAGTAATTTTCTTTCACAAACGTAACTTTAGAAGTAAATATCCTATATGAATACAAAAGTCTTATCACTGATTATACAATGGCCATGCAAGAGATTTTCGACAGCAAAGTATTTTGCTCATGCTATGAATGACGATTCCCTTTTATGTGAACCTTGTTTATGCTCTTTCATGATCGGTTTCAATCCTTAAAAAATGCACATAAAATCACAATTGCTGTTGTAATACTTAACAAATATGCACCGAATAGTTATTGACTATTGTGGTTGATACCTCTTATATCCTGAAATTTTAATCACGGAGTACCACAAGATCTCCGCTGTCACTACACAATTTGACAACTGGGTGTTCCGGTACAAAAACACATTCAAACATTTACTAACATCGGAACTTTAAAACTTTATTGAACTTCAATGTTTTTTTATTGGTTATTTAAGGTTGCATCCACATCTAGGTCATTAGCGACCACTATTGGAGTTAACGTTTTGGTAACTATGAAGATCAAACGAAACGGTGATGATAAGGGGTGAAAGGACAAACACAAATGCAACCATGCCCGAGGCGGGACTCGAACCCGCGACCCTTCGGTCCGAGATCACTACGACATGACTGCCATAGCGATCTCGGCCACCGGGCCGGCAAACTTTAATGTTTATCGATAATAAGAACAAGATATAAATTAACAAGTTGTATCAATTGTAAATTGCACCTCACGCTCGCCCTGCGGTGTGCTAAGATATTTACAGCTTGATTGACATTATTCTCCTGACGACAGCACGAACTGGAAGTTATGATATTTGAGAACGGTAATAGAGTTTCTGAGAATAACCGTGTTTTCAAAAATTTGTATGGCGCCTTTTGCACAGAACTACTCGGTCATCTTAGAGATTGACCGCATGTGCCCCAGAGTTAAATAACGGCAATTCACAGACAGTAATGAGGCTCGGGTCACTCCGTTAAATAATTTCTCTAATGAGCCGCAAACGATTTCCATTTGGGCGACCCATTCTCATGCAAAATACCACACCCATTCCACTTACCAAGAAGGCACGGTGATCGAAAAATGATTTGATTTGATTTTTTCGTGTTTCCGGGCACGTCAACTGCTTTGGTCATTAGTCCCGTTAGTTAGCATGTTTTTTCTCCGGATAGGCGCGGTGATCTTCCCCCGCTGGATGGCGACATCCGGCGCCGACCTACCGTCGGCTAGTGGGGTTTCCCCCTAACCAGGACTCTCCCACCAGCGGGGCACCGCCCCAGCCGAGACAAGCACTAAGCTCCCGACCGGAATATGTAATAGTGTAATGCATGTTAGTGTAAGTGGAGAGGAGAGGACAAGGAAGAGGAAGGACAGATCGCGCGCGGTCCGTGGCCCATTTGTTAGGGTACTGCTCCGGCATTCGCCTGGTATTGATCGGAGAAACCACGGAAAACTACCGATCAGAGCAGCCGGCCGCTAGAATTCTCCTCCAGATGCCCTGAGCCATCTCTCCCGGCGGAGCAGACGGCAGAATAAGTGGGACAGCGTGATAAGCGGAGGAACAGTTAGAACGGAAGGGGATAGATAGGAGGGGTTGGAGATGTGAACAGGACTGTCATGACAGGACGGTTACGCCGTGCAAAGTACGGGGCGGGCGAGGCTGCTTAATAGATGAGCTATACCAACTGAACTTTTTAAATTTGAAAATATTTTTTTCCCAAGAATACTTCGACACATGACGCGGTATTTACATATTCCTAGATGTTACGTTCAATCACAGGGGCGGTGAAAGAAAATATGCAAATAGCTGACGTATTTCTTATCCTGGTGTATACATTCTATATCTTTGGTACCTTTTTGAGTCATCTCATATCAAATTATAGGTGAAATCCTATTTCTTTCGAAAGATTGGATTCTTTCACCGATAAAAGAGGAACAAGAAAGTAGACGCGAATGCGTAAGAGAGCAGCACGTTATCTAAACAATTTGACTACATTTTTTAAAAGTTTTAGATTGAATCCCAGAATTGTTTTAGCGATTGAATATGTTTCAGTAGCACGTAAACCTATCTTAAAAATCGATTCCCCCTAGACTTTGCCACTAGTTGAAGCTTCTGGTTGCAGCAAAAAGGCGAAGACTACGAAATGATGATGAAAGATAGGAAACTGATGAAGAAATTGTAGAGATGCTATGAGAAATTACTATCATGGTAGTTGGAAGAGACATGGATAGATATAACGCCTACACTAAAGAGAAGCTGCAGTGTTTGCAATTACAGCATCTTATATTTTTCCATAATTATATAAAACGATTTGAAATGCTTGAAAAGTACTTGATTCATGTTCTTTTATGATTTATTGCTCTCCAGGCATAACCACGCGATTATTTGTATTACGTTTTTGACTATTGATGCTTCATTATGGAAGTAGGAAGATATTTTACAAATCTTTTTCACTGACATTACTAAAAAATAGCAAAATAATATGAACAAATATCAATTACACTGGATGTTTTATTATCCCCAAACTTCTATACGAGTAATATTAAATAGGAATTTTGTAGAAAAAAGTTGATTACTACATTGCGAGCCAAATATTCGTGACTGGCGACGTTCTCGCTAGAGCTGTTTTATCAGCTCCATTCATAGGACAAACTAGGAACCGGTCTTCCGGAGTTTTCTCAATGCCTGAAAAGGTCAGTTCTCACACAGTTAGCCGTTTGATATTCTCTCTGGGACATGCTATTCCAGCTTTTAACCTTGGAGATCAACGGCGACTTCCAAGGCCGTGTTGTCATTTGAAGCGAACGGCGAGACCTCATAGGAAACATCCGTTCTTAGAAGGCAAGGAGATGGTACAAAGAAATTTTCCCTAGGAATGACGTTCAAAAAAATTAAAAAAACTAATAGTGACACATCGACACATACTTTTTTGTATAATTTGTAACGGTTCCGTAATATAATTCTAAATGAATCCGCAAACATGCTTCCATGCGGCAAAAATATTTGTCCGATTGATTGTTGATTCCGGGCGCGTCAACGGCGGAGGTCTTTAGTCCCCTAAGTGTAGTGCATGTTTTATCACGGGCAGGGGCGGTAAACGTCCCCGCTGAATGGCAAGATCCGGCATCGACCCACCTGTCGGCCTTCGTTTTTTTCCCCTTATTAGGTATCTCCTACCAGCACACTGCCCAGGACAAGCTCTATATTTCTATTTTTTAAAGTGACCGATGACCTTCGCGAACGTCCTTCTCAACGGGGCTCGTGGCCTCATAAATGTGTTTTTTGTATACCATCATTATAAACGACCCTTTTCGATACCCTGAATCGTGCATAATCCAGTATTTTATCGCACGCTACATGACGTCATCGCCATTATTAAACGCGACATGACGTCATCACACATTCAGCCAATAGTAGCGAGAGAATCGTGGGGAGGTAGAAGAAGACGGAACAGCCGACCACCGTTTTCTCGCACGGATGTCAACAATGCCATCTTGAATTTGATTTCCAGAGGGCGTTGGATGTCAAGCACCCGAGACGTCAGAAGAAAATTGTTTCGCGAAATTAAGTTTTTTTAAATAACGTCGCTCGTTTTCAAAACATGTACTCATGCAATAAAGCTTAACATTATAAACTAATTGCATAAACTACTATTATTAAAAAAGATTCACTTTGTAAGGTAGGAGTTGTAATAATGATATAATGTTATCGGCTACTTTTAAAAACTCGAAGTATAAGCTCCTGTCTTCCCCTGATATTTGTGGTGATGTAGTGCTTGTCAGTACAAGTGTGTGTAAGTAAGGAGCGAGGATAGGCAAGGAAGACAAAGAAAAGATCCCGCGTGGTCTGTGGACCGTTTGTTAAGGTGCTGCTCCGGCATTTGCCTTGTGTTTATCGAAAAAAACAACAACAGAGAAACTACCGATCAGAGCAGCCGGCCGCCACAATAATAATAATAATAATAATAATAATAATAATAATAATAATAAACATCTTGTTTTACAGAGATAATGCACATTGTAGTTTCTTGGAACTACTAATCATCGATAACCAGTTGTGATGTTTAGCAATACTGGGTTTATAATTTATCTAGCTACTTCTTCTCCTGACAGCGGCAGAACTCAAATATTTGTCTGAACTGGGATTCGAAAATGCAAGTAACCGAATTGACTAGACCATCAAGTTATTTGTGTACCAACAACTATACATCAAAATTAGTTATTGCAATGTTCAAAATTACATAGGTCTTACTGACGTTCGAACATGAGCCAATTTCATGAGTTTTAGTTTGCTCTATTGAGCCAACAATTACAGAATAACTAGCGTACTCGTGCGAGAACTCTCCAGTGTTAAATCCCACCCTACTCTCTATTTTTTCCATTTACATATGAAACCTGTAATATACCTTTTTCTTCAAGACCCTCTTAACTTTCATCAGTTGTCATGTCCCCTTGTAATTGATAACAATACAATACACCCTTGTCAATCAAAATATTCTTATTTAATTTTATTACCGAGCAAAGAGGGTACACACGTGTAATTCAATTGCGTAGAATGTCAAGTAATTAGTTTAATTTCACATAGTTGCAGTTTCGACAGGCTCTGAATGGGTGGGGTATAGTTGAGAAGCGTCGCACCAGCAAAAATGTAATAGAATGTTCAAGAAGATCTCAAAATTTTAGTTTTTGAGTGTCTATAACGCTTCGTTTAGACCTTATTTAACTATCTAGATTAAAAATAATAATAATAAAAGAAATGCTGCTGAGTATTGCGGGTTGCATTTCATCTGAATATTTATATGCGTTTTTGAAACAAATCCTTCATATTTTCAAAATCATAGGTCAATTCGTCACGTCACCGTGACACCCTTCTCTTTCTTCAAAGACCTCATTTATAAAGATTGGTTGCATATGAGTGCCACATAAGGTATCTATGCATTAGCGTTAAGAATTTTTTTGAAGTATTCTGCTTCATGTAAAATACTCCCCAAAATTAAAATAGCCAGTTAGAACTCGAGCGACATCAGGCAGATCGATTGGGGAATATTTTGGTGAAAATCCTTTAAACAGTTTAGAGGCTAGTGTTGTTCAAAAGCAGAGTAATTGAGAAAAAGATTTTTCGGAATCAAGGACTTACGAAGACATATTCTAACAGCAAGAAAAATCCATTTGTCGGTATTTCGGGCTCTCAGAAAGTTTTTGATTGAAAAATGTCGCTTTTCTTAAAGTAACACATAACTTTCTCTACTAAGCAGATATGAGATTAAAAAAACAATTGGGCATTAAGCGATAATACGGCGAAACGAAGGTTTTCAATTTTTTTATTAACTGCGGATGTAATGGAGGTCATGTATCCCTTAGCAATTTCCGCAGTGTCTGAATTCACTGCCACGACGAAACTAGAACGGAACTAATTTTTACTCCGAGGAATCGGAGGCGGGGGGGGGGGCTTGTGTCCCCACCCACACCTCCACTCCACGCCGGATCCGTACTCTACTCTACTGAACGGGCCGCGCGCGACATTTCCTTTCTCTTCCTTGTCCTATCCTCACCACTTTCATACATTTCATACAGACACTTACATGCACAACACAACCACTCATGTCGGGAGACCACTCGGGAGCTTAGAGCTGTCCCCGAGTGGGTAGTGCCCCCTGGTGGGAGAGTCCTTGTTAGGGGGAATCCCACTAGTAATCGCGTAGGTCGGCACCGGATCTCGCCATCCAGCGGGGTAAGGTTGTTTCCACCTCCCGTGGTTAAACGTGCACTACACTTATGGGACTAATGACCTTAGTAGTTAACACACCCGGAAACCAATCCATCAATCCGTGCTCCTCCCATCTAGGCATTACCGTCATGTGGTATCGCCGAGAAGCTCAGAAAGTTGAGTGGAATTTTCCAATCCTTCTCCAGAGGTCCGAGCCCCTTTCCCTCTATTTGCAGAGTGAGTGGATGAGAGGGGATGTATGAGACCCCGTGAGGTCTACAACACGACAACTCTTTGCTTCGTCAGTGGGACAAGTCCCCGGCGTGGGCACTTTGGCCATTAGGCTCGCGTCCGCACCCCCCACCGGCGCGGCGCGCAAAACGCCGACGGGCTGACGTCCGGATCCTGCCCTCGCGGCAACCTCCCCATACAATGCCTGGGTAAGGGCAGCCCTGATAGCTCAGAGCTCCTAGCATTCTAGGCCAGAACCAGGCGGTTCAGAATGCGCCACTCACATGCGCGGGAAATTCCTCCTCTTTCCCAAGTATCGGGCCACTGCCACGACGAACCAGAGCCCAACTGGGGCCACCTGAGTTCCAGGCGGTTCGGAGCCCCCATCCGTCTCCCCAGTGCTTTCCGCCTGCTCACGACGTGGGTAACGCCGGTAGCGGAGCAACCTGACGGGTGGTTACTGGTTTCCCGCCGGAGATTATAGTGGGATCTAGAGTACTCCGAAAAGCATCCTTCACCCAATCCTGCTCCAAGGTCGACACGCCATAGGCCCAACGCGCCAATAGGTCGCCCGGCCACCAGGAGCTGATTATCGTCTTCTCACTGCCTGCATCTTCAAGCTAACGACGTGAGCGACCGCGAGACTCAGGGTGCGGGTGATCGTCTGCAACACTCCACCAGAGATCCTGACAACCTACGTCGTCGCGACTCCCCCCTGCGGGGGGATGAGAAGGGAGTCGCAAATTCGTTCCTTTTCTATGCTGATTCCCTTTCTGTCGCAGGCTTCCTGTGCGAAGTGTTCGCCGTTGGAGAACAGCCACGATGACGCTGCGCGGGCGGAGAAGCAAGGGAGACGTCGTACCTGGCGCACATCGACGTCCTCCCGGGCAGCGACCCCATCGCCCTCTTCCACGAGTGGAAGGCGCTGGCGGCCGCGCGCGGCGCCCTCATGGTCAACACCATGGTCGTCTCCACCGTCAACAGGTGACGAGCACGCCACGCCACGCCACGCCACGCCACGCCACGCCACGCCACGCCACGCCACGCCACGCCACGCCACGCCACGCCACGCCACGCCACGCCACGCCACGCCACGCCACGCCACGCCACGCCACGCCACGCCACGCCACGCCACGCCACGCCACGCCACGCCACGCCACGCCACGCCACGCCACGCCACGCCACGCCACGCCACGCCACGCCACGCCACGCCACGCCACGCCACGCCACGCCACGCCACGCCACGCCACGCCACGCCACGCCACGCCACGCCACGCCACGCCACGCCACGCCACGCCACGCCACGCCACGCCACGCCACGCCACGCCACGCCACGCCACGCCACGCCACGCCACGCCACGCCACGCCACGCCACGCCACGCCACGCCACGCCACGCCACGCCACGCCACGCCACGCCACGCCACGCCACGCCACGCCACGCCACGCCACGCCACGCCACGCCACGCCACGCCACGCCACGCCACGCCGCCACGCCACGCCACGCCAGCCACGCCACGCCACGCCACGCCACGCCACGCCACGCCACGCCACGCCACGCCACGCCACGCCACGCCACGCCACGCCACGCCACGCCACGCCACGCCACGCCACGCCACGCCACGCCACGCCACGCCACGCCACGCCACGCCACGCCACGCCACGCCACGCCACGCCACGCCACGCCACGCCACGCCACGCCACGCCACGCCACGCCACGCCACGCCACGCCACGCCACGCCACGCCACGCCACGCCACGCCACGCCACGCCACGCCACGCCACGCCACGCCACGCCACGCCACGCCACGCCACGCCACGCCACGCCACGCCACGCCACGCCACGCCACGCCACGCCACGCCACGCCACGCCACGCCACGCCACGCCACGCCACGCCACGCCACGCCACGCCACGCCACGCCACGCCACGCCACGCCACGCCACGCCACGCCACGCCACGCCACGCCACGCCACGCCACGCCACGCCACGCCACGCCACGCCACGCCACGCCACGCCACGCCACGCCACGCCACGCCACGCCACGCCACGCCACGTCTCACAGTACTGACACGAGCTGGAAAGAGACGAGGAAACTCACCTAGTGGGGAGCTTTGATACCCAAAATGAAGGTGGTAACGAAACTCTCGATTGGATGACAGCCCCTTGCAGCTCGTGTTCTTGAGGAGACACTACCTTTCAGTCAGACTTTAGTGTATTGTCCGATTGAAGAATAGTGACTTTTGACAGATATCAGGATATCAGCTGTAACGCATTTATCTAAATGGAACCCTGGTTAAATCTTAAGTTGTTGGTATTCAAGCTCCTGATTAAATGACAAAGTCCCACTCCGTTCTCTCACCTTCCAGCTCCCGAACTTGGAGAGTCGCTGTATTTAAATCGGACAGTAGTCGAGAAGCACTGTAAGTTCGTATGGGCGCTACATAGGTTTATTAACACTTAGGGTGTAATAATACTATCTCATCACTGTTCATCGGTAAACAAACCACTGCTAAATATCTTACTTTCATTCCTCCACTTTTGAATTCAGGTCTGGGAATAAAAATCAGTCAGTAATTTATTCCCTGATCACAATCCGTAAGAGAGGGATCGAACCATAGGATGTTCAGCAGTGGTGTTTGATGGAGTGATGTGAAGTTTAATTTCATATAAGTGAGGTATTAACGTTCTTTGTTTTTGGTCAATGTTACAAACGTTTTACATATAATTATTTAAAATTTTCATACTTTCTTCATCATTGTGATTTCTTAAATAATATTTTCTTTCTATCTGTTATTCAGCCGCAGTGCATAAGCGTGCGAGAAACATTTCTTGGTACAAATATTTGAATGATTTTGTAAGGGTCACTATTTTTATTTTCACTTTATTAGCCTTTCGAAATTGAGACATACCTACACTTTGGCTTCTAAATGGCACTGGATTCGATAACATGACGTTATTCAAGGTTAAATTCTAGGAAAACACAAACTGATATTCCGAACTTCGCAAGTCACAAAAATTATAGTAAGACACTTCTTGCAAAACATAATATACTTCATCATTCGAAGTATCCCTGCGTGGCAGTAGATCCTCAATTGCTTTCACAATTTCACCGCGAATCCAAATCAGCATGGATAACTTCCGTACCTAACCTCACAATGGCCCGGTGCACTGGACTGCACTGACGCGATCGTCAGTGCAGTTTAGGGCGCCCCGGGTGCGCCCGGGTTCCGTGCGATTGTGCAAATGGAAAGGCGCTTCTTTGAATGGTGCGCCCAGCGGTCGAAGGAACACGAAAGCTGCCCTGAGTGCGCACTGGGTGCGCACCAGTGCGGCGAATGGAAAACGCTATTAGTTGAATGTGCAAAATGCTGTGCATTCGGCTGTTAGCGACATTTAGAATCAAATGCAATTTGGTACGTTAGGTGGCTAGTAGATGGCGCGCGAGTCGTATTTCGCTCACCCCTTCACCTCACATTTTCCATCCTGCAGCTGGCTTGCAGCTTTCTCACCCTCAAATACAATTGTGTATTTTTTTCGCGCAGAAGAAAGGAAAGAGAACGGAATGTTATAGCCTTGCAAAAGTGTCAATTATTCCACGGCTGACAAGCGTACGTCCATGCCCGAGACGGGTTTCGAACGACGGATCTGTGTAGTTGAAGGGCTCGATAAGATACAGCGATAAACCACATTCGTGTAGCTTTGAGATAAGCTCGTTTAAAGTTTGGCAAACACTTGCAAATCTATGGAGAGTCCAATCAGGGGACATATGGGCTCAAGAGCTATTTATCCTGCCATATGGCTAGAAAATGGAAACCTTCAATAATGAATAGGAAGGGGATTGTTCTGAAGGAAAGGTGTGGTATCTACTCTGCCTGTTATATCCATCCCTCATTGTGCCTGTAACAAGAAAAGTATTTCAGCTTCTGAGTCAGTGACCCACATCGCGAACAGGTTTTACGTCCAGTTTCCCTGATCCGTACAGCAAAAGCAGCGATGTCCCCTTGTTTTGATTCTAGACATCAACTTAACTTCCCTATTGGCACAATTTGTTGAGCTCTCTCATTTAGCTAGTTTTGGTGGGAGTAGAGCCATGGGCTTTTTCAAATCTGTACTCCATTTACCGATGCGAATAAGTATTATTCGGACATTAGTACAGAGGGAAAATTTCTAGTTTTCAGATGTTTCAAAGTAATCTTTGTTGGTACGTATTATATATCCAATATCATCCAACTATACATAGCAGGCATGTCAATGTCACGGGCAAGGTAACTGCCCGCTGGAGCTTACTGGAGTTTGCGGGCAATGCGTCCAAGACAACTGACGCAAGATTTAAGTTTGTGGGTTGTTCAAATTTTTTTGTAGTTGTGGTGTATCACTGATTATCTGGCCCATAACAGTATTTTGAAAAAGTCATAGTAAAGTTAAATTTTGAAAATTTTAAGCTTGTATTTTACTTTAGCACCATGTTGGTCTATTGGTCATGATATTTGTTCGTCAACAGAGAGCACATTCAGCTATTTTTGCTGTGCATTGCTTTTTAAGGTGCTACTTTTTGCATTAAAGGATTACAGATGGAGCAGTGCGCAAGAGGTCTCTGCCAAAAAGTATGTCGTAAACACAACCTACTCGTTTATCCCTCTATCAAAAACACCATATTCGTGTATCCCTCAATCAAATTCAACCTATTTGTTTATTCCTCTATCAAACACACCTCCTCTAGCAAATACACCCTATCATTTCATCCGTCTAAAAAATACATCATATTCGTTCAAACATACCCTATATATGAGTAAAGGTTTCCGGGCTGGTAGGCCGTGGTCCAGTTGGCATTGAAGAACCAGTCAGTCGCTGGCCAGCCGCCGACCCGGAGACTACCCCCACGACGCTGCCGCCACTGAAGATGTCCACCGCAGCTGCGGACGAAACGTTTGGTTCTTCAATGCCATCTGGACCACAGCCTACCAGCCCAGAAACCTTTACTCATATTGACTCTGGCCGTGAAAGCCTACGATGCTATGTATATCCTATATAATCTCCCAATCAGAAAAAAAACCTTTTCGTTTATCCCTGTATCAAATACACTTGTTCGTTTATCCCCTGTCAAAAACACCCTGTTCGTTTACCACTGTTTCCTCTTCGTTTGTTCAACCCGACGTTTGTTGCAGGAAAATGGAGGTGAGCTCGCGGACGCTGGTGCTTCGCCGCATGGACGGCGACGCCTTTGTTTTCATGACGGACTCCCGAAGCCGCAAGGCTGCAGATCTGGTGAGCACACTCGCTGTCGTATTACAGAACACGTGGTTTGTAATGTAGAGTGGTTTCAAATGGTAAATTGAACGAATATATTTTGACATTTTTAATTTTAAAGATAAGAATTCAATAGAGCAGTGTCGGCTCTGAGGGGGAAAGGGAGGACATTCCAATAAGCTCGAGGGGATATCTTTTCGAGAAAAAGTTCACAATTTTAAAAAGTGTCAAATTTTTGAATGAAATAATGGAGGGGGGGTCTGAACTGAAATTGACCACCACCCCGAAATAGCCCTAATAATAAGAATAACAAACTCCAAATATTGAACAAAATCCCACAAAATAAGAAAATTGTGTAATATTAATTACACATTTGAATTATTGTTGCAGGCAATTGTATTAATTTACATTACTTAGGAATTATAATGGGAGTTTGTGGCTAGCGGCAACAGCTGGTCGTCCAGATCTATTCAAAGAACGAGTTAATTACAAAGAAAATACTAGTGAAAATCAATGGAGGGGTGAAATGAAACGTCTTTGGATTCTTAATTCTAGGACAAGTCTCCTTCGTCCATTTGAGATGCCTTTATTGATAGCAAATGTCTGTTAAACAATCCATGCAGTGACATTTTAAATAGGATATGTTGCAGTGTAAATGAAGTGACAATAGGGCTTTAATTTGTTATGTTACCCGTCTTTGTTCTTCTCTTATTAGTTATGATTGTAATAAAAATGGGTAATGCATATTGTTATGATATTTATTTCGTTTCACATGAATCTAGTGCATTCAAAGTGCAGAGCCTGCATTAGTGTAGCATTTTCTCTATCTTCATGATAAGATAACGAAATGCATAGCAGACTCGAGATTCAGGCGAGTACTTTCTGTAAATAGAATAAAAGATAGCATTATATGCCTCGATAAAAATTAGTTACTACCGGGATATTAAAGCTGTTCTGACGCGTGAAATCTGACCAGTATTATGAGTTTCTGGATAAACGTTGCTGCCACAAGGTGTATTTATAAAATTTGTTCTGATCTTCATCGTATGTGTCTGATATTGGGTTACAAAAACGTGAAACCTATATAACTATTTGATATGAAAAAGAGATAATCTAAAATTGTATTCTGACTTGAGAATCATTCTTTTATGATGGCAATTTCAATTTATCGTAACCTTGGATTTTGTGGGTCAGCAATGCTTATTTTATAATCCCTTTCAGTAATTGTGCTCAGTTTTCACAATGGCGTCCGATTTACGTTTCTTAATTAATGCTGTTCCGAGTTGAAAATGAAATAAAACAAGACAGCAAATGTGCAGATGCGACTGAAAATTAATTAAATTGCACTGCAAATATGACTTTTGATAGTACCTTGAGATACGTCTCTATTGGATTATCCACAACAGTGGTGGATCCATGGAAGGATCTTTGGAAACATATTTGCCTGTTTCCAACAGTGTTTCAGGCATTATACAGCATGTTAAAAAATGATACATGTCTATAAAACTGCAAATTTCAGTTTACATTCGAAACAATACTACGTGATAAAAATAGTTTGCAAATTTTAATTTATCACACCTAAATTAACATTAACAACCTGTTCAACCCCTTTCCGGAAAATCGTTCCGGAAGAGCATTGTTGGTTCTCGTTGACAAAACTTGGTTATATGTGTTACCCTGGGTTAACTCGGGCACCATCCACTAGAATTTTGCTCGAGCACTCTTGAGCGTAGGTCTTCTAAAGAGGCTCCACACATTCGGTATTCGGTGAGTTGCGAGCGACAGCTTGTCAAGTCTCTCGTAGGGAGGAGGGGTTCCTTTCCATTTGCCGAGCGACGAATATTCTATGCTCGCCCTACCCAGTGCGTGACAGGGCTGCTCCACACTTTCGGCATTTGTCGAGGAACGAGCAACTTCTCGCCTGATCCTGAAGAGATGATGTGCTCGCCGAATTTTCGCTTTCTTTGATGTGTCCTAAAGACAGACACGCGGTATGTAGGGCGAACCCCGAATGTTCGTGCTCAACAAATAGCAAGCGACCTATCCACCCTCCTCGAGATTCGGCGAGCAGTTACTCGCTGCTCGGTGAATGTCGAATGTGTGGAACGTAGTCTTTTGGACATCAAAGGAACCGAACATAGTCCGAGCACATCAGCTACTCGGGAATGAGCCCGCAGTAATGCTGAATGTGGGAGCCGCCTTTACTCTTTTGGACACATAAAAGGAAGCGAACATTCGCCGAGCACGTCAGCTGCTCGCAATAGGATGAGCAGCAGCTCGCTACTCGGCGCATACCGAATGTGTGGAGCCCTTTGGGTCTCAAAGGAAGGAATATTCCCGAGCACATGAGCAGTCGCTCGCTATTCGGCGCGCGCCGAATGTGTGTCGCCGCCTTTAAAGCGCCTGCTTTTCGGCCCTCGCAGGCGGAGCACCCGCGTGCGTCGCTGGTGTTCCAGTGGAACTACCGCGAGGGCGCGCGCGTGGTGAACCGGCAGGTGCGCACGGCGGGCGCCGTGACGCCCCTTCCAGACGACGCCTTCGGGACCTGTACGCGCGCGAGCCGCTCTACTGCCAAGTGGCTCCCCCCGGGCCCCGACGCCCTGCTCGCCCAGCACCGCGACGGCGTCGCCCAGCTCTACCAGCGTCCGGAGCACGTGTGAGTGCCGTGGAGGGCATCATGCGTTCGGCCACAGTAACTATCTGTCGGAATAAATGTTATAAACTTCTATAGTAAGTAGGGGTCCGAAGATTATTCATTTTGCCAATAAATGTATAGTGGGAAATGTATAACAAAGTTACACATGTGGCAGTTGTCCCTGATTGATAGGCAATTCGTCGCGCACTGCTGTTCTTCAAGTCACGTTCTGACTCGGTCAAAGATGGTTCTTGTACCCAACGATTTCGGATGTGCGATGGGTTGCCTATCATTTAGGCGTAAATGTCCCGTGAAACGTCGTTACATGAGATTTCCCACTATATGTTAATTAGCATTCATCTTCAATCCCCCTACACACCCTTATAGTTTGTAACATTTATTCTGTGGAGAAGTTTGACTTAGATAGGATCAAAGTTGCTGTCAGCATACTAATGGAAAGCTCTGTCCTTGCCATTGTCAGTGATGTCAATTGGCGCTTCTTCGTTGGTTCTTTTGCATTTGGTTCATTTGTATTTGATTCCGACACATCGTTGTCTCATTGTTCATGCACCGCGAGAATGAATTAAAGTTATGAAGTGCCGTGCTATTTGTATTTTTTTAAATGTATTTTTTACCGTTATTATTATTATTATTATTATGTTATTATTATTATATTTATTTGAAATTATATTACTTCATTTATGAAATTAATTGCCAGCGCAACCAATTGCAGTTTAAATAATTATTTATCTTATTATAATAACATTATTTTTATGCTATATTTCATGGATATTTAAAAACTGATACTTGAATATAACCATGATGAATATCACGTTCCCCACGTGATTCGTGACCACCATCGTCGTCTTCACGGGATTCATCAACGAACATGAACATTTTACCAAGCGTCGTGAAATGAAAAGCTGTCGCGGTGGAGGGATGCTTCTTTGAAGTAAAAATTATGTTTGACTTATTTTACAAACTGTCGCTTCGGTTCTATCTCATGCCAACTTCTCTGTAACAAAGGATGTTCACGGATTCGAGCACAATTGGAAACTTGGGCAGCAGGAAAAACATGTGATGTGGGAAGAGCGATTCTCGCACCCCGAGAGCAGGTGGGTTGCGGCTTGATGACCTCCTCCTTCCTGGGCACTTCATTTCAGGGGTGGTTTGTCATTGCCTTTCACTGGATGGGCCAGCTGAGTGAATCTCAGGGACAGCATTGCCGCTGTCGCTGCAGCGACTCTGCTGGGAGATCCTGGGGGTTCGAGTCCCAGCCGTGGCGGATTTTCAACGCTCGCTAGATAGCTATGTTGAATTCAGCTGCTGTCTGAAGGAGAATTCCATCGGCTGGCTGCTCTGACCGGTAATTTTTGATATTTTCCGACCAATACCAGGCGAATGCCAGAGCAGTAAACCCAACAACGGACCACGAACCGCGCACATTTATTCCTTCCTCTTTCTTGTACGAACCTCTCCTCTTACCTACACTGCACTACCACACATGTCGGGAGACCAGTCGATAGCTTAGAGCATGAGCCGGCTGGGGATGTGTGTCGCATCCCTTGCAAGTTGACGTGAATGTCGTCGCCAGAGGGAAGAACACTCCTACCTCGAGGCATAAACACATTCGCTATATTAATAGGACCACTAATGACCAGAGCAGTTGGCGGGCCGGGAAACCAATCAATTAATTGGATGGATGACGGTAGAAAGGATATCAGCGGGTGAATAATGATGCACGGAGAATGATTGGGCAAATACCCATGCCTTACTCAGGGACTCGCAGCCTTCGCACTCCGTTCTTAGACTATCTCTAAAATTTTACTATAACCATGTTGGAAATAACTTAAAAAATTGTGAAAATTTTAGCCGAAGAACTTTATAGGAACAAGTAACTCAAAAACTTTTTTTAAAATTCTGCAGATTTACTATGGAGAAAAGCATTCCTTTGTAAAACACAGATCGCGCGATTAAAGGAGGCAAACTTTACAAATATGTATTAAACAGCAACAAATAACACCTACATTTTGTTATTTATAGAATTTCAATCTTGAACAAAAATAAAGTGTTTATTACTTCCGTTTGAAATAGATATGTAATGCTTCGGTGACTGGTCACATCGGTCACATTCTAAAGAGAAAAATTGAGACAGTACTCCAACGTTATCCATTCGTCGAAAATCCATTTCAATTTTTTAAAGTTTAAATTTGGTGTCAGAATTGATTGTCAAAAATACCTGAAAATTTAACTACTTTTCCCCGTCTCTCCTATTGTTTCCAGCCTGATATATGGAATAGAAGCTGAGAAAAAAAAAACATGAAAAACACGTTTCTCGTGGTATCTGCAACAGTTTGCCCTACGATACTGATTTTTTGTGAATCTACGCATTTTTAGTCTCTTTGGTGTGAGCATCGCGTTTATCGGTTTACTTTGGGGGCACTTGAATGAATGAATGCCTTATTTTACGTGGCGAGACTCCGGGCAAGACGCCGGTCATGAGGCCTGCTCTTCCGTCTGACCACGCAAATTTCGTTACACTCCTTTCACCTATTAGGGGAGAAAGAAGGTATTATTTGGGCGACGAAACAGGCAATTTGAATTTGGCTCAGAGGCTTCAGGGGCTTGAGGATCTTTTACATGCAGTATATCTACTAACATGGGACAGCATTTTTCACCCCCTTATTCGGATATACCCTTTGATTTGATAATTTCATCTGGTCTTTGTTTTTTGATGTGCTGGAACTAAAAATGATATCAGGTTTTCCTCTATCACGTACAGATTTTTTTCAATCTCGAGTTTAATCTCGAAAGACGGAAATTAAAACGATATAAGAAAACAGAATTGACAACAGACAGTTTTTATTTATTTAGATGTTATTAACAAAACAAAATACATTATTCTGTACACATATAAGCTTTTCAGGGTAAACAATGATGCATATTTAATTGTTATTTTGTGAAAAAGTGTTCTTTTCATTTTGAAACTTCGTATGCACTTCCGGATATATGTCTCTTCGGGTGATTCACGCTGAAGCATCCACCAATAGTCGCCATAATGTTCACTTACCTCTTATCCTAATACCTACGGTCCCACCCCTTGATGTCATGTTGGAACCTTTCCCCTTGTTCTTCATTGATAATTATCACTCCTACTATCATCCATCCTGTGGAAGGAAAATAAAAAGCCATCTCTGTGATTTGCCCAGGAAAGAGCAGGACGTCGAAGGTAAGTCTGCTCTCTTGCTGTACTCCGGGTCCTAAAATCGCCTTCATCATACCACATGTTTTCTCTGCTGAAGGCTTTGCGGCCTTTTATGAGTTCATGGAGGTTTCTTACTCCTTGATTACCAGAGATTGATCCAGGAGAGAGAAAGTCAACATTTTTTTAAATTTTACTCAATTTATTTAAAATAACTACCATAAATATGTATCTCACGTTGAAGCCAGTATTCCCATTATGAATATTTTTTCATGCTATCCTTTAACCAAAACATATTTATGGGGATCCAATTTGAAACTGTTTTTTTTTCTCCCGACAAACGCTCCTGGCTCCACCACCGCTGAGTGTTTGACCTATGTGCTTGGTGCGCTGTTGGCAGAGTGGCGTTCCGCCTGCAGCCCGAGTGGCTGGAGATGTACCACGCGCTGGACGACTGCATCGGCGACCGCGTGCTTTTCACACGCAGCGCCTCCGACGGCGGCGGCTGGGCCTTCCAGCACCTGGCGGCCTGACGCACGCCGCCCACCCCATAAAGATTGTCATCTCTGCTTGTAACGCAGCTGTTCCATTCTGTCTGGCCACTCCAACTTCACGATTCAGATAATTGACGCCTTGCAAAGCCGAAGGATCTGAGTAACAAAAGTTTCGAACGTTTTTCTATCTAAATATTATATCGGCGCCAATACACAGTTAAAAGACATGTTTCAAACATCTTCCATGTAAAGTCGTAGGCTTCCGCGGCCAGAGTCGAGTAAATGATCTTGGCTGTCCTGGTCGCAGACCGGTCCTGAGGAAGACCACGAAATGATGGTGGAAACGTCGGTAACACAGCCTTCCACGCGGCGTCACCCGGACAGCCAAGATCATTTACATCTTCCAAGTAGTTGTAACATTCACCAAGTGATGGATCTGGTTGATTGTCAAGGCTAATATGCTTTTCTAAAAGAGCTGTGTGCCTTGCAGCATCCTCTGTTAGTCATTGTGTTTTGTTCCGGGTGTAATGTTTTTCTTTTACTGATTTTATGTGGAATGTGGAGGGAGGCGATAAATGTATTTTGCAATGAATCAGGAAACATAGGCTGTAAAAAGCTTTTAATGAACAAAGGGGTGCGAGTTTAATCTTTCAAACTCGAAGTAGTAAATTATTTCAGAAAAACGCTTCAAATAAGGCGAGACCAAGTTAAAATGTGTTAAAATAATGTTTGCCTTCATATTTGAAATTCTTATTCTAAACCACATCAGTGTTTCCATTCAAGAAGTAAGGAGGCGTTGAAGAAGCGGCATCCTAATCTTGAACACATCCACGTTGCAAATATGGGTTTCTTGGATGGTTGTTGAGAAACAGCACCATTTTAGTAAAATCAAAGAAAGTTCCAACGACATAGTTGATTCAAAACCTACAGTGTGCTTAAATCAGGAATCAAGATGGAAGACACTGTCATGATGGAAATACATGCTCAGCCTGTAAAAGTTAGTTTGTCTGAAAATGAAAAAGATGATTTACAGAAAATGTCTCGTTTTGATCAGAACAGTAGAGAATTCTTTCTTAATATTATAAATAAAATTTAAATTTCTAGAGCGTATGGTACATCCGTCCCTTGACATAGATTTGACGTTCAAAATTCAATAATAAAACAACTTTGTCCTCGGCTTTAAGTCATGTAATTCGCATAGCTCATAACATTAAAGCTGACTTAGCTCCTTTTTGCCAAGATATCATAAGGACATTGCTTCTTCCCAATAGTCCAATTTTTGAAAATATTAAGAGCTTTCTGATTTCTAAAAACGTTGCAAAAAGATATGGGTCTAAAACAACTTTCGTTAAAGTATTCTTATAAATGTTTGATGTTTTTATTTCTTAACCTTACGATTTCATACTCTTTTTTATTGATTTCCCGAAAAAATTGCATTTAGCTCCCTTGGGTTTGCAAGGTCTCAATTAGTTCAGTTTAGTTTGGACTGGTCATCGTTTTTTAGAGTATCAGTTTTCCATGTACATGTGAGTGCAGGGTGTAGCTATTACATCCATCCTACTTTATTATTTTTTAGAAATAAAAAAGAAAAATATTTTGTACGAAGTGTGTTTTGTTGTGTTGATGTGTAATTTTTAGTTGTTTTTACCCTTCTTATTTTGTTTGTGTTTCTCTTGAACATATAATTCGAAGACTGTACTTCAGCACAATCAGATTAAAATAAGCATTCCTAAAGTCAAACAAGATTTTGTGGTTTGTAGTCGGTGATCAAACAAGTAACGACCACAAAAACAATCCGAAACATATCTCAACTTTCCTAGCCTTTCCTCATAAAACGTTGTTCATGCTAATTTGAATTTAATTTCGGTTTTTTCCTTTTAAAACTAATTAATTTAAACTTAACTAATATACAACTATTTAGATATGATTGGGTAAAAAATTTTTGAAAAGATTATTAGAGAAGAATATAGTATTTTAGAGAGAGTATTAGTAGAGTATTCCCGTGCACTGATTAAATTTGCAAATCAGAATTAGGGTATTTCTTTTCCTCTAACGGTAAGGCGGAGCATAGTAAACAATCTGAAATTAAAACGTCTAATACAACTTAACCACAAAAATATTAAGTATGAAACCAAAAAAATGTTCATAAATATGTAATGAAATGGTAAGAGTGTATTTGAATACTGTTTAAAACTGTAATATTATTTTAAAACTGTTATAATATTAATAATAGTCATAATATCAAACTATATTTATTAAGAAAGATTAAGTTAATAATTTTAATTTAAAAATTAAATGATTTACTGGATTTAAATTTATTCGAAGAGTACATTCTTGTCTTAGAAAGCAATAGGAGACATCGTACAAAACATGTGATCTCATTGGCCAACGAAGAATCGCTACAGCATTCTCTTTGAAGTGTTACACCAACTGTTACATGAGGACATATTTTTAACTATTACCTTAATTATAAAAAAATTTGAATAGTAGTCTTTCTTTTAATGTATGAAAAAAGATATTTGAAACTAATTTGACATATTCATCTTGCCATACCTAAGAGATAAAATGACAAAGGGGGTGGGTAAAATGACGAATGGAGACAATTTATTAATCAGTGGAGATCTTCATTTAAAAAGGGATTCTTACAAAAAATAATAAAATACTGTAAACTAGCCTTAGTACATTAAAAAAATAGTGTAGTTTTTACATACTTTTTGTTAGTTAGCAAAAGTCTGCTTTAAGTAGGAGCAATCTTGAAAATATTTACTCAAAAACGGCTCAAAATGTTTTCTTTAAATTATTTTCTCGAATGAAGTATGCTGATAAAAATGGCACAGGGCCCATTTTAAGTGATCTTTGCATTTTCTAAAATCCTCTCCCCCGCAATATTTGTGTTCTTTAGAAATTTTAACTTTCTGCCATTTTCAAAAACCGAGTGAAAACCGAAAGTGAGACTAGCACCATATTTTTCACCGTCCCTTATTACGAACGCGAAGAAAATTTACAGAAAAAAATGGAGCGGTTTTTGAGGGGGATTTTTTTTAATTGCCAATATTTCGCGCAAAATTACATGAAAACTATATTTTCGAAAAGTTGAAAATAACATTATTTTAAGATGTCTTGAAGACTTCATGTAGGAAAAAATCTCTATCTTCAATTATACAGGTGTAGGAAGACGCCGAAATAATTTTCAATTTCTGTAATTTTCGAAAAACCAGGAATTTCAACAAAAATATTAGTCCTTCGCCGTTCTCTTGAGCGTCCATTATTGTATCAGAGGACGAAGTTAATTTTTTTTAAAAATAGCAATTTTTTTAAAATTTGAAAATGTCTGAGGGACTTCATGTGCAAATAAAGTACCCCTCAAAATGAAAATATCGATTTTAAATTCTAGGAACAGCGATATCAAGAAGAACGATTGGGGGATGTCAATTTTGGAGAAAATTTTCTGAACAGTTTACGCACTAGCGTTGTGCACGGACGGACGGACGGACGGACGGACGGACGGACGTTTTGCTGTCAATCGATTTTTCGGTATCAAGGACCCATAAAACATGGATTCTGGAATCCATGGATGGATCCTCTAACATGTGGAACATCACATGTTAGAGGATTTTTTTGTATTACAATTGGATTTATCCACTTTTTCGTTATCAGGGCCCGGCAATAAAGAGTTTTTGTTCGAAAATTCGCTTTTTCTCTTTTCTTATGTTAGTAAGGGCAAGAAAGTAATAAACTGTTGAACTTTTGTTCAGTATTATGAAATGCGCGGGATAATTTCAGTTACTTGGAATATCCCTTATTAAATAAATACTCTTTCAATTATATTTTGCTTTTATTTACTTAGAAATTAAACACTTTCATGCCTAAAATCATGTCATAAAATAAAGAGTATTTCCCATTTATTATAGATTAAAATCCATAAAAAGTTTCGATCTTGCGAAAACAGAAGATTGCATTTTAATTAAAGAAATTTATTAATGCAGATTTTAAAATACGTATCTACAGTTATTATAAACATTTGTGATCATAATAAATAATAAACATTTCGATATATGTTCGGACCGTTCAAATACAATGATAGTCACCTCTGTGTTCAACTAATATAATTAATAAAATTCAATAATAATCAATTAAATAATTAACAAAATTGAAAATAATGAATGTAATTTCAGCACAGTTAAATTAAAGCATTAATATAAACAAATATTGTAATATTTATAACAGTACCCAAATTTGCCTTCTCCCCCCAAAAACCAGATCCGAAATTTCGCTTCTGTTTTTATAATGTTGCTTTATTGCATTCGTGCAAATTAGAAAACTCGCTGCTAACATCGGTCGTTTTCAAAACAAGTACTCATGCAATAAAGCTTAACATTATAAACTAATTGCATCAATCACTATTTCCCTTTAAGGCTTCGTGTTCCCAAATGTAATAAAATACTACCTCTAACATTTTATGTAGTCAGAATCCACGTTTTACGGGTCCTTAATAAAAAAAACCGGTTTACAACAAAACGTCTGTCCGCCCGCGTCTTCCTCCGTCCATCTGTCCGTCCCTCTGTCAACGCTAGCGCCCAAACCCATCAGGTTTTTAAACCCCATCGCAATCAGGTTTTTCTCCAGTTTCCCTGATCCATTGAGCAAATGCTGAGATGGCCCCTTTGTTTTGCTTCTGGACATAAATGTTATTTCATTATCTGTGTACGACTTCTAGAATTCAGTGGGAAATACAGTTATTCAAATTATCGTTTCCATGTTGCGCTACAGGAAGTATTAATTGTTCCTTGACGAAGGATATCATAGATAAGTGCCCAAAATGTATTGCTTATTTATCCTTGAAAATAGATCTTATTACATGGGAGCTTCTTTTTTCATTCAAAATTCAAGTAGTATTCCAGACTTAGTGAAGGAATCACAGAATTTTGAAAATATGCACAGAATTCACTTCTCCCCTTAGCACGTCATACACAGTTTTAACTGTTTTGACGTAAGGTAAATAAACCGTTCAGACGATTTTCTCCAAAACTGATATTACCCGAAGGATGTGGCCGAACTCGAGACCCTGAGAATTTGAAGTGGACATTTTGATTTTGAGATACTTTATCCGAAGCTTAATATCATTTTGAAACTTTTATCAAAATGGATCCCGATTTTTTTATTAATTTTTTCCTCGGATGGGCGCTTGTCCCATTTTTGTTGAACTCTCGAAACCTTCGTACGTTCAATTCTTTCGGTGTTTTTCTGCAACAACAGTTTTGAAGATAGAGATTGTCTCTTAATAACATGTTTTTCAAAGACAGATCTTTAAATAAAATCATATGCATTTTTTCGAAAATATGAGTCGTTTTCGAGTAATTTTGCGTGAAATATAGACAAATTTGAAAAAATTGCTTTCTCAAAAAGTTTTTTCTTTACATTTTCCCCCAATAGTGCAAAGTGCGCGTATAAAAATTTGTCCCATTTTCTACGAATTCTCTCTGAATTTCGAAAATTGCAAAATTACAATATTTATGATATATAGTTTTCCCCTTAATGATTTTAAAAAAATCTTTCTAAAATTTTAAAAAAAAAACGAATAGTTTTGTAGTAATTTTTGCTTCAAGTTAATACAATTTATATTTTTTTTTCTCAAAAATGGCTCCAAAGTTTTTCATTACTTTTTACCTCTGTTAGAACAAAGGGCACCAAATAACGGTGCAGGTGTCATTTTTGTTGAACTCTCTGAATTTTCAAAAATTGTAAAAGTTACAAATAATACGAGAAATGTACTTTTTGTAGGACCATTAGTTGTGTTTAAAGAGCAGCACACCTTCGAGAATGATCTGCACTTATGCTTTTACATGCAAATAAGTACCAAAATGCTTTAACAATGAAATCAAATTAGCTTTGCGTGTAACCCGTTGTGGGGATAGGTAGATATCGCGCGCGCGCGCGCACACACACACACACACACACACACACACACACACACGTACAAACATGTTTGTTGTACATAAGCGGTAGCGAATGTATAGTTGCGGACTCGTAACTGAAACTCTTAGGTTCGAGTCCGGCGGAGGTGGGCTTTTGACGCCGACATTACTTGCATCGAGGTCGACCACTGTCTACAAGAGAATTCCAGAGCCGGATTCTCTGGTGGTTTTCGTGGCCTCCATTTCCAGTCATGCCAAAGCAGCGCCTTAAACTAAGGGCCAAGGACCGAAAACGATCCTTTCCTTTCTGTTCCCTGTCTTCTTGCCTCCACAATATAAGCTTTTCTCCCTTCACATAGTTTTATGTCACGCACACACATCACGCGTTTTACTGACGCTTACGTTAAATAAAATCAATAAGTATTTGTTCGAGTTACAAAAAAAACACAAATACGAGTTACAAAAAAATAATATACAAGTATTTGTTACCAGCATGAGATATTACAGAGGAAGATTATCTAAGCATTCACTGTCAGAATCGTAAGAAACTGGGCGAAAACTACGATCGAGGTCTTCCCTTTTTTTTTTTTTTCTTCTCATGTAGCATGCTTCTTCAATATTCAAGGAGAAAACTCGCTCACCTCAAACTTCCATTTGTGCAAACAGCGTATGCCTTCTTTTGCCCAAAGACTGCATTCCGACGTTTAATCGCACATTTATATTCTGTTTTCTTGCTTTCTCTTTTGCGATTCTTCCTGAATGCAGATCGCGGTTCATTTGGCAACGTTGCCACTGTGAGTTTCCAATTCTTTTTCTTGAAGCCACATTACATTTTGGTGTTTTCATCCCAGAGGCGGCTCATGGCTATTTTCATTCCAGGGACCAGCAAAATAATTTCCCCATAATATGTATTACTTCCCCACCACCATTTACGATTATAGAATTATCAACAATGAAGTGATGAACATATACAGAAATTTCTATTATTATTGTTATTATTATTATTATTATTATTATTATTATTTATCCACACTTTTCTGTTTTTATAATTTTTTGTTTATTTATTGTCGCATCAACAGCGATGGTTATTAGCGACAATTAAATAATACATTTGGTTGTTTTAGTTACAGTAATAACAAATTTGTTAACAAAAAATTGACATGGTTTCTTAAATTGATGACAATAGTTAATAACTATTATATCTTTATTATTTTTTTAATTGTTGAGGTTATTATTTATATAATTGTTGAGGTCGAAAATAGAAATCGTTTACTCTGATTTTACTTGTAATTTATGCGTGTTAAATGTTATTTCGCGCGCCAACGCATTGTTCCAAGGCTACTGCAATGCTGTGAACTAGACGACTACCAATTCAAAATATATTGCTTATTTATTTTTGAAAATAGATTTTACTACATGGGAGTTTTTGTTTTTTTTCTCCCTTTCAAAATTCAAAATTTAAGTAGTATATGACTTAGTGTAGGGATCACAGAATTTTGAAAATGTGCACACAATTCACTTTTCCCCATAGCACGTCATACGCAGTTTTTAACTGTTTTTTTGACGTAAAATAAATAAACCAACCTAAAACTAACTTTCAATGCAGGCAAGACGCGTATCGCTTATCTTTTTACACGAGCGAGGTGTGTCGCCACGAAACTGCTCGGTTTCCGGATCTTCAAACATTGCGATCCCATCGCGTCTTACGTGGAAAGAGGCAGGATTCCGCGAAATTACGACAATGTGCAATGTTGTCTATTCTGGTCGTTCTTGGTCTCTGGTTGGGGTGCGTTTTCACGGCCTTCTTGGTAAGCAGTTCAAAATTTCAAAGCAGTTCAGACCTTTCAAAGAGTTTCATACTAAGTCAAAGGCAGTATGTTTGAAATGTATACCCTTTGCTGTTAATTGGCGTAGATGAATTGCTATAAATGATTGAATTCCAAGTATGGCGCCAAATTTGAATTAATTTTGGCCGCCTATAACAATAATAACACAGACACAAATCGAAGAGTGACTACATTGTTCTTACAAACATAAACCTTCGGTTTATTAATTACAACACACAGTTTATTAATTAAATAACTACGTAAATAATAAAGTCCAGAGTATTTATACATGAATGTGACCATCGCCTATGTTCGACGTAAACGTGAAATTACCCGTCACTGACGACAAGCACTAATAGCGGAGGGCATAGAAAAGTGCCGGATGGAAGCGAAAAACAGTTCAGTAGTCACAATTCAAAAACAGAGCGATTTATCGGTCGTCCAAAAGGGCATGATCATTGGCAAGTTTGTGAAGTGTTCGCGTGCCGCCGTGATTAAAGAATACCGTGCATGGCAAAATGGCTATATCCAAAGCCGGGGCAAGTGTGGCGCACCACGGCCATAGATGACAGAGGGGAACGACGGCTGCGGACATGTGCACGGGCGGACAGACGTGCTACTGTAGAGCAACTGACCGCCCAGATTTACGAATGGGCTACCAACAGGGTCTCTTCAACAACCGTTCAGCGAACATTGAGCTGCATACGGGCATTCGCAACAGGCGCCTGGTTCATGCAACTATGCTGACTGCTGTTTATCGTGACGAAGGCTGGAATTAGCAAGCAAATATCGCAACTAGTCGTCGACTGAGTGGCGATAGGTGGTCTTTTCAGATGACTCACTTTTTCTGTTCCATCGGACAGATGGTCTTTGGCATATGCGACGTGAAACATTTGAAGTCAAACACCTCGCAACAAGGGTCGGAGGGGTGCCACTCCATAGGTAATCTCGTCATTCTGGAAGGCACAATCGATGAACAAAAGTATACAGCCATCTTTGGCCACCATATCTACCACAATATGCAGATCGTTTTTCGTCAGCAAGACGACATCTACTAGCAGGACAATGTAATGAGTCATACAGTTCCCATTTTTCAAAGAAAAAACCAATTTTTTAAAATTTGTTGTTGATAAAAGGTTTAAAAGAATGATGCAGGTCTTATTTTCGTTTAAATACCTTATTTTTCGAAATTGCAAAAGTTCAAAATTTTTCGGAGTCTTCAACAACTAAAATATCAAAAAGAGAGATTTTTTCCGTTAATCAAATCTGTTCCTTAAAGATAGATTTTGAAATAAGGTCGTGTATAATTTTTCGAAAATTTGAGTACTTTTCACGTAATGTTACGTGAAATATACGGAATTTTTAATTTTGTTTAAACATTTTTTCTCAAAAACAGCTCCAATTTTTTTTTTATTAAATTTAGACCTCGGATAGCGTATAGTACGCCTAAGAGGATGGTGAATTGAATGATGGTAGATTGAAGTAGATGGTAGGAAGTAGATTCAAAGTATATCGAAGGAAGGTAATAAATTTAACTGAAAACTAATAAACACACTTCTTTTTTTCAAGAAATTTTGATCGCTGATTATGGTATGTTTCATTTGTAAGGGTTAGAAATTACTGCTGTAGATGGCTATCGAAATAAACGTAGGTATGCACCACAGGCGCTTCGTTTGAATTGGTTGGGTTTGGATGATTTATTACCATTATTTCCAATACTTTATAAGAAAGAAAAATTGGAAAAATTGAGTACCATAGATTTGTACGAAGATTTTAACTTTAATTTTATATTACTAGCAACACTACCTTGGGAAACAATGAAGCGATGCATATTTGAAAAGTTCATTGTTGAACGGCGACAAGATAAGATAATGAAATGTGAAATTCTTTTGAATTCTTCTCTTTGTTGAACATTGAAATGGAACCATCATGGGGCTTTGTTGATTGATTTATTTATTTTCAAAAATTCAATTTTCAGTCAAAAATAGAAACACAGTTACTGCGATGTAAAATGTACATGCCAAACACACCGTTCAGTTTGCTTTAAAGCAGCTCGTGCTCGCTCCAAGAGAGAAGGAGTATTTTTTTTAATAAATATATTTATTGAGAGAAGATTTAATTATTTAAAATTGTATTCATTCCCTTTCCTACAATCTAATCCATGCATAACCTTTTCAATACATTTTAAGTGAACTTAAACAGAATGTTCACAATGCATATTTGTGGGTAGTTTATTTAGCATTCTTTTCAGTTCAAATCCTGTCTCTATATTACTTCCTCTAACACGTTGGGTAGTCAAAATTCATGTTTTGTGAGTCCTTGTCACCGAAAACTTGATTGACGGCAAAAGTCTTTCTGTCCGTCTGTGAGCAATGCTAGCGACAACTCCGCAAGCAAGATTTTTCACTAAAACTTATGTTTCAAACTCGATCTGGATGATGTTTAATTTGAAACTGATATTTTAATTTGAAGCCCCGGATCATTTTCAAAATTTTCATAATAAACAAAAGTAAAAAAAAATGGCTGCGGCGTTTTGATTAAATTTTGTTGTTGAATAGTGTGAAGGACGTTTAAGAGAATGGTGCAGGTGTCATGTTCGTTGAAAACCCTGATTTTTCTATAATTGCAAAAATCCATTTTTTTCGGTATCTTCCTACAACTAAAATATTAAGATAGTGATTTTTCCTTTTATGTAATCTGTTCCTTAAAGATAGATTTTGAAATAATGAACTAAGGTGATGTTTGAGATGTGTTAATTCAGAGAGAAATTGCTTCTCTACGAAAAATTTGCATTGCAGAAACATATAAATACTCCAGAAACATGTATATGGTTTATTATTTACAAAAGAAATGAATATTTTTTTCAGAAAGAAAAAAAAACACAGAAATCTAAAAACAATTAAATTGTGTAAATTGGGTGCTTTTTTATTTCTGTGATTATTTTTCTTTCTGAACAAATATATTAATCCCTTTTGTGAATAATAAACAATTTACATGTTTCTGGAGTGTTTATGTTTCTGCGATGCAAATTTTTGCTTAGATAGTATTTTTTCAAACCAACTTTTGAGTCCTTAATTTGGCTCAGCCACTCGGAATATCCAAGGAGTTTATTAAATGAAATATATTTGAAATTGTCTTAAGAGCTTACTTGCGAAGTTTCACGTGTTCTCGCGTACGCTTTGCAGATGGTCTTGTCATAGACTGAAGATAATTCTTTACTCTATGGTCTTGTTATTGTCAGCACTGTTTCTCTTGGGGCACGAGGGAAAACCACTCTAACTTTAAAATATAGTGCTACACACAACTACTAGCCATTTGACGATCGTTCACTTTGAATGCAGCCGAAGTCAATATTTCCTGTTTAGGTGTACCCAACCTATGAAAATAAAAAATCATGCGAGAGACTACATTTATTAGTAAACTCTAGGATAACTATTCAATACTTCTCTTTAACTATTTACAAATCATTATTTAAATTCTCCGTACAAACAGCTATTCTTAATATATTGATGTAATAAATGATTGAGTGTTTGACTAGCGACTGGCAGAAGATACCACCTTAATGGGGGAAGTCCCTCAAAACCATATGATGTGCGACCAATCATTGCACTCCAAACTGGGTACGTCTTTCACCATATATCGAAAAAAAATCCGAAGTATTGAACATGATATATTCAAAATGTTAATATAAAATTTAGCGAAATATGTAATAATATCTGTTTCGACGAAAATATTTATTTTTATAGAACTTAATCAAAATATTTATTTGTAAGTAATATGAAATTTGGTACTATGAAGTGTTACTTGAATTCCCACTGAACTTTCAACATTCAAAATTGAGGGGGAGGGGATGTATATTTACATGAAAGTCTACCTAAATATTAGTTTTGTACAGTAATTTTATTTCACCTTAAGATTACTTTGCATTTTCGAGAAATCACTGTGACTAGTCTGGTCTGTTACGTGGCTTTGTTTAAAATAGCCGGGGTTATTGCAACGAGTGGTGAAATTCGGATCAGTCCACTCACTTCTCTCTGGTTCACTCAAATGCCGAAACGTCACGACAGGTGATGTTTGGTTATGGTCAGGTCAGGGCCAGGTTACGGCCGCTATGATAAGGAATCAAGAATATGAATGGTTGGGCTGTTGTCAAGGTGTGAAAGGTTATGTTACGTGGATTGAATGAAAATCACACATAAAGATATTGCATTTTCATCTGCAATATGGGGAATCACCATAATCATGTGATCAAATGTGGATATCATTAACACTTGTCATTTTAGTGCCAGTGATATAGTTGTGATAGTTGTGGGACATTGACACCTTCCATGTAGTGTTAGGTTCTGGGGCACATGTTACAGTTATCTAGTGCCGATACGACGAAAGGTAATGTCAGTTAGGTGTTTGTGTTTTCATGGAAATGTGATGATGTGTTTCATTAGGAACACCTCTGATTTTTGTGCGATATTACATATGTTGGTGTCAACGTTCATGTGCTTTACCTTTATTAGGCGATCATGGCATCTGTTGGCACACAACCTGCTTTCCCAAGGCTTTCTCGTGCCTTGAGAGCTTTTTCAACTCTAGAGCCCCCCAGGAAAAATAGTAAACTTATTGAACATACGCTTGAACAACGCCGAAAATGGGATACCACTCACTTGAAAACGTAAATATGTCATCCAACCTGTATCAAATAGGTCATTTTCTCTTTAGAAAAACTAAGCCAATTTTTTTTCATCTAGATCCAACTCCTGGCCAGACATTTGTAAACATGTCATGAATGAAATGGGTCCAAAATCACCAGCATTGAAATTAATGCAGCAGCTTCGAAATTTGGCTGTAGAAATTACAGGTCTGATTCTTGACAACCTTTCTTAAAAAAAAGATATGTATCCAGAAGGATTGCAACTTGGTAAAATTACATTTATATTGCTTTTTTGTGTAGGTGGAGATCAGTCAAAGGAGACTGTAGATGAAGCTGCTGTATTCCTTTTGTCCTTGTTTTTGAGAGAGAGAATTGTTTTACACAAGCACCAACTGCTATTGAAACAAATGTTTGGTAATGTTTCTCTTAACATGGCAAATAAAATTCATCATGTGAGTAATAGTTTAATAATTTCATTATAATTTTCATAAATGATGCAGAAAAGTTCATGGAAATGATTTATTTTGTGCAGTGTGTAGAGCAAATATCATTTGAACTCTCCGAGAGCTCAGTGGAATACATACGTGGAGGTGTACGGACACGTGAAGTGCAAGGTTTTGTGTTTGGGGAAGATATCAAAGTGAATCCTCCTCAACGGACGTTTGAAACTCCTGACACTTATTTTTTACGTGACTTGTTGACGCAACAAACAGAAACTACTGATGCATTTAAGGGTTTCTCCATGAAGTATGATGAATCAAATGCTTTAGCTGGTGGTGCAATGAGAGATATTGCTATTGAGCCTGACAGAAAAGTAAGTTCAAGTATGAATTTCTGGCTATTCATTATTTTGAGGTACTATAACATTATCAACATATTTTAACATACCTTGAATTTTTTTGTGTAGTCATAAACAAGATTATTTGGGTACATTACTGAAGCATTCCCAGAATCATCCAATTCTTTTCATAACAAATCTCTTTTTACTCCAGGTTCCTTTTCTTTTAGCTAGTTCTTAAAACCTTGGGTATGTGTGGATCTGAAAATACCTGATGTTTTCCTTTTATAATTTTGTTGAACTGTTATAAAGACTTTATTGAGGGATATTTTATTTTGCAGTATGGACCAACATGGTTAGAAGGAGAATTACAAAAAGTTTCATGCAGCTTACCTGTGGATGTCATGTGCCAAACCATCTTAAATTTACTGCGATCAGGACGTTCCAATGATGATCTTCAAAATGAAGTATGTAAATTGCTTGTTAAGAAGTCAGATTATAATTTGTTTGTGTTGTGATGTAACAGAATGGAATTTGTGAAACAGTTCTACCCAAATTTAGTGAAATGTAAAAAAAAAAAATATTCATTAGCTTTTTCTTCTCTTATGTGTTTTTTCTATGTATGTATAATATGTCACCATTTTGATTCTTAATATTTTTCCTGTAGGGTTCTATATTCCGGACCTCTTCCTTCCTCTGTTTTGTCTCCTTGAATTTTTTTTTGCCACGTCTTTCCATCTTAATTAAAAATGTTACAACCGCTGAAAAATATTTGATGGTTCATACTCTTACAATTTCTAATTGCTGTATGAATATTACAATCTAATTACAAAATATGATGAGATTTCAAAACATAATTGAGGGAATCATTGGCAGGTATTATATCAAACCCAGTAACAATGTTATCATTAGGGCGTGGATATTTAAGTCTTTTTAAAAGGTGAATTAGCCCATTTTAGGCTTTCATCATTATTGCAATTCATTTTAGTATCAAGTTGAAATCTTATTTCATTAAATAACAAATTTAAAATACTAACTCATTTTATTACTTTTAAACTTCAGCAAAGTTGTTCTTAAAAACACACAAAATATAACAAAAAATTTCGTAAAGGTTCCCTTGAAAATTAGCACCCCATCCACAATCACTTTTTTTTATGCACTACTGCAAGTACAACTGTGTACAATCCTAAAATATCTTATATGAAGGACTTCTATTGTCTGTCTAGACACATTTGAAATATAAAAAGGTTAGCATCATGCGGTCAATGGGGTTTCATGTTTGCCACTTCTCTTGAAGAGATATTCCCGTAACAAAAACTCCATTTGTGTCTGTCATCTATGCATGGCAATGATTACATATAATTTTCTAGAGCTCTGATGAGAACACCTCACCTACAGTCTCTGGTACTTCCTTGTAGAAACAGCATAAATTGTGTTCATTGCTTGGTTTAGTAGAGGGTATGCACTTTCTAATTTTTGCCAGGAAATTAGTTTTAATCGAACTAGTAGCTAGAAGTCAGCAACATTAAATGCCGAGTCCAGGCCACCAGGAAATTCCAAGCAACACAAACAAAGAAATCACTTGCCTAACCCAATGTTGGATTTTTTAAAATAAATTCCAATTTATTTTAGTTATATTAGTTCATTAATTTTATTAATGAAAATTATTGAAATTTGGTAGAGCTTTGTATGAAGTATTTTAAAGTATTCCTGTTCATGAATTTATAAAATATTAAATACCTAGTATATCCCAATGTAATTATTATGAGTTGATAGCAGTTTGAGAAACAAAAATCTTGGAAGGTCATAACATTTCATGTAAATACCTTCTTGTTAAATGTGTTAGGGTGTTTTCAAAGACTTTCAAAAAAGAACAGTGCATCCAGTTGAGAAAAAAATCATGCTTTCATCGTAGGAGCTCACAATCAGTGTCTGAGCTTCCTCACTGATGGTGGAACACACAGATGTGATTTTGAGAAAAAAATAATAGTTTTTCATTATCATGGTCTCCTGAAAAGGGTATTTCTGATAAAATCTCAAGATTGATTTATAATAGCATTTCAATACTTTCTGTACAGTAGAATTGTACTGGCTTTGAAGCTGATCGAAGTTGATTCTGGTCTGTTCTTCCTTCATATATCTGATGCTGGGCAAGAGCAACAATTTAGTCTTTCTCATGCACTCTCTTGCTTATTTGTCTTGTAGAAAAATTAACAATTTTTATCCACAGTCTGGAGGTTCTGAATTTATGTGATTGCTGGCGAATTTAGTCTGTGATAAACATTGTTTCATTTGTTTCTTGGCAGCTTTTTGATCTTCTTGGATTTGACCAGTTCGAGCTAATTCAGACATTATTTGAACATCGATCGGATATAACAGCTCCTGATTTGGTTACTGAAGAAAAAATGGCAATCAGTGCTACTCGTTCAAGTAAGTTGATGTTATTTTTCTTCTAGGTCCTTCTTCTCTACAGGATGGTGTATTTTCTATTGCTGGTTTTGATACTCAACTTTTCTGTTGAAGGTTAAACATTATTTTTGAATTTAAATCACTTCTAAAAATAATAATAAAGAATTTATTTCCCTTGTGAGATTTTTAATAATTTAATGTTACAGAAAATTTTCTGGACTTTCTGTTTCAGAAGGATAATTATTTTATTGAGAAGTCTTATTGAAATTGGTTTCTAGAGTCTGTGTTGTGGAAACAGATGAATTAATTGTTCTGACGAAAATTTGTCAGAATAAGATTTTGAGAATTAATTTAAAGTTCATTAATATTGAATTGTGCATTGGTTTATGAATTGTTAACTTTTGTTTCAGAAATTTTGTCTTTTTGTTCTATTTACTGCATGTTGTGTATTATGAATTGAAATAAGTTTTGGAACAAAGATAAATATCCCTCTATAATATTTTTTTTGTAGTATTGGAAAGCAAAAAACCTAACTATTGCGTTCAAGTGACTGTGCAGTCTGACAAAGAGAAACAGATGATCAAACAGGCTTTGAAAGAAGAAAAGCGTATTCAACGCATAATTGCCAAAGTGGAGAATGTAAGTGATGATGAAGGAAGTTCTCCTACACTTGTCAATATGAATGAATTGAAGGTTAAAAGGTGAGTGTGCAAGCATAGTGTAGCATTGTTGGATTTCAATTTACAAACTGTTTTCTTCATGATCATGTAAATATATTCAAAAACAATGGAGAAAGAATTATGATTATTATCATATTTTGTTTCTTTTTTTATATTTATAGAATGTTTGTAGCATTAATTCACTTGAAATTGTCAAGTTATTATTTTAAATTGTTTACTTGATGAATATGGTGTTACTTAAGCATTAAAAAATAAATCTAAAATTATATAGAAAAGAAATTTAAATTTTTAAAAAAATTTTGCAGTTAGCAATTATGATTTGATTTAATCTTGAAATTTTGCTGTTTGTCTTTTCCTAAACTGCAATGTTTCAGTTATTCAAAATGTTTTTCTTAATTTATTTGAATTGGGTTTCTAGAAGAATTATGTAATTAATTGTCTCTGATAATTCTGCTAACTTATGAGAAATATAATTGTTGTTTTGGTACGAAATGATGAGTGTAAAAATTGGAAGTATGTTAAATAATTAATATTCATTATGCATTGATGAATTCCCAAAGGAAGACTGATGACTCCAGAAGAAATTTTTCTTATTGACAAATATTTACATAAATTTCCAAGGTACCAAATTTTCTTCTTTTGTTCATTATTCACATAATGGCTATTTTTCCTTTTGCTAGTTTTTCTTTAAAGAAATGGACTTCATCATCTAATAATTGTTGAAATATTTCCTCTAATTTCTCTTATTCTTTTGTATTTGTACTGAGTGATGCTTTTACTCTGTAAAACAGTTTAAATTAGATAATTCTTTCTTGTTTCATAACTTTTGGGTACAAACAGTAGTGTTTTTGTGTAGGACCTTTGTTAGTTACTTTCTCCCTATTAATTTTGTTTTATCTACATATATTTCTGCCCAAGAATTTTTAAACCTTTATTAACAATTCACTAATGCTTAATGTTTTTAGATTTTCATTATATTTGCATTTTGAGGGTCTCTGAGTTCTTGACCTCCTTGTCTGTTATCGATCCAGCGTAAAATAAAGGAGTACAATTTTTTCTCTGCTTGAGAATTAAAATCATGTTACTACTTGTTAGTAAATCTATGCACAAACACATCTATTTAAATATAAATTGAATTTCAGGCAAGCTGCAGCAAAGGCCATGTTGAAACCCATTTTTTCACGCCCACGAAGTGCCCAAGTCCAAGAAGTGTATCCTCATGTCTATGATTCTCAGAATACTGCAAAGCAAGCAGCAGGTGAGAATATTTGTATGGTGTTATGCATCAAATGACCAAGCAACATTTCCTACTTTGCTACTAAGCTTAATAATTGTAAATATTCTTAAAGGATGCTGCAAACAATTTTAAAACATATTTATGCTATTTATTAAGAAAAGGTGCTGATTTGTTGTGTAGATCTAATTCATTCTCAAACACACTAGGAACAGTAGTAATGTTTCTAAAATATGCTTTTAATATGTTCATATAAAACTCCATCCATTTTTTGAGAGAATTTTCAATCTACGATTCTTTAAGTAAGCTATGAAATTCCCTTTTTTTTCCCCTTTGAAATCTATTTACATTGTTTTGAAATAAAATTTTTGAATTTGCTGACTAGTAGAAAAATATATTCAAATAATATTTTGTGAAAGTCATGGACTGTTATTACGTAAAGCTAAAATAGACTGAAAGTTGTGACTTGTAATTTTTGAATTATTTTGTGAACAGAATTATTATCTGAGAGTCATATGAGTTGTGGCTTATTAATAATCTAGTCCACACAAATTAAGTGTCTGCTGCTTGTCATAAATATCCATTTCTGCTAAATGTCATTGGAATACTAAACTTAGGGCAGTGAGTGCGAGGAAACTTATTTTAAATATTAAAATGTTTTATATGCAGGACACAATTTCATACTTTCTCTGATATCTTTGCAATGGATTTATGTTGGAACAAAGGGAAACCTATTATGTTAAGAGGGGTTTTTTTTTACTGACAGGTATGAAAACCAAAATATTAATTCATGATGAAATTGTTCTTTATTTATACAGGTTTTATTGCTGGTCAGAAGATGATGTTACCTGTGGGTGTTGAACGTACAGATAACAAGATGTATGAAGAAGTTAATATACCAACAAGTGAACCTGCTCCTCTTACTGTGGGCAGCAAACTTGTGGAAATAACATCTCTTGATGAGGTATATAAAAGTCTTTCTCTGGGTAGTATGGAAAAAAATTATGTGTACCTGGCCAATTAAGGGTACTTATAAATGAATTTTTTATGACATCAAGAAAGAATTTTTTCTAAAACAACTGGAATTCCATGAAATTAAGAAGAGTATGTGAAATATATTTCACTTTAATGTAAACATAATGTCTTTCACATCAATATTTATATTATACCAATTTAATCCATTGTGTAAATATTGCATTTTCGATTGTTTCTTTTTCTCTTTTTGATAAGTGATCAAGACTGTAGGTTTATTAATTCATTATGTTGAATATTCAGATCCAGTTGTTTCTTTTGGAGAAGGGGTTGTGTCTGTTCTTAGCAATGAAGTATCTTTAATTAAGAAAAATTTCTGGTTTGTCTTGAGTGTAATTCAGACATACATACATATGTTTGTGCTGTGGTGTATCAGTGCTAGTGGTGTGTCATAACACCATGTTTACCGAAAATTTCACATAGACCCTTGTGGTTTGTCATTTTTATGGAATTCAATCATAAATGATTGTTGTATTGATAATCATAATTATTGATATTTGTAGGTTGACATTCATGCTTTTTATTTTCTTGGCTTATCTAAAGCTTGATAATGCTGTTAAAAATTGATTTGTTCAGGAATCACGTGTGATATTTTTTCCTTTATTTTAATTAAATTAATAATAATTATAATATTTTTGTTTGTTTAATATTTTCTATGTAGGTTGGTCAGAAGGCATTCCAAGGAATGAAGACTTTGAATCGTATTCAGTCTGTGGTTTTTGACACAGCATACTACAGTAATGAGAATATGTTGATATGTGCACCTACAGGAGCTGGCAAAACGAATGTTGCTATGTTAACTATCGTAAATCAACTGAGGCAAAGCATGGAGCATGGAGTAATTCAGAAGGATTCTTTTAAGGTATGTGCTAATTGTATAAGCTAATTTAGTGTGTTAGCTCCTGCATAGTTCACAGCATACTTGCTTTCTGTGCACAAGGGTATGGATTTAATTCCTGACAGGGACAAGGAAAATTTGTATTATCTGCAATGCAGTAGCATGTCAGTCACTGTGACTGGGGCTGTAAAGTAATTGGTGAGGGTATGGGAAATGCTGGGTAAAGGCATTTGTAATGCGAGTAATGGAAGTGTTTACTTTTGGGGCCTGTGAGTGAGGAAAGCAATGGCAAACTACCTCGCTTATGTTGCATAGTATCCCTAATGCAAATGCACATTTTCCCTCCAATGTCTGAAAGTAAGCTCATTTGGTGTATGTATGAAACACAAATTTCCAATCATTTGAACATCATTTTGGATAATGGTACATTTTACCTGTTTTCTTATAAGTATCACATTTCTGCAAATTGCAAATTCTGCATATTTTCCGTGAAAATGTTTATCGCTAGGCATTTCTTTTTCTATTTATTTTAATGCATAAATTTAATTTTTACTTTGTAATGTGATTATTTATATTATATGTTATTCATTGTAACATTGCAAGTATTAGAAAAGGAAAATTGTGATTATTTTGAGTAATATGAGCTGTTGAAACCAATTGTAAAGTTGATAATGCTGATGAGATTTTACCTAGAACTTGCCTCCAAATCAATGCTTCACAACAGGGGTTTCCCCTATGTAAGCAAAATAGGATTCAAAACAGAAAATTACTTTCCTCTTTATGGTATGGAGTTTTATATATTTTATAGAGCATATTTTTGAAAGTATAAATGCATTCAGTTTTAATTGATGATTAGAACATATTAAATTGGTTCCTACTTGTTTGTGATACTGCCTAGAAGCACTTTGAGGATCAACAACACCAGGCGAATGCCGAAGCAGTACCCTAACAAACTGGCCATGGACTGCACGTGATCTTTCCTTCCTCTTCCTTGCCCTATCCTCACCTCTTACACACGAACTTATGCTAATATGCACTACACTACCACACATGCTGGGAGACCGGTCGGGAGCTTACAGCTTGTCCCGGCTGGGGTGGTGTCCGGTGATTGGAAAAGCCCATTAGCCGACGGTAGGTCGGTGCTGGATCTGGCCATCCAGCGGGGGAAGACCATTGCCACCTCCCGAGCAAATACACACACTACACTTACAGGACTAATGACCATAGTAGTTCATGCGCCCAGAATCGTTAACAATCAATCAACTTTGAGGATCCGACCAGGCTTATAACTGTACAGACATAATTTGATATACTTTATAAAATTGGAAGTGGGTGAAATGTTTTTGATTTACTTATTTGAAGTAACTGTCACAAAGATTCTCAGGAACTGAAGTCTGTGAAAATGACAGGAGAAATATATTTAGGATTGACAATTTTGCGACTCTAGACCTATACTTGGTATTTTCTAACGTGGCAGTTGACATAAATCAGCTGTTGATGGTTTTGTCCAATCGTCCACACAGTGACGTCACTGTGATGACGTTTTAGTTTTCAATTGGATGACACAGTAACAGCTGGTTTACATCAACTGACATGTTAGAAAAACCCTAGTATAGTCCTTGGTACTGAAAAACCTGAACTCATAATTAGAGGTCTTTGGTAAAGAAGAATCTCAATATTATCAGTGCAATAACGTGAACATCACCATATTCTGACATTCACTCTCAACAAAGTCTGTATAGGGTTTTATTTTCATGGATTAAATAAGCAATGGTGTGATAATGGCTTCGATAATGTAACAGTTCGCATATCAGGCTATTACAGCAAAACCCCTTTATAAGAGACACCTGGGGGAATGGAATTTTGTCTCTTATAGACGGGAACTCTTATAAGTGGGAAATGGGTTTTTGACATATTTAATGAAATGTTACCATATTTTTTATGGATTAGTAAGATGTGTATGTTATTTTAAACTTGAGGAAACATTAATAACTTAAAACCAGATCCCATTTAGCCAGATCTTTTGAGTTTCAATGTACAACAAAATCTTGTTGTACGATAGAAGAGATAATACCTGATGTTATTATTCTTTCTATATAAAATAACTCAATTTTCTGTTGCCCACCTCCACAAATTGTGCATGTGGCAGAATATAGCTCCACTGCACCAAAAATAATAGAAATGTACGCATTGCAGCATCTGCCTTGTTGCCAAGAGACACAGAGCCTACAGAATGAGCTTTCCTCAAGAGAAATTTGCAGCCCCCTTACCCTCCAGGTGACGCTGGTGTGCAAAATCCTACTCCAGTCTGTTTAAAGCACGTGCCCCAACCCTTACCAAGCTGACAAAATTCCTGAGTCACCTGGAGGAAAGTTTCACGCTTTGTCTCTTAAAAGCGGGAAGGAACGCATGGCGGGGCATAAAATCTTGTCTACAATAGGCGGGAATCTCTTAGAACGAGGTCTCTTATATGCGGGAAATAAATACATTGTTTATATACAACTGACCTTGGGCTGTGCCTATGTCGGGATTCTCTTATAAAGGGGTCTCTTATATCGGGGTTTTACTGTATATGCAAGTTAATGGGTTCATACCTGATCGAAGCTGTGGATATTTAAGGGTGATAAAATCCTTTGTATGCTGTCCTTCAGAGGGTAAGTAAAACCAGCTCTCCCATGTTGTAGACTTACTGCATGTTAAAGATAAAGCCTAAAAGAAGCCTCTAAGCTAAATTCATATTGCTTGTTTCATTGCCTGAGTGATACCTTTTTTCTCTACCAGAAGGCAAAAGGAGTGTTAAGAAATTTGCATGGTCAGGAAGAAGAGCAGGTCTAATGGCATGAGTCTCACCAAGTAAAATAAGGCATCATTGTTTTTTGATTTGATTGGTGTAGTATTAGAGAAACAAAGGAAACACTATTTACCATTTAAGTAACTGCATAGGTACCTAAAGGAGTCATCTAGTATGTTCATAATTTTATATCACATATTCTTCTTCAATTCTGGTTTCAAATCATTGCACGAGTTTGTGCTCTGCCATTAGGAAATGAGGAGCCTCAGGAGAGAAAAATTCCTGCTTTTTTATGCTGCTTTCTACTGGTTTGAATTAGTCATGCTACATCGCATGAAAATATAATGATAGACTGCCAGTTGCAATATGGAAATGAATATAGGTGTTCTCAATGGTCTTGTACAGGTCTAGGTAGTAATGCTGTAATGTATTCTTGCAAAATGTCCACCCTGAGAAAGTTACCTTGCATTATGCATTGTGTGACTTTGTGTTAGAGTGTGTAAACACACGTTTAGTAGAGTACTTTCCTGTAGTGATTGGTGTTTTTCAGATTGTATACATAGCACCAATGAAGGCTCTTGCTGCTGAAATGACTGCAAATTTTGGAAAAAGACTAGGGCCTCTTGGCATTTCAGTACGAGAATTGACTGGTGACATGCAGCTAACGAAGACAGAGATCTTGCAAACCCAGATGTTGGTTACTACACCTGAGAAATGGGATGTGGTGACACGGAAAGGATCAGGTACTTTTTTTATTATTGTTGTTATTAAATAGGAGGGCATTGTAATCATTGCTATTCACCACAATTAGATAGAAATGAGAAAAATATTGATTATTGAAGACAAATTGTTTTTCAATTTAAATAATGTTCTTGCATATCTTAGGACTTACAGTATAAATTTGTTTGTTAAAGGTGATGTTGCTCTTACAAATTTGGTAAAATTGCTCATCATTGATGAAGTCCATCTTTTGCATGGTGATCGTGGACCAGTTGTAGAAGCATTAGTGGCACGAACTCTTAGACAAGTAAGTCCAATTAGAACAATTATGGGGCTAGATGTTTTTTGGTTGTGTTTTTCATGATCATGTATGACATTCCTAGAAAATGATTTCGAGAAAATGTATTTGCTTTTGGTTTGCAGGTGGAGACAACTCAAAGTATGATTCGCATTGTTGGTTTATCAGCTACACTTCCTAATTATTTGGATGTGGCAAGGTTCCTCCGAGTAAATCCTCATGCAGGATTGTTTTTCTTTGATGGTCGGTTTCGACCTGTTCCTTTGTCCTCTTGTTTTATTGGTATCAAAGCTCTTAATAATATGGTTCAAATGACACATATGGATCAAGTCTGCTACGAAAAAGTCACTAAACTTTTGAAGGATGGCCATCAGGTAAAACTCTTCTAAATTTCCAAAGCTCAGAGAAAGTAATATATACATTTTTATGACCTTGATAATATAATCTGATAGAATAAGAACTGTATTCTATAAAATATTTATGCTCAATTGTATGTGTTGTTTAATTGTGTGTTAGTAACCATTTTTACCAACTCTTTTTACCCATACAATTACAAGAGCAAAGGCAAATTAAAATTTCAATGTCAAGAAGAAGCTGTCAGGATTCATAGAAACAATTTATATATTAATGGTTTGGATTTTTTACTTTCTCATATACCAATATACACATAGTAGTGGAATCTCGTTAGCATGTTTATCAAGAGAAATAATGTTTTGAATGCTGTAAGAGGGAAAAATTGTTATTTATTATTTCAAACATGGTACCCTTTTTTGAAACAAACTATATAAATGTTTTGTGTACAGGTAATGGTGTTTGTTCATACACGCAATGCTACAGCACGCACTGCCAATGTACTCAGAGAGATGGCTACACAAAAAGGGCAGTTGGGGCTTTTTGAAGTAGAAAGCTCTGCGTCTTTAGGTAATGCACGCAAGACAGTAATGCGTGCTCATAATAAGCAACTGTGTGATCTTTTTCAAGCTGGACTGGCAATACATCATGCAGGAATGCTTCGATCAGACAGGTATTTTATTCTTGTATCAACTTAATGAGTGTTTTATTTAAAGCAATCCATTCCAAAGGATTGTACTTAATTATGAACCACTTCAATGCCTTTTTCTTTTGAATTAAATTAATAGTTCATTGTAGAAAAAAGTGCACGTATCATTAACATTTAATTGTGCATTTATTTTATTTTACTTTATGTATTCAGAGTTGTATTTGAAAGCTTTTTCATGATAATGCTTGTGTAAATGGATATTTTTGTGATTGTAATACTATAGAATTCTTCAACAGCAGCAATGGGCTTCAATAGAAAGCACTGTGCTACTTCCCTTTCTCTCACAAGCTTTTACTTGGTAGTTAACTACTATTTTTACCTTCTTTCTAGAGACAGTAATGTGTTAATTTTTTGTATATGATTTTAAAAAAGTTCTAGTTCATTTGATTATAAAATGGTAAAAAAGAAATAGAAATCAGTGGCGTTAGTATATTTTTAAATGCAAGGCCTAAAAATTCCAGTAATTTTTCATTAAAGATTAATATTACAATAATAAAAATAAACAAAGAGAATCAATGGTTTGAAATTTTTATCGCACAGGTTCATCAATTTCCCACCATATATACTTTCCTGCAATTTATACCAACTTTTCTTGTAGCCTTAAAAATTGTAAAAAGTGGCTTTACTGTCTTTTTACCTGCATTGATGCTAAAATGATGAAATATAAAATCTGTTCTTATGTGAAATATCTTTGCATTTTTGTTTAGAAATCTTGTGGAGAAATATTTCAGTGAAGGAATGGTCAAAGTCTTAGTTTGTACTTCAACATTGGCTTGGGGTGTCAATTTACCAGCTCATGGAGTCATTATTAGGGTTTGTTTTTTTCAAACTACATTTTAGAATTTCAGAATCACTTTCAAGATATCATCATAAACACTAATGTGAATTTTATTTTTTTAGGGAACTGAGATTTATGATGCCAAACATGGAACTTATGTAGATTTAAGTATTCTTGATGTTCTGCAAATTTTTGGTCGTGCTGGACGTCCTCAGTTTGATAAATCAGGCCATGGTGTGATAATAACTTCTCATGACAAACTGAGTCATTATTTGAGTCTTCTAACCAACCAGTATCCCATTGAGAGTAACTTTATTACTTGCTTGGCTGATAATTTAAATGCTGAGGTAAGAAATTAATGTTTTATTACATAGGGATACAGGGCCCCTTCCAAAACTTTCAACAGGGCCATGGCCCCCCTGAGCATACGCATAGCCTATCTGTGATATACAGGGTGTCCAGCGCAGAAACGTCGAAAATTTGAAAATAAGCTCTTAAGACAATTTTAAGCATATTTTGTTTAATAAACTACTTGGAAATTCTGAATGGCTGAGCTGCAATAAGCACTCAAAAGTTAGTTTGAAAAACTGCTTTCTAGGCATAAAGTTGCATTGCAGAAGCATAGAAACACTCCAGAAATATCTAAATTGTAAATTTTTTCAAAAGAAATGAATATATTTGTTCAGAAAGAAAAATTAACTGAGAAATATAAAAGTCAAATCATGTAAATTGAGTGCTTCATTTATTTCTTAGGTAATTTTTCTTTCTGAAAATATATTAATTTCTTTTGTAAATAATTAAATGAGAATTAAATGACATTTAATAAAATGTTGATTATTAGATTCTTCCATGCTCCCAAAGAATTTAGACCTTAGACTCGAGATGCACCCTTAGAATTTAGACTCAAAACTTTGCATCCAATTCTTCTGTGTATTGATTGCCAACATTGTTTTCTAGGTTGCTTTAGGTACTGTCACAAATGTAGAAGAAGCTGTTGAGTGGTTGAGTTATACTTATCTATATGTGCGAATGCGAATTAACCCTCAAGTGTATGGCATTAACTATCAAGATGTAGTGGTGAGTTCCTAAATATCTTAATCTTGATGTCTCCTCATAATATTACATATGTGACTAGACATAGTGACAGAAAAAGAATGATATATACAGAGAGAATCAATTGAAGAAAATTTGTTTGTTGTAATATTGTATGTTTGGAGATAACTATAATATTTTAATACAATGGTTCAGCATAAAATGTGATACCTTGGTAATGAAAGATATTATTGAAATTTTGCATATTTTAATGCAATTCAGTTTATGCTAGAATAAACAATTTCTAGTTAACACTCTTCCAAACTTATTATACAAATTTGTGTTTACAGAATGATAACACATTGCTGCGACGTCGACGTGAACTAATAGAGATAGCTGCAAAGGCACTTGATGAGGCTCGCATGATACGATTCAATGCGAAAACTGGTGATTTGAGTATAACAGATTTAGGGCGCACTGCTTCACATTTCTACATCAAATACAACACTGTTCAGGTGTTCAACCAGTCATTCACAGATGTAATGACAGAAGCAGATGTCTTTGCCATGGTGTCACAGGCTCAAGAATTTGAACAGCTAAAAGTAAGATTATTATACTGCCATTTACAACCAGAGTCAGTTTTGATTAACCTTAATTTTTTTATTCAATGCTAAGTAAGTAATAGTAGATTGTAAATCAATAATTCTTTTCTTGAAAATGCACTTCTAGTAAATAGTAAATAAGAGTGTACTAATAGGCAAGTGCTGTAGAAATTGTATTTGTAAGCACAAAAAACTAGAAATTGCACAAAACAAGTATTTATGAAAATTTTTGACACTAATTTTTATTGTATCATGTTAATCATACATGTTAACTTGTTTAAATGATGGAAATGCATCATATTTTTGTCTCTATTCAAGCATTATAATTGTGTGTTCTGTTATGATTATGACTAAATTGTAAGAAACATTATTTCTTCTTTGCATTTTGTTTTTGATAGGTACGTGATGATGAACTGGATGAATTGGATGCCCTCACTCACATAAATTGTGAAGTTAAGGTGGCAGGAGGCTCTGAAAATGTCCATGGGAAAGTGAACATACTTCTGCAGACATTTCTCTCACGTGGCAATGTCAATTCCTTCTCTCTTCTTTCTGATCTTTCTTATGTGCAACAAGTAAGAATTCATACCTTAATTTTCTTTTAGTACTGATTTCCCTCCTCTCTAATTGAGCTTAAGAAGTGTAGCTTGAGAAAACGTTTGCTTGTTTTTTTTTAATGTATTAGTCTATTTCAAATGCAATTGCAGTAATTTATATAAATATTTATTCATGTTTATTAAAAATTAACTTGCTGACTCTTTTATTTGTATAATAGTGCAAGTAGATGTTAAAAATATATCAAATTTATGAATAATTAAAAATTAAATTATGATATTTCCTGCCTTTATAAAGCATACAAGTGTTACATGAAACATTTTATAAATATATTGTTCTTTTCAGAATTCTGTACGCATAATGAGAGCCTTGTTTGAAGTTGCATTGCGTCGTAACAATGCAGTTATGTCTGGTCGTTTTCTTATGTTGAGCAAAATGTTAGAGAGGAGACAGTGGGATTTTGAATCTCCTTTAAGGCAGTTTCAGTGTTTAGGTCATGACATTATTCAGCGATTGGAAGATAGTAAATTAAGTATTCACAAGTTGCGTGACATGGATGCAAAGGAAATAGGTAAAATAATTTTACTTCTAACATTGTTTGGATGACTTAGACATCTTCTAATCCATTAATTCTGGATTACTGAAAATCATAGTTACATAAACAGATTTATCAGTTTCCAGTTTGCATAGATTTTTTGACTGTTATTTATACTTTATATGCAACTCTCAATAAACTGAATTTGTATTATCTACCCCCAATAACATTTATAAATTTTTGTAAGATCAGATGTAAAAAGTGTTGTTCAGGGAACCCATGTAAATTGAAAGCCTCTGTATGTACCGGTCTATAATTATATTGCACTCAGGACGTAAGTGTTACTATTAATCTTTCATTTTAATGTTAATAAAAGGGTCAGAAATATTTTACTTGTTATTACTATTTTTTACTATATTACATAGTCTTAGGACAAGGAGAATGTTTACGTGCTATTATGGATTTTAAAATATGATTAAATTATATAAGAGACTATTCCTACTTGCTAGGAATATTTCTGCGACATCACAAAATGGGCCTTCAAGTGAAAAAGTGTGCTTATGAATTCCCTCTCTTGGAAATGGAAGCATCTTTACAACCAATAACAAGAACTGTTCTGCGGATACGGTTATCCATCACTGCAAATTTTACCTGGAATGACCGTGTGCATGGAAAAACCTCAGAGAACTTTTGGGTGTGGGTAGAGGATCCAGACTCCAACTTTTTGTACCATCATGAATATTTTCTGCTTACAAGAAAACAGGTGAGTTTTCTGACAACGTATTCACACATTAACTTTTTATTTTACTGATACAAATTTATTTGCATTAATTTAAAAATTTCCTCTTATAAATAGTTATGCAAAATAAATTGTTAATTGGTAATTTCAGGTAATAAAACGTGAAGTACAAGAACTTGTGATGACCATTCCCTTGACAGAACCATTGCCTAGTCAGTATTATGTGCGTGCTACAAGTGATAGATGGCTGGGACCATGTACATCATATCCACTAACCTTCCAGCATCTCATCTTACCCGAACATCATCCACCTCACACAGGTATGTACTAAATGTGTGAAACTTTCTTAATTTCAATGTGTGAATACAGTATGTGTTGGTTGGTGTGATTATTTCTGTTTACATTTAGCAGTATGAAAGTTGGTAAATATGTTTGTGAATTTTTTTAAACCTTATTGCAAATGACATTCTTGAGGTTTATATATTTGAGTTTTAATTGTTTTTGGTAAAAATTTATCTGCCAAAAATTGTATGTTAGTGAATTTTTACTTACCCACATACAATTATGTAGTATAGAGAAAGATATGCTGCAATAATGCTTTTGTAGAGAACAGCGATCTCTCAAAAGAAAAACTTTTGAACATTCCTTACATTGAGAAAGTGGATAATTTTTGCTCCTAATTTTGAATTGATCATTCAACAGAAAATGAATATTGAAGCCAGTGCCTGTGATAATGAAATTTGTACTCCACCTGAAATTCAGGAAATAGCAAATTCGACAGCTGTACAATTATTGACAGAAAAATTGAAGAATTATGATGAACAAATACCACTTTTATGGAGAAAGAATAATAGGGTGAATACTTTTAGTGAGAATGTTTTCTTGGCTTACTTTACAAAACTTTCTCAGGTATAAACCCTCAAGTTTATGGAAGATTTACTCAGTGTTAAGAAGCACATTGTACATACACAATGAAGTAAAACTAGAAACTTACCCTAAATCCTTATACTGAGTTTAAATAAAACAAAATCTGTTCAAAATCTATTCTGATATTTCAAGTTTGTAGAGAAGCTACTTGTGCATATGGCTATTATTCACTTGTAGAAATTACAATACTTGCTCCTACGTCGCTTGTGTTGTGAACATCAGCTCGTGACTAATAGTCATCATGCACTTGTTGAAGAATCTACTATTCTTTGATACAGTGTGCAGACAGAGTTAATATTTTATGGATCCTTGCCATTACAAAATTGGTTTACAGTGAAATGTGACCGTCACTGAACAATGTTAGGGTCTAAATCATTCACTGGATTTCTCACAAAATTTGTCATTCCTAAATCATTTACCTGATATCACAACCCCTTGAATTTACTTACGATAAAATAATTTTTGCAGGTAGGTTTTATAAAGCCTCAATGACATTTTCAAAATATTCTCAAAAAGTCTCCAAATTTTTTGATGAAATTCTTTCTCAAATAGAGCAAAGTATGCTTATGCAAGTGCAGATTCACTTTTGTTGAAGTCTCTTTAAAATTAAATATTGCAAAAATTAAATTTTTTTTTTGTATGTTCCTACAACTACGTGTTGAAGATGAGAGATATTTTGGAAATTAAATATGTTCTTCAGAATTAGATCATTAAATATTGTTGTGTAAAATCATCTGAAAATACCTGTTAACATGTAATTTTGAGTGAAATAGTGACAACTTTCAAAAATATGCAACTGGATTTCCTTGAACTTCACTTTGAAAAAGTATGTAGTTTTCATGCTTAAACCTCTTCCTGGCTTTTTGAAATCATATCCTCCTTCTTCACTTATATTCTACAGAAACTCACTTTCCTGGAACACCAGACCAAACTCATAAGTAAAGTAGAAGTTGCAATTCACCTACTGAAGAACCTTCAGGACACAAGGAAATCCTCTGTTGTTATTAGAAACAAAGCTAATCCCTTTGATGAGAAGTGATTCAAGAAATATCTATTCTAAGAAATCTGACAATGCATTGCATTGCAGGAAGGTATTGAATTAACAGTAATCCCCACTATTCTTCTGTTATATTGTGTTTCTGTTCAAAATTGCTGGAGGTAATGATCTTTTTCTTCTTTTTTTCCCTACAAATCAACCTATTTTACTTCACATGTGAAATAGGTATCACAAATATTATCTGTGTAACTGCCTGATTGATGTTTATTTAAAAACAAGCGAAACAATAAATAAATACATACAAGTTCATCAATGGAATTTGCCTGGGTTCAGACTGGGGGAACTGGTTTACCAATTAGAGCAGAATATTTACATGGTCCTTATGGAAAGAACAATCGGTTCTGTGAAATGGCTGTAATTAGTGGTGACCATTTGAACAGGTTTTACTGTTCTGTGAATAATATGTAGATGAGTAAAATGTGATTATTGTACCTTTTTACCTTGGTCAATTTTTTCCCCTAACTAAATCTATTTTACTGTTTTCAGATCTTCTTCCTTTGGAACCTCTGCCTATCACAGTTCTCAAAGACCCTGCATTTGAATCTCTGTACAATTTCTCACACTTCAATCCTGTGCAGACTCAAATTTTTCATTGTCTGTATCACACTGACAGCAATGTTCTACTGGGTGCACCTACTGGTTCGGGAAAAACAATTGCTGCAGAAGTGGCTATGTTCCGAGTTTTTAAGCAGTACCCTGGCATGAAGGTAAGGAGATGAATTATCTTCTCATTTGAAGAGGTTGGGAGTATGTTGCAAGTGGTGGCAATGTTGGTGTAACTAGAGAGCGACTAGAAGAAAATTTAATTACTCATTGAGAATCCAACCAAGTTTAAATGAGGAAACTTTAAGACATCCACTCTAGGCATTTTGATAATTGTTAAATGAATTTACTCTTGGACAGGATTATTTAGGGGAGAAAATTCAATCCTGCTTTGCATGAATTCAATGCTAAAAATTGGAAATGTGGCATTGTGTTCAATAATTCAAGTGTTAGCACAGAAACTTGCAAGTTAGCTGGCACACTTTGGCTCAAGAGTATTATAAACTGTAGAAGTTAGAGTGTGAGCAGGCTGTGAGTGAATATTTCTTTCTCTTGTTTGTGATTGATAGAGCATCCTATTTAACCTATTTCATTGGATACAACTTCCTACATTGTGTGGAATGTGTTTGACACAGGAAAGAGTTCATAACTGCATTCTTTTAGCACAGATTGTCATGTAAAGGAAGTTTGCAATTTTGTGATGCTGAGGAAGAATAGGGCATTTTGTACTCTGAGTGGGCTTTATGAGATAGTCTTTGAGCACCTCCTCCTGAGATATTCAAATGACATTAGAAACTGCTGTATCAATTATAAATCCAGTTTTTATGCAAAATTTCTGCTTACAAGGTGCTGCTTCTTGAAATTATATTTAACCCGGGAGTGCTCGTGAGAGATCTGTGAGATCCAAATCATGGCAATTTTATGTTTCTGAATTATTGTGATGCATTAGTCATCTTCTATTTCATGTATTCCTTTATTGTACTTTTCTGAGTCACCTGGCTTATTATATTTATCCTTTCCTGAATCATTTCCCGTGAGCATGTTGAAACATGATCGCTGCGCTGTGTGATGTTTGTCATGTATGTTGGGTGCAATGGCGCCAGTGCAATGCATCCTTGCCAGAGCGGTACATACCATAGTATTATTTTCAGCTATGTTTATGACAAGTTCCTATTCAGAAAATGTAATAATTTGACTTATCTAAATCAACTGTAATTTTTCCAAAAAGCGGAAAAAAAAAATTTATTTGTTTAGAACATCCAAAATAATTTGTGAAATTGTATTTAATATTATTGAAAAGGATAAGATGATGATCAATGATTTTTGTGTGTACTTTGTCGATTTTTACCTATCTCACCATAAGTATTCAGACAAGAATTTGGCAGTATAAGATTCATTAATAATTGCATTGGGGGACATGTACAAACTGAATAAAATATGTATATCAGTAAATGGACCTTCAGATCATTCGCATTCACAAAAAGTTGCAGTATATCTGAGAGATACATTGCGGGCACTGCCGTGAGTCTACCTATTGCAGGCACTCCCGGGTTAAGCTCTCCTATGTCAATCTATTCCATTGAAGTTCAGAGTGTGACTTTTGAAAAGTTATTCTGTAAGATTTCGAGTGTATCATTGTATGCTTGCTGGTTAATTTTAATTTTCTTTCTGTCTGGTAAGATCATTCAAATTTTAGAGAATTTTTGTAGTGAAGTTTGTTTATTAGTAAAATAATTTTTTATTGAACGGAAAGATGAGTACAACCCTATAGAAAGTATGAGAGCAGATTTCTGGCAGATGTTAGATGAATATGAATTATGTAAGATATCATGATGAACAGAACTGATTTTACACAATGATTTAACAGCTTGTCTTTTTTATACGGTAGGATTTATTTTAAATTTTCCAAATTGGAAAAAAATCCAAGATTTGTTGGCTTTCTTGAAGTTTTGAGTTTTTCACAGTATAAATGAATGCACTTATGAACATGTTGAAAAATTGTTAACATGTGTACAACAGTATTTATTTTAAAAGTATGAGATAAAGTGAACAGTTATTGTGTTCTTTTTTCTACATTTACTCAAAATCGTTGTTGAACATTTCATATTAAGCAATTCCAAGATTGTGATTCATAAATTATTGACATTCCACAGTTGCATATAAATCATTTGGGTATTTGTGATATTGCCCTTATGTTCTTGAGGAGCAATAGGGAGCACATAGCCCATTTTCTCAACAGTTTTAGAGAGGTGCAGAGATGGACAGATGACCCACTCATCACATTCCCTAGACCCATTTATAGAAGACCTAGGCTGTGTATCCTCCACCTGTCCGCCAGCCGTAAAATACGCCTGCAAGCACATTCGTTTGGGCAGTGGAAGCACACGTTATTTTGTTAGGCGATGCATGTTGGTTTGGAAAAGCCCCTACCATGCCACAATCCACAGAGCAAACATCCATTCGGGTTTCGAACCCGCCGAGATTGGGCCCTTCAAACCGGCACTGTTAAGGCACCCAGAGGAAACGAGTGACCTTGAACTTAACATCCCTTATTTGGGATAAAATCCTCCCCCCCTTCATAAATAGACTTCATCACTCCATGCAACAGAAATTACTTGTAGGGGTAATTTCTTTATAGTTCGGGGTACCCATTAAGTTGGGGCCTTGGGCAAGTTGCCCCAACTATTCCTACTTCTGCGCGCCCTTAACGCCAAATTCAGGGAGGGCGATTTGTAACGAAGGAGCAACTCCAAAACGAAGGCCACCGCGGCCCCGCCCAGCCCCTCCAGCAGCAGCCTGAAGGCGCCCGTGAGCTGCCCTGCTGTGAGCGGCGAGTGCTGCTGCGCCGCCTTCCCACGGGCTGAAGGAATCGTCGCCCCGTCGGTGTCCAAGCGGTGGCGCTGCTGTCTTTCCCAGCGGACGTAGAGGCCGCTTTCTTGAACGCGCAGCAAGAACGCATTGAACGCGTCGTAGAGAGGGGAATGCTTCCTCACCAGGATTCCCGCGTAGCCCGGGGAATTGACGCACTCGCGAATGAGGTGGAATACCCTTTCCCCGTTCTCGGTAAATTCTGGACTGCGAGAATAGAAGTCATAATACGAAATGGGAAGCATTAATCCTTGGTCGGATTTGAAAAATATTTTTTTGAAAGCAACTGGAGCTTCTTCAGTTTTTATGAGATCCATTGTTTGGCGGAGGCGCCTGAGAGCTGGGGCGACGTCTCCGGTTTCGAAGATGCTGCTCAAGATGCTGTTGGTGAATAAACGCTTCAGTGTTCGTGAAGCTTCTTCCAGGGATTCCAGGCTGGGTTCGTGCGGTGGTTTGGTCAAGAACCCCAGCAAGTGACCTTGGTACGCGTTGTTTAAGACCAAGACGGATATGAGCAGAGTTCCTAGAACAATGCGTTGGGCTGAGGTTTGCGCCTGGTGGGCCCTGTAAGTAGATCCAGTGAACGCGACTTGCGTTACATCTTGGAGAGCGTTCTGCACTGTGGCGGTTCGCCAGTGGAAGGAACGGTGCGATGCGTAGTGAGTAACGAACCGAACGAATGCGGCTGTTAGAAGGGATCCGAATATGGCCGCCCATGCATACGACTTATACGGAAGCAGCAGCACTTGCGTAAAAGATACTGGGCCACCTCTTCTAACGATGATGCACAAGGATTCTGCAAAACGGGGACCGTGTAATCGGCAAATGCCAGTCTGTCGTCGGTGAGGAAAAACGCGTTTGATGAGATATCAGCGCTGCCCAGTTGAACCAATCCAATTTCGCCGTCGTATGATCCGTTTACCTTCACGCCAGAAGGCGAAGATGACGAGCATCGTCGAAATTGGGTACTCGATTTCTCTTGGAAAGTTTCAAACAAGAAAAACAGCGGTCCATCTACTATTCGCCGTCCGTTTTTGTTTATCCAGAAGTATTTGAATTTAGTTTCAACGTACGCTTGCTTATATTCGGTATTTTGCCTGGTGTTCCCCGTGTCCTCTTGCGGTTTCGAAGCTGTGCGGCTTTCTTCCTTCGATTCCAGTAGCGCCCATCTGCCATAAGCTACTTCTGGCCCATTCATTAGAAACATGTGAAGCAAAAATAATGCGTCCGTAAGAGAAAAACCGTAATGGCAGTGCATTTAGAAATTGTATTATTCAATATAACAGTGATTGTACATGCAGTTTTTCCTATTTATTTCTTTTAATGAAAGTGAATTGACTAATAGTTTAGCCTTAAAATTGCGTGTTATTTCAACCATCTTTTATCTTCTCAACAAAACTAATGTAATGCGATCGTTACTGCATTGTGAAAAACACTAACATATGTGAAAAATTCTTGTTTTGAGTTTCAAGAATTGCTGTCTTCTATTAAACACTTTGCGATTTCGTAAACAACACTGACAGGAAAAAGTATATCAATAAAGAGTGCCTACTAGGGGTTCTGCTTTTGAATCGGTTTTGCCAGATCACATTGTCACTTTGTTTATAGCAATTTGTCTTTCCCATACCAAGAGACAGGAGTGTGTTACTGGTGTTGATACGATCTGAAAGCCTGCTCCTCTCGTTTTCATTTGATGGAATATCAGGTGCATGCAAAAAGGATCTGAGTAGTCTTCTACGACTAAGTATTCTCTTCCTCCAAGCGAAAAGCTTTTAAGTGTAAAAGGTACCGAAAAATGTGCGTGTTGATAAAACGAAACGTCGTTTTTAAGTTGAAAATAGCGTGTACGCGCGTGCTGTATTTCTCATACTCCTAGATCAATTTTAGTTCGATACTGCAATAAAAAATAATATGCCTTGATGTTCTTTTGATACGCAATCGCTGGGTGAAGATATGGAATTTGCTTTTATTTTGTTTTTGCCATTTTTAGGTTCTAGGAACTAATGAAAATTCCTGTAAAGATAGTCATCTTAATATACTCCGTCGTGCATGAAAATGGGAATAAAATCTTCAGTTTTAAAGGTTTTACTTACCATCTACAATTACGTGATATGACTATTGATATTCTTGATTCATGTGATTCTCCGTAGTTATCCCCCTTTTAAAAGCCTACGAAAAGCCTTTTAAAATTGCTATGTGTATTTATGAACCAGATATTTTCAGGGACCAACAAATATTAGAATTTTAAATTCAGAAATAACATTCATTGCTAGGCGAAAATAATAACAACCTGTAAAGTCTGCTCAGGTGCATTAATTATAATTGAAAAAGTAAAATTAATTTTTCATATTTTTGATTTTGAAAAGTGTATTTTGGAAATTAGTACTTTTCTACTTTCTTGAATATGAAATATAGAGAACGTTGTGTCCTCCAGGAAAGAAACCTACAGGTTCTGTCAGAAAGTCTACAGGAAAAAGTTCCCAGTTGCGCTGAATGGTCAGGTCAGGCGATCGATTCTGTAAAGCCTCATGTTGCCTACTGTTACATTATTGGTATTAAAATTAAAACTACATGACTCATTCCCGAATGCGAGAGAAATTGAAATGGCATGTGAGAGAGGTCGGGTTTCTTAGTAACCAGGAACTCGGTAAAATCAAAACAATGAAACAGTTATCCATTTTGACGAAAAATGCAAATATTTGATAGCGCCATTCCGTCTATTCTCGTACGCGCGTACCGTCTGAATTCTCATATATACTTGGGTTTCTGTAAACTGGCCGATGACAGCTGATAAGCTGTTACGGATTCGTCCAATCGGAAGCTGAAACCTCACTACAGTGACGTCACCGTGATGACGCTTTAGCTCTCGATTGGATGACACAGTAACGACTGATGAAGTGTCATCGGCCAGGTTTAAAAAATCCAAATATAATACTATGTGCCTCTCTGCTTTCAGTCAGCTAACATCTAGCGACCGCAGGACTCCAAGGAAGAGGCCTCCGACTATTAAATATTTGCTATTCCGTTTTTGCATCATGTATCACAATTCTTCATTTTCTTGATGCCAAAAGAACTGCTATTGAGTATATTATACAATGCTATTACAGTATTCATAAAATAATAATGCCGTGTAAAGGCTTTCGAAAATGTGAGCCGTTTTCGCGTGATTTTCAGTGGCCGTTACAAATAATGCGTGAATGTGTGTGTGCTATTGTATCACCTATTTTCTTCTCTTGTTGGTTTTGGACTTGGCAGCAAGCCTAGAGTATACGGGACTGCTTACTGCTCGAGCCCAGTGTTTTCAGTGCACGGCTGCAAGCTGTGAGTAGAGGGCTGACGCAGTCACAGAGAGATTTCCGTATACCTTCAGAGCACCATTGCAAGATTAAAAATGAATGTTGCGTTTTCGTTGATGCAACGCGTCTTTGAAACGTTGTTTGGGCGTTGAGCGCTGATAAGGAGTACTCCTCCGTTATTAGTTTTGTCAAGTGTCGTCACGTCGCAGTTAGTCAATGCTTTTTATCTCTTCTGCGAGGGTCTCGACTCCGTTATACTTGGATTTTATTCAAAGCTGCGTTTGACGTAAATCAGCTGACACGGTGTCATCCAGTCGGAAGATTGAATGCCGCCGTCACTGGTGACGTTAAGCTCTCGATTGGATGGCACCGTAAGAGCTGATGACCTGCCAGGTGCAACTCTGAATAAATCGCAGTATATACTGCGGTTTTTACTTTGCTGCGCCTGACATTTGATCAGCTCGGGACCTTACACGTCACTACCACTACAGTGGCGTCATAATGGGGGCGTTCAGCCTTCTGAATGGATGACATCATAACAACTGATTTACTTCAAACGCAGCTCTGTGAAAACCGCAATATAGATGCCGGGGTTCCTAGACGGCCACTCAACCAGGAACCCGCGAAGTCTCGAATTTGCTTAACTCCCGCGACTTCATGGAGCGTAGTAAACGAATTCGGCTAGCGACGACGGCCACCAAACAGGAGGAAAAGTCCCATGAGTAACTTTATTTTTTTCGCCATGTGTTCCCAAGAGATTTCCCACAACGTGTTCATTGGCAAAAGAAATAATCTTCGTCCGCTGCCCCCCCTACATGTCCCAGAAGTTTGTAACTATTCTAAGACATTCATATTGTATGTGTATGATAATACAGTACACAGTAAATCTGTGTAAGCCGGAATCGATTGGGACACAAAAAATGCCGGTTTTGCAAGGTTTCCGTTTTACGCAAGGTTGTCCATTTTATGACCTGACATTGACGTTTTGCCCTGAAAGTAGTAAATTACATGAGTTCATTATATTTCCAAATTACATTATCATATAACGTATTTATCGAAGGAATCATCAATAAATGAATATTAAACACTCTTGATTGACAGCTTACTTTAGTTGAAAAATACACACCTTCCTGGCTGTATTCGGACTAATTGCATACTCTTTCAACGCACAGTGCGTCACAGCCCAGTACTGTGTCTTTCTGATACACTCGCATGGCCGTGCGCAATGCGTATCTGGTCGAGGGATTATGCTTTTCAACGCGGAGAAGGGAGACGTATGAATAGAAGCCATGCCCTACACCTTCCCACGCTCAGAGAGTCGGGAGAGAAGGAATTCCCCCAAGACCTACGCCTTGAGAGACTAGCGCCCAGCGAATTCTACGCTGACAGTTGAAGCCAGTCTCCTTCAATGTCCGGCTGCCACGACTAAATCACGTGTCACAGGGATAGAGAATTTAAAACAAGCTTGCAGATGCATTCATTTCATTAAGAACATCTCACGTCTCTCTGCATTAAATTCTCAGGAATTCCGTTTAATAAAGACTTTTTTCCCTGCAGAACATGAAAAACCGTTTCGTGTCCGCGTTGAAGAGGTTTCGTTTTATGATGTGTAAAATACCATTTAACTTCACGGGCAGTAGAAATTTTCCGGTTTATGCAGGTTTCCGGCTTAAACACGTTCCGGTTTAGACAGGTTTTACTGTAGAAGGTTTATACACAACAAAAAAGTTTTGTGTAGTTTGTGTATTTAGATTATATTGTATTTAGATGTATAATAATAGTAGTGTGTATTTAGATATAGTATAATAATTATTTACATTTGCATTGTTAATTAAAAAAAGACTTAAAGGGCTATAACAAGTAATGTACTTAGCTTCCGGATCAATGACCCCCATCTCGATCGGGTTTTTGTCCAGTTTCCCTGATCCGTTGAGCAAATGCTGAGATGGTTCCTTGATTTGCTTCTGGACGTAAATGTAGCTTCACTATGCGCACGTTTTTTGAGCTTTCCTTTTGCTTGTAGGGAGTAGAGCTAGGGTGAGTTTCTATTTGTTAGCAAACAAAAAATCAAATCGCGTTCTTTACCTTACAAATAAGTTTTCTATAATTCTGCCGAAGGCGCTGGTGCGCGAGCGCATGATGGACTGGCAGGAGCGGCTGGAGCGGCGGCTGGGGCGGCGCGTGGTGGAGCTGACGGGCGACGTGACGCCCGACGCGCAGGCCATGCGTGACGACGCCCGAGAAGTGGGACGGCGTGAGCCGGTCGTGGCAGACGCGCAGCTACGTGCGCGCCGTGGCGCTGGTCGTCATCGACGAGATCCACCTGCTGGGGAGGCCGGGTCGCGCACCAACTACATCGCGGCGCACACGGAGCGCCGCCTGCGCGTCGTCGGCCTCTCCACGGCGCTCGCCAACGCGCGCGACCTCGCCAACTGGCTCGACATCGGAGAGGTGGGTTGCGCACCTCCCGCCCCTTTTTCACGCATTCGCGAACACTGTTACGAAGATTCATATGCTTGTCACTGTTATCAAGATTCGTTTTATAAGCCACGAGGTGTAAAAATGACCTAATGCCATCGGCCACTTTACGAAAACCCCAGGATATACTGCGGTTTTTACTTTGCTGCGTCTGACATTTCATCGACTGCTAGGGTGCTATCCCATCGGGGCCTTAAACGTCACTACGGTGGCGTTCAACCTTCCAATTGGATGACACAGAAAGTGCTGATTTACTTCACAGAAATTGCACTATACCCCACCACTCTCCCTTACCCTCCCCTCCTCCCACCAAAAACTATCAGAATATTGAGTGCAAGAGGCGGGTCCAGAAAGTATTGGGGGGGGGGGACAATTTCATTTCGATCTCTCTTCCTAATATGTATTGAAATACAGTTAATATTGCTCATTGCGGAATCTTAAGGGATCAGGATTTGTTTCTTCATTACGCAAGATTCTGCTTTGTACAATGTAATTCTGTATATCTACATTTGCCAGGACATTGGACCAATATCTGCAGAATACATGTTCTGCACTGAGCAACTTTTAATCCATAAAAATTAACAATGTTAGTTTAAAAAAAGCTAATTCATAATTGAAATACTCTTTGGATGTGTTGTGATATGTATAGTAATTTAGAATTAATTCAGTTAGGTAATAAAAGAAAATTGGATTGAGGGAGAGACATGTCCCCCCACCCATCCACCCACATCTCTTGTAAGGATTTGCCAATGAGTGCTACTGCCAGGCTTTTAAGGACCTTCAAAAGAATAGATTCCCTTTAATGGGGACAGAGTTTGCAAAACTTTATAAGAGGAAACTTCCTCAGGGTAGAGCTGAATGAATACTGGCAGAAGTAACGGAGAACCCCTTTTTTTTATTTATTGGAATATTATATAAAAAACTTCTTCAATCATCCAAATTGATAGTAACAAATATATTAAAAGTGCTGGAGAAAATGAAAAACACAATATAATATGCCACAAAAATAATTTAATTTTTATATTGTAAACTAGGTACCAATCACGTTTTGGGCTTTCTTTGTTTTTACAGATTACCTACCTGAGGTGTTTCTTATAGCTTCTGATGATAGAGAAAGCTTGCAGGTGCTGATAAGTAATTAATAAAAGTTTAATTCTCTTTGTGATAGTGTACATTCTATGAATCATTTTCTTGATAATACTTTTCTGCAAGATCTTGACTGAAACTACCAAAAGGGTAAACAAAGTGGCATTTCTTAGAGATAATTAAATGCTTCTTTCCTTCTTTTTCATTTTCCTGTTTTATTTTTTTCCAATCTCATTTTCCCTTCATCTTTCTCCTCTTACCTTACTTTTTGTTTATTCAAATTCTCCTGTTGCATCTTTCTTCCTCTCTCATTATGGAATACGGAGGTCCTAGTATCTGCCTCCTAAAATCATGGAACTGTATTTTTAGGAGCATTCTTCCAAAAAGACAAAAGTTAAGTAATATCTCCTTCTCCCAAGACATTCTCCAAAAAGGCAAATATCCAGTAGTGTGTTAAGTTTCAAATTATTAGAAAATGTGCCTAGTTATGTAATAAACTAAAATTTGAAATTTTGGTTCTTTTCCAGATGGGACTGTACAACTTCCGGCCATCTGTGCGTCCGGTGCCTCTGGAAGTGCACATAGCAGGTTTCCCTGGGAAGCACTACTGCCCGCGCATGGCCACAATGAATAAGCCAGCCTTCCAGGCTATTCGCCAGCATTCCCCCTCCCAGCCTGTGTTAATTTTTGTATCGTCCCGTCGTCAAACTCGTTTGACTGCATTAGACCTGGTGGCACTATTAGCAGCTGAAGACAATCCTAAACAGTGGTTGCATTTACCTGAACAGGAAATGGAACAAGTGGTGTCCAGTGTCAAAGATTCCAACCTCAAACTCACCCTTGCATTTGGGATTGGACTTCATCATGCAGGCCTTCAAGAACGCGATCGACGGACTGTTGAAGAGTTGTTTGTCAATCAGAAGATACAGGTATTTATAAATCGGCATTCATTGGTTCACTTGTAATAAAAAACAAATATCTGCTAGATTGCTTAAAAAATTAATCGGTGTATAAATTATTGCTTAAAATTTAACATCTGTGAATATAATAATTTACAAATTTAAAAAAACCAAAATTCTAAAATGTTTAAGTCTATACTGGGCACTTTGTGCAATTTATCATGTTCAGGTGATAAACTGTAAAGAGGAAAAAAAAGTAAAAGTTTCCTATCCAAAATCATATTCAACATTAACAATATATTTTCTTTATATTGTCTGGTGAAAAGTATTCAGAAAAAAACTCTCCCTTTGTCTTGGGAAAGAGCAGTAGTGTTTCTTTTTTTCCTTCTTTCTTTTAAACAACTTATTAGTGAGTTATGTTGCTCAAGTTCTTACCCAGTTGAATGAAGTAATGTCTATTTTTAAAAAAATGTTCTTAGTTTTTCTGCTACTTCAGACTCTGCTAATAAATATTATTTTCAATACAATACCATGAACACGATCAAAATGTTTATTAACATTATAGAGTAATAAATTTTATCATGATAGAATTGCCCATTTTTGAAGTGTGTTTCAAAAACCGAATAAATAATTAAGAAAAATAAATTTCATCTAATAAACCAAAAGTATTTTTATAATTTACATGTGGATGACATGAGAAAGATTTAATAAATTTCAAGTGAATTTGATATTAAGAAATGATAATTTTTTTTGTAACATTTTTTAAGAGATTTCATTTTCTGTATTCTCAATATCCAAAGAAAAGTATTTAAGAGTACTAAAAAATGTTTAAGATTTATGTAGAGTAGCTTTATAATGAAAAAAGATAAACAGGAAAAAGATGTTATCATCAGAATTAACCAATGAGGAAAGTGAGAATTTGTGGAAAAAGCTGGTTGGAAGATACAGATATCCCTTGTAAGAGAGAGAGAGTGAGAGTTTGAACGAATGTATTTTCAAAAGTACTGAAACTGATGGGGACAATATTTTTAAAAGATTCTTTTAAGAAATAAAAATTTTATGAAATTCGTATTGTTATTTGATCAAACAGAAAATATTAATGAAATAATAGGTGCACTTGCTGGTGTTAATTATGAAATTATCATGAGAAGCTGTGTGGAATATGTTCCTATTTTAGATTGTTGGCTGTTGGATTTTTATTTGTGTCTTGCTCTCTTAGTAATTCTTCATGGAATGTTTATTGTACTTCCTGTAAAGGAGGGATTGAAAAAATATCTCTTGGACTGTAGAGTGTGAAAGAAAAAGTAATAATATTGTTTGTACTAAATTTTTAAAATATATTTTCTTATTTGTTTCTAGGTTTTGATAGCCACTGCAACTTTAGCATGGGGTGTAAATTTTCCTGCTCATTTAGTTGTGGTGAAAGGTACCGAGTATTATGATGGGAAGTCACGTCGTTATGTGGATATGCCCATAACAGATGTTCTGCAAATGATGGGTCGGGCAGGTCGTCCTCAATTTGATGATCAGGTAAAAATAACTTACTTTGCTTAATGTTTAAAACTAATAGATATGAGAATAAAATAATTGCTTTTACAAAGAAGGCTTGTAATTTTAATTTCAACCACTCTGTTAATTCTCTGTGAGTTGTGTGTTTTTGCTTGTGAACCGATCTACAACTAATACATGATTTTTGCTAAATATTGAGTGTATTTCATTGATGAGAATTGTGATTGAAACATGTTTTATTCTCTTATTTTTAAAAAACCCAAGAAGATATAAACATCTTTATGAATAAGTATGATAAGCAAATGAAATCAGTCTTAAGCGTAATGAAAATGTCATAATGCCCTTATTTGTGGTTGATTGTAAAAACTCATGAACACTTCAAACTGCAGAGAATGCTTTAATTGCTTATTTATGTCATGAAACTTTTGTGATTGATATTCCATTGAATCACTGAATGCAAAATGTAAACACACTGAACAGAGGTGTCCATGCAATGTGAGAATCCCAATAACGTACTGCATGTGAACAGACCAACTGTACGTATGTGGAGTGCAGTAGTCAGTGGAAAGGTTACCTTCACCTATTGTTTCCTGTTTCCTTCACCTCTAGTTTTCATGGAAAAAAACAATTAAGCCAAGATATCTCTAATCTTATTTCGTGCAGCCTTGAATGGATGAATTATTTTTCTCTCTACAATTGTTTTATTTGATGCTATTGGTGCTCAGCAACAAAATATTTTAGGGCTGTTAATGTGACAAATGATAAGTTTGAATTTGAATAGAGTGTGCAATATGGGTTTCTAGTTTTAGCAAAGTTTTAGTAAAGAATAGATCCCTGGAATGGAACTACTTTAGAAGAAAGTAAGACTAAGGAAAGACCCAGGATGGATGTGGGTGGAATACATCAAAACGAATCCTGTGTTGAGGAAGGGAGGATGATGATGCTATTTATTATAAAAATGTGTGCATCATAATTCTGTTGTATGATGAAACTTTATTGTTTTGTGTTTCATTCATCAATTTTTTCATTTCACCAAATGTTTCATTCTTATTCTATTCACAGTACCTAATTTTGAAGTATGTCTGGAAAATGTAACTTTGTTGAGGCCCCTGATGACACGTTTGGTGGACTCAGCAACTGGAGAAATTTTAGTAGATCTGTTTTCTGACACTGAATGTCAATAGGGTTATTGCACACATGTCCTATGGGTGGAACATAAAATATATCTGCTGTATGGCCACAGCCGCAGCATGGAATATCGAAAAGCATATTTTCCTGCCGGTGTAGTCTGTGACTTCATATAACTTATGTCCATGAAATACCATACCACATTTGGACCCCTGATTAAAAAAATTTCCTCATGTATGTGACATTCAATAGTTAAATGTCCACAGAATTTTTTTCGCTAAAGTTAACAATTCTCGCCACAAATTGTTGATAAAATTATTTGTCATAAATTAATTCTAATATTTGCCTTGGTTCACAAGCTTTCAAGAAAAAAGAAGCTATTATTGCATATGTCTGCAAAAGTTCTCTGTAGAAAATGGGGGAAAAAGAATACTTAGTTATAAAAGCAGAAAAACTTATGAAGATAAATTTGTGTGAATTTTTGTTCTAGGGTGTGGCAGTTGTGCTGGTTCATGACGCCAAAAAGAACTTCTACAAGAAATTCCTTTATGAGCCTTTCCCAGTTGAATCTAGTCTCCTGGAAGTCTTCCCTGATCATTTGTGTGCAGAAATTGTGGCTGGCACAATTCGCTCGAAACAGGATGTTCTTGATTACTTAACATGGACATATTTCTTTAGAAGATTGCTGCAGAACCCAAGTTACTATCAGTTACAGGATGTTAATTCTCATAACATCAATGCATATCTTTCTGGTTTAACCCAGCGAAGTTTGAACACACTTGCGGAAGCTTACTGCATTGATTTTGAAGAGGTTAATAAAACTTTTGTTTCTTTAAAATTTTCTTGTTATTTTACAATATTATATTTTGTATTTACATTAACATCTATAAAATAAGAATATAGATTTTTTAAAAAAATTCGACTAATCAATTTATTTACTTAAATTTTAAAAAAAAAATATTTAAGCTAAATTCTATATTGTCAACATGTGCTTATAAACTTGATTCCTTTATTATTTTAATTAAAAATTGAAGTAAATGATAAAGACACAGTCACCAATATTAATACTATCAGCCATTTACATTTTAAAAATTGGGGCAATCCTGATAATGTATTTGCTAACTTTGAAAGCAACACTTTATTTTAATTTTCACTAGAATGTTATTTTTTAATCATAAATTGTCTCAAAATACAATTAAAGAGATCTACAATTGCATGGAAAATAAATATAATTAAATGAAAGTGTGGTTGTGAACTTGTCAATTTTGTGATTGAAATATCTTTGATTCGGTAATAAAAGTGCACATCACCATTATCTTTATTATAGGATGAAAGAGGAGTGGTACCAACAAGCATGGGGCGCATTGCTTCATACTACTACTTGTCACATCAAACTATGATTTTATTCCGTGAACGGCTTGCATCAGACATTGGAATTGAGGAGCTGTTACATATACTAGCTGATGTACACGAGTATGAAGAAATGCCTGTTCGTCATAATGAAGACCTCCTTAATGGGTAACAGCTTAATGTTCAGCTATATTCAAAATTCCATTATTCGCAGAAACATGTTCATTCTGTAATATGCTTACAATGCTTACACAGTTATGTGTATTTTGTTTTCACAGTGATCTAGCTAAAAGCTGCCCACTGACTGTTGATTCGTTTACCCTGGACTCTCCTCATACAAAGACTTTTCTTTTGTTGCAAGCACATTTCTCTCGATTAGAGTTACCTTGTGCAGACTACCTTACTGATACAAAATCAGTTCTTGATCAAGCTCTTCGAATCTTGCAGGTAATTTTTTAGATTTATTTATATGTTTGTACAATTTAGGAGCTACTGTTAAAGATCTGGTAAATGTCTGCTGACTGTTGTGAAGGGAGGAAAAAAAAAACAAGAAAAACACACACGCACAACTTTAAGAAGTGAGCAGGTTTTGAAGGTGTTTCTGCGATGTTAAATTACTTCATGAAATAAAGCAAAGGATAAAAGAATATATTACTTGACTTGAAAATAATTTCATTACAACAAAAGTTAAAATATGTTTTTGGAAAGATGATCTTAAAAAACTTAGTCTTTTCTATTAGCATTTCACAAGCCAAAAAATTAATTAACCTCACTGGAGCAAAAGGTGGTTTAAGTGAGAGAATCGGAGAGAGACTGCGTAGTGAGTAAAATAGGAATGGACTGACTCATGTTTATAACAACTTTTTTGCTATCTGCAAAAGCATTCAAATTAAATCAGGAAATCCAAATGTCTCCTGCACTTGAAAGAAATTTAGGACCCTTTTGCTATAATTGCCTGAAGAATTATTGATCCTTTTTGATAATGCAAAATCTCTTCTAAGTTTTGTTGTTATTTTCACACTTCTCTGTACTCATAGGAAGGGTTGGAACAGATTTTTCAAAATGATTACAATTGAATGATACTAGTACTTCAGACAGTTCTTACAGGTTTCAGTGTTCTTGGTCTAATTTCAAAACTAATGAAAGGTAATGAAAAAAGAAAAAAGGAAGGGAAAAAGAAGAAGAAAAAAAAGCATATATGGTATTTTTTTAAATCTCAGACTACAAGAATATACCTACAAATTTTTATATTTTGGTGTGTACATTTTTTCAACTTAGCCTGACACATGGTACACATGGTAGTGTGAACACATGGATGTTCAAAGCACTGGGTGAACGTTAGGCTATTGTTCAATTGTTTTCTTCTACACCATTATAGTGAGAACATTAATTATAATTTTTGTAATTCTACAATTCAATGACTGTTTGGTATTAAAAAATTGTTGATTTTTCATTTTGAATACTTAACACTTGCATTTATGGTATAAAGAAATGTGTCACATAGTAGTGGTTATGTTTGGAATGCTACATGCAAATCTTGTTCTCCATTCTTCTTGGTTTCTTTAATGACACAATGCTCCCCTGTAGAGGATTGCAGTACTAAGCAGTTTCACAATAGTTATTCATCCCCCACATTTGGATATAAATTGTAATTGTCCTGTTCTCTAATTATTACTGTTATATAGTTAACTTGTAAATTTTGATCAGCCGAGAAAATCTGCCAAAATCCTGCCAAATCCACATACAATACATGTACGTTACTTTACAACGCATTGCCAGATGAAATTAAACAATTAAAATTGGTACACAAATTTAAGTTAAAAGTAAAATCTTTTCTGCTGCAAAACTGTTTCTACACAATTAGAGACTATACTAGTCAGAAAGAAAAATAATATTTACTTTAATAAAACCAAGATATAGTATAATGAATTAGTTTACATTTGCATTGTATAATAAAAAAAAAAAGACTCAATATGCCTGTAACAAATAATGTACTTCCGGGTCAATGATCCCCCATCTCGATTGGGTTTTTGTCCAGCTTCCCTGATCCATTGAGCAAATGCTGAGATGGCCCCTTGATTTGCTTCTGGATGTAAATGTAGCTTCACTATGCGCAGGTTTTGTTGAACTTTTGTTTTGCTTGTAGTGGTAGTAGAGCTTAGGGTGAGTTTCTATTTTGTTAGCAATACAGAAAAATCAAATCCGTTCGTTCGTTTACCGTTACAAATAAGTTTTCTATAATTTGGCAATGAAAATATCTAGTTTTGGAAATGTTAATCTCTCTCTTTTTTAAATTTTTATTATTATTATTATTATTTTATTATTATTATTATTATTATTATTATTATTATTATTACTATTACTATTATTATTATTTTTCATCTTTCAACTATTAATAGTTAAATTGTTGGGAAGGGATTCTGAAACTCAAGAAAGCATGCGCAGATGATTTTCCCCCCATACGTCACATACAGTTTTTGACTGTTTTTGACTAAATAAATAGCTAAAGAATGATTGGAGTTTGGCCCTTAAAAAATGATTTCTAAAAATGTTTGATGCTGAGAGAACTTAATAGACATTCAGTCTTCCATGGCACCTAGATGCAATTTGCAATTCTAAATCTTTTTGCATCTTTTATTTAAGAAAACTAATATTTGTCACATAAGTGTATTTGTTCTCAACAAAAATAAGAATCAAATTTTCATTGCATTTCAGAAAAATAGAAAAACTGCACTTTTTAATATCAGAAGGAAATGTTTTCTTAAAGAGAAACAATGCTAGGAAAAATGTACTGCTGTTCTTGGTTGTTTACTGCTGTGTTGAGTTAATCAGTGTCAAAATGATTAAAAATTATTTGCTGTTCTGTCTGGAGATTGGGTATAAAAAATAAATTATGAAGATTTGTAGAGTTTTATTGTTTTTTGAGAAGTAGTAGTTGATTTTGCTCTTCATTTTATAACAATAAATTACTTCCATAGGCCATGTTAGATGTGGTGGCAGAACGAGGATGGCTGGCAACTGCTTTGCGAGTGATTCAAGTGCTGCAGATGGCAGTTCAGGCACGCTGGGTGTGGCATTCTGATCTTCTCACATTACCTCATTTAGAACCACATCACTTGTATATCTTTGCTAGACAAGATCACAAACTCCAACATTTGGCTGGTTTGCGGCATGAAGTATGTAGGAACTATGAGAAGTTAGCCAACATGCTTCGTTCTCAACTAGAGGAGGGACAAATTGAACAAGTAAGGATCATTTCTTATCCACAATTCGTGTATATCCTTGGCATTTTGGTTCTTATGTATTACAGAATGACTCCCATTCCATTATTTTGTATTTATTTTCACATTTGAATTGTGTTTGTGTAGATTGTAGTTCAATGATAGAATTAATGTACATTTATTTAAAAAATTTTAAATTTAATTTCTAAATAGTAAGTAATAAGTAATCTGAAAGTATAATATTTATGGCTTTTACCAAATGTTTCTGGATCTGGAGCGGATGAATTAATTTAACATAATGATTGCTAAATTTTAACAACACTTATCTCAAAATTTGGTTGTTTTGTGATAATAATATCACTCAAAGGAGAAGAACTTCCAAATTCTAGCAAAACATGTTACAAAAGTTAAAACAGCAATTTGTTGAAATGATGAGAATTAGTTACATTTTTACTAGCTTCTAATAGAAACTTTCCTGCATTTTTTCTGTAAAGTTCCATTTTTTATTTAAGTATTGTAAAAATTTAGCCATTGAAAGCTTTAATTGTAGAGTTGTTTTTGTAGATGAAAACAAATGTGCTAGTGATATATTGTACACTTATATCATTTTAATATAATATAATTTTAGGGAATAATCTTTGATATGAAAACTGTGTTATAATTTAATATTGTAAATACTTAAGTGAATTTTCATCCACATGCATTATGAATAAACTGAATGTAGCATTTACTTTTTTTTTTTCCTGTTGCAGTTATTTCAGGTTTTGTGTGATATGCCTGTTCTATCAGTCCATCTATCCCTTCATACAGTATGGGATAGTGCAGAAAGTGAAGGTGATGAAGGGTCACAAATGGAAAATTGTAAATTAAAACATGGCACTTGGACACCTGTTGTTGGTGGTAGGGAGTATGTGTTAACTGTCCAAATGCACCGGTTAAACAGGCCAAAATCAAGTGGTGGAGGTTCTGGATGCAAAGCTCATTGTCCAAAATTTCCACGCGGCAAGGATGAAGGCTGGTTCCTTGTCCTCGGCAATGTGGAATGTTTTGAGTTGTTTGCTCTAAAGCGAGTGTTCAGTTTGCGAGGTGGAAAGAGCTCTCAATCACTCAACTTTAGAATGCCTACCAAACCAGGTATGAAATTTATGGGGTTCTTTTACTTGTATAGGGATAATTGTCAATTATCAAAGTAGGCTTACTTAAGTTCCCATAAGTAATTACAAATGTGTGATTGAGTGACTACAAGTTATTATGTGTTACATAGTTTTACTACCATACTACAGTCATGAAATATCCTTAGCCTCTGAAGGTATTTGAATTCATAACCCTTGGTTCCTTGAGCTGTTAGCCCTTCATTAGGTGAAAACATCTGCAATCATGAGCTTGACATATCCAAAGCATATGTGAGATTTGAATTCAAAATACTTGTTTTAATGTGGTTGTTGCTGCAATAATTGTCCAAAGACAATTGACCGCATCAGTTGTCAGAAAAATGTATTTGAACAAATTAAAGCTTTGTCATGAAACTGTACTTAGCAGTCAGAAAACGTTTTGAAGAGCAAATGGTAAAGCAAAATTTGTGTACACAGTAGGGATTGCCACTTTGTGACAAGTTTTTGGGTTCTCACTCCCTTTTCTCTATAGCTCCCTCTTCTATCTACACCACAAAATATGACTTCGAGTAATTAATGTAGTGTATTTAGTGTAATTGTTAAGGCAAAAGTATTAAGAATCCATGAATATCGCAATTATCCGTTTTATAATGCTTCCAAGAACATGAAAAATACTCTGAATTGTTGGAGTTCAAGTCTGATGAAGTAAAGCAATCAGAAAAACAAATTTAAACTAGTAATAACTAATAACATTTTCATCATATTTTCATTCTATCAAAACAAATACCTAACTCAGATGAGCTAAAAATCTGTATCATAAAAGTTTTTGATCTACCTCAGTGGCTCATTAGAATTAAATTTTTAATTTTATAATAATAATAATAATAATAATAATAATAATAATAATAATAATAATAATAATAATAATAATAATAATAATAAATAATAAATAATAATGGAATTGAACACTTTGCGAATACCTAACTAATTTACTCAATTCATTTTTATGTTTAAATATTTGTAAGTCTTACATGATAAATTGCTTTATAGGAAGGTTTAATTTTGGTTTGTTTCAGGGCGGCTGATTTTGACATTATATGTTATGTCTGATGCCTATTTGGGACTTGATCAACAGTATGATTTGCAACTTGAAGTGAATTCATCTAAATCTCAACCCGAGATATCAGATGGAGCTTATGCATTTCCTGACAAAGGAGTGTCATGAAGCCTGACATGGGGAGTGATAATTAATGTACCTGGGTTGGGTTGGAAGTGCTCATATGTACACTCTTGCCTCATAACAAGACAAACTGCAGTTTTCTAATATGTGCAAGATAAATTAGTATTCTCACGTATCGTTGCACAGTTATACCTGTCAGTGTGACTCGACAGTGAATTTCTATCAATTTTCTTGAAGTTTACTGCAATTGTTTTGCTAGTTAAATGAGGGTTTTGATGTCACTGATGAAAATAATGCGTATTTTTGTGATATGAAAATGACTTAGGGACCTATTATCTTGAATAATATTATTGTTATTTTGTTTTCCCTGCAACACCTTTTCAGCTGTGATTTAGGGAAATAATTGTGATAATATTCCAGTCTCTTGTTGTACATTACAGTGAGATAACAAAAAATTCGAAACTACTATTTAATCAATCAGCCAATGTCTTTCTTTAAAATATTGCTAAGAATGATCCAGAAGCATTTCATGTACATTTATGTGTATACCCCAAAGAATGATGTTAATATATTGTAAATTGGTGGCAAGGTAGGGTGTTTTAAGCAATGTTTACTCTGTAAAGTGAAATGTATTTTGCTATACAGTAACTTATTAAATATGTTTGGATGCATTGCTGAAACATTTGAGAATTTCTTTCTTTCCTCTCATCTTGGCTAAAAATTGGCAATTTTCTTCAGAGGAGAATGTAACTCCAGGAGAAAACGAATCAAAGAAGTGGTGAGTGAGAGTAAGAACAGTCTGTTGATGAGAGCTTCCACAGCTTGTGTCATGTGAATGCTCTCAGCTGGCTGAGTAACTCAGTGTCAAAAGCTGTGAAGTCAACATTTTGACCCTCGTGTCATGGTCTTTTCAGGGCTGAAGTGCTTGTGATCTTCACAGAAGATTGTCGAAACGTTAGCATCTCACTCTTCAAAGCTGCTTTACCCAAACAGCTGAAAGCACTTAAAGAAAAGAATTTCAACAGATAAGTTTTTATTTTGCAATTTACTTGATTTTAATATTTCAAAATGTAGAAAATGTCAACGAGGTACCTATAAAAATAGATTAATAGAAAGCAAGGACAAATTTAATACTTTTTAGAAGGGGACATGTCTCTCTAAGCGAAGAGACAATCCGTGGTGCACACACCCACGCTTTCTGTCAATTTGTCAAACCATTTGAGGAGGTGGAGAGAATATTTTGCTTCGGTTTGTCATTATAAGGTGAAAAGAATATTTTGCTGTTTTACTTACTACTTTTGTATCAAATTTGGATAGTGGGTAAGATAGGTTGTATCATATGGACTTTAATTTTAACAACAAGACATTTTTCTTGGTGCTTTTTCATGAATGAAATTGTTAAAACAAGTTTCTTACTTTCTCAGAACTTAATCCTTTTGTTATTGAATATGCGTTTCTGATTTAAGCTTCAATTTATTTTGACCAAATATTTGAAAATGATTGTTCAATAAAGAAACAGGAACTGAACTGCTCTAAAGATCATTTCTATAAGATGGAAAACCAAAGTTTTATTGGTGATCTTGTGCATTTGCTTACAATCTAATTTATTTGCATACATTGTAAGCAAAATGTCTATGGTACTAAGGCAGAACCCAGTGTCATAAAAATATTTTTAAAGTAGTCTCGGTGACAGCATCCAATGCCCTTGCACTAGCATTGACCAGGAGATCCTATGGTTCATGTTCTTATGGTGGTAGATTTTCAACACTAGCTACAAGATAGATTCGTAGGCTTCCGCAGCTGGAGTCATTGGATTCTTGGCTGTCTGGGATGAGCTGCGACTCAGTCGATGGAGCTGACGTTTCAGCCATCTTTTGTAGCCTTCTTCAGAGCTATACTACTGGAGCAATATAGCTCTGAAGGCCACAACAAGTTGGCCGAACTATCAGCTCCATCAACTGAAACATGTCTCATTCTTGACAAACCAAGAAACCACATTTTTTTTTTGTAGCTAGGTTGACTTATGTCACTGACTGAGGGAGAATTCTAAACAGCTGGCTGCTTTTATTGAGTTTTGAGATAGATAGATTAATGCCCAATTTAGGATATTATCAGAGTACTTCCAAGGTTGGCTATTGATATGTTGTGAGCCTTTTAAATCCACTGAGGATTTCTGTTTTGGGATTATATTTCTCCAACTGATCCTGAGACGTGAATATAGCAAGAACAATTTTTTTTAATACAATCTATTAAATCAATAATCACAAGAAACAAAATAAATACTTTTTACTGAGGTAAATCTGGATCCAACTTCTACATTTTGGAACAGTTTGTTAGTTTTTTTTATTCAATTCGCTGATCCCTGCAAAGTGGGCAGCTAGTGTCAGGTAAAAGCATTTTCTCCTCTGGTGTTGAATATAATTTTCAAATTATGAGTTTTCTTCTAAATTCATTAATGTACAATAAATCACAAATTTATGTTTAAGAATGTGTGAATGAAATGAAATTTTCAATTTCAACCCAATGCCAAAATTCTTTGCGAAGTTACAGATAATATGCAGTACCCCTAAAAAGTTTGAAAATATTAATAATGATGATGATGGATGATAATAATAATAATAATAATAATAATAATAATAATAATTGTGGAGTACTAACATTATGAATCTATTTTTTGTTATATTGAAGCCAACAATTAAGAAAATATACGGGGCAAAATGAAATTTTCCTTCTGAAATAATTCCTGGATCTGGCCCTTAGTGTGTGGTTGATGATTTTCTTTCCTTCTCTTTTGCCTCTGAAAGAAGGAAGCGTAACCTCTTCCTTGGTCTAATGGCAGTAATGAAGAGACTTAAGCAACAAGCCCACTCTTAGTACAATAAAAGAAAATAAAATAAAAAAATCTCCAATTCTTTTTCACTTTTTTTTAATTTACAGTACAGTAATTTAATAATAGTGTCCTAATTTAAAATGTGGACTCTGCCTTAAAAAGGACTTTTAATAAAATAGTTAACTGAATGAGTGTCAATAATTTCAAAGGATTAAAGATGTTTAATTTATAATTAAGAAATGAAATTGAAACAATCTCATTAATGCACATTTTCTCAACAAATAGCAAATAGTACTTATGGTAATTAATACCACTCAATTTTTCAAAGTTTTGGATTGTAATGTCACTGAACTTTGGTCTTCTGACGGTTTAAAGAAACACCTTTTTTAGTTTTAGAGTTAATTTATAATTTTCTACACACTTATGCTAGCAAGTTACACTATTTTTTCTGTTTAGTTAACTAAATATGCTCCATGAAAAATGATTAATTCCATAAAAAATTGTTGATTATCTCCATGTTAATAACACTCGTGCAAATAAAAATTCACACCTACTAATCAAGAATTCAGAAAAGGAGGAAAATCATGTAATTAAGAAACTGTGACACAGAACAGCAAAGATTTTTGCAGTCAGCCATGTAAAATGAACAAAAAAACTACATCACATATTACGTACCTACAACTACATATAGACAACGAATGAATAAAGCTAAATTGGGGAAGTAAATGTTAAGCTAACTGACTTATGGAACAAAAAGATATTTAACGTGAATATATTAAACAAGGAAGAATGTTTGAACATTTGGTGTTAGGATTACGAATGTAAATAATGTATATGTCAGTTGTGTTTACCAGTTCTAAAAAGTATGGTATTGCAAAACTGCAGTTTTTCCCCAATATTTATACGTGTTGTATTCCCTCTCATACCCGTCTTCATTTTTCGTGGGAAGTAATGTTTTCATTACTTTGTCAGCTTCTAATATGTTATTTGCATATGTTCAGTTCCTTCCATTTGCAAATATTTTATGGAAACAAAACCAATGCAAGGCCCACTAAAATAGATCTTTTTCAGAAGCAATACTACGCCATGAAATGCATGCCGAAGGTGGAAAAGATGTGCTGGAATTTTTAAAAATTTGAATTATTTGTAAATGGAAACTAAAAAATATTAGATGTAACATGTGTACAAAGGATTATAATTGCACTCATGGTATATAAGAAACTCACTATCGTCGCTAGTTTTCTTGAACATGCCATTCATGCAATTATCCCCCTCTTCACACATTAGTTTTGTTAATTACCATTATTTTAAAGATTTTAAGGAGAAGAAAATAAATGAAAAGGCACATTGTTAATGGAAAATATTTACTTTCAATTATTTTTGTTTAGAATCTTCAAACTCTGTAACAAACGAATACAAAGTATCAGAGAAAGCAGAGAATGAAAAATATTTCTTTACACGTTCTTGTCCAGCTTTTCCCATCTCTTGAGAAAGGTTACTATTTTTAACAAACTTTTCCATTGCAGATGCAAAGTCTCTGCTATTTGGGGAACACAAAAATCCAGTTTTCTCATTAACAACAGTTTCTGTTGGCCCACCACTATTAGCAGCAATGACTGGTATTGAGCAATACATTGCTTCAAGAGGAACGATACCAAAATGTTCATTTTCAGGAGTATATATAAGGCACGAACTGCCTCTCAACAATGAGAGTTTTGCTGAATCTGATGGAGATTTCAGGAAAGTCACATGATCCTTGAGATTGGAAGACTTTTTGTATTGATCTTCAAGCTCAACAAAGTATTCAACATTTTCAGGGAGAATGTGATCATATCCACCTGCAATTATTAAATGCACTTTGGCCCAGTCATCTTCTGATAAGGAAGAATGTAAACTTTCCATTGCATCCAATGCAAGTGACAATTTTTTTTTCCTTTCGTAACGATTAATCGAAAGAAAGACAATTGATCCTTCTCTCAATTGAATGGGAATGTATTTCTGTAGAGGTTCAACAGAATGTTTGTCAAAAAAATCAGTATTTAGAGAAGGGTGTAAAACCCTTGGGTGCACATTCAGTCTTTGGAAGGTTTCTTTAAAAACTTCAGATGTGAATCTGCTGTTGACAAGAATTCTATCGGCTTGACCTGTAGTGATTTCTTCTATCCAATTTAGTGGAGCTCGATATAAAGACTTCAATAGTCCACCTGGTTTACTTAGTAGTTGGTCTGGGAAATGACAGTAAAAAATCACTTTCATAGAACAGATTTTGAGGATAGGTATACAAACAGATACTTGGTCACAGATGACAACGCTTGGATTCAGTCCACTGAAGAATGCTAAATAAAATGCAGCATAGATCATGCGAATGTACGCGCAAAGAGCATAAAATCGTCCAAATATGCTTCGCGGTAACCAGTCACCAGCAACAGTGACGGGAAATGTTCCATCTTTAGTTTCCGCAAAACAATGAGTTGGATCGTGATGACTTGTAATGAAATGAACAGCACATCCCTTTCTTTTCAGAGCAAGCGCCGCATCCACTACTAGCCTTTCTGCACCTCCGATTCCCAAGTCCGGGTGTAGAAATATCACAGGCTTCATGATTTTGTACTTCAGATCAACTGACACGTCAACCACACGTCAAAGCTAATTTTCTTGGTGTATCGTTTTGCCTTACGAATCAAGATCAAAGTACATTTTCATGCATTATTCAAACGTTAAATTATCTTTTAAACTTTCAATTTAACAAAAAAAACAAATGTAAAATTAAGTCGATTTGTAGAAAATAAAATACAACCACAAGTAAAATGCACTTGCAAATTGCCGCAGATCACAATTTTCAAGTTCCTCCGATTCCGCTTCACACAGTGGCACACAGAAGCGCCAACATTACAATGTGTTTGCGGAATTAGCCAGTCAATTGTTTATATATAAGCACCCTCGTCTTCACAAAATTGGCACACCTGTGGTAAACTATGTAAACATTCCTCGAGGTTACAAAAAGGAGATCCGGCAATCAGGTGGAGAGGTTATTGGAAATTGAATCGTCCCATATAGTAAACTTTTTGGATTCTTGGCCTAAATATAAATGACATGATTCCCATTATAAAATTTGTTGTAAGAAACAGCAATTATGTGTCTTGGTCTTGTTCAAGTGTCACTGCAAACGGAGCGAAGGTGATTATGTTGTTTTGCTGACTTAGGTTAACGTTGAAAAAATTGTATCATTGAGTTGAGTTCAGTTAGCTTTGTTAAAACTGTGTTCACTTTTTGAATTATTAAGCTGTGTTCAGTATTTGAATTATTAACATCAATAAATTTTACATCAGTATTTGTATTAGTCCCACTAATTTAAAGGCATTACACCCAATATGTAATATTTTCACATGATTGTTGTAAATAAATTGATTGTAGTCTTAGCCTCAACCTGCATTTAATGTTGTACAAACTTTTTACAGGTTTTATGGTCAAGTACCCTTAAAGTCTCCTTTTGTACAAACAATAATGATTCAGAAAAGAAACCACCAGTAAAGAAAACAAGTAAAGCAATGAAGGCATACTTGGAAAGAGCCCGAAAGCATGGTATGATAAACCTTTCTAGATTGGGGTTATATTTGGATATAATAATTGGCCATTCTGATTGATAAGTATCAGGATTGTGCCATATATTACTTGAAGAAGGTAGAAAAATTTACATTTAATTCAATGAAATGTTGTTCACTCTAAAATGAAGTTATGACTGACAGTTAATTTGTTAATTTTTCACACGTGAGTTGTAGGAGATGTAAAGATTTTTTTGTGGGTTTCTAGATTGTGTGCACTTCCTGTTTTCAACTACAAATTCTAAAATAGTAATGTGATAGTAGCTTAAAATATTGCCTGACATGTCTAATGAACTCCTTTTGTGTAGAGGAATTTATCAAGAAGGAAAATCTTGAATATCAAATTGGAAAACGTCATCTTGCTAACATGATGGGAGAAGATCCTGAATTTTTCACTCAAGAGGATGTAAATGTAAGTAGAGTAGTTGTATTTATAATGATGTTCATAGTGAAATTGAGAGGTTTTTTTTTAATTAAGTTTGATTTCCTGACATCTTGACTGGAATAACAGGGGACAACAATTTTAATCAAAAGTTCCACCCCCCCAATACTTAAACAGAATTCATTTGCCTGTTCAACCAAAATAACATCATCATGAACTGACCAGAAATTAGGCTTTACAGCCTATTTCTATTGGTTTATCGCCATTTTCCTCGGTAGATTATTAGTCTTCCAAACTTATTTCCAGTCTTCCTGCTGTTGCAACCTCTTTAGTGGTCTGCCTCTATCTCTGATCCCTCTTGGTTTGTAAATCCAAATTAATTTTGGAAATCTGTTGTTGGTCATTCTCTGTAAATGATCTTTCCATCTCCGTTGAGACTGTTATATCTCTTCTACTAAACCTTTGGTTTTCAATTTCTTATCGGATGTATTTATTTCTCAATCTGTATCTTCTTATGATTCTCATGAGATGTCTTAGAAATCTCATGTGTGCCACCTGTATTTTTTGCTTGTCTGTCTCTTCAGTTTCTTTCTCCCATGTTTCAAAGCCATACATTATTCTAGATTTAGCAGCTGTGTTGTGGAGTTTCAGTTTTGTTTCCGGGTCCATGTCTATGTTTAATCCATAAAATGAAATAACATATAGTGGTTCATTGAAATTGGAAGTTAATACATTTGTATCTGTTTTGAATTTGAAAAAATTCAGAGCCCGAATTAAGTCTGAGGCTGGGACAAGTTCCCCCAGCTGCCCTCCTCCCCTTCTAGATGCGTCTGTTTTAAATTATAAGATAATACAAAAACCTTGCCAGTATTTTTAAATAAAATTTTAAGTTAAGTACAGTACTTCACAAAAACTGCCACCTGAAAATTCAAAAAAGGTTGCATTCAGATGATCATAACTTACACAATCTTCATTCAGAATGGACGACTTTTTTCTGAAAAAAGAATGTATATTAATATATGTAATTAACCTTGAAGTTCAAGGTTAATTATTTATATATGAATTTGTGGCATTGACCTCCTTGTTTACAATTGCCTTTTTATTTATTTTGTATACTTACGTGGACTAAAGACCATACTGCCATTATTTATATTTGGTTTCTAGGTGTCAGTAGCTTGATTAGCTTAAAAATATTATTCTGGGAAAGAGAGTATTGTTGAGTCAAAGGGGACTATGGAAGAAAAAAGATTAAGAACTTCTGCATTACAGAAATAAAATTTATAGATCTCATAACTGATTGCCACGAATGTAAATGATCTCTTACTCATGATTTTCAGATAAATATATATATTTGTTTCTTTTTCAGAAAGCAATAGAATATCTTTTCCCATCTGGGTTATTTGAGCCTAAAGCAAGGCCCTTCATGAAACCACCTGAAGAAGTGTTTCCTCCCCAGAAGGCTGCAGAATTTGATGAAGCAGGACGTCCACACCATTTTCTGTTTTATACAGGAAAGGCAAATTTCTATAAACTCCTTTATGTAAGAATTTATCATTTTTTATAAATTGTACTTTGTTTATTACTTCTACCTCCTTTTCATTTTTTTTTTTTGGATTGTTTGTTTTAGGAAGTTGTTGAAAATATAAACAATCTCAATAAGTTTGAGGATAAAATGATAAGGAAGCACTTGACTCCTGATCCAACTCAAGCAATGTAAGTTCTTGTGAAATTATTAAATAATATGATTGCCTAGGCGTCCGTGGCTGGAGTTTGTATTATCTAGGCTATCCAGGATGAGCCGCGTGTCTAGCTGATGTTTGGCCAACATATTGTGGCCTTCCTGAGAGTGTATTTGCTCAGAAGTATGCTCAGATAGCCTATTTAATATTAAATAATATATCCCATCCACGCTAATGTCGTGGTTGTTTTATTTTTGAAAATGTCTTAAGTATTTGTAATGTGTTTCTATCAGCCATGGATTTGGTCATTCCAACTCCCTGGGCAATTCATTTTGTCTCCCCATAGACCTAATACTTATTATTCATACAGATTGAAATATTTTTAATTGTGTGTAATAAACATTGTGTGGAGATAATAGTTGTATTCCTAAATATTATATATTGAAAACAATAATTACCCCAATAATTGTAGAGAAAGATGTTCAGTTAGATCAAAAACTGAAACATTCAATAATAGCACTTTCGTTTCAATTTTAAATTGCTATATCACAAAAAAAAGTTTTGAAATATTTTTTGGTTATTTTACAAAAAACATTGCTACTTGAAGGTAATATGCACTTTTTATGGCCAGATTAACTGATTTTTTGTAATAAGGCCATGGAACAAATGTTATCTATATTAATTAATAATATTAATTACCCTCTTATAGCTTCATTAAAAAAATCAATGAGACATGTCAGTGTTAAGAGATTTACTTAATTATAACAACTCAGAAAGCAGTTGTAAGGACAGAGTGTCTTTGACACATTCTTGACAATGGCGGCTCCAGAGTGTGCATATGCAATTCAACAGGCCTGGCAGGGTGTGTAATCTCTTCTTGCCCTCTCCAAGATTGCATACTAGCACTGTACATTTGAAACAGTTTCAACTAACCATATGGCTGCTACTTACCCATGTTACTGCATGGGCCATTTTTGTATCGCATAGCCTATCTTATTTAAAATATGTTAATTTGAAAAATTTGCTGCCCTGAGCTATAGTTTATTTAGCCATACACTTGTCCATATCTGATTATAATAATAATAATAATAATAATAATAATAATAATTATTATTATTATTATTATTAATTAATTAATTGTCAAGATCATGATTACAATGGTTTGCCCAGCTGAAGATGCACAAGTAGCCATGGAATATGTGCAGATGAATATTGAGTAAATGAAGAGGTTTGTCTTTCAGAGATAAGCTAGATGTATCATCACGTACTGCAAATGCCCATAGTTTGTGCTTATTCTTTCCTCTGACTTCAAAATCATTTGGAGCTTGTTTGTATGATGATTTCAGTAATTAGAGCTTTGCTGTAATGTTTGTTATAGGAATATGATTGGAAGCGAGTGGCTTCCCCAAGATGTATTAGAACATCGTTTGGTAGAACCACTTCATGAGTCTCAGTATGCTGCCTTTAAAATAGCTTTTGACCGCTTAATTAGCCACCCATATTCCTATAGAGTTCGTGATTTCATTGAAGAATACCGTAAACCATTGGTTAGTCAAGTTGCTCTTCAACAAATTCCTGAGGTAAGTAGAAATAAATCACAAATATTCCCATTCACATGCACAAGAAAATAGAGTAATTTGCGTAAATTTTGAAATCTATTAATGGAAGCTTCATTTTCTGAATTTTCAACAGTTCTTCCATTCCTGCTTCTTTTCCTCCCTGTTTTTCTGTCTTACTTTGTCTTCTTAAGAAAAGAAGGTGGTAAAATGTTTAGCTTTCAATTGAATTCCTTTAAAATAAAAAGAACATAAACTACTTCAGGATTTTTTTTCCTCCAGTGATTAGAGATAATGTGGTCATGCAAATGTTGTGTAGAAATGTACACTTGGTTCTTACAAAGTACTCACACATTCATAAATATATATGTATATATATAATTTTTTTTGCAGCTTCAGTATGATGAGAATGGCAGGCCATATGTTACTTCTACAAGTAAGTGATAATTTGTCAATCATTTAACACAGATAAGAAGTTGCATTTGAGGAAGGCTTTTCAAAGTTTTATTAAGAAAATAAGAAAGATGATTTATAAAAGTTTTATGGATGATACAAAATAATACCCCTACCTCGTTTGAAAAAAAAAAAGAGAGAGAGAGAGAGTAGTATCATTCTGACAAGGAATAGGTGTTTTCTGTGATATTTTACTTGCTATATTTTTAATTTCGTCCCTAAACTATAGTAGAAAGAGAAAAAGTATTAAAACCACTTCAAGAATATTTCTTGAATTTACTGTCGCTATATTTGTGTTTAAGAGTATTTTGAGCAGTAACTTGGACACACAAGGTGTGAGGTATATTAGTGATGTTCCAAAGATGGTAAAGATTGATGGACATTGTTAAGGAGATACTCACAGTTTTGTACAAAAATATCAGGAGGTCTGTGGGTGAACGGTGGACGGAGGTATGTTTCACCCATAACTCTGATTAGAAGCTTGTGAGCTGCAACTTACTAACCAAGGCAGGAGTAATATCTAGTGGTGCTGTTCCAGAGATTGATATATTTTGGGTTTGAGGGTACTTTGCGTGAAATCCTTGTGACATTTTTCAAAATTTTTTGTTTGAATAGAGGAAAAGCACATTTATAAATGTGGTATGGTTATAATTTTCATTAAAATCATAATTATTTTGAAAATTGCAAAAATTCAAATATTATTCGAACCTGTTCTACACCTTCAATTTTAAAGCCAGATAATTTTTGTTGATGCAATTTATCCCTCAATTGTAGATATTTAAATGATAGCATGCAATTTAAAAAAAATATAAGCAGTGGTTGAGTGATAACTAAAAAGAGGAAAATGTTTGGTGTGCCATGCATTCCCGATACCCAAAGTATGAAGTTTGTGTGTTGAAGGTTAATTTGAGTTATTTGTTTACTGGAGTAGATAAATGTGAGCAGTAATACATTTTTTGCTGTATTAAGCTAGTAACGCACATTTGGGGATCCACATTTTGGTTTCCTTTACTCTCCTTTGCAAATGTATATTTGGCCGAGATCGCTAAAACTTTGGTATGCACTCCTGACCAAGACACATTCATGACTTGCGATCATTTTAATCTCCTTTCTAAAACCGTGTTTAGCTGCCATTTGTGTGAAGTTAAGTTGGAAGAAGAGGCCAATATAAACAAATGGTGGTTGGTCCCCACCGAAGTTGATGAGGCATATTCAGCTATAGCCTAACAATTTTACTAGATTACTATTTACTTATCGTTTTACCATAAAAAACAACCAAAGTTCATATAGTCATCACTATTTGCTTTGCAATGCTTAGTAGTGTAATTTAGTATTTCAAAAAAGTATTGCATTGTAAAGTCATCTCTATAAACCCCTTGGAGATTTCATCCCCTTAACTTTTTTCTGTAGAAAAAAAAAGTAAGACTCTCCTAGCCGCCCCAGGGCCACTCGCCGCAAGGAGTCTCACCCAGAGGTGCCGACCGGAGGCGCAGGTCCCTTCCGCCACTTCCTTGCTCTCGCTGGACGCTGGTTAGACGAGGTTGGAAGCGGGGACGGGAGTTTCTATTCCCCCTCTACGCCCAGTTGTCCTTTCTCGCTACGGAGTGGAGAGAAAGTTATGTAATGCTGCGCGAAGAAACGGCAATTGTTCGGCAGAAAAACTCGTATTACAGGGCCCTGATAACGAAAAAGTGTATAAATCCAGTTGCTAAATTTAGAAAAAGTCCTCGAATACGTGGGTGTAGCCAGAATCCATGTTTTATGGGTTCTTGAAACCGAAAAATCGAATGACGGCGACACGTCTTTGTGTCGGTATGCCCGTCTGAACAGTTCAGCATATTTTCTCCAAACTTGATAGTCCCCTATCAATCTGGCTGTTGCGACCCCTAGAATTCGAAACCGATATTTCAATTTTGGGAGGTACTTTACATGAAGGTCTTAGGGCATTTTCCAAATTTTCAAAAAAAGGGCTCCATCGTTTTTGATTAAATTTTGTTATTGGGTGGTTTGGAAGATGCTTAAAAGAATGGCGCAGGTCTTATGTTCGTTGAAAACCCTGATTTTTCGAAAATTGCGAATGTTACAATTTTTTTTTCGGAGTCTTCCTACAACTAAAATATTAAAGATAGAGATTTTTTCCTTAATAAAATCTATTCCTTAAAGATATATTTTGAAATAAGCCCATGTACAATTTTTCAAAAAATTGAATAATTTTCGCGTAATTTTGTATGAAAATATGGGCAAGGAAGTAGGCGCTGTTTTAGCCCCACTAGTTTCGTACTTGTAGGTGGGATAGAAAGGTCCATCTCGCCCGCCTCCCCTCTGCACCCACTTGACTGTAACAACGTAGTGCTACCGAGAAACTCCGGGACGGGGCGGTCGCGTCCAGGCCTCCACCAGAAAGCCCTTTCCCCTTCTGAGGGAATATGAACTAGCCGATTCGCTAGTCCCTCCGGTATCGGTACGAATTCCTTATCAAGTTCCACTGAGGCACTCATCGCAATAAGTCCAGTTCAAAGGGGCCAACCCGCACCTTAAGAAGACATGGGACTGAAGGTTTCCCCTCCCACTTTGACACTAACTTCCAGAAACGGAGACGACAATTTTCCAATACGCCTTCAAGACGGGTCCCGCCCTCGCTACTTACAATCCGGGCCCTCCTGATTTACAACCCCTTTGTCACTAACGGAATGTGTACCGCCAAGAAAATCAGGACCCGTGCGAGTTTCCAATCAACCAGAATTAGATCCAAGGTTCTGTATCTTCTTGCGGGAAGGAACGGTGGCAGTATTATTCTGATTCAATCTACAAGGTGGAGAATTTATCGGTCGCTGGTCCTTCACAGAAATTTCTCCCGGTCGCCGAGCCTTCTCTGCCCGCCAGTAGCTCCCCTCTCCCCCCCCAAAAAGCGCAGTGTTTCCATTGTCCATTTTCTCCCCGTATGGGGGGGGGGGACGCGGCCGCGTAGGCGGTCACGATCTCTGGTGGAGAGTTGAGACGACTACCCGGACCCTGAGTTGAAACTTACATCTTTGGTGCAACTCACATCTTTAGCTTCGAGGTGGAGGCTGTGAGTGGGCATGTGCTAAACTGCCCCGTGTTGCCGGGCTTGCCCTGTTGGGCCCTTGGCGCCGACCTTTAGGCTCGATTGGACGAAGGACGTTCGAACGAAAGCTCCGGATTCCACATAAAGAAGCCCAGTTGGGGACAACGAACTTGCTCGCCAGGTTGCCTAAATTCTGGTGATATTTCAATAGCTTCAAGGTGGAGGCAGTGAGGAGACAGGAAGGGGGCCTTAGTTCGGGTGGCCCCCTGTTGGGCTCTCAGCTTCGTCGTGGCTGTGGCACGATATTCCGGGCAGTGAGTAGGGACTTGTTCCGACACATGTGGGTAGCGATTGTATGGACTCCAGCACTAGCCTGGATAGCTAGGAGCTCTGAGCTGGCAGGGCGGCCCGACCCAGGCATTGAATGGGGAGGTTGCCATGAGGGCAAACTGCGTTCCGGCGGGATCCGGATACCAGTCAGTCGACGTACTTGAGCGTCGGCGGGGAGTGAGGATAAAAGCGAAGGGCTTAGGTGGCCATCCCGGGGTTCACACCCCCCTGGTAGAAGAAGGAATTGTGTGGAGTGGTAGCCCACGCAGGATCAAGATTGTCCATTATTCTATAGAAGATGATAAAACTTTGTACGTACTTCCGAAACATTCAGGATTACTGCCTGCAGCAAATCACGCTTTTGCGGGGGGACACGGAAGCGCTACTGGCGAGCAACGAAGATTCGGCGGCCGCCAAAAATTGTATTAGCTGGAGACCTATAAAACTCCTATAACCTATAAATACTCTCCAGGAGGGATTAGTGTAATATTAGGGATTAACTGTTATCTTTTTACCTCGAGCTACTTCAGAGTTCTTATTGTAGTTTACTGTGAATGAAAATGGACCGTTGATCGGAAGGCGAGCCCCGATGGCTGATTTTCGTTACTTGCTATACAGGGTGTGGAATTCGGCCACTGTCTGGAGAATTCTAGCGACGTACTGATCGGTAGGTTTTCATGGTTTGTCAGTTGATGTTAGGCGAATAATGAAGCAGTGCCCTAACAATCCGATCAGGGACCGCGCGCGACATTTCTTCGCCACCCGTGTTCCTCGTCTCTCTTTGCACAAACATTTACTTCAACTACACTTTTACACATGTCCGGAGATCAGGGGGTTTAGAGCCTGTCCCTGCTGGAGTGCTACTCCCGCTGGGGAAGAGACCTGAATGCTGTTCTGCCCTAAGCCGCCATCCTGATTGAGGTTTTCTGGGATTACTCAATCGCTTAAGGCGTATGCCGGGATGGTCCCTAGTGTTGCACTCCCAGACGTAAATGTACAGATTTCCCTCCCCTCTTGTGTGTTACTACCCTGTATCAATGTAGACTCAGTGGTTAGGCGGAAGAGCAGGCCCTATGGCCTGAGCCTCGCCATTAATAAAGACTTTATTATTATTACTATTATTATTATTATTATTATTATTATTATTAATTTCGGCGCCGCATCTCACGGTTCTGATGGGGAGGATCGCCACCTCTTGGATATAGCATGCACTACCCTTGGGGGACCGATGACATCACGGACATCACTACCGGAATCAAATAAATACTCTCCAAGAGGAATTGGTGAAATATTAGGAATTAAACGTTATCTTTTTCCCTCGAGCTACTACAGAGTTGGCAGCTCGAAACAAGAGGGTCGCTCAACTCAGGTTTTGGGGGTAGAAGGTTAAGCGCGCTCGAGTTCTGGCCTGCCCAGATGCCGTTTCAAGGGGTGCGTGTGCCGGAACGGTGTTGGAGGAAAGGCCAGGAGGGGGCCACGCGTGTGTCCCAAAATCCAATGGTTCACTACAAGGTGCTTGATAATGACTGACAACTTAATCTATGACATGTCACCGTTTCTGGTCGCTCTGAAATTCGGTGGCGTGGACCAACGGAGCTCAGTGAAGCCAAACGAAGTAAACCCGGGCGTGCATCCTTGTTCTTTTGTGCAGATTGCCTTCGCAAGCGGTCATGGGCGGAAGTGACCCTCCGAGGTATGGGCTCGGGTAAAATTTCCATCAACGGACAGGGCCTTAACTATTTCGCAGAAATCCAGTCCCGCGAACAGGTAAGAATGCTCGTCGGATTTTTGCGATTTGCTGTTATTGTTTTGCACGTTTCTGATTTACAGCAGTTTGCGTGAAGATGTGTGTTTCGGTATGTCGCGAATGTTTTCGATTGTATGACGGGAAAGAAGTACATCGACGATACCTCGCACGTTTCTCTACTGGAATTGAACTGTGACTTTTCACAGCGACCTAATAACTTTCTGCTATTTTATTTACGTGAAGCAGAATTTGTATTTTTTATCAGAATTCCAGCGAATAACTTTCTGTTGAAAGTAACAAACACATTCATTCGAGATGAAAAGTACTGATTATTGCCGAGCCAAAATTGTATGTGCAAATGAAGATGTTCATTTTGTATGTATTTTTTTATGGCAGTTACTAAACGGAAATAAGCTTGATTTACGGCGCCTGTGGTTATGGAAACTTTGGGGTGGCGCAAGAAAGAGCTTCGGTCATTTCTTGCTCATGCAAACGAACAGTGTACGTTGACCCGTGACGCTGTAGAAGTTCTGATTGTCTGGAACGCTGTTCCACGGCCTCGCCTGTGCGGCAGCATAGTTGCTTCCCGCCCCCGCCGAACAATGCTTCCTCTTCCCCCTGACACCCTCGCCGCCCTCCTTCTTTTCCCAGGCCCTCGCATCCGCGTACACGCGCCGCCCCCCAGGGCTGCAGCCTCGGCGGCGGCGGAGGAGGCCTACGTGAGAACAAGCGCCGCCGGCCGGAAACTGCGCGCTTCCGCCGGCGCTGGAGATGCCCTCCCCCTCCTTCCCTCGACAAGAGCTCTCTGCGCGCTGGGAGGACCCGCCCGACCCGCAATTCAAGGGTCTGGAACGTCTTCCAGCTCCCACCGCGCAGTTCAACTAGGCTGGTATCCATCCTTCACTTCATTACATAGTAAGAACATCCAGGCAACTCCCAAGTCCGCCTCGCTAACCTTTGACATAAAACACGTTCCATTCCAAAACGGTACCCGTTGGTACCCACAAGAATTTTATTTTCAAACCAGTCTTTCTTTCAGTTGCCATGTGTCGCTTCCATGACAATTGACAAAACATTGTAACACAAAGCGATATTCCCCGCTCCGTTTTCCCCTTTCCGGTAAACCCGTCGGTTCCTGATTTCTTCAGATGCGTTTTTGTTGTTTGCAGAATATTTTTTATTTCTGTCTTTCTCGTTTGGGTGTGAAGCGTTTCAAGGTTTAAATTTGTATAATTTATACAATATAAATTTTATGACATTACGATCATCCGGAAACGTATTGAATTTTCGTCACCCCTCAGCAAAATTGAAATGCAATGGGCCGTTCGTGGCGCTTCCAGCGATGATCCCCTCGATTCCACGGGAACTGACCGCACGGTATTATTAGTAATGAAATTTAAACATAGGAACTTTATAATATAAAATTCTAAATTATTCAAAATGAGTGAATGAGAAAACAAAAATTGTGTAAATACTTAGGAAGTTCTGATTTTATACGACAATAAGAAAAAGTGTTTGTTCAAAATTGAAAGTATCCCAACAGGCGAAAAATGCGTAAAAATGATTAGACTTTTTGAAATATTCATAACGAATTCCTTATTGAGATCCTAGCGTTGGTTCGGATGTACGAGGGAGTTTTCAGAATTTTATGAAAAACTTCAATTTTGTAAATTTAATGTATATTATGTATATCATTTTCCCTCCAAACTGTACTTGTGTAAGCTCGAGATGGTAAAAAAAATGTATGTGGTAGGAGAAGATAGTGTTAAAGAATGCTCTTTGAATGTATCAAAATATTCAATTGATATAATTTTGCACGCGATTTATTCACATTTTGGAAATTCCTTTCAAGTCAATCTCTTATCTAAAAGTACTCAGAGATATTTAATTGATTTTGCTAATTCATGAAAAGTTGTCGTACCCTGAAGGGTTAACCTTCATCAGGTACTTTTGTTTTACCTGTGAATATGAAACGTTTTCCCTTAATCATGAGACGCAGTAAGTAGGCATTTTAAATTATCGGCTTTTGTGGACGCTTTCGGGGTACGGATTATCACGAGACGCTTTCACGTGTAAAACTGGAATGAACCCATAACGTAAGTTTTTTGACGTATCAAAATGAAATAATGGTCAATCGCTCGGCAAGGGCTCGGCCAACACCACCTAGATACTGTATATCTAGGTGGTGTTGGTTCGGCAACACAGAAGTTTTGCCAACACCTCACATATATCTAATGAATTTGTACTTCCGTATTATTGGATTTATAGTAAAATTCCTTATTAAAGTTATTCAACGTGAAATTCCTTGTTATTGTTATTCAACAGATCTGTATTTTTAATTATTAACTTCCTTCTTCCTCTATTCGGTGAAATCGCAGGTAATGTTGACTCCAAAATTCTTATTCTCTGGTATATCCAGGATGTAACGAAATTCCTCTGCCAAATTTTAATGGGAGGTAGAGAGAGCAGACAAAACTATTAAGCAACCAAAATTTTATCGACGTCATATATTAATTTTAGCGCCTGTTGGGTATGCGATCCCGCTCGACACTTCTTACCTCTCTACCCTTTTCTACTCCTTATTCTCGAACAGCCATTTTCTCCCCGTTCACTATGAGAAGCACAATCAACGATATGTTTCCATCCCGTCTGCACTACAATGTAGAACATATACTTCGACGAAAATGATCGCATGTAATGATAAACTAAAGACATTTTGAGGGTATCTTCGCCATACACTAATGGACATGACACTGAACGAGCCAGAAACTCAACGCCGAATGAGCTTATCAGTAAAAATGAGTGTTCGAGCTAGAGTAAGGGGTAGGGGATATTCAGACGGGATTGCATACTCAGGAGCAGGAAAGCGTTGGAGAGAAGCATCGAAGAGTTTTGATGTATTCAAAAAAATCGTATTTTGGAACCATTTTCTTTATTTTCCTTGAACGTTTGGCAGTGTTGCATTGTTACATCTATTTAAGGAAGTGTGTCCAACGCAAGTTGTTCTCAGAATTGTTTTCAGAAGACGGCCACACGTCTTTTGGATATCCAGCACCAGTCAAACAACACAAAACAAAACACACACAATTTACACTTTTTTCGAACTCTCGATCCTGCACCGGATGTACTGAAATTAAAGGCTGAAATCTTTCATCTGTTTCATTGTGTATTTTGAATTAATTTGTACGTTGAACGCGGAGAGTTTAAAATGTAGAACTCCAGCTCAACAACGACTCAGTTTATTACATTAGTAATAAACAACCATTGTACGAGTCTCTTTTAGAGTGCCAGTCGCCGTGGCATCAGTGAACTTTGTGCCTTTTCTAATACATGGCGTACGCTGTACCACATGCTCTGGAAATGGCTCGTGTTTGGCGTTCCATAAGACCATGTACAGATATCTCGAGGCAAACATGGAGGGGATTGTTATCGAGTGGATATGGAACAAACTTGATCATATTTTACTTTGTACACCTAGTTTATTGGACAAAAATTCTTTAGACGTCGTGTCTTCAGAAATTTGGTGGCGCGAGCGGTAGGTCATTCGGCCTGTGTGCAAATACGAGCCTGCGTCATGGACCATGTGGTATCCGCGACCCAACGTGCGAACGAAAAACAATTCGTTTGTGAAGTTGCTGGTTTGGAGGCGAATGCGAGTGAAAATCAGGCCTTCGACGAGGCGTCATTATTTCCATTATGGCCACGCCCATTACGTTCCCACCCGGAATATGTCGTGCTGACATTTGGGTCGAATGTTGCACCGCTGCCAAGTAACATTGTTTCGAAGTATATGAACCATCATTGTGAACCAAATGTGTCAGCGGAGACTTTTTTGTGTAATATTGGTAGCATTAAGGAAAACTGTAATTCTGAAAACAAACGCTTAGCAGTTTGATTATCTTATTTTTATTATCTGCTAAATTCCAATCTGATGAAAATGTGTGCGTGTTATATTAATATTTATTATTTGTTGTTTAGTATTTTATTTTGTACCATTGTGATGGGCTGTTGTTTTATTTGTGTCGCCGTAATAATAATTATTAATTGACAAACAAAATTTAATATTTTATTTCTATATTTGTTTAATACCTAATGTGTGCTCCATCTTAAGGATACTCTAGCCGAAACTATGAATATCAGTCTGTGAATTTTTATGCAGGGAATGTACTGAAAGACTTGAAGACGCCTTTTGCATATTCAAGAAACCAAACAAATATAACATTTGCATTTTGAAGTCTGCTAGGTATTTCCGTGGGCATCGTGTCATTTCCTTCAGACAGTTGTGAGGTTAACTGTTTGAACTTTCCTACTGGCAATTTACTTCGGCAAATATTAATACTCTAATTTTATTCTTAATTCAACTACTGCTATTGTAATAAATGTATAATATGTGAATCTGTCTAAGCACTAGATATTTGATTGAGGAACTTTGAGGTCAGTAAAGATATTCTTGTTTGAAAAAATGTCCAAATACGTGAGTAACTCAAGATTGTGATTTATGTGTTTTTGCTAATTCATAAACTATATTTCTACGAACTGATTTTCATATTTATTTTCGGGAAGGTAAAGATGCCCGAAGAAAAATGCGTGAATTATGTACATTTTCTATAATGAAAGCATTTGGTTTGTTTTGCTGTTGTATATATTATGGAAGCAATTGTAGGTATAACAACAAACGACATGACTGAATTTATGCAGCATTTGTTTATGCTGCATTTGTCAGCTCTTGTGGAGAAACTTTCAAGTGAGAAGAGGAAAGCCAAATGTGATCTGAGTCGGAACATTGCTTTTTTGTACCTGCCCCTTTCACATTGCGAAGTCGTTCGCGGAGACCGGTTTGCTACTTTCCCCTAGCCAAAAGGACATGTCATAAAATGTTACATTCCCCATAAACATCTGTATGCACCAATAAACCATGCAAGAGTTGTTGTAGAATGCTGCTCCACCTGTAGGCGGGGCAGAAAATGTTTATGTTTTTGGGTCTCTGGCTTCTTAATAATAAACTGTATTGTTGGAAGTAATGCCCTACCTCGTCATTTAATGCTTGCTATGACCAGGAGCGCGTACTGTAAATATTATAATCGTAAGCTAATTAATTTTACCCTTGGTACACCACAGTTACCGCAGGTCCACCTGCTTGTGGTTCGGAGGAGGTAGGACCGCTTGTCTGACTCTTCCGCATTTTACCTCGCTCTTTCCATGGAAAACGTGCAGAAAAAGGGATCAATACGCAGGAGGTGCGTAGGGGTGAGTGCGGTCCAGAGCCACCCCTCGCCGGCAGAGCGTCTGAGCCGGCCCGCCAGTTGGCGCGCGTCCAAAGCGGAGGGCATTGCGACCCGCGGTCTGAGAGCGCGCTGGCGCGCCGGAGGTCATCGTGCTGCCAGGGCCGCCGCCGCCGTCTGGTGCGCGGCCTGATTCCGCGCCGGGGAGAGGGCCCGGCGGCGCGGCGTGGGGAAGCCCCGCGCCAAGATTGCGGCGCGGTTACCATTCCGATACAGCAAAACCAAGGCGGCGCGCACTTGCACGCGACGCCGCCTCCGCCCCGCCCCGCCCCGCCCCGCTTTGCTGTGCTCTGCCGTCTCCTCTCCGTGCCACCCAGACCCTCTCCGCCCCGCCCCGCCCCGCCCCGCCCCGCCCTCGCCTCGCCGTCCGTCCCGTCCGTCCGTCCGTCCGTCCTGTCCGTCCGTCCGTCCGTCCGTCCGTCCGTCCGTCCGTCCCGTCCGTCCGTCCCGTCCTCCGTCCGTCCGTCCGTCCGTCCTCCGTCCTCGTCCGTCCGTCCCGTCCTGTCCCGTCCGTCCCGTCCGCCCGCCTCCGCCCCGCCCGCCGCCCCGTCCGCCCGCCCGCCCCGCCCCGTCTCGCCCCGTCCGCCCGTCCCGCCCCGTCCCGCCCGCCCGCCCCGCTTTGCTCTGCCGTCTCTCTCCGTCCCACCCAGACCCTCTCGCCCCGGCCCGCCCCTCCCGGCCGCCCCCCCGGCCGCCGCCCGGCCGCCCCCGCCGCCCGCCCGCCCGGCCCGCCCGGCCCGCCCCGGCCCGCCCGGCCCGCCCGGCCCGCCCGCCCGCCCGCCCGGCCGCCCGGCCCGCCCCGGCCCGCCCCGGCCCGCCCCGGCCCGGCCCGGCCCGGCCCGCCCCACTTTGCTGTGCTCTGCCGTCTCCTCTCCGTACCACCCAGACCCTCTCCGTCCCGCCTAGCCCAACCCTTTTCCGCTCCGCCCAGCCCCTCTTCACTCTTGCCCTCTCGGTCATCTCCTTGGTCGGCTCCCCCCCCGCCCACAACACTCGTCACGTCTCTCGAGCCACCATTCATTAGCTGCCGTTTCTGTGCCTGCCTGCTCTCCCTCCCCTTGTCGTGTCCAATCACTCGTGACTGTCTTTACTGCTGGCTGCTTTCCGCCGCCCCCTTATTAGCCATTCTCATCCGGCCGTTTCGCTGTTGCTCTCTACTTTGCATAATGCCGATCTCCCAACCCACCATCTAATCACTCGCAGACCACCTCCAAATTTTAAAAAAAAGTAGCCGCAGCTCTGATCCGCGCTGGTCATTGCAATCTCCTTAGGAGCCTCGCAAGCGTGGCGTGTGTCTGATGTAAATATGTGTCAGACGCATTGTTCTTGTAGGTTGTTTCACTGTGGGAACAACGTAGTGCCGATATGACGCGGGTACGCCTCTGCCGACAACTGGCACAAGGCAGGTTAGCAAATCCGTGCTTGAAATTGGATAGGGCCTTCAACTGTCCCGCCAGTACCCACCAGCCTTTCTCGTACGTTAAACTTCCCCGTGCACTGCGCACTCCCTATGCCGCTCCTTTCGCCTTCCACCCGATAAGTCTCGGGTCGGCAACGGGCGGCGGTGCCGAAGACCGCGCTGGCAGGCGAAGGCGGCGGCAGGAGCCCGGCCGGCGTGCCCAGGCCCTCCGTGACGCGATGGGGGTTTCCCCTCTCGCGACCCGGCCGCTCACAGCGCGGCTGGGCGCGTTCCTCTCGCCGCCGTTGAAAGCGAGCCGCACCTGCGCCACTCGCGTTCCTTGCCGACCCCTCCCCCTCCCTCGTGGAACCCGAAAGGAACGGCGCGGGCTTACGCTGCCGAGCGCTGGCGGCCACCGTAAGTGCGTCACTCTTCCCTGGGGACTCGCGTTACTACGCTTCTTGTGCGGTGGGTTCGCCTCTACTGACGTGAATGATGCAAATGCGTGGCCTTGACTGGCTCGTAGGAGACTGCACGAGGTTTTTGTTTTCCTGATGGAGGACGTTTGGGACAAATATAACTCCTGTGACGGTGGTGCGGGAGCTGAAGCGTCTATTTTGAGAACGCTCGGACGTCGGAAGCAAATGCTTCGAGTAGAGTGCGCATTCCAGCGTATGGTTTATAATGAGAATAGAGCCGCAAATGAAAACATTTACGTAGGTTCGTACGTCAGTAGCATTATGCGAGTTCGCGCGTTTCGGAGAAAGTGTGTCTACACATTGTGATTGCTTTTTTTTGGTTAAAGATTTGGATACTAGAGAATGTTATTTTGAGGGATCAGTGACCTATGATATACATGACCATTATCTTGACGTAACAATTGTTCTAATGAACTGAGTCATGCAAATAAACGAGATGAAAAAGATGCAAGGTTTATTATCACGGCACACGGTTTTTAAATGACACGCTGTATGAAATGTCACCGGATGAAACATTCAGTTCGGAACTGCCATAATATTTTTTTCTGGTGTAGATTTTCAAGTCTTCATTTCAAGTATTTCAACCAATTTGTTTTAACACTTCTCCACTCGCTTCCTATTACGCTGATTTAAACATATCGACAATGTTCTTTCACAAAAGAAATAGAAATACACTGTAAAATATTGAATCAGCCATTAAATAATGTATTAATAAACGATATTGTTATTTTCTATTCTTTAATGGTAATCATACGGATAAATGTCAGTTAACAAATTCTTGCTAGTGTATACATTTAATTCTAATTTCAATGTTATCTTTTGTATGTTGAGGATTTTTATCTCCCTTCTTCTTCTTCTTCTTCTTCTTCTTCTTCTCATCATCATTATTGTTATTATTATTATTATTATTATTATTATTATTATTATTATTGTTGTTGTTGTTGTTGTTGTATCGGCCATTTCTGACTACTCTACACGTTCTCTTCCGAAGCCCAGTCATATTCTATCCTGCAGAGAGACGTGTGTAATTAGGTGATAGGATGATGATGATGATGATGATGATGATGATGATGATGAGGGGTAAAGCGACAATCACAAATACAATCATGCCTAAGCAGGACTCGAACCTGCAACCTCCGGCGCAGACGACGGCTGCCGCAATCGCGAGTGTCATGGGGACGGCTTATTATTATTATTATTATTATTATGATGATGATGATGATGATGATGATGATGATGAGACGTTTCATATTTCCACACATGCCCTAATTCAGCGTCTTGGTTCTTCATTCCTTCGTTAGTGTACGATCTTTTTGTCAACGATGAGGAGCAGCTTACGCGGACTCATGGGAAAGGTCATTTCTGCTGGTTAACACTTAGCAGATACGTTAGTTTTGAAAACGGGGGAGTTCCAAAGGATAAAAATGAACATAGAACTAATGATCGCCAGGACTTGAAATGATTTGTAACGTCGTGGCAACATTGGAGCACATTGCCGCATTGTGCTCCGTTCAGCATCTTTATGTCGCCCCATGTCTGAAAACCAGGTTGCGTCTGTAATTATTTTATTTCTTACATGAAATTTGGTTAATTGCCTTCCAATTCATAATTCATGTCATCTTCCTGTGACTGTTTAACATATCATTCGTTGTTTTACTCATCTCTGGCAGATTTCAAGCAGACAATCTCTGGCAGTGTTGGCCATTAGAAGTTCGTTTAGAGATTGGACCTTTCAGTTTTCATTTCATTTCATGCTTTCACCACGAGCCAGCCGGTTCCTTTTTTCAATTTAGAATTTAGTTTTGCCACTGAACATAAATGTAGCTTCACTACGCGCACGTTTAGTTGAGCTCTCCTTTTGCTGCTTGTGGTTGGTGTTGCGCCGGGTTACTGGGGTGTAGAGTATGAGCTACTATGTTCTTACAAATTTTGTAGTTCGTTCACCGATGCAAACAATTTTCTATAACTCGGGAGCGAAACGGTTTTCAAATCGTACTAACTTTGCTTATTTGATACTTTTATTCATAGATCAACTATTGAGGTTAAAAGATGAGGAAGGGATTCCAAAGCTCAAGAAAACGAGTGTAGATTGTCACTGACAGTTTTTACTGTTCATTGGCAAAATAAAATCGTTTGTGCAGTAAAGATGTTACAAGAATAATCGGAGCCGTAATAAGGCACTTGCGTTCGATGCCTGATGAAAAATGGTGCTCTGAGTTTTGGTAATTAAAAAAAATGGGATTCAAATTATTTCCGGAAGGTATCAACCTTGCGCAGATTGACAAGAGATTTTACATTCAATTTAAAAAGCACTAATGGCTTCGGGTATAGAATTTCATATAATATAAATTAATCAATTTTTTACATGATTTTGCAACTCCTTAAATATTTTCAATTAAATGTCTTTAAAAGTTGTTTTAAAATGTTTAACATCTGTAAAAATTCACAAACCGTTACAGTTGCAGATCCTCACACGGATCTGACGGACCTATTGCTTGGGAATAATTTGAAATACCGAGAGTCCGAAATAGAATCTTGGCCATCCGTCAAACGCTGTATGCTAGGTCTGGTTGCATATGTTTCGATCATGACCCTTTTCAGGGCCAAATGAAGGCTTTAGTCCTGAAGAAAGTAGCAGTGTACCGACCGAAATGTTGACAATACGGGCGTTGCATGTATAGGACGTGACGATTCCCAGATATCCAAAATTGCGTAGATTCCGATCTTGCAGAAGGTTACGTATTCTTTCGAGTTCGAATTCACGCGCATCTTTTCCTGTCAGTCGTCCGTCGGCTCCTCTGAGGAACCGAGTGCAAGGTGACGGTGACGGTGTCGGGTCGGGTCGGGTCGGGTCGGGTCGGGGGGGGGCGGGCGGGCGGGCGGGCGGGTGGGCGGGGGGCGGGCGGGTCGGGGGTCGGGTCGGGGGTCGGGTCGCGTGGCGTCGCGTGGCGTCGCGTCGCGTCGGGTCGGGTGACGGACTGTCTGAGTGCTGCCAGTGGGAAGCGGGGCGACCGGATGCTAGCGGCCCCGCTTCCGCCCGAGTTGCGAGCGAGGCGCGGCGAGCAGACCTTCCAGGCTGCGCTGGTCGAGGACGGGTTTGGGTTTAGACAGGTTGAGCCGCCGTTTTGGGCGCTAGCCTTGCAGAGAGGTGGGGCTTGATGGGTTTGGACGGCGGCCAGATATCTTGTGTTCATTTTTTTTCTTTTTTTCAAAAGGGACTAAAACATGATTCGTCTCTAATCTTTAAGTGATACATTTTTCTGCAAGGGTAGGGGGTGGGGGATATCAATTGGAATATTTTCGTTTTCTGCGGAATTCAAGTTCTCCAAATTTGTATGGCATCACGTCGTGTTCGTTTTGCGTTTCAAAGCATATTTCTCGGTATCATTTTCTCTCTTCCTCTCTTACGGCTATCTTTTCTCCTTTCTCCTCCGCCTTCTCTCATTTTTATCTCTCCCTTTCCTTTCATTGCTCTTGGTTTTACCGAGGCCTATTCTCACAATTCTCGCCTACAAGTTATTAAATTCCTCGTCAATCCACTTTCGGTGGCGAAGTCTTCCAAACAATAATTGCATTGGTCTGAAGGCCTTTTCTGACATTTTTATTTCTTTTATTATTCATTTATGTTTTTAACGATTTTTAAATGATTTTCATTTTCATTATCACATATGTGTTCCCTATGTCATTTATTGAATATCCTGCTCACAACAGATAGGTCTCTATGCATCATACTCGTTCATTTAAATGGCGTTGCAGATGAATTAAATGATTTGAAAAGGCGGACACACTGTTCTTGCGTACATAACTGTGACCTTTCGAATCGAAGGTAAAGCCTTTGAATGCAAACAGGCAGAGCATGTGTACCGTACGAACTACGTGAGCGTGCGTGCAGACGCACACTCATTCGCGCCCAGGGCTGGACGCCGAGACCTAGGGCCCCTAGGCAAACAAACAGATTGAGGCCCATCCTTTTTAATTATTGAACAAAAAATGACACGTGGCGAACGGCATTCGCACGTCCTGAGAGATAACACAGCATCCGAAATCGAATTTGTTTTCTGTTGATACGCGAGTGTGCTGGTGCAGGAAACGAGTTCCCGCCACACACCGCACTGCCAGGCAAAAGTCAGCCGTGTTAATGTATTGCTAGTGGAAACCCTCCAAAATTTGACGGTGACTGAGAAGAAATCCACGGAAGTGATTGTAAACCCAAGAATTTTGAATATTTTCCTTTTCTCCCAATCCCTACTACTTTTGTCCCAAACAATTGACCAGTGGTTCGGTATGCGTACAAATACTTTTGGTTTCAAAACATTTGCTTAAATTAAACCAAGCGCCTAGTCTTATGCATTTAACTGTTCTTGAATCAATGCCTCAGAAACAGTCTTCAGAAAAGTACGCTTGGAGCAAATGAACGGGTGAGCGAATTTCACAGGTGATTATTCATACATATTGTAGGCAAAAAGTTTGTAGCAGTGATTCATCCGGACTCGCATAACTGGTATTTAAGTAGAGGGCTCATCGTGAATAACATATGTATTTTCTGTTGTAATGTGCGTATTTGCACAGCCATGGCCTTAGTAAACATGGCTATTACCTCACACCCACGGGCATGACTGCACCCTGTGTCGAAACTACAATCGATTGCAACTCGCAGAACAAAATAATGCACAAATGAGGACAGATAAGCGTCCTTCGTAATAATTTAACGATTTTATTAAAATTTAGTATTTTGGTTTAAAACTGCTGAAAGTTGCCAACTATAACATATTTGGGTCACTACCTTTCATTTAAACTTTGGTTTAGTAGAAAGTAATTTGCTTTCTAAACGAAAATTGTAAGTGTATTAAATTTAAAGATTATTTGATATCTAATTATATTGTATACAATAATTTCAACCTATTTGTAATTATTATTCTAGTAAACCAAATATTTTAAAAAATGAATTAAGTAAATATATGTAAAAGTTGTACAATTAGTAAAATAGTTAAATATTGCTTTTCGTATGTATGAACTAAAAGTATGTGTTTGTAAATTGGGGGAACTTATATTTTATTACTATCGTGTAGGGCCCCTTCTGGGGTTGGGTTTCCTGGCAACTGCCTAGTTTGCCTAGGCGGAAGCCCGCTCTTGCGCGCAAGTCCAACCACATCCCACTTGCTCACCCTCTCACCCATGCAGGACGGATCCTGCCGATCGGTTTTCTTAAATAAATATATAAGATAACGAATTATTGTCGATATTTGTGACTAGAGCCCGGAAGTTTGCCAAAATGCCTTTTTGTTATTGTTACTTTTTCTTTACTTTTGGCAATAAGAATCACGTAATTGTTATTCTGGCGTTATTTTAGTAAATTTTCATTTTTTTGCTTATTTTTGCCATTTTATTTTATTTTTGCCTTTTTCTGCCTTTTACGTCATTATTTTATTGTTGTTTTTATTTTTCCTGGCAGAGATTTTGATCAAGCTGGATATATTGCTAGCAAGCCTAGGCAACACGAAGGCTCTGTCGTATTCTGTCTTTCTATGGTAGCAAAGGCTGTGTTAAAATTTAATTTTGATTTTTTTTTCATTTATGCCCACAGTCTGTATTTGCTCACATGAGAGACTCTTCGTACTTTCGAGTATGACCTCGTCCCTTTCGACGACAGCTCTCTATGTATGAAATACCTTTCTCAGTGCTGGCGATTACGGAAGTGTGAAGAACGGACAATATAATTCCATTTTCACTGATGCCATTTCAAGATGCAAAAGGGGCTCCACAATATCACTTCGAAGAGACAGCGTTGCGAGTGAAACAAATTCGTAGCCACCGGGTGGTCACGTGGAATCAAGATAACACAGAAAAGAACGTTTCCTTACTAGTTAAGAGCAAATATAAATTTTCGAATTAGAATAAAACTGTGAATCATTTTAATTACTCACTTTTTATAATAATTCATTTTAAATGTGATTGTAATTATTGCTTATTATGTTATGTTAATGTTTGATTAAATGTAATTGTTTACACTCCTTGTTGCACCTCTACATTAGTTACATTAAATGCCTTTTTTCATGCCTATTGTAAAAATAAATGCCTCTTTGCCTGCCTATTATAGTAAAAATAAATGCCTCTTTGCATGCCTATTTTAGTAAAAATAAATGCCTCTTTGCCTGCCTATTTTAGGTAAAATAAACGCCTGAACTTTCGGGCTCTATTTATGACAATGTGTGGTACTCATTGATTTCGCGGTTTTTGTTTGGAGACCCATGGGTATCCCACTTTTGGAAGTGTATGAACCTCCTGCCCGAGAAACTGTGTCATTCATTCACATGACGGAACGTGGGGGCACTGAGAACACTCGGGTAACGGGAGGCCATGAATCACCCACGGTCAGGTCCGCGAGGCTTTTTCGTGTAAACACAACGGCTCTAGGTTACGATATGTGAACATGTATTGAATGTTTACTGCGGCGTTGGGTGGGGAAGTTACACAGGAACGTGAAGTTGGAAGCGATACATGACCAAAAGCGGTTGTGGTAGTATTTTCTTTCTTACTTGAGAACATACAGAAAATGGCGAATGAAATAGTAGATTACATGATACATTGTACAACTCGAGATATAAATATGTTTGAAAAATCATTATTGTAACGTTTAAAAACATCGCAATGAAAATATTTTAAATTGAATCGGCATCCGTATTATATTTTAGGCTGTAAAAGCCATGAACGCTATTGGTACGAAAATGCAATATTAGAGAAAAAAGTACTTGAGTTTGCTGTCGACTCTCTTTTATTTTCTTGATATCAATTATTTCAATGGTTTAGACATCATAAGATGTTTGCTTGAAGCTACATTTTCCTTAGTGCAATGGGATGTGATAATGTAACAATGGAGACGATGCTTTTTTATTAGTTTTCCTTTTTTTAAATGATTGTTCGGCTTTCCTTACTGGTTTATTTTTGAAATTCATTTCCTAAATTTTTTTCTTGTTTTTTGCCCACATTAAAAATTCATTTTCAATTATTTTCTTTCTGCGGGCCTGAACTTCTCACTGTACACACCCGTGCTGATCGCATGGTAGGGTTATGATTCAGAAAGAAAGACGTCTTCTTGTGGATGTTGGGCGTAAAATCCGTCAATAAACATTTTTCTGGTTTCACTAGAAGAAAATTAATTGACGGTTGGAAATAATTACTAAGTAGCATTGTAAGACTGTTTCAAAAGGTGCTCTGTGAAGTCTTTTAATATTCGTCCAAAGTTTGGTGAGAGTTTTTGTTTACACAACCTAATAGTGATCACATACACGACGTTGTTTTCTTGTGATTGGAAATCTGTAACCTAAGATACATGAATCTAGGACCGCCGTAGATGCATACTAAGATTCAACAACATGATCGACTTGTTGTGCACCCCCACAAACCCACGTATGTACTCGTACTATCGCAAAGCAGCAGAAGTACTTGTTAGAGCACAATGAAACACATTTGAAATATTGAAGAACGGTAGTAACCGAAGTTTAGATGTTTATTTGGCGGACAAAGAGTGAGTATTTTACTTCATAAAGCGTATGTCTCTAACTGTATGATAATTTTACTGATAAACATAAATTTTAAGAAATTAAAAATGACGATTTTTGAAACGTATCACTTTCTTTCGGCTTTCGTTCGGCGAATTACGGAAAATGTTTTCCTAGATTTATAACGGTGAATAGTCAGGGCAAATGAAATCGTCCAATAATTGTACAATTTCCTTTTTTCAAATAATTCTCTTCAAAATCTGCAGCCGCGCCATATAAATCCATTAGTTTGAATGTAGAGCACTGGCGAAAGGGGCTGTGGGTGGCAGTAGTCCTTTGTGTGCGAGCGGCGCTTCTGCCATTGCAGACACTCGACCATGACACGTCATTTGGGAACTGCTCTTTTGTTTGGTTCATTCACACCAGAACCTGTGAATTCGTGTTTCAAAGAGAACAGAAGTACGGTATTCAAGCTGAGAAAAAGCAACTCATCGGGGAATTCTATTGAGTCAACTTCCCATTCGTATTATTAGCATTGATGTTCAAATGCGGGATAACGATCTGCCAGCACTTAAATCGCAGAAACCACCGGATTCATCATTGCCGAAGCCTTCAGCCACTGGATTCTATCAAAGAATCTCTTGAGTAATATTTATTGCACACCTTCGTGAATCTCTTTTGCATTGGGATACTCTCCGTACAAATAAACAATTTACTTTTTTGGGGTGGGAAGGGGGAGGTTAGAAAGTGTTTTGTTCTGTCGACATTTCCCCGTAATTAGTAACACGAAAGAAGACAGAAATACTATTTGCTTGGAAGTTTGGGCGACGACAAAGGGACTATGGCGGTACCTCTCCCCTCACTACGAACCCTAGCCTTCATAGAGTATTGCACGAGACTCCGGTGGCAATCGGTGTGCTTGCGGCTGCCTCAGGTTAGGGTGTTTGATGCGGGCTGGCCTATTCTAGGTTGGGTTTGTATTGAAGTTAAATCGGGTTTCGCGGTAGATTCAGTGGCGGATCCGGGGGGGATGTGAGCCATGCCGCGCCTCAAAAGGTGTAGAGTTTTCGTTTACCTACCTTTATTTGGCAAAATTGATTTAAATATTTATGTTCGAATTATGTAATTATTTAAACAATAATATTGTATAGTATCATATCTACAATACATAAATAATATACAAAATAATAACATATATATATATATAATTTAACAAAAATTAACGATGGCCTCCCCGAAATGATCGGCTGGATTCGCCCCTGGATAGATTAAAAGTGTCAATTGAAGGTGCACCTCATCATGAATTCAGTAATATACTCCGACAATAAATTTAGAAAAGATGGCAGGCAGGAGAATTTAGAATAGTAGTGTAAATAAGTATTGTAGTTTCTTCCTCATCCTTAGATAGGAAATGCCGGTTTGCTGGGAAATTACTACATATATTTGCGAGTTCGGAAGCATCATCATATTCCTTTCTCAAGCAATTTTGAACAATGAAGGACAGCAAAACAAGTTTGCGTACACAATGTTGTTTCACAATCTTAATGTATTATATGAATAATTATCATCGTTTTACTCTAAAGGTGAAACAATCTGTAATGAAAGGGGAAAAAATAGAATCCAACTACTGGATGTACTTGAAAGAATGCGTCGCCTCCCTTGGCCCCTCCCACTACCGCCGCCCGTCGGTCGTCGTCATTCTTCGCTGCAATAAACCAGAGCCTGTGCGGAGGTGCGATGAAGCGGCCCCGGCGCTGCAACGCGGACGTGGACGCGCTGGAAACGAGGAAGCGCGGAGACGCCAAGCGGCCAGGAAGGCGGAGCGCGTGGGCGGCGCGAAGGGGAAAGCACCGCCGCCTTGACCCGCGCGCCTCGTTCTCGCACTCGCTGTCGCGAACGCGCGCGCCGCTTCGCCGCGTTAATCATTGCCGCGCAAGAACAATAATAATAATAATAATAATAATAATAATAATAATAATAATAATAATAATAATAATAATAATAATATATTATTATTATTATTATTATTATTATTATTGTTGGTGGCTCCATTGGTTCGTCTTCCTTAGGGCCCCGATAATCTAGTTTAGTTTAGGCCTTATTTTACGTGGCGAGACTGGGGCCTTCAGGCCCGCTCTTCCGTCTAATCACGCTAATTTCGATACGCTCCTTTCACCACCTAGCGGAAAAAGAGGTATTATCTTGGGCGACGAAACTGGCGGATCTCAATTTTGCTCAGAGGCTTCATTTAGGCTTGAGGATCTTTTACATGCAGTAAATCTACTACATGGGACAGCCGGCTTTACTTCCCCTCCTACTTCCTTTCTTTTCGCCCTTAAAAATCCACGGCCTAGATCGGGTTTGAACCCGCAAACTCGGGTACAATAGTCCGGTACGCTGACCGTTATACCACCGAATCCGCGAAGTTCTAAATATTTTGCCACATATTACACATTTCAAGCACACTATTTATTATTACATTCCATATAATCATCATATTTTATGCATCATTACTCCGCACATGCACACGCTTTTCTACTACACACGTCACTGCAGCGCCTCTGACCGGGAGGTCCTAGATTCGAGTCCTCACGGCGGCAGGATTTTCGACACTAGCTTTTCAGCTACGTCCAATTCAGTCGCTGTCTGGATGAGAATTCTAGCGGCCGGCTGCTCTGATCGGTAGTTATCCATGGTTTCTCCGATCAACACCAGGCGAATGCCGGAGCACTACCCTGCCGAACGGGCCACGGACCGCGCGCGATCTGTCCTTCCTCTTCCTTGTCCTATCCTTTCCCTTTACACACACACACTTACACTAACATGCACTTCACTACCACATATTCCGGGAGACCGGTCGGGAGCTTAGAGCTTGTCCCGGCTGGGGCGGTGCCCCTGGTGCGAGAGTCCGGTTAGGGGGAAATCCCACTAGCCGACGGTAGGTCGGCGCCGGATCTCGCCATCCAGCGGGGAAAGATCACCGCGCGCATCCCGAGAAAAAAACATGCACTACGCTAACGGGACTAATGACCAAAGCAGTTGACTCGCCCGGAAACACGAAAAAATCAATCAATTTCTACTACACAACACCAAACAATAACAGAACAACACCACGCCACTCTACGCCACGCCTGCCCACGCATCCTCCTCATCATGACATTCCACCTTGCCATTGTACCACGACACTCATTCCAGCATCCTGACCCCCACTACGCCAACTACGTTGGAGGTGACGTCACGCTCGATCCCGACATACGACATAAACGATAATATCTCACTACAACATAAAACATAACCACACACACACACGATCTGTGATACGGTAAATAACATAGCCAGGCTGCAAATTGACGAGAGAATTTCGGGCATCATCCCCTCGTGGAGACTTCGATGCCCCCTTCGAGAAACGTATTTTTTGTCTCTGCCAGATCACTCTTCATTTCTAAAGTACATATATGATTTATACTCTAAATAATTCAAATCAAGTAAGTAGAAGAGGAAACATTCCCAACAGTTTTTTTTATCATTCGCTCAGACTACGCCATAAATGAAGATGGTATTTGTTTCACTCTCCAATCCGTTGACTACTCAGTAGCAGACTTCACTGGCACTTGTTTCGTCTGGTACTTCTATTGTTCCCTTTTTTTATTTTTCAACCCCGAAGAGAAAATTACCAATACGTATCCTGAATATAGCATTACTCTTTGTGTAAAAGGAAAATACTGTTCAGTCAATCTTGAACTCTCTGAAAGCTGCTTAAAACTTACGATATCTCTTGTATGGTATATTGGTGCATATATTAAAATTCATCACTTGAAATCTATTCGTAATGGAAAGAGTATGTAAAGCCAGAATATGTTAAAAGGACTAGGCTTTTTTTTAGTGTGGATAAGAGTTGCGAAACCAAATATTTGCTCGCATTATTACTTCCTTCATTGGTTCGTGTCGGCTCTCGTTTCGAATTCACCACAGGTACTAGTCGCAACCTCTGGCCAATTGCTTTCGTTGGCATCCCTAAAATGTGTTTCTAATTTCGACAGCGATACGTCCAGCTTGAAATAATCATAAAGTTTTTTTTTTTTTTTAGGAAAGGTTTTCATGTAGCGTTGTTTGCACCGGCAGTGTAAACTTTTTTAGTCAGTGACCGGTGAAAGTCTCCGTATTTTCATTGAGGGCGAATCTTTTTCAGTACGTTTGCTGGGGAAGTACAGTCGTCCGTTGGTGTTCCAAATGTGTTTTAGCGGCTGGATAAAGCGTGGACGCTTTTTGTTGTTTTTTATTTGTTAAATAGTGCTTGAAACCAATGAAGTAAATTTTAGTATTGCGAACAAAATATATTACGTGAATGATGAGGTGGTAATGAAGAAAACAATTGTAATATTCAGCTAGTTGAACCGTCGTAAGTTCGTCCACGAAGATTCGATACCCGAAGGAGCCGGCGGATTCGAAGGACCCAGTCTGCTTGCAGACTTCTTTGCCACCTGCTGCGTCCTTGTGCGCGCGTTCCTCGCGATCACCCGGGGCGGCGTCCGGGTCTCCCGCCGTGGGCGCGCAACGACGCTCCGCCTAGCCTTGCCCGCCCTCTCACGCGCGCTCCCTCGCCTCGCACACGCGCTGGACGGCCCACTCCCGCTGCAGGGCATGCGCACGCGGCCACAGCGGCCTGCCAGCCCCCAGGCGGCCTGGGCGCCCGAGGAGTACGCCACCGGCGAGCCGCAGGCGCCGCCCGGCCGCTGAAGAGACCAAGACCGCCCGCTGAGCAGCCCCGGTGAGTTGTGCCCCAGTGGCCTCGCGCCGCGCGCGACCAGCTGCGCCCACCAAAGCGGCTCGCGCATGCTCATGAAGGAATGCGATTGACGGTTGGGCTGTTATTATAATGGATTGACTCATGGCATTTTCATCTGGGAGAGGACAAGGAGGGGGGGATGTAAGTTTACTGAAGCAAAATCTCTGAATTTGCATTTTTGTCACTAGGAAAACGTATGATGCGAGGGCTCAAATAAACGTGTCTTTTGGCGTTGGGCGTGGTGATTGGTGATTGTATGCAAACGTTAGCTGCCATAGGAATTGCAGACAGCAAGATAATCCGTGTTAACGAAAACAAAATCTGATTGACCTGAAAGTGCTGACGACTGTCAAGCATCCGCAGTCCAGTGTGTGTCGCAATACCGGCGAAATGTCAAGAACGTGCCACACCTGGTGCCGCATTCAAACGAGTGTGGGATTGATTCTTGAAAAGTTCGTTATTATTGCCATGGAAATTCATTATTTGCCGTGCTCAGATTGTCCTAATGTCAATCGTCAGTTCAATAATTCTTATTTTGAATAAGGGATCGTTGCAACCTTATTTTAATAGTGCGTCCTCTGAGACATCGAGAATACAGTCGAGTCAATCGCATTCTTTCATTGGTATGAGTGTAGCCCATGATCCGAAAAGTGTTGGTTTCTGGTTCTTGACTGGAGATTTTATAATGGAAAAACATTTTACAAACTGAAGATGAGAAAACGCCCATGCGTTATCATTCCATTATGGAGTTTCCGAGTCAAACACTTCCTCTGTGAAATGTACATAATAGTTGTTTTTCACACAAAAGAGCGGTATCTCCTAATTGCGTTGCATTACGAAGTTGACATTCCAGTTGTGTTTTCAGGTTTATCTTATTTATTGCTTTGTGTGTGATGTGTAAATGTAGCGGATGAGCTTAATATTCAGAAATTGTCATTTTATGTAATAAGGGAGTGTATGGAAATAAGAAAAATTATATAAAGCCATTCCTTTAAAAGGTTACAGATCTATTCTCTATAAACCATTAGGAATATTTCAGAGACCTACATTCAGAGACTAAATTCAATTCCCTTTATTGAAATATACAAAGAAACGAAGGGGTGTGTTGTGAGTGAAGAATAATGTACACCCAAAGTTTACCCTTTATTTGAACAGATAGGGAATATTCAAGCTTGGCTGTATAAGAAGATTGTAATTTTTTTTATTAATAACCGTAATCACGTTTAGCGATTAGAAAAGAGAAATAATTGGCACATATCCTATAAAATCAATCCTATGAAAACAAATTTTGGTCACAATTTTTTTTGATATTTGCTTCGAAATGTAAGTCAAGATTAATCCATAATCCTCTACACAAAAAAATGTTAATGTGTCATAATGAATTTTGAATTAACAAAGGGCCACAATTCATATGCAGTTACTTCTGAACTTGTTTCATATACATAGTTACACACGGAGGTAACATTTCGTATATTTATGAACGAAGAGAAATCCTTGCCGTCGTGAGGAGATAACAAGCTTACCTCACAGTCGAGAAGAGAAGGTCATTTAGGCACTTGCTCAGTGGATTAAGGGACGATGAACCTGCTTTGCAAAGGCGTGAAGATTCCGAAATATTTTATTGTTGAATAATTTAAATTTTATTTTATACTTCGCGAGGTGGCAGTCTCAGCTGTGTTTTTGTAGGGTTCGGCTACTTCCTCCCAGAAACTGACCACGAGAAATGTGATCTCACCAAGACACCTCGCCCTACGGTTTCATTGCCGTCTGCGTTGCGGAATTAAAACGTCGCAATTCCTGTACACTGCTCGTTAACGCTTGTGGGATTTTTCCCAGGATTCATTAATTCGTGACTTATCTACTTTGAGTTTCTATTCTTGCATGCAAACGTTTGTAAAATATGTTTCGCTTTCCAAAATGAAGTGAACATTTTGCTATTTAACTCTTATATGCATTTTAACAGTGACAGCAAATGACGTTTGCACAATATGCCCCACTTGCTATTTGAAATATGCAATATATTGTGTATTAGATGACATTGTATGTTTTTGCTCGGCAAATTGTATCATATTTCTTCTCACACTGAAACTTGAAATATTAAACTGTTTCGTCTAGATTCTCTTAGGATCGGTATAAAGTCTACTGACATTATGTCAGTCCTGTTGATGGGGATATTAGGTTTTAATTTATTAATGAATGCAATCGTTATTTAAAAATGATAGGATTTGAAGTGATGGGGGATTCGTCTTGACGATCGGTGAGTTGACAGTCTTTCTATTCCCTCGCCGGCCGCGAACTACTTAGGAACCTGTACGCCTACCGCTCAGCCGTTGCAATAACGGTGTCTACCCGTAGTTAGAGGAAACCATTTCTTGAAGTACAACACCAGTAGGATGTAATGTTTAGACTCTGCTCTCGGGACAAGGTGGTCAATGTTCTTTGTAATTCATATTTTATTCGAATGCGTGTTTCCTCTTTCTTTACATTCGTGATATTTGAAAACGAAGGGAAACAGTTTAGAGAGATTTGCCATTGAATTTCAGTCGCTCTCTTCCGTCGTAATATATTATATATAAACTTCCTTGTAGATCGTTCTAATATTTGTAAACAAACGTAAAGGAATACCAACATTGGTAGTCGCCAGAGTGTAGGTAATGCCTTATGGACGAGCGAACCACTGATTGGAAACTCAGGACGGTCCTTCTCGTACAACCAAGACGTTGAGAAGCGCAATGCGTAAGCAGAACCCGTGAGGAATGCGTGTGTGCTCCTCGACCGTTGCGCCGAAGTGATATCCACACTGTCACTTGCGAGCAAGGCAAACAGCGCAGGCGCGAGTACGCCGATGGCCTTGTGCGAAGTCTTCCGCTCCTCTGGAGAGTGTTTGGGCAATGAGTCTCCTCTCGCGTGGAGCGCGTGAATGGAACTACACGAGTTGCGTCGCTCGCGCGAGATTCCTGCGCGAACGCGAATTTTATCTTGCCCGTGGAAATGCTTCGACTTCTCGCGAGATTACGAAACACCTCTATGGTTCCTCCGCCCTTGATATTCTCTTGGCCTTAAACATAGGTGTATTAAATAGTGTGATGAAGTCGGCGGATTGGCAGGAAATTATGAGTAGATAGAAGTTGATATTGTTTAGAAAAAATGAATTGTATTTGATTTCTTGTTTATGTTTTCAGGCACTTTGTTATTTTACGGCAAAGGAATTGCTTTGTTTTGTTTTTTCATTTAATGCGGACAGACCTGGTCTTTCAATAGTGTGAATATAATAGAAATTGCTTTCACCTGACGTTCAACATTTGGAAATTTAGATTAAAAAAAACCCCTCCAAACTACAAATTTTCCGGAAATCTTTTAAAACATGTTTGTTTTGTTGTGTCTGTGTGTTCTAACATAAAACTAGAATGAGAACCAAATTTTGCACGAATAATTTCGACCGAGCGAAAAACAAGAAGAGTTTTGGCGATTGAAAATTTCGCCAAAGTATTTTGTAGCAAATGCTCATTTAATACAACCCGCCCTGCGGTTCTGTATGTAGGGATTGCGTTACAGCAGGGTGGGCAGGGGCTGGTCGGCCCCGCGTCGTCATCCGCGAGGGGGCAGGTGCGGGGACGGGTGGCGGAGAGAATTGGTTGTGGGACATTGAGCGGAGCGGAGTTCAAAGGAACGGAATGGAACATGAAGCGGAGGGGGAGTGCTGAGGACATAAAGAAAATTACTTGCATTTTACACCATAAAATGAATTCCCTTCCCTGTCTAATTCACGGGTGCGATTAATAAATACTCGGACAACTTTGGATTATTTCAGCTTGTTTTGTAATTCATACGGTTCGTTGAGGAATATAATGGTGCCTAGGAGCATAATAATGCTCAATGTGTAGGACATCTCGTTAAAAAAAAAAAAAGCAGAAGGTTTTCGAATTGTGTTGCGAATTTTAAAACGTTGGGCGGGTGTTGGTGAGGGATAGAAAGACGTTTTGGAAAAATCCAAATCATCTTTAAAGATTAGATTTTCATGAAGACCCAAAATTTAAGCGCGCCAAGTAATTTGCTGAAAGGGGTGGCTGATGTCATAACTGGGAGGGAGGGGGGAAAGAAAGAAAAAAAAGCAAGAGTTGTCGCCGCGTGCCCTGCGATCTCCCACATCCGCGCCCCGTCTGCCGCGCTTGCTGCCGACGCTGTGTCGCAAGCGGCAGGCGGAGTGCAGCGCCAAGCCTTGATTGTTGGCGCGCATGACGGGCGGGTGCGGTAGGCGGAGCGCTCCGCGCAGGCGCTGGGGCGCGCTTCCGGTGCCCCGCCGGCGCGCCGGCAAGGGCGAGGTCGCAGCGCGGCTGCACTCGAGTCGCTACGTGCGATTAAGTCTTTATTTCCTCGTTATTTCCTTCCACGCTCTCTTGCTTTTCTCGTTTCCCCCTTCTTTATCAGGTATCAATTAATGTCACTGCATTGCCCCTGACCGGGAGCTTCTAGGTTCGAGTCCAGTTCGTGGCAGAATTTTCTACATTAGCTTGTCTACTAGGTTGGATTCAGTCGCTGTCTGATGGAGAATCCTAGTGGCCCGCTGCTCTGATCGGTATTTTTTTCGTGGTTTCACCGACCGATCAACACCAGGTAAATGCTGGAGCAGCACCCTAACAAACGGGCCACAAACTGCGCGCGATCTTTCCTTCCTCTTCCTGGTTTTACCCTCACCCCTTCCTTACACACACACTGATATGCACTAGATTACAACACATACTGGGAAACCGATCGGGAGCTTAGAGCGTGTCCCAGCTGGGGAGGCGCCATGCTGGTGGGAGATACCTGGTTTGGGAAAATGCGCACAAGCCGTCGTAGGTCGGCGCCGGATCTTGCCATCTAGGGAGGGAAGATCACCGTCACCTTTCGAGGAAAAAAACTTAATTATCTACGGGAACTAACTTACGGGACTAATGACCTTAGCAGTTACGCACCCTGGATCACTAACAATCAATCAGCTTTCTTCTTTTCTTTCCCTTTCTTGTTTTCTTCTCAGCTGTTTCTGTTAATCATTTGTTATCTTATATTCCTTCCTTCACTTTAATCTGCTTCATTTTATCCTTACCTTTGTTCTTAACTATCAAAAAAGCTTCATCTACATGCTGTGGTGTTCGTAATCGTGTCGTAAATCTCCTCATTAAATGGTTCCACTCTCGTCAGCGGCCTTCAGGCATCACAAGTTATTTTGTTTCTTTTTACGTAATTATTCTGTATATTCTTTGGTGCCGAATTGGGCTTAATTTTGTTTCTCCGCCTTTCTTACGTGCTGGGTGTTTCCGCGGGTCTACGGAGCTGTGTGTAGGCTGCGAAAACATACGGGACTCTAGCTTCAAACTGGTTTTCCCAAACAACCTCGCGCTCTTCCAAACTTCCGAAAGTGATGTTTGGGGATTCCCTTTAGGAACCGCGTCTATTTATTTTAGTGTTGATCTCAGTCCTCTATTATTTAATATGATGATTGATGACAGAGACGAGACCTTGCCACCTGACATAGCACGACAAAGAAACTAACGCGTATGTATCTTTGCAAGATGTGATTTCTCGTAAGGGGCTGTAATTTGAAAGATTCTATAGTTGTAGAGGGCAAGAAGAGTGACTAAGATTGAATCTGAAATCTCTGGGTGGTACGTGCCTTTCGCGAACAATTGTATATTTCACACTCCGCTTTTAAACACGGGAAATTGTGGGCAATCAAAATTGGTAATAAAAGAAACTCTTGAAAATAGTTCCAGAGTTTTCGTAGATTCCAGGAACACAGTCATATTTCAAGGTCTGCCGTTGCATTCAGTGTGTCAACGCTACAAAGGGTGACGTCTACAAACATTATTTTACAGGGTATATTATTATAAAATTGTCTTCCCACCTCTGAAAGTTAGTTGCTTCACGGTATTAGTCGTTCTGTTCTTGCAAAACGTGAAGCGTCTTCTCACCGGCAAAGACAATTGAGGCAGCCCGCGGTGACAGAACGTCGGCCTGTTCGGCCCCACGAAGGGGAAGTTGAACTTAAGCCTAAGGTATGGCCGTGGCGAAACAGCGGAAGTGACGCGCCTACTGCATCGCCCTATTGCATCTCGCGGTCAGTTTTCCCTCGCACTCTTTTCCCGGCTAATCCTCTTTCACTTGTGGGCGAAGCCACAGCCCGACTGCATCCCGGCCGGCGGTTCGGGAGGGGGATGTAGTTAAATTTCCATTCATGAGTTACGCAAATAGATTTGCTTGCACCAGTCGAGAAAACGCATCGAATACAGGTGAACGTCGCAGAATGATAGTAACTGTGTATGTTATCTAAATAAAATGTAATTCTTTTAATTCTACATATTTTAAGGGAAGATAATTACCACCTTGACATTCTTCCTTGGAGCAACCCGCGATATATGTAGAAATCAGTTTCAGTAAATTAAGAACATCCCATGGTACAGTGTGCCAGGAAAGTCTCTCTACAGTGAACCGAATTATGGTCTCCTATTAAAAACTGCATTTTCTGGTAGCAATCAGATCACTGAGAAACAAGTGAAAGGGACAACACTTCTAGCATCCATTATGATTGTGGTGAGTACACAATTTACGTTTTCAAGCCGCAGCTCGTACTACAACGTAATTTCTGTTGCACACAGCATGGGGCCACTGCGGAGAGACTTTATTTTCTTGGCGCACTATATTTAAGTCCTAATGTAACAAGCTTTCCTCACTCTATTTCACTAGTGCATTATTAGAGAAAGACACAATGAACAACTTCAAAAGGAGCATTTATGCAGAGAGCATTCTTCCAAACAATGGTATTTAGACGAGTTCTTCCTTCAACTCACGAGGAAAACGAACACGCTCCAATCGGGCTGTGCCATTTTGAGGAGGCAGGTAAAAGGCTTAGGAAAAGTTGGCGCCGGGATGCAATCGCGATACGTCCGTATAGAGTTTGCAACACTTCTCAGAATTCCGTCCGCTTTTTCGTGAACTTGTCGTCTAAAGTACCATTCGTTGTATCTTATATTATCACGCGTCAGCAACATTTCTCTTTGTTAATATGGAAGGCGCATCTTACACCTCTGTCCCTTCATATTGCCAGTGTAATGTTTCTTTGATCTTTAAAAATGAAAAAAATTCCACATTTACGTGCGCACAAAATACATCATTATGGGTAACAGACTCCCATTCCGTGAGCCTACAGGTCATTTTGAATCACCCTGCACACTTATATACACCAAGCTCCGAGGACGGGGCAGTCTGGGATGAATCACGGATTGAAGGAAACCTGTATTTGCTGTGCTTCTGAAGGGTGTTGCTCAACACGTTTGGCAGGAATCATTCTAATCAAGCAAGTCCAGCTGGGGAAATTGCAGAAGTCAAGAGGGAAACAAAATGGCACATTCTCGTAAAACATTCGAACACAGGAACGGTGGAATCCATTGTAATTTAATGTAACATCAGACGTGAAAGTAATATTGGATTCTTATGAAACTTCATGTTATTTGTGTGTTCATGTTTGAATTTTGTAGGTTTTAATTTGGACTTCAGTGTTTGAGCAATGTTCTGCGTTCGCGCTATAATACATTTTTCAATAATCAATGTTATTCTTAAAAAAAATTAAAACGTTTTTCCTCTGTGTCTTTAAAATTGATCCTCAACTTGAAAAAAAATTAGATCTAATGAAAAACGGAGCAATCTCAACATACATAACTTCACCTGGAGGATGGTGCGGTTGCTACGAACGACCTTTTCCTGTTGGTCCGCGCGCTCATACGGGGAGGGCGGGCTCACCCCTTCCGCTCGTCGTCTGCGCCGAGGCCACTTTCTCCGCAAGCGGCGCGTCCGGGTTGGGGCATAACGAGGCACAGTGGAGCCGATGTGGCTTCTGCCTGCACCAATGTATTATCAAATTGGTTGAGACACAAATAAAGCTAATGTAAATGAATGCGGTAAAGTTCTGTTTATGACGTACTGGTCTGATTTTGCCTTTTATAGATTTATTTTATTCACAAACAAATTGCAATTTAATTTTTAGCTTACTCACCATCAATATTTATTTTAAGATTAAAATCTCGATTTATACGTGACCTGTACTGCAGAAAACTAAAAACTCGAGAAAGGAAATGTGACTTTTGCAGTATAACTAAATGAAGCCATGGACAGTTATATGAAATTTATATTTCGTTGATGAATTTAGTCAGTAATGTACCGTACTGTGTCCTGTCCCACGTTAGATATTTTGATTATGTCACTTTTTAGCTTTTGAATCGTCTCAGTTACTTGCCCATCTCGACATTTCTAATCTCCTTTTCGGCGAATGCCCATTCTGCTTCGTCGGAATGGTACCATGGCTGTCGGCGATGGCCCATAGGCACGCCTCCGTGTGTCACTTGGGTTATTATTCCTGCCCAGACCCATCTCTGTCATGTAGTCACTTTGAGGGAGGGTATCTTAAGTCTGCAGTGGAAAGGAAGTGGGTTAAGAGGGTGATGCTAGTAGTTGGGTCTGTCCCACCATGCTATTACATACGACACCCATACCTTAAGCGGGATTCAAACCCTCAGCTTTGGTGTAAAGCGTTCTTAAACGCAGCTGCCCCAAGCCCTTACGCTAGGGGATTGAAAGGAGTTGCTTGGCAGTTGGGGGATCCCCCACCATACCACAGGCTAACACCAATGCCCGAGGGCGAGATTCGAATCCGCGACCCTGCAGCTGAGGCGCGTGCACATCAGCCATGGCGGCTAGCCAGGTCCCCATAATTTGTTGTGTCGTAGTTTGTAGATGGTATCGTTCAGACCTTTCTTTCATATAGATAATACCTTTTGATTCTTAATTTTCGTAGAAGAAATGCCTTTTACTTGAGCTTTTCGTCGCCCCAACGTACACCTTCCATCTCTCTGAAATCATTGTCCTCGAGATGCGCTGGCGTTGGGGACCCCAGGCCGCCACTTTCCCTTCTTCCTGCGTCTCTCTCTCTGTCTCTCTCTCTCTGTTTCTGTCTCTGTCTCTCTCTCTGTCTCTCTCTCTCTGTCTCTCTCTCTCTCTCTCTCTGTCTCTAGGCTACTCAACGTGAATATCTGAGGTAGAGAGAACGGAACAAAGATAAATATATACTATTATAATTTCGTACTCTGTATAGGATTGTTTCTAAAAAGAAGATTCCAAAAAGACGCGAAAGCTGTTTAAATTGTTTACAAAATTATTTTGTTGCGTACGTGTCGTAAGTAATGAAATAAATCATAAACAAATTACAAGAAAATGTATTTAATTTTAAATTTAAGACACGACATGTAGGTCTGATCGCCATATATTCAAAACTTGTCGGGTGGAGTGTACATAATGTGTTCCACCGGTCCTTCTTAGTGTATGGTCGCTGCGACGCTCACCTCCCATCGGGTCGCGTTCCTGTTTCACAACTGAGTGCTTCAGTCAACATTCTCGCCAGTGACGTTTACGCGCAGATCATTGAATACAAGCTAACGTTTGCGCTGTCAGATAACCTAATGTCTTAAGTTAATTGCAAATTTAACGGTTTTTTCACAGTTCTTAATGAGGGTGATATTTTGAAAGCATTCCTCGAGAAATCGATCAAAATCAGTCGCATTTGCCTTAGCACCGATATTTGAAGTTGCGGTTGAAGTTCGAAATTGTGATAGATTCTGAAAATGGCCCGATGACCGAAACGTGGACCGAGATAGATAGATCGTGAAATAAACCTTAGTTACGTATTAACCACAAAATGGTATTAAGCAATATCCTGTATCCTGTTGGTCGAACTCCACATTTTCTACTGTGCGCGTAAACGTATTGAAGAGCCTCGTTTCCGGAATTTAAAATTGCGTGGATTATCTCCTAGCCAGCCTGCGATGCTTCCTTGTTGCGGACTTCAATGGCGAAAGAACATTGTTTTAACATGCATTACTTTTAACTTCCTAAACTATCATTTCCCTTGTATAAATGTTTCTTATCCCTTTCCGGCATTTTCTATTTTTTGCGATCTGCTTGCGAGTTGGTGGAAAGCATTGAACCGATGGCAATTTATGTCCACCATTTATGAATGAAAACTTGAAGCAAGTTACGTGACAGATCTTCCGCTATTAGGCCTACAGATGCGTGACTAGTTTAAATGCGTTTTAGAGTATAATGGCCGCAGTTACTAGAGGTGGCAACTAACGTTCTCTGCGTGATGTTAAAGAAGCTAATAAAATTAAAAAAAGTTGGAATCTCTCTCACATTATTGGGAAGAAATTGAAAATAAAAAAAATGTTGTAACGCAGTCTGTTTTAACCTTTAATGCAATGCCGCCTGCTGCGAGCCCGTGCCTTGCGTCAAAGAGAGTGCAGTTCTGCGTCATTGCCGTTGCGGAACCCGGTATTCGCGGTGCCAGGGATTAGAAGCGAGCTGGGTGGTGATCTCATGGCCCGTGCGTGGCAGTGGACGAGTTGTAGTTCGACCTGTTGGTGCTTTCAATGAAAGCGATTGATGTGGAAGTATTTTTGACCCAAGTTAGGAACGTCGTATTCTCTTGGTTCCAGACCCTAGGTTTATCTGCACACTGATGCTCTCTTTCTCAGCACTTCGTAATGTCTTCAGGATTCGTCATTATCTGAAGGTCATTCATGTACATCTCCCTTTTCTTTTGCGTATCGTCGTTGAATCTTCCTTCCTACTTGTGTATGTATTAAATTACTCTTTATATAAACATTACAAGCCATTTTTTTTTGTTTTTTTGGTCGTGCATAGAGATGCAATGAAAAGCGGTAGTTAGCTCTTCTCTGTTATGCCGGTTCGTCAATGGCAATGTTCGTACAGAGACTTACTTTAATTCAATACTATCACGACCCTTACGAACATTCCACACTTTGTGAATTATTATTGTATAAGAGAAAAAAACTTCATATTGGATCCAAACTGCAAATAGCCAGCCTCTCAACTGTGCGTTACGGCATAATGTGCCCTGCAAATTGTGTAAATATTATAATATTGCTATGCGTCGTGATTAAAATATACTAAAAAACAAATACTGTCACTTTCATTGTATCTTGGAACATTATTTGTCTGTATTCCTTCAATTTATTCACAGTGTTCGAGTGACTTCTCATATCTGCCCATCTATACTATGGAATTGGGGTTCACCAAAAGGGCTGAATCTCTAAAAAGTTTTAGAAAATTCAAAAGGTCTCATTTTATAGAATACTGCTTTAGAAACATAACTTACCTTTCAGGTGAGGACGTGACCCCCGTATGTCCCCACCTGACCCTGAATGTCCCCTGTCGTTTCACCACTCCCAAAACTGATCTGGTTCCTTAAAAATCGTTCCCCTTCGGGACACAAAAACCTGTTTTTAAGGGTCCTATGATACATCGTTTGGGGTTACGCGCGATTTTAAACTACGTGTAGTAGTAACCCGTTCCCTACGCCATAATCTGTAAACTTCTATTTCTTTCGTCTTAAATGTATTGCATTCAGAACTGGGGAATAATTCCGTATCCGGCTGTAGCACACTTACATGTTTTGTGTTTCAGAAATTATCTAAAACCATCATCCATCCCTAGCATATTATATAAGCCAAGGGCGTTGAATCTCTGGAAAATTATTACATGATTATCCAGGTAATGGAATAATTGTATGATTACAAATTTATTTCAAGGAAATTGAAATGTTTTTTTGCTTAAAATGTCATTGTGGAATTAAGTAAAGTAGGTTTATTAATATTGTACGCGAGTTTTAATACAATTGGAACACATGATCTCTTGCAGAATACAAAATGTGAAAATCAATAAATACCATTTTAATAAAGTTAATTAAAAAGCCAAATGTAAAATTATAAAAAAATTGCGTGTAGATAAATTATTAAACCATCGAAACAGAAATGAGGGAGTAAAAGATCCCACTTGGGGTCTTAACAATTTGGCCAAATACCACGAGCCTGTGAGACACACAAGGGCATGAAGGTGGTCGAGGTGACGGTAGGATGACTTTTCAGGAGGTTTCAGAAAGTTTCACATTGCGTAAAAGGAAACAGATAAAGTGTAAAGAGTAACAATTATATGGAGCACATAAATATAGGCGTGACAAAATAGGAAACGGGAAGTCGGTGGTCAGACAAAACGTTGTACAGAATCTTTCTATACAAGCTTGTTTAGAGTAAAGAGTTTTCATCGGTTCATTATAAAGCGTGTTAAATTTCTGAGAGTATCCTCCTCCTTCTCTGGATATTGCGGCCCTTTGTTCAATGCCCGAATCGGAAGCGGGGGGGGGGGAGGAAGTGTTTATCGCTCGCTGAGCTGGTTGGTGGAGTCGCAGATATAGCGCGCGGCGGGCGTGTCGCGTTTGCGGTCGCATGCGTGTGTCAGTCGCGGACGTGCGTTCTGGCGGATCGCGCCGCCAGTCGCCATGGACGCTTATAGCGGCCGCCTCGGGGCGCTGCAGGCCAAGGCGCTGGACGTGCTGGTGGACAGGCGCGTGCGATGGGAGGGCATCCGCAACAACAGGGTGGGCAGCTGCCACTCCCTGCTGCAGGTGGGTCATCAGCCCTTCGTGGCCATACACGCGCCAGTCCGGCTCGCGGGTCGGGTGGGGCGCGGCGTCTAAAAAATTGTCCGTGTGGAACAACGGAGCAGGTAGCGGTGGGATTACAATGCCACTGGAAGGAACCAGGCTCGCTATAAAGGTCCTGATCACTGTCAAGCGATGTCTGCAAGCCGGGTTGTAAATATGCCGTCACCGCTTTGTCTCGCCTGGAATGAGCCAGGCTTGTTAGTGTCGCGTCAGAGTGGATGGGGAGGGGCCCTTAATGGGCCCTAAACACGTTAAAAACGCTTTCAAGCATGGTCCTTAGAAGATTCTAAACGTTTAAATGCCGCTCGCAAGCTTGGCTTGCGCTGAGTGCAAATCTGTCGCTCGTTGTTGGGGCAATGCGGCTATCACTAATGTACAACCGGCGCAATTCAGGCTTGCGGGCAAAATTTGAAGATGTTTGGGCCCCAGTAAGCGATCTTTTTTTAAATGTAAAACTTTGAACAGTCCTCATGGAAAGCTTTGATGTATTATTGTTATTCTTCTGGTGCCATTTCCGGCCGCGTACAGATAAGTGATACTTGGGATACATTTAAAATGAAGAATGATTTTAATTGACCTGGGATTTGTGCTGGTTTGCCTTCCACCTTAATGTCTAGGGTTAAACGTCTATGACTGAAGCACTGTTTCAATGAGGAGTGTTAGCCGGCGAACAGTCATCTAGCGAGCGACTAGCTTTTGGAAATCCTTGTGGACTGCGCGGAAGACGATACGTTGGGCAGCGGACTGCCCTGACCCACTTGCTGCGCGAGCTTCAAGTTTCGAATCAGGACAGCAGTCATTTTATGTCGAAGACTGTCAGCTCTCGGCGAGAAAACGCGCGAAAGAGTCGCGTTTGGGTTGTAAGGATGTGCTGTGCGATATTGTAAAATAATGCATTGCTATTGTTGTTGATAACATTATGTCCCGCAAATTTATCTCCGCGAGTCATGAGAGAGCATCTGTCATAATAGTATCTTGCTTCACATTTCCTTCAATTTGATTTAAAAGAAACAAAACCTTTCTCGTCAATTATTGCGATTTTGTCTTCTCTTGCGATCAGCGTGAGTCGCCTTGGTCAACTTGTGACCTCGTACCTTCCCTGATGCCAACCCTTCGAGGATAATCAAGAAGGCGGCGCTAGTGTAGCGGGCTGTTGGCCAGCTTCTCTGGCAAACGGCGCTTCAAGCGTGATTCGATTTCAGGGGAGAGCGGCTGCGGCGACGGCATACTGCATACTGTCCTCACCTATTTGGATTTGGACGAGTCGAATACGTAAGCAAGCGAGGTAGTAGGAAGGTACCCCGTGAATATGTAATCTGAGTGTTTATTTAAAAACATACCTGTAACTATTCAGAATCAAGGTTTGGATTAGCCATTCAAACCGGATAACCAATTTGGCAAGACACTCAACGGTATAAGACACTGCAAAATCGTTAAGCATATTTCTAATAACAAATCCATAAACTTGATTTAATCCCCGTAGAGAAATAAAGTACAGAAATGCATCGTACAGGTTAAAAATTAAATAAACGGAGAGGGCCGATTGCACAATTATTTTTATGCTAGGAAACTATGATTGCCGTGTAATTGCGCTCTCGCGATTGTTTGATTCAGTGATTCGTTCATCTTAAAAGTGGTTTTTGTTCAGTTTTGGACCACTGTTTAAATAAACGCTAAAATTGGCACTTGTTCAACTCCGGAGAGTAAAAATTGATTTCATTTTCCTCTCAATGCCTCCTTCAGTACGATTTATTGCAGAAAATACTTTATATCGTCATTACAAATGCAATTGTTACAATTGCATAATTAATTGTTGCAGACATAGTTAAGAGACAAAGAGAAACGTAACAACGTAAGATCTGATTTTGTTCGTATGTGTATTGAAAAATGAACTGAACATCACGCAAGAAAGGGGAAACTGTCTCATAATTTTGGAGATTCGCTGTCGTGTCGTGTTCGGTGCTGTGCAAATTACTGAAGATTCTGAGTTAATAATTTGTAGAAAAGATGTTATTGTCCGAACGAAGAGATCTCGTGTTTTAACTTAACCATTCGGCATTTCGTGTATACATTTGTTAGGCAGCCACGACCAGTCGCGTCACTTACATATCATTCATTAAAAACTACGTATGTGCGATTTTCAGTTTATTCGCATTTTCTAAACTTTAAACGAAACTCGATCGTACTGCATTTTTGAACAAACGATGGAACAAACTCAAGACAAGGTTGTGATGAGATGATCTTAGATGTTTGACTCAACATCACGTATGATTCACGAATTTTGCTGGGGTGTTCGGGAAATTTCGCTTCTCCGTTGCACTTGATGTGTAGTTCATGTCTTTCATGTAATTTTGACAAACGTAAAACTAAGGACTCAGAATAATTAGTACAGCAATCAATCCGCAGTCACGTCAGATAATGTAACTGTCAGATGGATATTTAAAAATTCCATGCCTATATTGGGGAACTCAGTTTGTGGTAATATTTCGAGTAAAATCGTATTTCAGCTTGACAGCTGCATTCATCAAAGCTCTTAGGTCATTGTGTAATGATTCAGCTTGTTTTATATTGTCTTACTGCTTGAAATTCCACGACTTCAAAAATGTTTGGATATATTCTTCGAAACACCTTTTATGTTATCATTCATGCAGAAATTACATACATTATATAATGTTAACTCCCATGCAATTTATTCTCTCCATTCTCTCTGTAAATAAACTCGATGTTTGTTTGTATAGTCAACTGTGTCATGTACAAGTCAAATGCCATGTCACTATTCGAAAGTATGACTTATTTACGGATTCTGGTGAATCTGGAATAAAAAGTTGGTGATCCTTTCAATTCTGTCTTTGTTTCTAAAATTAAACGTTATATATTAAATAAATGATATTTATATTTATTTTCAATTCCACACCATTGCTTCTGTTTCCTTTGTATCGACAGGCTGCACACTTGCAAAATTCTGATGTTTTTGTTTGAAATCAAGCTTTCGTGCGTTTCGCCGCGCAGAACATTACAGAATAAGGAAAAAGTTAGTACTGTCTTTGATAATGGTGCTTCCGGGAAATATGCAGAATAGCACAAGAAGGAAACGAGCCCTGCCAATCCATATTTTTTTTCTTCAGGAAAACGCAACTATTTATTTCAGGAAATGTCTGTGAAATGAGAGTAAGCTACAAGGCTGTGTCGAATACGAAAGTCGCTCCTGCTCCATTTTTTCTTCATGTATTAGTCCAAACAATGTATGATGTGCCATCGAGTTCATATAATCATTAACACGACTTAAAAGTATATTAATGTTTAAATCATAAATTTGATCACGACTTGTATTCATCTTGTGAAATTTCTCCTGATCCCTCCACTCTGTGGAGGGATGATTAATGGAGGGTTCTGGGAACAGAATGGAAACAATGCAAGAAGTACATACATATTGACTACAAACGTTTGCATTTAGATTTTTATAATAAATTAATATTCTATGTAAATTATTCAGTTGAATACGAGCTTGCAAATACGAAGAGATCACAAATGACAGTAATAAACGCAAATATTTCTAACCTACATGGTCAGTGAATAGGGACTTTCCACCTGGAATATTGCTTTTTGTATAATATTCAAATTCGCACTGTAGTAAAGATTGACATTCATTCCGATGTAGTTTAAACATATGTTACATTGAGCTTGTATTTAAGTATTTTCTTCGAATTTGTGACTGATTCTCTTCAATTATCAATCATCGCAATGGTCAGTTCAGAACAATCACTTGGTTGGGCGTGGGCAGTCCCAGTATTTGCAGTGTGACCACGACGCGAACGTCACAGCGCGTCACGACTAGAGACGATAAGCGCAGACTCCTCATTCGTCGGGATGCCTTCCGATGTTTCCCAAACGCCAGAAACGAGGGTGAGGGGTGAAAGTCCGTAGCTTCCCGTCCTTGAAAGTCGTAATTGGAGGGGCGAAGCTGGGTCGGTAATTCCTCACGAAGATCTCCCGGCTAGAAGTGCAATCGCCCTCTAGTTGGAAGCATGTGAACGTTAGATGCAAGGAGTAAAGAATCTACACAAGCCTTCACTTGCTGGTTCGCGAGTATTCTGGAATTCTGTGGAAGATTTGTGTGAACCTTCTCTCACATCTGAAGCTCGCTGAAGAGAGTTTTCGTGATTGTTTGTACCGGGATTCCGAGTGGAGGCCTGGCAGTTATCAGATTCACCACGTTTGCTACAGAGAACGAAGTCGATTTTGTTCGATACATCGAAAGGTGAGGTCGCCAGCGCCGCTAAGAGGCCGTGAGTGACACCTTGACGTCCCACGTGATCGCCCGAGGCTCTGCAACGCTATTCTCGGCGGCCGCTGTCCCGAGCTGTGCGGACGCGCTTGCATCGAAGGAGCAGATGACCGCCGATGGGTTATGTGACGGCCTCCGTGATTCGCACACCATGACATCACCACGGAGCCTGTCCGACACTTTCTTCCTCATGGAGAGGAGGAGGAGACTGAGTGACCAGGTACTTCACGAAAGAGCGACGTGTTCAATGACGTCGTTCATGCAAGCACTGTAGTGAACGCACGTATGTCTTGACGTAACAGTGTCGAGATTACGAATTTGTGTTAGTTACGGATTTTAAAGATATTTACTGTTCGCGTCTCGACCCTGACTTGCGTGTCAATAGAAAATATACTTTAAAGGATACATGTACCATGTGGCCGGTGTAAAATTCTTCAGGTTTAATTGTGTTAAAAATGGAATTTGTAATAACTGATGTGGAGAGGGCTGCTAGAAGAAAGTTCTCGGTCGATTTCATTCGAAAGTTAATATGCTTTAAGTATTTGTTTGTGGGAACATATTATCGGAATAGTGTTTGACTTCGAGGGTGGCATTGAAACCTGCTAATGTGCTACTAATGTGTTCTACGTGAGTCTTCGTACTTGTGAATAATAATTCGTCTAATAAATTGTCTTACAACTCAAAGTTGTGAAGTAATTTACGCAAAATTGTGATCTAAAGAAGTTTAGTGTTCAAACTCCCGGTACAATCTTCTAAACGTAGATATTTGTTGCAACGATATTTAACTACAGTGAAATGTTCATAAAACAGATCGGGGTTATTGTGGCAATTTCCCTTTGTTAGGTTGTACTTTCGTAAAACTAAGGATACACGTTCGTTCTGATGGTAAAGGGAAAGCATGACACCTAAGAGGAAATCAGATCAAGAACTATTTTCATTTTTGATTCATAATACAATATATACTGATATTGTAATTTATACTCTGATAAAATTATATATTTGTCTGAGTAGTTTAGCACCTAATTTCGTTTATACATGTTGGCGAGAAAATTGTGAATATTCTCGAAACTATTCTCAAGTAGAATAAAAAATTACAATTCAATATCTCTTCAATATGCTACAAGGCTCACAATCATGGTTTGATTTTTTATTTTATAAAGAACATAATGATGATGCCGTTTTTGGAACTTCTAGGTAGTGCAAAACCTTCGTATACATCCGTTATCCTGCAAACTCTAGCTGAATAAGAACGTGCAATTCGAGTTGAAAATGCTGAGCCATCCGCATGTAAGGGGAAGCCCGGGGATTCGCATCGTGAGATGAATAACTTACCTACAGTTTTTTACCCCTTGTTGACTCACGCATGACAACGCTGCGAGGCATGTGATTAGCAATGACTTCACGGTGAGTGGTGTGTACGATTGCCGTAAACGAAGGAAGAGTGTTGAAAGCAGGTTCACCAGAATGTAAAACAAAAAATTAATATGACCCTAGATGTATGTTGGTCCTAAAAGCGTAAATATTAATTAGTGAGACGAAAAATCTTCATTACTGTTTGCATAGGAATACGAACAAGAGTTCAGCCCAGCGCATGAAATATATTGAAATGTTGATGTTATGCATTTCTTCAGCATAATATTCGTTGGCCTTCTTTCCACTTCCCAAAACCCTTTACTCTTTCTCCCCCATAGTTTAACAGCTGAATGTTCCAAAGTATGACTGGAAAAGGTGATGTTCTGTTATGATTTGAACACGAAATTTCGTTGCCTCTTTGACAATTTAGTATTTCCTCATAGGTGTTCTATTTTAAGAATCGTACAACCTAAACTCAAAATTAGTTAGTCATAACTTGAAAATAAATTCAAGATGGTTGTTGTTTTATTTTGTTTTTTAAGTAAACTTTCTCTTTGAATTGTCGAAACGTAGCATTAAAACATTCGATTTTAACTGGGTTTGAATTAGTTATAAAGAGCAAAATCTTTTTAGGAATTATCCGATAATTCGAATTATCCAATGTTAAATTAATCAGGGTTCGCAAAGATAAAGAAAACGGAGATGGAAGCTGTTGGCGGAGGAAAGAGAAGGAAGGAATTATGGATCCGTGAATTCTGAAATCTCTTTATACGAAGGGAAGTTGCGATCGAGCTGCCACCTACAACGCATTCCTCTGCGCTGAACGCAGCCGCGACTCGCTGTCTGTGAAGTCGGGAGCTAGAACTAGTTGGATATCTGTTTAATGAATCATTGTTTTGAAATGCGCGAAGCAAACCCATTCATTCGGTTGACAATGAAGTTGTACGAACATGTAGAAGGTGAAATTCTAAGAGTACGGTGAATTGTTTTCGTATAAACGTACAAGTTGTGTAATCCCTTGAAGTTTTCTCTTGTAAATTAATGCCGAATCTTGACCTAATCAATGACTTTAGGAGATACAGCTTCCGTCCTTCCCAGAAGCTGATGACACACATTCACAAATACGTTTATTAACTTTCTTTAGTATTAGTCATTCAATATCACAATTGAAAACGATATAAATAATTATAAATCCGAAAATAAAGATAAATTTTAATTCAGCATAGAAGAAAAATTCTTCATTAGAAAATATGAAGTTACCTGGACATTACACTTATGTCCCTTCCCTTAGAAAATGAAGTAAATTTTAATCATCCATTAGTACCAAATTACTCAATGCTCGTTTACAGTGATGATATCTAAAGTGATGTGAAATAGGATAATAATACCTTATGAACTTAATTTTTTTAAGCACGAAATCGTCTTAAGTATTGTCTTTTAGTTAATCAAATCAATTCTTTGGTCATGTTTAGATACAATTCAGGGAACTGTGAAAAGGCACTCCTTAGACTATATTTGAATATCTCATCCATTCTTTTTATTTAGTTCCTGAACAGTTGTAATCACCGTGAGAGTAAATACAGGCCTCATTTTCCCCACATCGCATCCATCCCAGAGATAAAATCACGACTCGGTGACGCGATTCATTTCGTGGGGAAACCTGTGGCTGACTGGGCATACGATTGAGTGGCATCCCCGTTCGATTGTCGGTAGTTTCCTCCTCGGCGGCGCCGAATGTTTCCTAAGGGGGATCCCGTGCGCGGGGAGGCTCCCAGGCGTCGCACCGCCGCCCTGCGCCACGCCCGCCACGCCACGCCACGCCACGCCACGCCACGCCACGCCACGCCACGCCACGCCACGCCAGCCGCTCCGGGAAGAGGTGCGTGGTCTTATTTGAACCGAGGCACCCATCCGTGCGTCCCTGAAGGCCGCCCTCGAAGGCTAGACCGGGGAGATGATGTAACGAACTAGCTTTTTATGAAAGGCGAGGTCACGGTCTGGGTTCGGACCAGGGGGTAGTGTCTTTGGAGTAGATATCGTAACTCACGGCTTGACAGCCTCTAGAAGACAGTGAAAAGCTCGGATAAAAAAAGATGGAATTTTGTTATTTTGTAATTAAGTGGTATTGTTACATATGTTATTGAGAAGAAATGGGGCAAACGAATTTTTAAAAACAAAAACAAAAACAGAGATGTCTGAAGATGACCGGATTAGAAAAAAAACCTAATGGGGTATCCTGAACGTAATTATTACCATTGTTATTCATGTGTACTCAGTTTCCTAACATCTACCATAAATGCATTTACTTTTACGTTCGTGCTGCTTAACTTAGATTTGAAAGTTGCGTAATTCACGAAAAGTTCGACCGCTACTGAGATGTTAAGTGCCGGCAAGGTGTGTGCAATTCCTTTGAACTATTTCTTCTGCTTATACCATCTGATATGATACATAAACTATTTTTTTTATTTTTATACGTTTTTGCGTTAGATTTTTTATCGGGACAGATTATGGGAAAATGCATTATGGCCTGAATAACGGGAAAAAAATTGTTCCGGATATTTTCTTAGTTTTCAAAGAACAGGGAAGGGCGATATATATTGATTCTTTTTAAATTTGTTGAAAAAAGTTCATCTTGTTTCCTTTAGATACATTTTTTCCATTATTCTAGCTCTTATTCTATTTACATTGTATATCTGTGTAAAAGAAGCAATAGAAATAGCAATTGAATGAAGAAAAGGAAGTATGAAGAAACGTCATCGAAAATAGGGCTAAATTTAGTGCTAGTTTTACAGTAAAAATTGATTTATTTAAAGCAAAATTCAGGATTGTTCAATAAATAGTAAAATATTCAGGGTTAACAAAGATATTAATTGCCGATTCGTTGGCCAAGGTCGCTAAGGCAGTAGTGTCGTAGTGATCTCGGACCGAAGAGTCGTGGGTTCGAGTCTCGCCTCAGGCATAGTCGTATTTGTGTTCGTCCTTTCGCCCCTTATCACTATATCGTGTCATATTCACAGTTACCATAACGTTATCTCCGACAGTGGTCGCTAATGACCTAGACGTTGATGCGACCTTCAATAACAAAAAATATATTAAGTAGTATTTGATAATGCTTTCATTTCCACATTAGACTGTGTGTAGCTAACGTGTTCTAGAGAGGAAATAGATTACGTTGCGAACGTTTTTTCTTCTTCTTCTTCTTCTTCTTCTTCTTCTTCTTCTTCTGTCAGTTGACGCTTCCGCTTGGAAGGTGCATTCTAGTCGTGTTTTCGTTTTGACGGTGGCCGCAGGGCGGGCGGCGCGCCGGGGCCGGCGGCCGGCCTTCGCGTGCCCTGGCGGCTGCGTCCTCTGCGAGCTTTCGCGACGCGGCCGTTGACCCGGCACGCCCGACCAGCGAGGCGACCACGCCAGCGGCGGTGGCTGGGGAAGAAGGCTTTGCTCTACATGGGGAGGGGGGGTCACTGTCTCGCTATAGTTCATTGTTAAATTATTAGATAACTAAACGAGGCCCGGAGTACCTGACCAGGAGGCTGTTACGCCAGCGGCGGAAGCGTGCGGAAGGGTTCCAGATACGGGTGGAACCGCGTAGTGGCAAGCGGTATCGCGGTCTCCTTGTAGTTCGTTGTTAAATTATTATATAACTCAAAAAAGGCCCGGTATGGCGGACATTCTGTGGGGAAATGAAACCGTCTCCATGCTTTTAAATGAACACTCAACCACCTCTCTATGTAGCCTGGGGAATACGCAGTCGGTATCGAACGTTAGAGCCTTACTAGTTTTCTTTGCATTTTCGTATAACAGACGTAGGTGATTTCGGCAATATCAGGCTGTGCGTATTAGCTAGCTATTTGGTTTACGAATTACTCTTGAGGCTACCTTTTTTGCAAAATATCGATTTTTAAACGTTTTGCAAGTGGCATGATTCTTTGAGACCCCTTTCAAGATCCAAACGTATAGTATGTAAAAGTTTTGTCTAGTGATTTTTTTAGCTCTACTAAGTTGAGTTACATTTCTAATTGCGTGAGAAAGCGAAGTCAACTCTAGGGGTATAAATGCAGCTGAAGGTACGATCTCATATGCCGAAGGTGGATATTTCGGAAAATAAACATAATTGTGAAGTGAAGTTTTAGATCTGTAGCGTATAAACTACTGTACGCCACATAGCTGAACTGACATTTCAATTGTGCGTGAATTAATGACAACGGGTTTATGCAAGAATAGAGTGCCTTCGTAGTTTCATTTCAGGAAAATGTCTGATTTCCGTATTACGGTTCGTTACAGAGGCGTCGTGTGCCCAACAAACCAAGCTCCTGAAAATGTCTAATGTATCGGAAATGTTTGACATGGTTACAAAATACCAAGAGATTTTAGATCATTAAAAATTAATTTAGATATGAATTTCTGTAGATCAGAAATCGTTCCTTCAAATTTTTAATTTTACATTAAATTGAGAATTGTCATTATAATTTTTTCGTGTTAATTACATATTTTGCCTTTATATTTTATTTTCACTATAAACGGAATGTCGTGACTTACTGAGCTGATTGTATGCATCCAATAATGCGTAAAATTATTAGAAGCATTCGTACTTAGATTTAAGACATACTCGCGAACTGATTTTATAGAAGGAAGATGACTCATTGACACCCTGTAAAGGACATTCACCCTCAAACGCCTTCCTCGTTTTTGCTTCAGCTGTGACTCAGTGTTCATGGGGCGAGTTTCTGTACGTTTTCCGCGTATTTGAGGGACCCTTCGTACTCATCGCTGAGCTATGATTCATTCAAGAAATTCATTACTTTGATATTGACTATTTATTTAGTAAAATATTCTTAATGCTGTAAGTTCGTTACTCGACCCCGTTATTAATTCTTAACTAACGATGTATTTGTTGTACTAGCATAATGTTATACTCTATTATATGATGTAATCTGTTTGTAACATTGGGAATCAAAAATTATACTAAATTTGTTGTATTCTTTTAGTCTAAATAGTTCCCTAAAGTAAAGCTAAGCCATTGACACGAAACCCCCTTAAATGCACTCCCAGAGAGAGAATTTAAACATCCGACATATTTAAGACTAAAAATGGAGAATTTTGTCGATTATGCTATCAAGAAATCAGCTTCTGTACATGCATTGACTAGCCAGCCTATGCAATAGTGCAGCATACATTACCAACATGCATAACTCGAAGATAGGATGCGCCCTAGGCCCTTAAATCCAGATTTTGGTATCACGCTTCCTAGGCCGCAATCTTCAAAATGAAACCTTTTTTGTATGCTGTGGTATATTTCTGTGTGTTTAACTCCTCTTGGTACCACCACTCCGTAGTAGAGATTCTTTTATTGTAGAATGTTGAAATCCATGTTAACTTTAATTTACTGAATTTGTTGTAGTTACCTGTAGAATTTAATCGCAATTTCTCTTAAATATTCCTGTTAATAAAAGGATAGCAATATTAGTGTTTACCTACGCACCGTACCGGGTCTTTTGTTTTAACACACAATTCAGAGTCGGCCATTCAAAACCATTCAAAATTGATTTCCAGTATTTTTTTTTTTCTTTTTACTTTTAAACAATGATTTAGAAAGTATAGAATATTCTTATGGATCCAACTTGGAATAATACGCTAATTTGTTGCAAATCGACTAGTAAGCTGAAGTAGCTGTTGTTTTTGTCGTAACCCAATAACGCCACACTCCAGTCCTTTCTCCTGCTTGTTTTTTGATTAACTCGTCAGGCGTTGACATCTGTCAAATATCCCTGCATTTTTTGCATAACATTTCTTATTTTGTTCGGTACATTGCATCTTTTGAATTTAATTCCTTTTACTACCTTTATTGTTTTCCAAATGCTAATTTTTTTTCCCATTAATCAACTTGATGAGTGTAAATATTTTAGGTTGCGTGTTATAAAGCATTTGACTTTAAATATTCGTGTTGAAAAAATGAAAAATGCAAATCCGCGATTTTCCTCTTTCCAAAAATATGAATGCTCAGAGGCGAAGCTACGTGAACTTAGCTGCAAATCTAGTTCGCATTTTTTGCGAGAGTGCTCCTTCTCTCCGTGGTATGCGTGGTCGGTCAGAGTTTTTCTGTCTTCGGGTGGAGAACGGTCGGGTGTAAGTGTAGGCCTGAGTTCTGCAGGGCGTGCGCAGGAGCTCAGCTCAGCTTAGTTGACACAGCGTCAGCGTTCTCAGCTGTACAATGTTCGAGATAAGTTTTAATTTCGTTTTGCTGTGTCCGGATTGCAGCGGTAATGACATTTTTATACGCTTGTTGAATTTTGAAGCGCTGGCGAATTATGACCGAGAGAAAGAGCAAAGAAATGTCACTGAAAACTGCAATACGTCCACATTCTTCAAGCGATTTCGTCAATGATGTTGCTAAGGAAGCAACTTGAGGTTGCATGTGAAATTATGTGACTACCACGTTAGAGTAATACTCGAAAGATAATGTTACTTGTCGTTTTTATAAGATTGCACGTTTATTATACGGTAAAATATTATGTCAAATTTTATCTTGTAATGTAGTTAATTCACTAAAGTTTTTCTAATTAAGAAGTTTAAATTCCAAGGCTATGCTGTTGAATCTCGTTCGGTATTAGGCGGTGCCAATAATTTGTGCGTTGTTTGTTGTATAAAACCGGGCTAGTAGTAATAAAGATTATTAAGATTTTATTGACAGAGCAATGTATAATCAACGTAATACGCCAGAAATACCTTGTAGATACCATGTTTAGTATTAAATGATGAAAACTACTGTAATAATTGAAGTATATTTTATCGTCTAGGTTTTACCGGAAAAGCGTTATCGACCGATATTATCAATATATTTAAAAGACGCGGGGGGTTCAAGCAATGTTCTTTTCCAGAAAAAGAATACATAGTAGATTGTTAGTGGCAAAAAAGTCTAAAAGCACATTAATAAGAACAGAATTCAGAAATTCACCTGAATTTTAAAAATATAAGAATACGATGGTTCTTCAGAATATCAACGCGTAAACTGTTTGGAATTTTAAAACGCTCTTTTGTTGTGGTGGATCCTTGGCGATTGGAGATTAACTGAGACGAAAGTGCTCTTTTTTTTAAAATTTATTTTGTCAGCCAGAACTTTTACAAGGCTGAAACGTACAAAAGAATTGGATTGCTCTGCGAGAATTGTCGAATGCGAAAATGCTTCTGTTGAAGTGTGTCGATTTTCTGTTACGCACTGAGGATTTTTGATTTCATTTTTTAAAAATGTTTTTACTGTTGGTGCCCTTGAGGCTTCTGCACTCCGTCTATCGTTGGGTAATGCGATAACCTGTTCCAGCGGCCTTGCCGGAGAATAGACTCTTACGGACACTTCGCCCGAAACGCGGTGTATGGGATCGGCGTGTATCTTGTCAGTCGTGACATATAAACATACTAAGCCTCCTGAGGTATAGGCCTGAGATGATTGTCTCTTGAATGTTGCAACTCTAACCTCGACCTGTGTTACGCCGTGGTTAAATCTGTGTGTAATAGAGACCAAACGCATCGAGTTTGAGAAACGTACCCTCGAGAATTAAGTTTTGTATAAAGTTTTTAAGTTTCGCAAATTCAAAAACTGCTACACATAACATTTGATATACCAATAGTCAAAGAAATTGATTTTTAAAGCTTTGACATAACATTTTTAAAAATACTTTAGTGTTTTCTTATTGATGGCAAATTATTTTCCAATTTTTCTTAATGTGTTTTCAAATCACATTTTGATGTAGATTAATTAGTAAAATGCTATGTATTTGAATCCCGTTCTGAGATTGATTTTCATGTGAATAAATAAATCGTACACTGATGTATTCCAGTGGTCAAGGATTCTGGGTTTGTTCTTGAATTATAATGACGAATAATGATTCTCCAACTCGTTTTACAATATTAAAATACAAAAATAATTAGACAAAAAGGCCTTATGGAAATCACTTAATCATTATGTAATTTGGCTACATCGCTTCGCATTAGTAACTGATTATTAATCTTTCTTTACTTAGTATAACAAATTTAAAGACTCCTAACATTATCCGTTTTTCACGTATTCGTAAACTTCTTTTATGTGATTTCGTACTGTAATAATGATGGGTACTTCGTTGTCCTGTAAGCGTGATTCCGATTAGAACACTGTAATGAAAGTAAATATGACCTTGCCTTGAACTCAGTTTATTTATTTTTCGTACATTTTGAAACTCTCACTGATGCATCCGTTTCTTTCGATACTGTACACTGTCAGAAATTACATTAAATTTAATGTAGATTTAGTAGTCAAATTTAATTTACGTACATGATACGTACTGTTATGTATTTTACATTAAAAGTAATGCAGAAATTTCTGAGAGTGTAGCACGGATGTGTAAACTGTTCCCCACAATCTGCGAATGGGGTTGACGGCTATACAAAGTCATCTGCAAATCAATATTAATTAAAGGTTTTCTTCTCCTCCGTTTGACAATTTCCAACGTTTCTCGATGAGTTAGTGCAGACAGAGGTTAATTAACTTCGCTTGTCTTGCGGTGTTCTATAGTCATCTGTTTATTTTGAAACCTTTACGGATCTTGTATTTACTTAAGGTTAAAAAGAAAATAACTTAATGTCTTTTTGGAAGAGAAGGAACGTGTCCAGAACCAAGCAAGTGACAACCGCTGGAACTGGTCAGTGGGCCAAGAGAGACAGGGCGAAAACAGTAGACGATGTCACAACCAAAAACATATATATAGAATTTTTTAGAGGCATTTACAAGTATAAAATTGCGTGGGTTATTTACATTTTGTTGGTTGCGAAATGTTACGTACATAATACGAGAAACGGTAGGAGGAGAACAGCAGTTTCATCGCCGACCGCGAGAGTTCGCTCCCGTGCTGCCTTGCGCTTACAGTGGGTTGCGCAATGTGTCGCCTGGCCTCGCCGCGGCACCGGGTTCAAGCCTCGCGCTGGCGGCCGCGCGTCGGACGGCCTCGCGTTCCAGACCGCTCGCTTCCTCATGACGCACCGCCCCCTTGCAACTGCGTGCGGCGGCGTGGGAAAGACGCTCCATCATTGTCATGTGCCACCTGTCTTGGCTTCGAACGCCGCACACGCCACGCCGCACACGCCGACAAGAGGGACGTGGTGTGCTGGCAATATCTTCCCCCCCCTCTCCCCACCCCTAGTGTACGAAATGGGTTAGTACTCGTAGTTAGATATCATCGGATGGAATCCTCCCCCTCCTCAAGACACATATGGAGGCCTTTTTTGTTATAGTAAAAGTAGTTATAGTTAAAGTAGTTATAGTAAGTAGTAGTTATAGAGTTCTCGAAATCACTACTTGTATAATATGTTTTAAATTGTTCCTGCTTTAAATGATACAGTACTTAAAGACCCCTAGGTACAGTGCTTGTTTTGGAATTAAACGTGTTGCAATCAAGTGGCAAGTTCTTCATAGACAGGAAAGGATCGAAAAAAACAGGCAGCCTAGGTTGTATATTTTGAGTGAGTTCATATCTTAGGTTCACCGTTCAGGCAGATGTATGAAAAAGAAGCATATAATTGGACTCTATCTGCTATAATTTGAAGTGAATTGAATAGTTAAATTGTTCCTTTGTGAGAAGAACCGAAGGTTTTCAATAGAATGTTCACACAAATTCTTCCTTGTAATCCTAAAGCTGTAAAAGCTTTCGCAGACGTGGAGGGGAAGCAAGGAAAAACACGTCGCAACGCCTGAAAAAGGCACATCTTTCTTCCTCCATTAAAAGTTCTTTTATTACGATTGCAAGTGAAAGGCGTGCGATGCCTGCTTTCAAGCTGCCGTTTTTTTGTGCGCCGATCCGTGCGGTTCGCTGTCGCGGTGACGAGATCGCCGCGGGTCGTTTCGTGGCTGTATCAATGCGATCGGCTGCTCTCCAGACCTTGTCCCGATCGCCCGATACTTTTTCCATCTCTGTCAGATCCGTGTGAAGTACACTTGACGATGGTGCGTTGTGCCACCGTTGCGAAAATTCAGTTCTTAAATTCCTAACAGATATAATCATCGGTAAACTGGCCTACTTGTTATATCCTGGTAGGTCATTTTATCGTTGCAAATACTGTTTGCGTCGTGTGAAAGAAAGTTCCGTGAAGCGGTGTGAACTTAATCTGTCACGTATACTAGGGAACAAGATGTGGATAAATTGTGCTCTCTATTCCCATATGATAATATCAATTCAAACGGTACAGAATTCATTTTTAAAACGAATATTTATTAGAACCAAAGAAGTAGACATTTGTTAGCACCATAGACTTAGAACCAAAGCAGTATGAAATCTTTTGCTTCTGAAACCCAAGGGGGAAAATGAGGGACAGTGGTAGGACGGATGGACTCAGATTTCGTCGGTTGGGGAAGAAGGTAGTGCATTTGTCAATATTTTCAGCTATTTTTTATCGATTGTGGATTATTTGATGCATTTTTAAAGGTTTCTGTATGGAAATCGAATCTGTATTGGCCACCTTCCTAAGTTTGGAAGTTTCTTTAAGCTTCTGCCCCGGTCGTTACAGGTAGTTACACTATCTTTGAAGACCACGGAAAATGAGATTAGGAAGCAAACATTCTGTCGTAACGAACATTTTGGCACTGTACTGTATTTGTTTTGGATTATTGTGTTTAGAGGTTTCCAGTCTCTAGTATTAAGCGAGAAATCAGATAGGTTGTTAGAAAAGGATGAACATGTAATTCAGTTTATATGTCTTTGGAGGTTTTTCCATTTCCTTGTTGGCCTACCGCTACTTCCGTTTAAGCTGTAGTTGTAAAGGTTTTTATGTATTCTCAAGAAATGATAATGCCATTTCCTCAACGTCTCTCTCTCTCTCTCTCTCTCTCTCTCTCTCTCTCTTTCTCTCTCTTTCTCTTTCTCTCTCTTCTTCTTTCTCTTTTTCTCTTTTCTCTTCTTTCTCTCCTTCCTCTCTCTTTCTCTATCTCTCTCTCTCTTTTACTTGCTTTTTAACTTTATCTTCATGATTAAATCTGATATCGATTATTGTTTAACGTAAAGTAACTTGTCACTAGTTCAAAACTTTCATTTCAATAGCGTCATATGTTCTATGAAGGATTGCACTCTTTGAATTATCTATCATTGGAATTGGCAAAAACATTGGGTGTGCGGGGGAAATAATTGTATTATACCACATCATTTATATAGTTTATAGATAAATTTGACATTTAGAACATAGTTTTCATCTACTTTTGCCCTTCCTATTTATATCTGTAGACATTACTATTACGAAATTCTTCCATCCGTTCACGATGTGTTGAAGTTTTATGAACGACGGTATCGCGGCACTTCTCTGCAAAGCCGCAGAGAAAGTCTGTCTTCGGCTCACTACCGCGTGTTATTCGTGTTTGCCTTGACACGCTCCTCGCCGGCTGGGCTGTGTTCCGAAGAAAGGCCAACGACGCAGTGCCCTCGTAAGGCTTTTGAGGAACAAGACTCTGCTTTTGTGAATCAAAACTGAGACAGCTTGAATCCGAAAATTTTGCAACTTGCGTTTTGAAAAATACTCAGGCGATTCTATTTATTTATTTTTTTTATACACACATTGAAAATTACTCTTACAGTCATTACCCCCAAATCTTGAAGTAGCAACATAGATTCTTTTTGGTCAGTAAAGTTCAAATGATAATGTCCCCAGGGCACGTTGGTCGGCCCAAATCAGAAATTCCTTTTCAGAGAAAAGGATCTGTTCTGAATGTTCAATTGGAGTATGTCGCAATCCCTTAATTGCGCAAACTCGGACTTCCCGTCCTACTTGCACACCTATAGTTGAAAGTGTATAAGGATTTAATATTCTGCGGTTGAAATCTTTCTAGATCTAACTTCATTTACAATTGCACACGAAAATCAGTGAGTGAAACTATGGGTAGAAATGAACATTCAGATACTCACGTGCGAGTGGATGATATAACACTAGGGATTTCGATAATTTTAACAATTATTGTTCTTGCTTTATTGCTTATTTTCGTCAAAATTTGCCTCCTTAGGAAAACTGTTTGAAAAATGTATCCTCGCCAGATTAATCTCCCATCTCAGTTCAGTACAAGCCATACCTCCGCACCAATTCGGTTTTCAACCACTACTTTCCACAAATCACCAAATACTAAGACTAACCGAGGATATAATCGAAGGCTTCCATGAAAAGAAACACACAGTCGCAATCTTCCTCGACATAGCTAAAGCTTTTGACACCATCTGGCATCCAGGACTGTTATATAAACTTATTCACATCGGAACCCCGACTATCTTATTCACATCATCAATAGCTTCCTTGCCGATCGCACTTTTTCTGTCCGCCTTCCGGGAGCCCTTTCACTATCTTTTCCCATAAAAGCAGGAGTACCCCAAGGATCTGTTCTCTCTCCCACACTATTTAATCTTTATACAGCTGATATACCATCCACCCCTCATACCTCCATTGCTCTGTTTGCTGATGACACCGCAATATATTCCTCAAACCGTGATATTGATACCGCACAAGAAGACCTGCAACACCACCTCTTTAAGCTCTCCGACTGGGCCAAGAAATGGCATATCCGGATAAACCCTGCGAAAAGCCAAGCCAAAATCTTCACGCTCCGTAGACCAAATAATCCTCCCCTCTCAACTATCAAGGAGAAAATATAACTTGGCTCCCAAACAACAAGCCAGTTAAATATCTGGGAGTACTTTTGATAGGCGGCTCACATGGAAATCAAATATTCTCCACAGAATAACCCTGGCAACCTAGAACCCACAATTATATCCCATTCTCAAAAAGTCATCATCCTTGCAACTCCATGTCGCTACTCACCTATACCAGTCAATGATCCGCCCAATTTTATCTACGCTTCTCCTATCTGGGCCTCAGCCAGCAAATCGAACATCCAAAAAATGCAGATTTTCCAAAATAAATTCCTCTGATCCATCACTAAAGCTCCATGGTTTGTACCTAACTCCCAGCTACATAACGAACTCGGCATTACTCCTATCTCCGTCCATTTCTCCCTCCTATCCTCTCGCTTCTATCCTAAAATTCCCCAGATTCCCTCAGCCGTACATTTCAAAATCGGAAAACAAAATCCTCACCACAATAGACTAAAGCGAAAACTACCGCGACAGTTCTTCGACCCTCCTTGATTATCATGCACCCGATGTGGCTTCTCACATTTAATTCACATGTACTCAATGTATTCAAGTCTAAGTTTTCTCAATCAATGTTAATTTAATTCATGTAACATCACTGTATCGTACGCGGATGCTGAGGGCCTTCGGGCCAAGCAGAAATAAATGAAAAAAAAATTGCCGCCTCCATGTAACAATGCATTTTTTCTTTTTATTATTGGCTATTTGTTTCCTTAATCTAACGTAATACTTATTTTATATATTCAATTTGTGAACACTACTTCTATAATTTGACGTGGAAATGAAAATCGACGTTAAGGAAATCAATTTTCACTTTTCAGTTTTGATACTAAAACGTATTCAACTTCTTGAGCGTAATTTGGAAGTGAAGGTATTCGACCCCTTAATTCCTTTCATTGTGGCAAGTTACGTGCGAGAGATTGTGTGATTTGACTCAAATGGGAATTAGTTCTTCAATTAAGTATCAGATTGTAAATTGTCTTAAATCCTAGTTGTTGAGAAATTTGCTGCTATCAATCTTGATTTCAAATGATAGGAAGTTGAAAGTTACCAACTTAAAGTTGCCTATTAATAATAGAGCTAACAAAATTAGTCTTGGACATTTGTTAAGATACCGGCGTTGAAGGAAGAAAAGGTTAGTGAGGAGATCGCAAGTTATTTCGGACGAAGTTACGTTTGAAATTCTCAGGAAATGCTAGCAGCCTTTCAGCCGTTCTGCCACCTTCCTTTCTAAAAATGAAGGTATGAAGAAAATGGGTTAGAACAGGCTCATACTGTATTCTAGTGGCCCATTAGTTGCCCGAAATTCATTATCCATGGTTTACGTGGACAATAGTTAATCGTTAGTTGGTTGTTCTCGTTCATAGACGAAATGCTACGTCATTTGTTTTGTCGATATTCCTTATATTATAGTACGTTTTGATATTCAAGACAAGACGGATGAAGATATATTGTATATCTACATCTATTACTCAAGACAAACCAGATGTAGATGTATTCAGTAGCTACTACTATTCTGTATCTATCGTTTAAACGGTGCCGTAGCCGGTTATCTTTGTGGGAGCAGAACAAATGAATACATATTAGGCGTAAATGAAAGACTAAACTGACGGATCCGCAACATTTCGCGAAGCCTGTTTACAAAATATGGACACATTTTCATTTCAAAAGGATGTAAAAGGTTATATCATTAATTTTCGAGATTTTTGGACCGTGAATGTAAAATTAGTTCGTGAAAAATTTGCATCTAGGAAAAAGCGTAACCATGAAGTCATCACGAAATAATTTGTATGAGGGGCTTTAGTCTTCTATCTAGGTGCCTAGTTGAAAAAAACGGCTTCCCATGGCAGCTTGTTTTTAGTGCGTTAGCTTTGCTGGAGTGAGGCGACTGACGGGTATAGTACATGATGGAACATTTTATTTCTAGCAGTTGCCGCAAAACTCAAAACGTGAGTTCTCGAGGTTTGGAGAATGTGTTTGCCTCTTTCAAATTCGACGCGTTCACTCACAAGAGGGACGCACGCTGTCCCTTTGCATCGTGCATTTGGCAAAGCTAGTCGGTGGGTTTGGCTACATCGCTTGAGTGAAACCAACTGCTGAGCAAAGTTTGCGCTTCAGTGTTCACGAACAAGGAGATAGTTCTGTCCGGACGGTGCGGGTGGCGGTGGGTGGGGACTAACAAGGAGAGGGAAGAGGGCGACTTCCCTGCGGTTGACTCACCACAGGCTACCGCCGCGTGCTTTCATCGCTGGACACTGGGTGCGGCAGACCGCGCTGTTGTCTTCCAGTTTTTCTTTTTCCTCTCCTTCTTTCTTACTTTTTCCCTTCTTTCTTTCTTTCTTTCTTTCTTTCTTTCTTTCTTTCTTTCTTTTTCCTTCGTTCTTTTTCTTTCTTTCCTTTTCTTTCTTTCTTTCCTCCTTTCTCCTTTTCTTCCAAGATTCCGATCGGTAACGGCGTAAAATACTTTCGGGCAGACGGAGAAAAAAATGCAGATATCCCTTCCATTGTGGGAAGAGTGCTGAATGTTGAAAGAAGTTTTTACTTTTTTATATGATTCCACCTTTTGTCTCCTGCACTTTAAAATATGTAATCATCATTTACCTAGTGCAATTTATTCGTGTCCTGTTCGATTATCTTACTATACAATAGAAAAAGTTAATAGTAGTATGGGCTACCACTAATATCCAAAAATTAGAATTATTTTGTAAATTTTAAAGTGACATTGAAATGCCGATGTGCCCACAAAAGAATTTTGATAAGTCATTTGTTGTTCGATGATTTAAAGAACGCTAAAAAAGTAGAAACTCAGTGTTAAACATTTTTAAGTTCTTGACGTGTTTTTCTATTAGATTTTTTTCAAAATTTACCTCACCGAATAGTGTTTGAGGACTTTCTAAGAAACAAAGGTAGATGCCGATATAAACTTAAAGCTGAAAAAAGGAAACAAATAAATAAAACGTACTTTTGCTTTTCTATATTCTAAACTATGAGTATTTCTCTGAAATGTTTTAAAATTATATTGTAATCGTTACGATTTTCATGCTTATTCACGACAGTGTGTTCGTAGGAAGTTGTCGACAACACATCCGGTGTTAGTGATGCATCATTTTTACTATTTTAGGCTAGCAGAGACATCTCTGTTTTCGTGAAATCACGCGGGTATAAAAATGTCATCGCATGTAATCTTCCCGTCTCGGTTGCCCGTATGTGCGTATCGCTGACAGTGTTAAGTTCGCGTCTTTATTTTGATGTGATTATTTCAGCTCATTTTGTGGTGAAATAACTTACACACCGTCTCCGCTTTAAACCCTTAAAAGAAAAAGGTTAACATATAGTCACGTTTTATATTCATACTCTTGCTTCCCAGTTAACCGCACACAGATATGTATGATTAGTACTGTGTACAGTACCGTATATCTGGGGTTCTGTTTCTCTTTGCTATTGTGCATTTGTTTGCGGGGGGAGTTACTTTAATTACCTGCAAACTTAATTTGTTCGTCATGCCATTTAAAAACCTAAACATCGTGACTTGGTGTGAAATGAGTTGATTTAATTTTTGCTCCATTTTTATTTAAATGGTTTGCCTGTGGTTTCATGGCAATTGAAATAACTTCTTATGCTTCGCATGTTCAACAAGGATTATGATGAAATTCTTTCATATATTGCTATAAAAATGCAAGTTACGAGATAATATAATAAAGCGCAAAGCATGAAAGGATCGCAAAGCATTAGCAGATTCGAAGAGAAAATATTATTTGGCTTGCGATTACGGGAAATCGACATCGGCGTTTGGTATTCGCGAATACTACTGGACGTCAACAGGCGGAAAGAATGCTGGAAAGCCTCGTCTACCTCGCGAAACCATTTGAATGCACATCTTTGAAGCCATTTTGCGTATTACGCCATGTTTGCGTTCGCTCGTTTGACTGTACACGTTGGTGGCAGTGGGAGCTAGGAGTAGGGGTGGGATCTAAGTTTCATTCGTCGAACGCTTAAAAGGTCGATTAGAGGACGAAAAAAAAGGAAAAGAAGATGCAATCTAACGGAAATGGCGAAAGAAAAATTCTTGGAGAATGAATAGAAGGAGAAGTTGGACATGAATGAACAATGAATGGCAAGCAGATGACGGAGAGGAGGAGAATAAAAAAGAAGGGGGATAGAAGGGAAGGGGACGAAACGGAACCCATGGAATGGGAGGAAAGAAATTTAAGGAAGAGACAGGAGTAATCTAGACGAAAGATGGGCTGGATAGAGAAATGAGAGAGGAGAAGGTCGACGATAGAGGACGAAACCTTTTAAGGAGAAAGAAAAACCGAAAAGAGGAAGCTGAAAATGTATGGGGACGCGAAGGTGGAGCACCAAGACAGGCGGGAATAAGAAAGAGGAGAGGGAGTAAGCAAGGCACGGATGGATGTGCAGGCCCAAAGCGCGTCGATGTGTCAGCGCCGTGTTCCGGGTCGCGGGGGAAAACCTGAGAGCGAGCCCGGCCTCGGGCCCTGCTCCAGTGTCCCGGTGACTTGAACGGCGACGGCGCCCTCTGCCGACCAGTGTTCGCCCGGCGCCGGCTCCCTCCGCATGGCCCCGGCCAAACGCCTGCTCCGGCCGCGCGGCCAGTCGCTCCTCGAGCTGGATGCCGCCGCCGCCACTCAGGTAATGACAAGTGCAAGCGAAGGCGACGCCGTCCATCTCGTTGCGTCGGAAGTCCAGCGGGGTTGCATCACGTCCGGTGGGAATGCGTGCAATGCGACGAAGAGCAAACCTGCGGTGTGGTGCATTTGTGATGCGCGGAACAGGAAAAATGGCGTGCGGTTAGGAAAGAGTTGGAAGTGAGCGATTACTGCGTTGGTCACAGGATTTTCCGTATGGAGAGACAAAGGATGTGTTTTAGTACAGTTTCTGTATTAAATATTTTGTCAGTTTATCGGCTATAAGAGCTTGTGTGGCCGGTATTACAATAATATTGTGAGAGGCCCTACGCATTAACTAATCATGATCAAACCATAAAGAAAAGATAATAGTACAATCTTTCTTCTACAAGCAAACTACGGAACCACCTAATAAAAGCTAGTAATATTAAAATATTGCACAAATGAAAATAAACGATAACAGTAAATCTTAAAAATGTATGTACTCAAATATTTGTACATATTTCAGAAACAAATATAAACTTTTGCGTAAAAATATTGGCACCACTGCTCCAGAAAGTCTCTTAGCACCTGCTTAGTCTGCTTGTGCATTGATCCAACGCAGGAGAAAAGTAAATCAAAATGATATAAGGGAAAAAACAAATTTCATTGCTAGGTGATGTTAATAGAGTGGAGTTTGAGTCGATAATGTAATCATTTCTCCGTTCGTAATCTTAATAATTTTTAAAAAAAATTTTTTTTTTTTTTTTTTTTTTACTAAGAAAAATCTTCGGCAGCTGAAAGGTAATAATTTAAGGTAATTATTTTAAATTTTATTTTAAATGCTGTACTTAACTAATTGTTCTAGGTTAAATATTGTTTTACGTCATACTTGTAGAATGTGGTGCATTTTCCTACCGGTAAAACTAAGACACATTACATAATCCTTTGTGACAATACCCTGAAGCACACAACAACGCACTATTAGCGTCCTTACGTCGTTACTGAAACTACAGGCCACATTCTCTAATTTACGCACTTTTTGTTACCTCGCCTTGCTCTGACGTCTTGCAGCCGGAGGTAATGGCAGCTGCTCAGCCGCGCATGTTTATTTACCTTAGTGAAGGAGAGGCAAGGATCTACAAACAATCCGGCGTCCATTGTGTGCTCCGGGACTTCCTGTACGAATTAATGCGTCCGAGACAAATTAATTCTTATTACTCTCTGCGACCAGCATGTGCATGGAAATGCGCAATTGTTTTATAAAGCGAGTGACTAATAGTGTGTTGGTGCAACGTAAATGTTTCGATGCCCGTTTGGTACATTCCGTTTCATTCTCCCAGTGCAGGTGGTTCCCTTAACGATGTATTCAGTTAAGATGAAGTCGCATCATCAGGGGGGTTCAAAGTAGCGAGCAATAGTGCTTGATTCTTAAACGATGAATATTAACAATTTTTAAAATAAATAAAAATCGCTGCAATCCAATAAAATAACAATAATAATAATAATAACAAAAAATAATAATAATAATAATAATAATAATAATAATAATAATAATAACTGGCGATCTCGGACGGAAGGATCGCGGGTTCGAGTCCCGCCTCGGACATGGGTGTGTTTGTGTGTGCCGTCCATTCATCCTTCATTATCATCATCATTCCATTTTCCATCCCCCAGGAGTAATAACCCTGGGGTATAAGAATCGGATTCAGCCTAATGCTGATCTCCCTGATTAGTTACATGGAGAGTAACAACGTGATAAAACGTTACTGAGCCTATGCAAGTGCATGTCCTGCGTGGTCCAAGAGGGCCTATTCGCGAGCAAAAAAAAAAGTATAAATAGAAATAGTGAAACATGTTTAATTGTAGAAAAGGTATTCCATCCCACTGAGAACAATTGTACGAGAGAGTTAAAATGCAGAGAATTCCCTTAGTAACGTGCAGACGATGTGGATTTAGTATTTGGAGCCGTATGTTGTAATAACTTGGAATGTCGGCTTGTAATGCAACGTGTCCTTTACGTAGCGCTTGATTCTCGTGCTAATGTATCATACAGCGCCTGCGAGTGTCCTGAGCTAACGTGTGTGTGTGTGTGGGGCAGGAGGTGACCGCCCCGCTGGTGCGCACGCGCCACCCGTTCCGGCGCACCGCCTCCCCGGCCATGCTGCCCGACGACTCGACCGCCACCACGACGCCGCCGGCGGACGGGGGCGGGAGCGGGGGCGAGGGCGTGGAGGAGCGGCAGCGGCGCGCGTGGGCCGGGCGGCGCGCGCTGCTGGACCGCGCCATCAGCATGACGGGGGCGGAGGGCGGCGCGCGTCACAGGCGCGCTGGCGCCACGGCCGCTCCACGCGCTCCAACCGCCTCACGCTGCTGCGCTCCCGCGTCTTCAACAGGTGAGCTAACTGACACTTTAGTTATTTATTTATTTAGTCAAAAACTCTTCGTGACGTATGGGGGGGGAAATCATCTGCGCACTCTTTCTTGAGTTTCAGAATCCCTTTCCCAACTACTTAACTATTAATACTTGAAAGATGAAAAATAATAATAATAATAATAATAATAATAATAATAATAATAATAATAAAATAATAAATTAAAAAAGCGAGAAATAAACATGTCAAAAGCTAGATATTTTCGTTTCCGAATTATAGAAAACTTATTTGTAACGGTAAACGAACGAACGGATTTGATTTTTCTGTATTGCAAACGAAATAGAAACTCACCCTAAGCTCTACTACCACTACAAGCAAAAGGAATGTTCAACAAAACGTGCGCATAGTGAAGCTACATTTACGTCCAGAAGCAAATCAAGGGGCCATCTCAGCATTTGCTCAATGGATCAGGGAAACTGGACAAAAACCCGACCGAGGTGGGGGTCGTTAACCCGGAAGTACATATTTGTTACAGGCATATTGAGTTTTTTTTTTAAATTATACAATGCAAATTTTTAGCCCAAAGTTACATTTCATTAGGGAGTTTTAGCGTCAGGCGTAAGGAGACATCCTTAACCTCTATTGATCACGTGACTAACGACTTTATACGGCCATAATGAACGACGTTCAGAAGAGTTTTAGCAATTCCGCATTGCGTTATGCATTATAACAAAAGAAACATTTCACGCGTGGAACAAGAATTTCCATAATATATCACAGAGTCTAGGCTAGCGGTGAGACTTTGAAACACGATACGAGACAAGAGTATAATAAAGTACAATCTCGTGAGCGTTCACTTACTACGAAGCATTATTTTCGATATTCGAAACTTGGCATTAGATACAGAAGGTGCTATCTGCGTGGAAATGTAGAGCGACAAGGCGCTCACGCCACCCTAACGAACATTCTAAAACCCCTGAGTAAGGTAAAAAAGTTAGGTAAATTATGATGATTGGCAAAGGGTGAAGAATACAAAACCCATAGATGCTGGAAAATAGTATAAAAAATACAAGGGAGAATCGGTTCAAGCAAAAACACCTCCAATTACGGTAAGATGCAAAAGGTGCTAACTGCTGCGTATAACACCTTCTGCCATTAGATTGTCCCTAAAATGACCAATATACTGTAATAGCCTTCTTCAAACGTAGCAATGCTGATGCTGTACACACAATGAAGCAAATAGAAACCATTTAGACGCAAAACGAGTACAGAATTATGAATATTTTTATAATTAAACGTTTTTTGTGGTTCCTATAAAATTAGGTTTTTGTCAGTTAGCACCTTTTGCTGGTGACACCTTCATATGTAAAATATTCCTCACGCGAATAACAAACAAGAAGAAAATTTTATTTCCCACTATTCGATCCTTGGGTCAGTCATTCTTGGGGGGGGGAGGACGATCGGTCGTCCGTGGAAGAAGCGACGACGCGTCGCTCTTCCCGAATGCAGTTGTGACGCAAAGAAACTTGTTTTGTCGAGAGGCGCGGTTTATTTCGCGGCAACTTCATTTTCTTGCCATTAATCGACGATAAGTAATGTCGGATTGCAAGTTATATCCAAAAACATATGTATCTGGTAGGTTTCTAATTTATTGAAATGAATTCTATGAAATTCTGAATTTTTGCGGAACAATTTTCCAAGTTGTCAATTAATAAATGTCAATCTCGTCCATATACGGAAGCATTTGCTGACAAGCGCCGATTCGTATAATATCAGAGATAAAGACGTATTCCTCTTTATAAATAATATTGTTTGGGCCTATTTACTTTAAAATACCAGTTTTTGCTTTATTTTATTTTTTACTTTATACAACAGTTTTCTGGAAAAGGGACGAGACCTAGAACGTAGGGAATGGGCGGGACAAAACAGGATTTACATACGTGGTACTAAGTATCCCTTGAGCATTCTCTTCGTGTGTAATGCAGATAATACTTCTATAAAGTAATATACAGATATTAAGAATTATTTATTAATTTTTATTGCGGATTAGACGACTGCTTTAGACTAGGCTTCCCGCCGAGCACATATGCATGTTAAGTATCGAAAGAAAGCTGCGCCTAGTCACGGGCTCCTAATGCAGATGTGTGTGGTCACGATTGTCTCACCGAAACGCATAGAATAAAAGGGCGCATTGTCGTGAAAAGAGAAGCCTCTCGCATCTGCCTAGTTTGATTCACACCTGCAATCTCAAATGGGCGTATTGGTCATTGCCCCCCCTTTTTTTTAAATTTCCCTTGCGTTAATTTTTTGATATATGCTTTTAATACTGAAATATTTTCTGCATACATTTTTTCGCGTGTTAGATTTACTTGCTACATTACATGTTAGCATTTGTAATACTTTGACTTGATGTGAGTTGCATTTGGCCGCAGCGAGGACGAGGAGGAGAAGAAGTCGCCGGGCGACCGCATGCAGCTGGGGCCGTCGCCGCCGCTGGACGACGACCTGGCGCCGCTGTTCGAGAGCTTCGAGCGCGCCGTGCCCGAGGAGCTGCGCGTGCGCATCTGCCGCGACGGCGTGGCGCAGGCGCTGCAGGAGGCGACGCGCGCCGCCGCGGGCTCCACGGCGCTGCTGGACGCCATCGAGCGCGGCGAGCTCAAGGCCGGCGCCAGCCTGCACTTCTGCGCCCCGACGGCTTGCGTCGCCGACTCGTGCCGCTTCCTCGTGGCCATGGGCGCCGACGTCAACCTGATGCGCGGGCCCTTCACGCCGCTGCACAGCGCCGCCTTCGGCAACGCCCTCGACGCCGCGCGCGTGCTGCTGGACGCCGGCGCCGTCGTGGAGTACTGGAAGCGGAACGGCGGGCGCGCGGGCGACGCCACGGCGCTGCACTCGGCCGTCAAGGCCAACGCCGTGGACGTGCTGCGCCTCTGCTGGGCAAGTGCGAGGACGTGAACTCGGTGGCGCCGGCGGGCTCCCCCCGCCGGGCAAGAGCGACTGCCTGCGGCTGTGGCGGAGGGGAGGGCGTGGACCTAACGTGCGACGACGGAAAGCGCGACGGGCTGGCGGAGTGCGTGGCGCTGCTGCTGGCGCGCGGCGCGGACGCCAACGTGCGCAACCACCGCGGCCAGGTGCCGCTGCACCTGGCGGCGCGCGCGCAGTCGGTGGAGTGCGTGGAGACGCTGCTGCGCGCCAGCTCGTGCGACGTGAACGTGACGGACCACGACCTGCGCACGCCGCTGCACGCCGCCGTGGGCAAGGCGCTGCAGGCGTACGAGGTGGCCGAGACGCTCATCTCGTGGCGCGCCGACGTGAACGCGGGCGCTTGGGGCGAGTGCGTGGAGACGCTGCTGTACCACGGCGCGGACGTGTCGGCGCGCACGCACGGCGGCACCACGGCGCTCTCCATCATCGTGCGGAAGACGCCCGCCTCGCTCAACACGCTCTTCGCCAAGTTGGACGCCGCCATCTCCATGCACGACCCCGAGGTGTCGCACCGCGAGGTGGAGCTCAAGCTGGACTTCCGGCAGCTGCTGCAGCACTCGGAGCGCGGGGAGATCGCCTACCTCAAGACCTTCGTGGACGAAGGGCAGAAGGAGGTCCTCAAGCACCCGCTCTGCGAGGCCTTCCTGCACCTCAAGTGGCAGAAGATCCGCAAGTTTTATGTCGTCAAGCTCGTCTTCTGCTTTCTCTTCGTTTTGTCGCTTACTTTGTACGTCATGTCTGCGCTTGCCCATAATTGTTTCAATGAGCATTATTATAATGCGACAAATGCCAGTTCGTCTGACAGCAACAGATCTGACAGCGCCTTGGGAAGCAATCCCGTGACGGAAGAGACAAACAAACCGAGAAACCAGCTTTTGTGTACCAATAGTACTATAGGACATTTCTTCAGAGACCATCCCAGCATTATCATTGCTGAGTGGTATATTTTACTACTTTTCACATTTTGTGAAATTTTTCGTAAAATCTTTGGCTTTTCTGGGTTTTCAACAGTGAAGGAATATGTGTCTCAAGTAGAGAACATTTTGGAATGGTTTGTTGTCGTTAGTGTTTTTACCATTTCTTGTGTTTTCACCAATAGGATTTATGAGTGGCAAAATCATATTGGGGCCTTTGCTGTGCTCTTTGGGTGGTGGAACCTAATGCATATGCTAGGTCAACTGCCTCTTTTAGGATCCTATGTAGCTATGTACACTAGGGTACAACGTGAATTTCTCAAATTATTTGCAGCATATCTTTGTCTTCTGATAGGATTCACTATAAGCTTTTGTGTAATCTTTCCGGCCAAAGCACAGTTTGGCAACCCGTTCATAAGTTTCATGAAAGTACTTGTTATGATGACTGGAGAGCTGGAATTTGATAATATCTTTTTTGATGACAATCCCACTGCTCTACCTTACAGTGCCCACTTTATTTTTATTATTTTTCTTCTTTTTGCAACAGTTGTACTCATGAATTTGCTTGTTGGTATTGCTGTGCATGATATTCAGGGTCTGCAAAAAACTGCTGGTTTGTTGAAACTGGAGCAACAAACAAGACTGATATCATATGTGGAATTAGCTTTGTTCAATAATTATATTCCAAGTTTCATGCTTCGCTGCTTGCAAAGAAAGGCTTCAGTATCACCCTCTGCTTATAGAGTAGTGTTGCATGTGAAACCATTGAATCCTCGAGAGAAACGTCTTCCTAGATCTATTCTTCACACCGCTTACGAACTAGCGAAACAACGTAAGCACAAAAAACATGGAACTATAGCCTCTCGATTTTCTTCTGTCACTGCTTCCACTTATACTGCAGTTGCTCCATCTGCCTTTTCTGATGGCACTTTGTATTCACGATCCTCGGCTCATATGGAGAACTGCCCCGGTATGGAAGGAGGCTCAAAGGCCATTGCAAAATTAAGTGACGAGGTCATGGAACTTCGTGGAATTGTTGAAGCTCAGCGTAATATGTTGAAAGAGGTGCTAGAGTTGGTGAAGAAACAAAAGGAAAGTGATTGCTGAAGCTATTTTTTCTTGCCTGCAACTTTCCTGCTGCCATATTTATAAAAATAAATTGACACCAAAAGGTGTTTGTGTTGAAGAAAATGTAGTTTGATTACTAAATGAATTATGTAACAGTGAACTGAAATTTATACAATGGAATATGTGGCCTGTTTAATAAGAAAAGTCCATTTTGTAAATATATGCTATTCTAAAACACAGGAAACCAATAAAACAGATATTAAGACATATCTTCTATGAAAGATGATACAATAATGTTCAATTAGCTTGCATGAATGGATGCTGTAAAATCCTTCATTATATTGCAGTGCTTTAATGAATTTATTATGTCAAAACAGCCTCAATGCCTTTATTGTAACACTCCTTTTTGAAAACAGAAGGAAAAACATTTTTTACAACAAATTAGTAATGTTACTATCTTAATTATGATGTTCATGGCAAATTACTCATAGAAATAAATATTAAATAGAATAGTTTTCTGATCATAGTAGATAAAAGTATGAATAATAGGCATTTGATAGAACATCATTATGAAACTCTTACTGCTGTGGTGCAGAAGAGATTCTAATTTTTATGGTTTTCGAATGAAACTTTAAAAATTAACTGAAATTGAACTTCTTGTTTAGTTTTAGAAAAGGATTCATCAAGCAGGTATAAAAAAAATTAAAAATATAAAACTGTTGATGGCTCAGATTAATTGAATGGAATTGTTGGATTCATCATTGTTAAGTTATAGTTTGAAAGGAGAAATTGCTGGTATCATCCAAAATTGAAATTTGAAGGATGTAAATTCATGGAATTTCTTTATTGTTTTCCAGTTGTTGTTGCAGAGTTAGGTATCCTTTAGTTCTTGAAGCATTAAATTCAAAAGTACTGTTATGCTTGATTTTATACATTGTATATCTTAATGTATAAAATGTGGTATTTTACACAAGTACCAGCCAACTCTGGGCAGCAGTTGCTATTCAACTTCACGAGTTAAAACATTTATTGAACTTGCCAACATTTCAAAGAAGTTTCATGTTCTTTTAGTTGAGCTTATTGACAAAAAAATTCTATTTTTTTCAAAGTATCCTTCTAATATATTTTTAAGATGTTGATAAGTGCGATTATCTGATAAGACTGAAGTGCTATAAAAATTTTAATGTGACTTATTTTATCTGTTGTATTAATCTGTTAATCATTTTTTAATGTAGTATATATTGTAAAGTATTAATATACATGTAATTTGTGTTATAATTTATATTAATGTAATGAGTGTTTTTAATTTATATTAATGTATTTATTGCCAAAGAAAATGAATGAAAATGAATTGGAGGCAATTATTCATTTCCAGGTACCTGCTGTACATTGTGATACTCGTATAGAGATAATTCAATTGTTACCTCCCTTTCTTAGGACCTTCATAAACTGTTAATCAGTATATTTTTGTACTTGACTACTCTGGCAACATAAGTCATGACTGTTGATAATTATATGTATTACTATTATTAATAAAACAATGATTTGTTTCACTGTACCATTTTCATTTCTCTCCCCCCTTTATAATTTTTTGCTTGTAGGTTTGCTATAGACATTAATCAGGTAATTATCAATGTTTTATGGGAAGGTAAGGCTTTTCAAGTAATTGACATATTTTAAACAAAGGTTATTGATCTTAATAGCTTACATGAATGTGTACACAAACCAACACAAATCCACACAAACAATCTTTCTTTAGGTTAATATGTATTCTGTCTTGATGAGCACTACTACACTGGTTGGCTTTGCAATTAATATAATTTTAATTTTTGATTTTGTTTCTCTTTTATGGTGATCTTTTGGTCCTTTATAATTAATATTTTATTTACCCTTTTTTATGAAAAATGTAATTAAAAAAGTGTCCTTAATTGAAACTTACTATATGCAGATTGGTGATTAGGGATTGTGACTTTTTAATTGAATGTATTTATTTTAATATTATGTTTGTTAATTTTTTTCTGTTCAAGCCTGGTTATGCTATAGTGATATATTTTTATACAAAACAGTGTGTAGAAAAGGAAGGGTTTCAATTTTTTTGATGAATGGGCCCAACACAGTATCTGGGACTGTTAAAATAGAATTAGATTGTGTTTTGTTTTGATGTGGCAATTGATTTGTTGCACCTAACCAGTATATCTGGTACTGGATCTACTGTAAAATAGTATCTTCGATGTTTGTTTTTGTTTGTTTTTGTGTTGTTTTTCTCCTCCCAGAGTCCCTTCATTGTGCTTCAACAACATTAAATTTGACTTCCATGATGTGGAGAGTAAATTAATATTAGCACCTTTCTGTGAATGTTAGGGAGGGTTCTTGCCAACATCTTCAGCTGGCAAGAAGTGATGACTTACATGTGAACTAGAACAATTATATAAAAACTAGTAGTGACTAAATTGACATAGAATAGTAAATCCTTAGAATTTTATACACTAGCACATGGACTTTGTGATCCATTCATGTTCTGAAGTAAAGGTCTTCATTTTAAGTAAATATAATGATTAAATAAATGTGCTGCCAACTGAATAAAGTTGAGTGCTTTTGTGGTTACAGAAACTAGTATATGGATACTATAATGATATCTTGCCAGTGTGTGTTCAAGTTGTAGGGTTATATTAATTAAAAATGTATGCTGAACATACAGCTGCGTTCTTTTCAGGTTTTAGCTACACCAGGGGTATGTGTGTGGTAAATAATTGAGTTAAATGAAAGTGAGGGCTTATGTGTAAAGCACTCGCATACAAAAACCACTAAAGTACTTTGTGCTTATTTGCTTTTCAATCATTGTTTAATTTAGTTTTATGGCTATAATTCTTTCACATAAGACTTTCATCTCAATCATGCACAAAATCCATATGGCCTTCTATAAAACTGCCAAAGACTTCCTAAAGTGGCTTCATGTCAATTTAGTCACAACCAATTTTTGTATTAATGTATATGCATCTTTCATATTAAAACCTTAATTTTTTTAAAAATTTGTTCAATTGTAAGCAGCTGTTTTCACCTGAAGGTGAAACCTAATACTCTAAGAGAAGCCAAACTTTTGTGATTTTTTCGTGTTTTATTTCATAAGTCTTTTTTCTTCTTCCAGTTTCTGCTCCTAAGAATTTTCTGTTTCCAATCTCATGTTTCTGGTTGCCTCTTCAATTCTTTTCTGAAGGATAATACATCCATTTGCTACCATTGAGGATCAGTTCTGCATTTTGGTTGGTGGTATAATCTCATATCATTCAATTTCACTCTTCTTTCTTCACCAGAAGTAAATCAGTTACTGATTGAATATTTCTTACTGGATTGGAAGGATATTTTATATTTGTGGATGTTTTTATATTCTTTTCAAAAGTTTATTAATTTTTCCCTCATTGTCATTAACTATTTCTGCCCTGAACTGGCCTACTATCTCAAGTTCTGTGTTACCTACTCTGCTATTAAAATCTCCAATTAATATAATTTCATTTTCAAACGGTCAATAATTTCACCAAGATTTAAAAAAAAGATTGTGGTTGTTTTTTCATTGGATACACAAGAAAAGTGAATTTGTAATTTTTTTATTATATTAGTTGTATTTTATCAGAAAAAAATTAATATTTTACTTCATTAATATATATTTTTTGTAATCATTGGAATCTTCATCTTGTCTCAATACTGTAGATACTGGCGAGTTGATGCATTTGTAGTGCATTTTTTATGACGGCAATTATATTCTGTGGCCCATGAAACAATGAAGAAATGTTTAATTTTTGTTCACATGGCTGATGATTCAATAACCTAAGTATCACAGCCATCATTTTGATATTTTTCTTCTGTGATGCAGAAGAGTCTGGAAACAATTTCAGTAGGTACTGATCTTTAGTATTTCACATGTAAGTTTCATCTTTTTATTAGTTTTATAAAAAGTCTCATTGCATAGGCTGATCCATTTGACCCTTAGCTCACCTGAAAAAATGCAAAGAAAGTGCTAGTAAAGTAAAGAAAAACCGAAAGATGTGTAGACCCAAGTTTTGAATTTTTTCCCTAATAGAGGAGTTTTGAAAACCGTTTTACATAACATAATTTCAAAACAACTTACCAAAGCTTGGTTTGAAATTGCTTTCTTAGTGCTAAATGTCATTCAGTTTCTCTCACTTTAAACTACTGCATCACATAACACAATTCTGTAAATGTTGAATTTTGTAAAAACGACCCCCAATTTCTTTTCGCTTTCTTGCTTACAAGCTGTATGCCGAAATTAACTAGACAAAAGACACTGTTTGTAAATTGGTGACTTCGTAATATGGACGCAATTAAATAAAGAATGACTGTTGAGAAAGAGAATATAGAGGCGGCAAGTCTGAATGTAAACGGTTACATCTCAACTTTCCTTTGTGACGCAGGGACCGATATTTTGGTCTCTGTATTTGTGAAGAGGATACTGTTGAATGGAGAAATAGATCATTACCTGCCTCCCTCAATAATGTATTGGGTGCACACGTATTTCTCATGGTTGTGAGTATATTGGGCGATGATTAACTTACGAGGTTTGAGAAACAAACGAATTTCCCAGTGCATTAGTTGATCCGTTTTTATCGCCGGATGACTTCAATGATGGAGACCCTTTAGTTAAGCCTAAATGACATTCTATTATTGGCCAAGTTTTGGAATTCATTGGATATTTTTATTTTCTTTAAGGATACCCAAAAGTTTCATGTAATCTTTTCGTATTTATTTCGCCCATTCCTTTTCAAGATCACTCTCACTATTTCTTAACGTCCTCTAAATGGAATTGTTCTAATTGAAGTTCCACACCCTCGCAAAAAACATATTAATTCACATGTTTTTGATTCATTATTGTGCAATTATATATCCGGATACGGTGGTTTAGTTAAAAAGTTTGCACCTGTTATCTCCGTTACTTCTGTTGACATGACATCGAATGTTTCATTTTATGACTAAGTTGATCAATTGTAAGTTAAAATTAGTTTGAAGCATCTTTTCTGATCTTCGTTACTTAATTTCTGTGGACTTTCCTGTTACATATAGTATGTAAATTTCTTAGCCCATGCCAGTTATATTTTCAGAGATGAATTGCACGCTGCGAGACGATTGCCGCACTCGTTTCTGAGCATGAGGGAGGGAGTGAGAGCGTAGTTTTCCGCGGCCGGAGTCATGATTAACTTGGCTATCCGGGAGACGCCTCAGGGGGCAGTACTATGCCCTGAGGAAGGTCGCAGAATGGCGACCGAAACGTTGGCACCCGTTGCCCTGGACGCGGCGTCTCCCGGATAGCCAATTTAATCATGAGGGAGGGAGTTATCGTGTCTTTGTCCTCCCCTTTGGGGGGCAGGGATCACAGTAGTTTACTGCCCTGTATGAAGACTGTAAGCCGATGCACTAGGGATTATGGTAGATTAATGAATATGGACGGATGGGATTTTATGAAAAGCCAAGTACGTGTCAATGACTGATGAAAACACACACCCTACATGCAGCCTTGAACGATGCGCCAAGCTCCTTGCTCCACCACGGTCAGCGTACCTCTCACTAGAATACCTTAAACTTATAACGGAAGATTTGAATGGCAAATATTATGCAGTAATAAAAATGTTGAAAATTCTGAAAACATAGTTAATTTCATTCACCTAGCTGAAAAACGAATGTTCATGGAAGTGTGTAAAATGTACATGTAAATTTTATACTACTTAAACGACCCACTGTCGAAATCCATTACGTTGATTGTTGACTATGAGAAAAAAAAAGTAGAGTTCATCATTGATTGAATTCTTTCCGTAGCAGTCAGGTAATCGAAACGAACTAAGCGAAAGGTTGTCTAAGAGCACCAACTCAATCGTAGCATAGTCTTTTTAATCACATTCGGAATTTATTCGGGTCTTCACCATGAAAGAGATTCGCTTCGTGAAGTGACGTACTAGTTTTTTATGTAACTAGTGGCTAAAACGCAGCTGTTAAACTCTCCTGTGACCGTTGTTCCGGAGCATAAAAAAATCCATTATTTCGTTTGCGGAGAATTTTTGACGCCTGTTCGCAAAAGAACCGTTGTCGTGTAAACCGCTGTGTCATCATTTATTTAGCGTTTTGGTGCGAAGTGCAGGAACACCGCTCGAAGAACCTGCATCCGTACCACCACGTGACATTCATGTTGGATTCGCCTAACAATGTGATTTTGGTTGGGTTTGAAAAATGTTGGAAATACTACTTAAAATAATACACGATTTATTGACCAGAATGTTATTATTGAGGCGAGCAACCTTATCTAACTAATCGAGTTTCATTTTTAAACGAGTTTCTGAAGCTTGCAGTTTTGACGTCAAAACCCACCATCATTTTCTCTTCTCGTGGAATTAACATTTCGCCCTGGCATTGACTTCTATCTTGTAATGCGCTGTCATCAATGGGCAGGAGAAAAGTAAATTTTGTGCTTCGTGAATTTTCCTTGGGGATGTAATCATACTCATTCTTTGTGAAGGAATGTTAGCATATGTGATTTAAGTGAGCTTATTGAAGTTGTTTCCACCTCCAGTGATGTCGCGTCTTCTGTTTTTTTGCGCTTCTAGAGTGAAAACGACCCATGCTCTGAAGTGTGGAATGGTAGAGGAACGATCAATCTTGCACAAGAGAATTACATCACTGACGTCGGGGAATACCATTCAGATCCAGTTGCAAATCGGGTCAGGGTGAACCAGGTTATAGTTCTGACGTTAATCATGGAGTAATGAAGCTTCATGAGATATTTTGATTGAGGTTTATATTACGCTTGGGAGAAGTGTAATTCAAATCACAATCTGTTTAAAAAAAAAAAAAAACATTATGTTCATTCATACGAGAATGTTAATATGTAAAGAATGTGCAATAATCTTGCATCCCATTTTCTCCTCATTAATTTATTCATTTTAAGTGGGCAAAGGGAAAGAGAAGTCATTACCCCCACAAGACACACTATTTATATGTACATTACCGTAAAATAACACTGTTTTCGTTTCAAATTTACTAGCGTGAGTCATAAAAGCTAACTCATGGTTTTACCTTCTTATTTTCGAATATAGCCTAACATTTAGATTGGATTACTGGATGTAATGGAACATTTCCTTCTTTGATTTTTTCATCAAAGATAAAATTTTGATAAAACGTTTCTTATATTTTTCTTCCCAGTGCCTGGTAGAATCTTACAACTTGTCATATCCCTTTTTAAGATGGCCTTAGGAGCCATTTGTCCTCAGAGTTAGCCACAGTTCGTGTTGTCTTGGAACATTAATATATCCCCATATTTTATTAACGTACGTCCCCATGATTTGATTTGTCCATATGTTCCCATATTTTCATTAATATTTTACCCTCAGCCTATTTAAATGAGTTTCTCAAGTTGTTTCGATTTTAAAACTAATAATAGCACAAAGAAGAACAATGCCTTAAACATGAAGTCCGTCAGGCTTCAAAGGAGTGAGTTATGAATAGCTTACTTCGTCTTTCACTCTTTTTCGGAAAGTACCTCGCTCAGTGTATTAGATGGGGTGCCCGAATAATGGAATTTCGTCTTGAACGCATTATCTTAGGGATTGAATTATGAAATTTTCATATTCAGTATTCTTTCCATGGATTGTAAATATGTTGCATTTAAGTAATATTAAGAATAACAAAGTCTCAACTCTTCAGAATTGCCCCATTTGTGATTTTGCCTGTGTTATAAGTAGATTAGAAAGTATTGGAATCGGTAAAAAATTCGAGGTCGAGGCATAAGTGGTAAAATCTGTTTTGAAGGTGCCTGAATGAAGTTTTTACCGTTATGTGTGTTCGTGTGTGGATGAATGTGTTTGGGGGTCACCCATAACCCAGGCAGATTAGAAGCTTTTGAACTCTAACTTTGTACACGCGCCAGGAATAAGGCCTCTTCTTACGGGGAGGTACACACAGTTTAGTACCAAAAACCAATGCAAAGATCTTAAAAATGACCACTTTAGTCTAAAGCTCGGAGGCTGATGCAAACGGCTCTCCCGTCCCAAGTCCCCAGCGACCACAATAAGACTTACATGGAGACAAATGGTCAAGAATAATTAAAATAAAAATTGTAATGTAAATAAAATGTAAATGTAAAAAAAATGAAAAGTGCCAAGGAACCCTAAATATATTCTTTTTTATCTAACCTATAATAGCGGAGACAATGGAATCGGCCATCAGGCAAATTTGCAATACTATCTTGCTCCTAATCGTTACGTTTCCTCGAAATAACTAAGTTCTGCAGTTCACAAGACTTCGACGAGTCAAGTTTGGTATGCCTTCTTTTATTTTTAAAATTTTGTATCAACTTTTCCACTAATTCTGTAAATAACTGAAATTATTTTCCAAGGTGTAATTTCCAAGTATTGCAATATTATTTTTTTATAATATGATAATTAATTTCTTGAATGTCTAACGAAGCCCTAGATAGGATTTAGTGACGTCTTAAAAGACAAAGGAGAGGGGAGTAACCAAGGTCAGGTTAATATGTCGGCACTTTCGGCTCTTTCATCATAATGGGGTAATTGACCGTTTCCTGCAGGTCATTTGCTCACCGAACATGTTCAGTATTCGAAGACCGACGTCACTAATGACAATGTCTTGTTTTTCGGAACGGACCGTTCTGGCAGATTGGTAAACTTGTTCACAATAACGGGAGAATTATAAAATTCAAAAACAGAGAAAGTAAAGAAGTTCAATATGTGGTTTATTTTCAGTTTTCGAGGTTGTGCGATTAAAACAAAGCCATTCGAGTAAAAGGCAGGAAAGAGTGAAAAAGGACGGGGTCAGACTTTACGTGTATTATTTCTTCTTTTATAGTAGTGAGTATTCTTTCGGAATCCAGTTGTTGCTTGCGTGAAGTATTAAATTTCTCTTACAACCGCTCAGACAATTGTAGTTGGGTTCGCTCTTGAATAAGGGTCACCGAAGGTATCATTTGAAGATGTTAACTTGGCATCCTAGATTGGCGATAGTCGAGTGGTTATGATGTAGATGATGATGCTGTACAGTATCAATTGCTGAGGTAGACAATGAGGGCTTTACATCAACGTTCTCTCCTTTCGTGGTCAGATGATCACAATGGTGTTTCGTCTTTGCAGAACGAATAGTGATAGAGATGATCGTGAGGGAGCTAATGACGTGAATTACATTGAGGAACACGTGAGAACATTTTTATTGCATTTATATTTCCACTATATTTCCATTATGCAGTAGAGCGACCCTGAAGCTTGCTTTCTATGTTACGGCGGATTCGCGGCAATCATTTTCGATACCTAAGCTAAAATATTTTTGAGCCTCCCCCTTTTTGCAGTCAACATTAAAATTTTTGAATTTTTAACCTTTTTATTCAAAATTAATTAAACAAATAAACATGACTTCAAGTAATAATTTTCTAGAAATGTTTCATTTAAAAGTTGATAACAGTCGTCTGAGATATAATTTAATATAATATCTGTCAAACCAGCTGTCATATATCAACATTATGACTAACCAAATTGATTAAAAGGTCTTTTACGCGAGTTTTTGTTTATAAAATCAGAAAGAGTAACCTCGGAGCTTATCATTTTCACTGAATATTACTGAAAGTGAATTGGGTTTGTCTTGTCCCATAATAGCTCAACTCTCAGTTTTAACTCATGAGTTAACTTAATAACGGACGCACTTATGTGGGCTGAATCGTCTGTCCCATTTAATTATTTTAAAATGTGTGTGCTTGATTAAGCCAAATGTCGGGTTTATGAAAACGTATCATTTGAATCAGCCGCTGTGTTGGATTTTGATGTGACTGACTTTGTCATTCACTCGATAAGTTCAAAACGTAATAGAAGAGAATGAATTGGCTTTTAACTCCAATAGCGTATTTATCAAATTTATTTAATGAAAGTAATTATAAATTTGTATAAGTATATTTTCCTACATTTGTTTAACACATTAGTAATTTTGTTTAAGAAGTTTGAGGCCTCTTACATTCTGAGCCTCAAGCTGTAGCGTATTTAACTTAACAGTAAATTCGCCACTGCGCCTAAGTACTGACGCGAATCTTGAGAAACGTTTTATGCCCCAATGCTTCCATCCCATTTTGATGCTGCAGTAAACTAATTTACCACGCATAAAAAAAATTACGAATTCTGTACGTGATATTTGTACTTCGAGAAGGTTCCGCACTTGTATTCTTGATCCTAATAGTTCAGTGTGCTTGTAGTATTAGTAGTGGCAGCTGCAGCATTACAATGATAGTAAAACTACAGCAAGGCTGACGATAAGTCTCGAAGACTGCGGACTCGGGACAGTTTCAAATCCAGTCTCCCGACTCTCGACCCACTTCTTGGACAGGTCCAGATCTCGAAGTAAATCATTTAATTTTGTGGGATTAGTTGTGGTGTCTCCTCCGACTGAAAGTCAGGGTCTTCCTTACTAGAAATCGCTTCTTTCTGAGAATCATCTTTTTTCCTCGAGGGACGATCGTAAAGGTAGCATAGGGAGTTCAGTCATAATGTATTGGCCACGTTGCGGAAGGTACGTTTGCATATTTGATGTTCCTGGAGTTGTTTTGATTTCACGGAGAACCTAGTTACGTTCGTTAAACAATAGTGACAGTTGGGTTCTCGTCATATCACTAGCACAGCGAATGGCATAGAATAGAAGGATGTGCACCTTGCAACCATCCGCGTAAATACTTCGGACATCTAATTCAACACAAATAGAGGGCCCACGGTTTGTCCTGATCTCCAACTTTAAAATACAATTCGTAAGCTTTTTTCACTACAGGTCTGAGGGCGTGTCTTTGTGATTTCGTAGTGTACTCTCCACAAACGTCACAATACAGAAATGGCGAATTTGCACATTTACGATGCATATAAGAAACTTCTCACTATCTACAATGATATCGACACACAAACACATGATTGAAGAGTCACAATTTTGAAGCGTATTAATTTGAAAGAAAATGGTCCCGCGAAGAACATGATTTGAACACCACCCTCTACACGAAACAGAATAATATTGCGTTGAAGCCAGCCTATAGCCTAACTGTGGCGACACAGGCCTTACAATTCCACGCCTCACGAACCCTTGAAAGGAAAATATGAACAAAATTGTAACTCTCATGTTCATTATACAGAAGTGAGCTTGTGTGTTATGTCATCGGAGTAGCATCTAACGTCTAGTTAATGTATGAGGAAAACCAGCGCAATTGCCGTCCGGACTTAACATTCAAACCTGAAATTTGAGAAAATCAGGAAACGTTATATGTTGGCTTTAATTGATGTTCACTTTCGAATTCAGGGTATCGAAATCTATTATTATGGTGTGTTTTAAGTTATGGTAAGTTTCGCTGTTCCTCAATGTTATTGTAAACGGGTTATTGTGAATGATTGCTCACGTGGAGTACTGCCAACAGCGCCCCAACCACATGGTATACACCATTGCCTTACGTAGATTCGAACCGCTGCATATGGTTCAGCGTCTGGGAACAATGCTCAAACGCCGAACGCCTCTGATGCAGCAAACGGTGTTTCATACAATGTTTAATTTTAACTTATTTTTAATTAAGTTCGTCAGTTCATTGTGCATTAATTTTTTTCTCCCGCAAGTTTTAACCCTTCCTTTTCATCTCGTATATAGTACGTGTGATAGTTTGTTTTTAATTCCTAGAACTGCACAGATTTACTTTGAAGTTGTCTCCTGTTTGCCTTTCCTTGTTCATTCTGTTCTCTGTGGATGTTCTGGGTTCTCTTGGCAACTAGATGCATCGCTAGGAGAAGCAATGAAACTTTCTGTGAGATTACGTTCAACCTGTAGTCGTTTTTGAAGAAGGCAAAATTGTGGCTTGAAATATTCAGTACTTGATAAAGTGGATATTGGGAATTTGGAGTATAAACTGTGTAATGCCTTGTGCTGTTGATATCACGAAATGAAGTGAACGTGTTAAATTAATATCGTTGTGTTATGATTTTAATCTTCATTACTTAATCATCAATTAATTATTTATTGCAATTATTATTGCATATTAATTGCATACCAGTAGCGCGTAAACAATTTATTCTAAGTAGCCTTTTCGTTTATAATCCAACTTAATACGGATGGTTAAGTAGCAAAGTTTTGTGTAATACCTTTTATAGATTGTTTTTCGTCAACTTTGTTGATTCCGAACTAGTTGTGGGGTCGCCTGCAGCGCTTTTGAATAAAACCGTGATCGGATGTCTGATAGGAACAGTTTTATGGATTAAAGTATCTTTTAATTATAGACCGTCAAATTCGTAATATTTTTATTGCATTACATAGCACAACGTTTCACAGACCGATGTGAAGATCAGCTTATCTTAATTTATTTTAAATCTATTTCAGGCTAAAATCAGCATTGAGAATTTAATTTCATTAAGATTGAACTATACGGAACTAAGCGGACACATCAGTCTGTGAAACGAAAAGATCGATGTTGCTTTTGTATTATAATTTTGTGTGTCTAAACTGTTTGTTTCTATGAGTTTGAACATATTGGTCATATATTTTCTTCGCATGAATTTTGAATGTTTATCCTCTCTTCTGTGTATCAGAAAAATGAAGGGTATTATAGATAACGTTTATTATTTATGTACTTATTCATTAGTTTTGTGATTTATTTTGTGGTATTTCATGAAATTAAAATATAATTCTTAAGAAACGTGAATTGGAAGTGATTGTCCCTGGTTGATAAATTTGAAGCCTTGAAAGAGCGGCTGTGCATACCTGTTTTTTGTAAAAATTTGCACTCGCTGCCCCGTGAGCACTCTCCATTTATTATCTGATGAACTAAACATTCGACCTTGGTAGGCCTGTGTTTTTCACTTGAGCGTGACCCAGCAAGTGAGAATCCTCAACTTCAGCCTGTGAACTGGAGAAAAAAGGGAAGTTGAAGTTGTTTGTGCATGCTTTAATACAATTTTTGACACGTGGAAGTTGCAGGTTGACCGAAGAAACCATTTGTTAAAATATTAGCATTTGTGTGAGGTTTATTTTGATGTATCTAAATGCATGGCATATAAAGAATAGAACATTTCTTTCGTCAGTCATGTATTGAATGACAATGATTAAATTTGTTCGTACTTATGATCGTTTAAAAGGCGCTCTATGATCATTAGATCTTTGCTTGGTTTCGTATTGACGAGTTTTCTATTAAGGTTGCCTGCAGATTGTTTATGAACAAATGAGTTTACATTTCCTTAAGAATTTTTTCATTATTTCATACAGCCTTCACAACTTGTGGTCGCTGTACGATACCCATTAACGTATACACTGGTTGACAGAATGACTGTAATTATATCTGCGTTCACCTTTTGCGTGCAAAAACTATCTAGATGGAAAACGAACTTGTTCTTGGCAAGGTCTTCTGGTCAATCATGCATGGCGTTCTCTGAAAGCACTGTGCATGCAGTCGGCATGCGAATTCCGGTGGGGTTGGGTTTCCACGTGTTTGGAGACGGCGCCACCTGACACGCATCACTATGTGGGCAGGCTGATTCTCCCCATCTCCTGCCACTCGTTTTTCTCCTCGCCTTTGCGCCCGCCCTCCCCTTTGCATTGCCTCTCCCGCCGCCCACGCCACCCTGTCACCCTTGCCCCCTCCCGCCCCCGCACTCGCCGCTCCTGCCCCCCCCCCTCCCCCCCCCCGCCGTCTGAAGCCTCCTCCTCCACCGGTTCAATCTGGCGCTCCGCGTCGGGCCAGGGTTCCGCCGCACCGCGCTAGTACACCAGTCTGCAAAGGTTGCTCCTAGCACAGACTGACTTGCACGGCGGCGCGGCCGGTAGGAAAATTTATTCGGGATGTGTGCAGAGGCCATCAACAACAACAACAAGGAGCAGGGGTCACAGTTTGCATTCGAAGAGCCATAAAGCAGCTGTCCCAGGAACGAGTGGACCTTCATCTGGTGTCGGACCCCGCCCCCCGCCCCCGCCCTCGCCGCTCCGGGTCGGCCTCGACTCCTCTCGCCTTATAAAAAAAAGTTGCTCTGCGGGCGAGGTGTCTTCGCAGTGTGCGGCGAGACCGGCGAGCTTCAGGTTGTGTGCGGCAGCCAGGCGCGCGGGCGTGTTCGGGGAGCAGTGGTTCCACCGGCGCAGCACTACATGCACGAATGCCTGTGAGCTCATGCTTTCAAGTGGTTATATTCAAACGACGCATTTTAATTGGACTCGATGCAGATGTGTGTGGTGATTTGTTCTGTTGAAAACCATGTGGTGTGACCTATGGTCAAACGTTTTTCTTCCGACGGTGGACAAATGACATTGTTGCTCCATTGCAAATGTTCAGTATTTAATTCAATGTTTTGGGGTTTATTGAAGAATGTTTGTGGAAGTCGGATTCATTAGTCGTACGCACAGTGAAGAAGATGCGGATCCGCGGAGAATCTGGAGAATGTAGGGGAATCACACGGCGTTTATTACCCAGGTCATGCGTTGCCGCGGTGTCCACAGAGAAATCTCATCAACTGCGACGGGGAGAAGGAATGCAAAATCAGCCATTGTATGTTAACGTAACTCTGGACTGATAGAAGAGGCATTTGGATGTTATTTGACATGGACTTATTGAACTTGAATTGAATCGTTGCTGATTGACTTACAATCGTCGTATTATGCAGTTAGAAATACGTAACAATACATTTTTCTGCAAAGTTGCCTGTTCCTGAAGAAGCAACTGATACCGGTGCTACTTGTTTTGCACATCTTCGGACGGTTGTTAAGTCATAAAAGACTGTTAGAAACTCACCTACCGATATTTACGTGCGGGCATAATTATATCTTTCCAGCCTCACACTTAAACGTCCCCAGCGCAGTGGACTCTGTCATCATATATTTTCCAGAATACAAATTACTTTAAGACTTACGTAGCTGATGTAAGGCGTCATCAGTGGTCTTGGAAACCCCATAGCAGCACGCGCATCACGACCTTGTGGAGCAGCATCGCTTGGTTTGGTTCCAACGCACGCGTAACAAAAGAAGCGCCTGGAACCGCCCGCCGGCAGTCGCGCGTGTCTTGCTTTGTGGAGACCGCCGGCGCGTGACCGCATTTGTGCACTACTACATCTTTTACGTTAATGCTAGTCTATTTTGTGCCATACATCAGTGATAGAATTAAGTATCAACTGGAAGGATTGTTGCAGTGATTATTGTATGTCACTCAATTGCAGTGCGTGTGTGATAAATATGAGGTTTAATAATATGTTTGCGTGGAAATTTTAACTTTTTCTTCCTCTACAGTGTTGTGGAAATCAGATCAGGATACATCCACTAAGGAGGAATGTAACTTTTTGTACCTTGTACAAACCCTAACAATTTGTATCGATAACTGCAGTTTTTTTAATACTGATCATCAGTAGGTTCAGGGCATATGCTTTTGTCGTAATATTTTTCGAAAGAAAATATTGATCTCAGAAAAGTGACAATTAAAGATTTGCACGAAGTGTTAGTATCCAGTCCAAAATTCGTCAGAAGTGAGAAAGAAAAAACGTTAATACTCAATTTGAGCGATCTGGAATTGGAACTTCTACTGTGATGTGTAAGTTTCGTGTCCGTGTTGCGCAATAGGAAGCCTCATAAGGAATACTAAAAACTGCATTCCTCTTCCTGTGGAGTAGCTGCAGCGAGACCTCGCCATTTGGACGTCCGAGTGCCCCCGCACGAAAACGACTTGATTGCGCTCATGGTGCTGCTGCGTCCGTCACGACATATGCAAAACAAGAGATCATTTTCGAGCGCCGAGGGGGAAGAGGAAGGATCCTGTTGAGGAGGCGATCGGTGAGCGAGGCGCCATGACGCGCGGAGAGGCCATCTTGTCCCGCACCACGAGCGCGCCGGCGTCCGCGGCGCCGCCCGACCCCGAGGCGGCCGGTGCGCGTGCGACGGCGCCGTGCACGTTCCGCCTGTCGCTGCCCAACGGCCGCAAGACGTCGGCGGCGTCGGGCGCCGCCTTCGCCAACCGGGCCTTCACCGACGACGACGGCGGCGTGGTGTGCGTCGGCGGCTGCAAGCGGCCGGCGGCGTACGCGCCCAGCGGCGTCAGGGGGGCCGCGGCGGCGTGCTGGCCGTCGTCGACGACGCCCCACGGCGGCCGCGGCGTCGGACGCGGTCGCCGCCATGTCGCAGGCCGCGAAAAACGCCGCGCTCCTGTGGGCGGCGTACCTGGGCCGCGGGAGGCCGCGGCGGCGTGCTGTCCACGGGGCGGAGCCCCACTTCGTGGCCGGCAGGTGCCTGGGGCGCCCCGGCGCCGCAGTCGCGCTGGTCGGGCTGCGTGCGGGGCGCTGCTGGCCACGCCCTGCGACGGGACGCGCGCGCTCGACGGGCGCCCGCGCCGCACTGCGCGGCGCGCGCGCCCTGTTTGGCCGGCGCCGACGTGACGGCGCGCACGCACGGCGGCGCCACCGCGCTCGCCGCCCTCGTGCGGAAAATGCCCTGCACGCTCAAGGCGCTCTACCAGAAGCTGGACAACGCCATCGGCCTCCAGGACGCCAACACCACCGTGCTGGACTCGGCCACCTCCGCGCACGACTCCTACCGGAATTCCGGCCGCCACGTCGTCCGCGGAGATCGCCTACCTCAAGGCCTTTCTGGACGAGGGGCATAAGGACGTCCTCAAGCACCCGCTGTGCCAAGCCTTCCTGCATTACAAGTGGAAGAAGATCATGAAATTCTACTTCGTGAAGATGGCGTTTTACATCCTGTTGGTGATGTTCTTGACGGTGTACGTTATATCTTCCAGCACGATTCACTACTACGAACGGCGCGAGAAAGCAGGAGTGAAAACTGCACACCCGCGGATTCGCATCTTTCGTTGTGCAAAAACTCGACGGCGTTCGCCCTTTTATAGTGGAGCACCCGAGCATCAAAGCGTCGTCGAATGGCTGCGGTGGCGCGGGGGGGGGTGCGCAAGGTTTGGACAACGTGCTGGAGTGGGTGGTGGCGGCGGGCGTGTGCGTGCTGCTGCTGGCGCCCGAGTGCGACCGCGACGAGGAGTGCTTCCGCGACCACCTGGGCGCCGTCACCCTGCTGCTGGCCTTCTTCATGCTGACGCGCATGATCGGCCACCTGCCGCAGCTCGAGTCGTACGTGGCCATGTACATGAGCGTGCTGCGCCTGTTCGTGAAGGTGCTGGCGGCCTACCTGTCGCTGCTGCTGGGCTTCGTGTTCGTGTTCTGCGCGGCGTTCCCGGGCCTCGCGGAGTTCGCCAACCCGGCCATGGGCGTCGTGCGCGCCACCGGCATGATGTCCGGCGAGATCCTCTTCCAGAACACGTTCTTGGAGAACGTGGAGGGCGGGCTGACCGGGACGTCGCAGATCACCTTCGTCATCTTCGTGCTGTTTATTACCATCGTGCTCATGAATCTGCTTGTGGGGTTGGCGGTCAATGATATTCAGGTTAGAGCTGTCTTCGAGGCGGTGCGTTGTGGTAGGCTAGTAAGAAATTATCCGCATTTTATCGCGTGTGCGCGGAATACTGCTGGAAGCGGTTTGATGGATGCTGCCTCTTTAATGTTGGCTCTCATTGCAATTTTTATTGCTAATATAAATCAACTTCGTACAAAAATTGTTAATAAAAATAATTTCTCCTGGAATTCGTTAGTCATGTGTAGCTTTGACTGTGGTGAATCCGTAAATAACGCCTTGAACATCGTTTTTTAGAAAAAAATATTGTACCAAATTCAGTTTCTATTTTTCTTTTGCTAATAATGCAGATCATTTGTTCATTATTCAATAAGTATTTCACTTTTTTTTAAATGCATTGCCACCGTTTCTTTTGTATGTCAAACAGGAAGTACGGGGTCGCCATTTACACATTTCAATTCAGAGATTTGGATGCATATCCATAGTCGCTAGGTATCTATGAAAGAATGTTCTCCCGATGTGCTGGGAGCTATTAATCACATTGAAATTAATAGCGAATGATAAAAAACGTCTCGTTACGTACTTCATAAAGATAAGTTCTTAAGGTACGTTCATCAGTTCAATGAATAAGACATTCAATTACGTGCACTCATTGGCAACGCCTTCAATCATTCCAATTACGTGCACTCATTTGTTAGTCACATTCGGTAAATAGTGGCATTAAATTGTTTGCAGTATGTTAACTGCACTTAGATATTTTGCTGTATGCTAACTGTACTAAAATTTAAAAGAGCACTTTTGTAACTTTCTCCATTTTAAGAGGAAATTTTCAACTTGCATGTCATTCGTGAATGAATTTTATTAAAAAATTGCTAAATTGCTACATTAGTACTACACTCACATGCAGTAAGATACATCGACCAACTTCACTGGCAGTAATTGCGAATAATTTTTTTGCTAGCCTCAATTTCTTTGGACATAATTGCTAACTCATCATGGAAAATGTGTTAAATCTCCGACTGATCAAAGAACAGCGGAGTTTAGCTTTTGACGTTTTTCGCAGAATCAGTCTTTTATGAAATTTGGTCAAAATTGTGACTGAACATTTTTAGTTCCGTGAAAACCATATGATAAACATATTCCTATCTCTTATTGTGATTATTTTACCTTTATTTGGAAACTAGTGCATTATCTTTTGAGGTTTGAAAGTTGATGCAGTATTTGTGGTACTTGATTCGTTTTCCGAAACAGGACTAGAAGATACGCGTGCTTGATACCTTCGGGATACTTACCATGATTGCAGACCAAAAAAAAAAGTACGTGTACTCATTCCGTCTTATATCATTGGTGTGTGGGTGTGTGTGATGTTTTTTAATGGTCGTGTGAAATGACTTGGAGCTCCACCTACTAATTCAAGCTTTTGCTAATTGTGTTCTCACCATTATTTTGCATTACTTATAAATATTGAAATTACGTAAAAGGGAAGTTACGAAATAGTAGATGACTCGAAGTGATACATTTTGGCTTTAAGGATATTGCGATTCGTTTTCTAAGTTGTCGTAGGAGATTGAACATATTTTCGCTGAGTTGGCAATTACCTTTCTTTGTCTCTATTCAATATTCAAATAAATGTATGAAGGGCTTAGTGTAGTAACAAGATAAGCCACATCCGCCATCGAATCTTCCGCTACTCGCAAGTGTTATTATCCTCATTTTGCTTGAAGTGTGTTTCATCTTGTTTCTGCACACTTAATTTGAATAATTCTTGGTATTGCCTCCAGCCCTTCATTTCTATTTCTAACAAACATGCACTGACGATTATGTAAGTATGTATGTATGCCTTTTTGGTAAAAAGACTATGATATCCAATGTTCTTTCAATTAAATGATAAACTAACATTCTTACGAGATATGTTTTTAACGATGACATTATAATGCTTTGGGAGTAGGAAATATCAAATACGAATATTGCTCACGGAAAACTGCCTCTAATTCCTTATCGAAAATCTAGATGACCTTGTAGAAGATCGAGGAAATCTGGCCCCTTCTGACCGTTGACTTCAAGGTTCCTGCATGACATATGTTTCATAGCAGGGAGTTTGGAATAATATATTCCGATTTTGAAGATGTGACGTTTTGTTTAGGAATGTGCACTGAAAGGGAATTAGAAATATTATTGTGCTGTATGTGATATTTTGAATATGTATTGATATTTGCCTTTCAATTTTCTTTGGATAATTTAGATGCGTTGGTTTCAATATTCGGAATAAACGAGAAGCACCCTTCTCTGGAAGAAGGGAATGGTCGATAAATTGTACTATATGTAATAGTTAAGAAATATAAGTTCTTGCGTTGGTTACAATTTTGCGAGTTGATGTTTCTGGGTAATAATTACGAGAAGGAAAAGGTTATATCCAATTTGTAAGCTTCTTGGTTTCGGAAAAGTATTCTTAAAAAAGTATCCAATTATTCACCTGACCGTCCGTTAATTCCAGCTAGGGCGTGCCGTACTCATTTCTGAGTTTGGGAGAAAGACACGTACGCCTGTGTGTCGACCCCGATCGTGAACAGATGATTACCGGTGGAGTCTTTGCCTTCCACAACACGAAAGATGGGTGAATTATGCGAAATTGATGGCAAGATGATTCACATGCCAGTCCCCTGTTCACATCGCTAATTGGAATGCAATTCGTTGATTTCGTTCCATGATTCGCAATTCTTCTTTATTCCGACTGAGCGTGATTCTACGCTATTGTGTTGGGGACTGAAGAGAGGGATAGATGTAAAGCGTATTTTCGTCATTTCTGAAACTCGCATTGTTGACAAATTTTTCTTCCGGTATGCGTGATTTGCGGTTTTTTATTGCAAGTATATTGTAATAAAAACATTGAAAAAACGCACGTAAGTTAGAAAGCCGTACAGATACCGAGTATTTTTATTGCTATCAAAAATGCGTGTATGTTTTTAATCGTCGTATTATACAACACAATAATTGGTATATTTTTTTTATTCGTGTATAATTTTCATATCGAAAGGTTGTTATCATTTCAGCTTTCGATTTACAAGGGAGTTGGCTTAACGATCAATGTGATTTTCGAGTCAATTTTGATATGTGGCGGTTTTGTCATTGATTACCTCTCCTCTCTTAAGGTCGCAAAATGGAATTTCATAATTAAGAATAACATTGATCTCAAGCTCTAAGAATAATGGTTATAATTCCGGTTGAATGCAATAAGAATATAACATTTATGCACCAAGTTCATTATGAGGGCTCTAATGATCGAGCGGCGACAAAAGTCCGAGGGTCTTTGACCCGCGCTTTTTTGTCACCCGAGTTCATTAGAACAATTTAACTCCCGTGGTACATGCAATATTTTATTTTTTACCTAATTTGAATTTCCTTTTAACTTGACTCGGCATGTCTTCTCATTTTTCCCTCCCATAATTACCTCAAAACATATTTATTTTTTCCTAATACGTTATTCCTTTCTTTTTGTCTTCGACACGCAGTTCGATATGCACGGCATAACTTACGTGGATCGAGAGGATTGTGGTTAGGAAGGAAATATGGAAACAGTTGAATGATGCTACATGTTCTCTTATGGAGGAAAATTAGAAAAGACAAACTGAATATAGTTAATTAATAAATAAGTAATTTTATTAAGATTAGGTAAAAAAGAAAATGTTTTGTAATATGTTTATATTTTTCACTACTTATTATGTTTATTTTATGTTTTTTTAAGTCCGGTATAAACGGTATAGTTTTCGTGCAGATTCTCATACAGTTTCTGTACAGAAACTTCAAGATCCCAAACTAGAAGTATAAAAGTCAAAAGTCGCGCATACACGATTTGTACGTTTTCTGCATGAATCGCTGCAAACCGTCGCTGGGAGTCTAAAGAGAACTGAATTGTGCCGTCCGAGTATTGTCAGTGGTGGTATTTCTGTGCGTGTGTTCCGGTTGTGATATCTATTTAGTATTAATGAACCATGAGGAGCATAGAGAATAAAAGTAGGAAGACAAGAATTGGGAAAAATGAGGTTTATCACAATATATCACTTCACACAATCGCACTTCGTCAGACTTAACAGCAAAATCGAAATGGCCGATTACTGTTAGTGAACGATTCTGCCGCTAGAGGCGCATGAGTCAAATGTAGGATTTCCGCATGAAAAATTATGAACATGCTCGTATATGAAACGTGCAATCTAAACTTCACGTTTTCTGTACGTCCAATCTGCACGAAAACTGTACCATGTATACCGGACTTTACAAAATCTCCCGACATTTCTTTGCCTCAAAGACAAAATGGAAATTAATATAGGTAAATTTGTGACAAAAACTGTGAACTGACTTCTCCAAAAGACTGCCATGAGCTAGGTGACTTACCGCCATTCTGTAACATGTGTGCTTTTACTGTACCTTACTTTTAAATCTCGCGCCAATTGCTGCCCGCGAGCTCTAGTAAGCTTGTTACCTTGCCCGCGACCTTGACATTGATTTAAGAAGACTCGGCCCTCTGGCTGCTGCTGCTTCATCATTAGATCCCTCATAACGCCCTTGGCGCATAAATACGTATAATAAAATATGAAAGTGGTTATGAAGATTCTTTACTGTTAATATTTCTAAGAAAAAGGTAATTGATGTTTTACAATACGTTACTTGACGCGAAGGAGAACCCACAATCTATTTCCTTCTGTGCTTCTTTCCTCCAGCAATCAATTATGGTTTACTATTTGAAGAACTCAGACCTAAGACTTTATTATACAATGGTTTTCGGCGAAGCCTGTGTTTTACAGTATTCACTCGTTCAATATGTTTTATATTTTTCGACCTTTCAAGATGTGTAGAGGGAGCAAAAAATTTGTATGTGTATGTTTTTCATTTTCACTTGACCTTATTGCTTGATATAGGCTCGCTAACCTGGTATTTGTGCTTCAGTTGACTACTTACTGGAAATAGTGATGTTCCGTATTGGGAGCTGGCAACAAGCTACAAAGGACTTTTTGAGTGAAAAATTTGTTTTTTTCCAAACTTAGAAAATATAGATGGTGATATGAAATATATTTTTCTTCGTATTAAGCTTGAACGTTAATTGAAGTATTTGTGATCGTGTCCTAACCAAAAACTGGCCGTAATTAAAACTAGTGGTGATAAAACAGCACTTACTTTCTCGCCCGTACTTTCATGCAAAATTACACGAAAAGTATTCAAAATTGTGAAAAAATGTACATGACCTCATTTCAAAACCCATCTTTAAAGAACAATTCCATTAAGGGAAAAAAATCTCCATCCTCATAATTGTAGTTGTAGGAAGACGCCGAAAAAATTGGAATTCTTGCAGTTTTCGAAAAATTAGGGTTTTCAACGAACATGAGACCTGCACCATTCTCTTAAACGTCTTTAACACTATCCAACAAAATTTAATAAAAAACGATGGAGCCATTTTTTTGAAAATTAGGAAAATGTCCCAGGGGCTTCATGTAAAGTATCCCCCAAAATAAAATATCGGTTCAAAATACATAAAGTAGTAAATTAAGCAATCCAAAATTATCGCCCAAGGTGATATTTTGCAATGCATCCTTTGGGATGCACACCATCAATGCGTTTTATGTACTGGACGGTTGTGCAAATCTTACAGTCAGCACATTTTCTGTGTTTACACGTGTCAATCAAGTGTCCTATGCTGTCATAAAGAACTTCCTCCTTTATCTGCTTATAGGTTTTACCTCGCACTCCGAGGTTTCTGTATTCTCGGCGTTGAAAGAATGGCAATTTCTTTCCTTCGGGAAATGTCAAGAAGACGCACATCTTTTTCAGTGCGTCTATATAAAAACCATGCATCTCACCCATTAAGCACCACCATTAAGGCAGAAGCGAATGAAAGGGAGTACCACCTCTTGTTTCTAATTTGGATTCTATTGAGACTTCCGAGTCCATCGAACATAACCACACCGCAGTACGCTCTGAGGAAGGCCACAATATGTTGGCCGAAACGTCAGCTACGACCAATCCGACGCGGCTTGTCCCGGACAGCCAAGAGACATAACCACACCTCATTGATTTATTGAATTCTTTGGCCAAGCCAGGCATTGGAATAGTAATCCTCTCTTTGCTCCGTCTTCTGCGTCAGACTTCTTGCTCTGTGGGTCTCCAAATTTGTTACAGTAGTCACTTGACTGTTGTTATACTATCCGACATGCGTTGTGCCAGATTCTTGGTCCAAAAGTGTGGGTTCGTAACTTGTTCTGTCTTCAAATCATTCAGTGGTGCTTGGTCTGATTGTTACCAATAACGTACAACTGCTCATCTTTCAAAATTTAAAGTAAGGGAATGCCATTAAACATTGTCTGTGTAAATAATGCTATTTTCAGGCAGAAACCCGCAGCCCAATCTCTCACAACACTAGTTCCAAGTGTATGGCCAGGTTCTCTTATTTCTTTTTCCGCTACATAATGTTCGAATCTAATAAGAAACCTTCTGGAAAGTTCAAGCAACAGAACCTGCAGCCATACGTAATTGGCAAACGAGAATGTTGTCTTCATTTAGCATCTGTCGAGACGAAGCACCATCGGAATTAACTAAAATCCTCTGAAACTCCACAGGCTGGCGAAGTTCGCTCCTCCCTAAGTTACAAATATCCTCCCAATCACTGCTTGCAGCATCTTCATCGCTCACAGCAGCAACGGCGGCAAGTCGTAAAACAAACTCAGGCTCGTTTGACTTTTCTACACTTTCAGCCAGCACTTCACCTTCTTCCAAGTCTTCTAATATTTTAATTATGGCTTCAGCATCTGTTGCTACTTTTTCTCTGTAAATGTGACAAAAGTTTCCTTTATTAGCCATGGTATGAAATTTCATACCTCGAAAATAAAACGTATATTCAAAGCTAGTAAGGCTAATAACGGGTTTTAAAATATTATAATTGTTTGAATTGGTTAATACAGTGCAATTTTCAACAATAAATACTTAAATAAAACAATGACCATTTTGCGGAAAAATCTTACCGGTGTGTCATCGTTCTGTAAGTAAAAATCACCACGTCTTTGTCCAACCTCCAGAATGCAAGCTACAAAATGCAAAGACATTGTACTTGATTGGTACGTTTTACAAAACCTCTACCAATGAAAAAAACTTTACAAAAGGGACTACATTAAGAAACTCTGTTTTTATCGAGTCGCAGACGGTATGAAATTTCATACAATGGCCACCTTTGGGTTAAGTGTCCTAAATTTTATTCTGTTTAACCCCCGAATTTTTGTTCCCAAAAACTATGTGTGATTTCGTCTCATCGAATTTAGATGAATGTTAAATCCCATTGGAGATACATTGCGAGTTCATCGTTCCGTGTGGCAATTACTTAGTGGCAAAATGGATTGGATCACTTTTCTCAAACATTCTCCAAATGCATTGCCAGTGAAATCCACAAATGTGGGGTCGTCTCCGCAGTGACTGTTCTGTATCTTTCATTTTTTTTTCACACCGTTCATATACCACTTTCGTAAACTTTCAAGAACTCTGTGCGTCGGGTTTGATGTACGGTCTCCTGTATAAAAATGTGATACAGAAGTTCACGGTTTTGTTCTATTTAAAATACTCAGGGCAGAAATCAAGCCAGCTAATCTGAGTATTATATTCAGGACTGTATCGAAGAGATTTATTGTGAAAATATAGAATATAGTATGAAGAAATCAGCAGACACAAATGCAATTCTCCCAACAAGTTTCCCAGCAACGTACTGCGCCGTCGTGCACAACTCGAAAACGGTGCATTCTGGGCCGTTGCAACTCTGTTTAGGGTCCCCAGGGGCGCTGGAATCGAATTTAAGTCTGACTCTACAAAATGACAACTTTTGGACTTGCTATTACATTTTTGGAGTTTTGGCAATTTTTGACAACGAACATTTTTGGAAAGGGCAGGAAGGAGCTACGTTATTTACCACAATACTGTCCTGAAGTTGGGAAAACTTGGCTAGCGTTTCCATCACCCATCGACCAGGCAGAAGGGCAGGCCTCATGGAATCAGTTTCACCACATGAATTAAAGGGAAGAAATACTGTTAAAAGGCATATATCATACAACATACATACATACATACGTGCGTGTGAATGTTGGTTAGGTAGAGGAGCGGGATGTTTGGAGGAGAAGGACAACCCAATGTTGATCTCCTGCCGGTCAACTTGAGTACTCGAGTCGGCCGTGCTCCTACCCGTGTGCCTCATCATCTCCTCCTCTCTTTCCCCGTCCTTTTCCTCTAGTCCGTTGCGTGGGCGTGAGCGGGGTGGGCGTGGGCGTGGCGCAGGGGCTGCAGAAGACGGCGGACCTGGTGCTGCTGCAGCAGCAGACGCGCCTCATCTCGCAGGTGGAGCGCACGCTGCTGAGCGCGCTGGTGCCGCCGCGGGCGCGCCGCGCCTTCTACCGCTGGGCCTGCGTCTCCCCCGGCCGCTACCGCAAGGTACCCGCAGCCGCGCCTCCATCTCTTCGCTTTCACACTTACTTAAGACACTTTCTTCTTTTTCTTTTTTTAATTTTTTGAATTTATTTTTAAATTTTTTATTTATTATTTTTTATTTTTTTATTTTATTTTTTTTACTCCTGTTTGTCGCCCCCTTTTTTTTCCCCTTTTGTTCCTTTGTGTATTCTTATCTTGCTCGGGTTTGTCGCTTATTTCTTTTTATCCTATTCATGTTTCTCGCCCGTAGTATAACGTCCATTCTGTTTTCTTTTGATCTTAATTCTTGGCGCCGCAGTGTTAATATTCTAGAAGTAGAGGAGTGACTGAGTTTGCTGTCGCAAGGTGTTCCACGTGCGGCCGCTGAGCCACCGCGAGCGCCGCCTGCCCGCGCCGCTGCTCCAGGCCGTGTACGAGGTGGCGCGCCGCCCCGACCACGCCTCCGACCTCAGCCGCCACCACAACCCCCCGCACCCCCGCGCCGCGGCGGGCGACGCCTCCAGCGCCTCGGCCTCCGCCTCCTCCGCCACCAACGCCCCCGCCCCCGCCGCCACCTGCGCCACCGCCGCCTCCGTGCAGCAGCTCAGCGCCGAAGTGGCGGAGCTGCGCCGCTGCGTGCAGGACATGCTGCAGGTGGTGCAGGTCCAGCACGGCGACGCCTGAGCCAAAGTCCCTTCCGAGGACGGGAAGCGGACCTCTTGCTCATCTTTCGAACGACTCAATTATTGGAAGAATACTTAGCTCCACAATGGTTATAGTGTATGGAAAACCTTAGGCACTATTTCTGATTATTGTTCTCAGACCAATTCAAGCCTTGCTATTCATGACGCTATGAAAACTGCGTGGGCGCTTTAGTTCCCTATGTTCATTTCAGCCATTCTTTTAATCTTCTTCGTTCTCAAAAAAAAAAAAAAAAAAAAAAAAATCACGTCATTGCGTTTTCATTATTCACAGAGTGAAAATGTAAAACTCTGTGATTTGCTGAGATTTCATCTATCGGCTCAATAGGAAACCACGTATTTCATTCCTTTTCATCAGACCAAAAAGTACTCTCGCCCTCTTGAAGTAATCGTCACTTTATACTTTCCGATAAGCGTGCTTCTTGGTTCTGATTCCTTCTCCGCGGTTTTTAAAATCACGTCCTATGGACTCAAAATCAGATTGCAATTTTCTCTCAAATATTTGGGTAATAATGATATTGATAAAATAATTTGCAGTAATAAAGTTGTAAATGAGGATTTGAAAAACAATATTATTAAATGCTGAGCTGTTGAAAAATGAGCCAATATAAATAAGATGCGGGTTCGCGAAATAAATAGTAGCGAGTGCGTTCGAAGAGGCAATTGTAGTACTGACGAATGATTGATTGAGGCTGCGTCTACCATTCCCATGACCTTATTCATTCTCTTTTGAATGTGACTTGTAACGTGAGAATGGATCTGAGCCAAGTAATCGGTGAAAATCGTCTGCTTGTGCTTTGCTACGTGCTTTCGAGTGTCTTTCAATGTTCACATTATAGTATATTGAATCTCTTGGACAAATACAAGTACTATGCGCTCACAGTTTTCCTAAGTCCCGGAATACCTGCCCCCATTTCTGTACTGCCATTAGTTGAATTACTCGCAGTTAATTCCAACGAGCGTTGTTCACAAAATCTGATCACCAAAAATGTTTGCTCCCGTGAAACGGAAACTTATTTTGCGTCGAAGAACGATGCACAGATTTTATATAATAGTCCTGTTGAAATAGCCAACCCTCCCTCTCTAGCATTAGCGAAAAGAGGACTCAAGAAAACGTACGCGGTTAATGGCTCCACGGAACGTTCTGTTTCGAAAGTATTTTAAAATTCGCGCTTAATAATGAAAGAGTTATAATAAATTGTGGATTTAAAGTTAGTATTATGTAAAATGTACCGAGTCAAACGGTTTCTGAATGAACTCTAGCGTCTAATTTCCTTGAATTAATTTGAAGAATGACACATATTGTTCTTGTCTGTTTGCTTTCTGTTTGAAGATGACATTCGCATTGTAAGCGCACAATGGTAATATAGTTACCGAATTGGAAATATGCCAATGGACGCTGCTTATTTTCCTTGCCTTGTAAGTGTTGCTATGGGCCTTTGTATTGCGAAAATAAATTGATGAGTATGGTAGCATCCTCCTTCTATTCTTCATTGCGTAAAGAATACTGTGAGAATTTTCGAATGTGTATACTGTGGATATTTGGAAACTTCAAAGTTACCTAGTCATAGGAAAACCTTCACTCGTCCAAAATCTATGGCCTATTTCAATGTACCTTAATCAACAAAACCTTTTTGTAATAAGATATCTTGAGAGGATATAACAGAGAAGAGACTGTTTCAGAAAAGCGACTTTTCATTTCTGAAACATCGCCAACATGCTATTATTGCTTTTTTATGACTGAAACACGTTTACAAATAGTACGGTAAGGTCAACTGGCTTCGTGGCACTGAGGCTCAGGGCAGGTGCGCCCAAGTACACCAAGACAGTGGGTTCGAATCTCGCGTAAGATATGAATGTTTTCAATTGCGTTTGTGGCAAGAGAGTCATCTTCAGTCTCTCGTGTATTCATTATATCAATTCATTCTGTGTGGTTCCTCGATAATCACGTTGATTCATTCTGCGTAGTTTCTCGTGTACCACATTTATAAGCGAGCCCAGTCTGAAGCGAGAGGGGGGCCAACTACTTGCCACTGCATTCTCATGGGTCTCCTTTCCATTCGACATGTTTTTATTTTCTTGTAGTAAATAAATAAAAGGAGAATCGAGTAATAAATTTAATAACACTATTAACAAGAAGATTTGTTTTAATTTTGAACCAATTACAGTTTGGCAGGTGGTCCAGAGAACTCACCCAAATGCCGAGTATTAATTCCCCCAAAGTATTGACTTAAAAAGGGCACAATCAGGAATTGATAACATTTACTGAAATAAAATGTGTAATTAGGTAGAAGTGTGGGTCCCTTTTCGAAATTTTTAGGGGGCGACACGCCCCCCCCCCGCGCAGGCCTATGATCGCATTTCTTTTATAATCCCTTTGTCCGACCGATGACTGTGTGTGTAATTGACATGGCTCCTTACACCCAAAAGAATGATACAAGCACCGAAATGTGGTCGCGGGCCACGGTGGATATGTGTAATGGTTACGGACAAGAGTAGTACTTACAGCGGGAGGTCCTGGTATAGGCAGCGATAGATGGTAATTGGGAAAGGGGTGGAAGAAAATCGAAAAGTTTACCCAAAAGAAAAGGGTACTGGTAGGAGAAAGTCTCTTTCATTTTACATCACTATTTTTTAATCCTTCGAATTATTTCCTCGTTATATGCGTGATCTCACTAATTTTTTTACGTACCAATTAAGTGATGTATGTCAGATCTGAAAACTTATATACCTTTTGGCATATTCGCAAAGGAAATAAAATATGAAATGGAAGTTAATTCACTAAATTTACTTTCGGGTCTTTTATTCCTTTTAATATATAGGGAAAGATAATGGCACACCCATTTTATGGATCTCCAAATCATTCAAATCATCTTATGAGTGAACTCTTATAAGCCCTCAATTGATGGGCGTGTTTCACTCCGATAATATGCAATGGACAAAGTTGGAAAACGACATACTATCCTTTCAAGTACGAAAGTCTTGTGGATGCCGTATTACCAGATCTAGAATTTCGTGGTAGATGGTAATATACAAGGATATAATTTTATGCACAAATGGAGAGTGCTTCAATGTCCAGGGTTTAAGAATACATAACGCCAAACGGCAAGGGAAGTGGGGGTAATAAGGGTAGCTTTTTGCTTTTTCAATATAAATCGGTACGAATGGTTCCTATGAACAAGTATTGCTTTGATATCACACATTAGTTATTAAGCTTGTATTTTCTCCACAAAAAATCATCAAAAAAAATCACTAAAACCCGCTCAAATATCGAATTTCTAAAAATGTGCATTTTACTCGCATTTACTATCACATGCGGGTAATGGTAGTCACTTACGTAATATGAAGAACAATGAACACATTAGTACTTCAAACAGTATTTATTTTGTTTACAATTTTAGTATTCTAAAGTGATACGACTCCCAAAGGATACTGCGACACCTTGAATTCGGAGTAACACGAACGGACAATTGTTCGTGTTGAAACGCATCGCGCGCACTCGCGTAAGGACGGTGTGATCCATAATTTAGGAAGAAGTTCAACATTCAAAATGAAATCAAAATGAACATACTCTAATACTGAAAACGTGTTTATAACTATTCTTTCTAATATATTGTTGTTCCTTACATACAAAACTATGTCGGAAATGTCAGAAACGGTATTGAGAGACCAGACAATCATGGAAAGTTAGAAAAATATAATTACTTTTATTTTCAATATGAAATTAATAATGTACAAACTCAAAAAAATATGTATTTCCAAAAAATAACTCATTTGAAACCAATATTATTTGTAGTTTATAGATTACTTGGACATGACAAAATGACAATATTAAAATGTTCATGACTAGCCGGCGGATTTTAATGACCTAAAACATCGCAAAAAATGATCAATAAAATGCTCTTAAAATGCCCTAAATCCAAAGAAAAATGACATAAAACAGCTTGTCAAAACCAGTTCGGATGAACAACTCGAGCTGTTGGATACGTTACTGATATTATTGAGGCTTCTTCCATTCGTTCGAGTGAACTCAACTTGCAACCTTTCGGTTTGGACTGCTCTTTGCCAGTAAATCTGTCTTTAATTATTCCGAAATCGGCCGAACCGGCAATGGCGCTGATATACGTCACAAGAATTACATACTCACAATGGTTGTCAAAACAATTTCTGAGCGAACAAATAGAATAGGCTACTGAGTAATTCTGTGAACTTTTGTTACATCTCGTAAATATATTTTGAAGTGTGAACTATTAAAAATGACATTAAAATCGATTAAATCAGCAAAAAATGTGTTAACATTGATGGGAGAAGGTAAAAAATAACTTATTAGTCGAAATCGACAAAAAAAAAGAAAGAAAGAAAGCAAAATAATGACCAATAAAACAGAGCCATTTCCTTTTGTCATAACATAAAATTAATTTCTATTCTAAAGTTGGAAAAAAAAAAAAGAAAAAAAAAAGAAAAGAAAAAAAAGAAAAGAAGAAAAAAAAAAAAAGACATTTCATTAAAATCTGCCCCCTATTCATGACATATAAATTCATATGAAACTGTGTTATGCTAGTACATGTTTCACAAATTAAATTGATGACATGACTTAGAGATTTTTAATATGATATTGAAGGCAGACATTATTTTTGCAACATGGAAACTGTGGGTTAAACCTAGAGAACTGGTCATGACATGGAAACTGATAGATATAGTTGGCAGAAAATTCACGATCAAAGCTATGCTGCTTGGTAATTTTCATTAATGCTGTGGCCTCACAAATTCTAGTCATTTTCATCTGTGAACTCTTTTTAGGGAGAATTGTTAAACTCTAACACAAAAACTTCAGTTCCTGCTGTGTACTTTTTTCAGTGGTTCATGAAAACATGGAGCAAACAAATTTTAAATAATGTAAATATGCAAGGAAAAGTAACTAAAATGTACTTTTGGCTAAACACATTTTTGAAATATTTTATTTTTAAATTCATTGCAACTTTGAAAAATAAAAGATTTATCAAGTCTACTGACTGACAGTTGTTTACTTAATGTACTTTGTACGTTTCTGAACAAAAAGATATACAATAGTATATTTTGCCATATTTTATTTTATCATGAAGGAAATGATGCAGTGATTTGATGCTCTCATACAAAACATATTTTTGTGTAGTTTTATAAAAATTTTGTCTGTGTCTTATGTTTATGTTTACTTTTTCATATTGTGATTTAAAAAACTGTAATGTAATTAATAAAAACTGTTTTTTTTATATATATTCATTTGATGCAGAAATCAAAATACTGAATTGAAAAATCAATGTAATAACTTTTATAATAATTTGTAATTTAAAATCAGTATTTATCACTTTTTTTTTTTTTTGGAATATGTTTCTGTACAAGCTTGAATGTGGATAAAAAATTGTTTATAACTTCCTGTACTGTAGAGACATATTTTAAGTTCTTTGGAATAAAATTATTTTTTTAAATTTTAATGTATAATATTGTAAAAATTTTATTGTAATGATCTTTTCATAAACAGTTACACTAATATAAGGTGTAATAAATTGATTCTGCATGTTGTTGTTTTTGCAGTTTTATTTATTGTTACAAAGACCTCTTTATCCTCATTTTTATAAGAAGAATTATGAATGAACGATTGAGTTAGATCCAAAAATTGCACGACCATGATATTAAATTGTAATTAGTTTATTGTTTATTAAAAACTTTTGTAATATGAACTTTTAATAAGTACCTTACAGATTTTAAGTTAAACGATTGAAACTTTATTACCTTGTCCTAGACCTTTACATTTTCTATAGAATGATGCAGTGAAAATAGAATATGTTTATTTTGCTTGTGAAGAGAGGTGATGGTGAATTATAGGCCAGTTAAAGTAGTTACCCTTGTATTCTTTCATTTCTACATTGTTTTAGCTCGATTCTTTGAATTGTGATTGTATTTACTGTTACACATTTTACCACATTACATTGTAAAGAATACATTATGCAGTGTGTCCATAATGTAATGCAAAGTAATGTAAACAGAGCTTTTAATAAAAATATTTTATTGTTTAATTCAACTTTGATTATCAATGACTCCCTTTATTAATATTTAATTTTTAACCCTTCTTCATGTTCTTACTTGTAATTAGTGCATATATTGTAATTATTTTGAGAAGTGACTGTGATTTATCTTACATTTAAAACTGTGACAAAAAATGTCAATTATTTGAGACAATAAAATTTGTTGAAAATCCCTTCTTTTTATTTACTTGTATTTATAACTATGCTTGTTTGAATTAGATGAGTTTGAGAATAGTTTATTTATTCTTTTCTTGTATTAACCAAATAATAGAGTAATTGTGTCTTGTGTTATTTTTACAGATTTTGTTTCCACTTATTATGACCAAACAGTTGCAAAATGTTGATGTGGAAGCCCGAGTAATTGGTGGCGGCCCATCTGGACAAGCAGGAGCCATCCGCTGGGGGATTGCATTCTGCCTGCGTAGCTTTGTGGATAAAGAAATGATTGAACAAATGAGACTTGGTAAGAGGCTGAAATACAAAAGAATACTTTGATCTTAATTACTAGATTGAATTTCTCATTAATTTTGAATTACATAACTGATGAATGTTTTGGGATCTCATAACTATGTGAAAATGTAAGGAGCTGTCGGTAAAGTTTGTTATATAAATTTGGAATATTTTGAATACTCCCCCCCCCCGCCACACCTAAATAATGCTTGCATTCACCCTCTCCATTTCCTAAAAATAAATTATGTAGCTATAAAAACAATTTGTATTAATTTTATTGGTCATGTATACTAAAATAAATGATAATTAAAGTCAGAATTAGTTGGTGGTGCAGAATGCATATAACAATAAGATTGGGTAGTTTTTTAATGAATTGAGGACACAATGGTGAGAAAATTTCTGACAAGCTGTGCACCACCATTGTGAAACATGAATGAGAGCCTACTGTGCCAAGTTATTTGAATTTTAGAATATAGAATAGCTTTGAATATTTTCTTCATATTGTAACAGTTTTAAATCAGTTGACCATTCATGAAAAAATATTTCACTTATTGTAACAATTGATATGTAATAACTTTCTAAATTTAATTTTGTATATTTCTCTCCCTTATTTAGCATTACATAACTTACAGACGACCTCTAAGAAACCTGAATTTTTAAAGCTTTATTTTATCTAATATAAACAAAGTTATGCAGAAATGAAATTGTATTTTTCTACAGACATGGCCCAATTATTAAATATTTTTTCCTTGCCTTAACACATTATAATGTATTCTGAGAAGCACCTGACAAACTTTACAGTTTCAAGTGTAATGTCTTTAAATGGTGGTGATGAAAATGTAGATATCAGTACATTCATGTACAACTATTACCTATAAGTTCTAAAGAATCAACGGTTTCAATTAAATAAGTTTGGAAAAAATCTATGCAAATTCATGCATGGTTATGCTCCATGACACAATAGGAAAGAAGTTTCATCCAGACTTTAGACTGTCCTCCAACGAGCTGCAAATATGTGAATCTCGCAAAAAATGTTTATTCTATTTTTACAAGAAACTGAAGAAAAGAAAGTCATGGAAACTAGCTCATAAAACAACATATTTACGTCTGGAAAAATGACACAAATCAAAAGAATGGATAAAAAATTGATTCTCAAGATGTCTTACAACAAAAATATTAATTATGATTAAGGACATATTTATAAAACATTAGAAACCTGTACAAAGTTTGTCAAGAACTTTGAATTTAGATAAATACTGTTGATATTTTTTGAGAAAAAAAGAACAACCTAAGTTATTGAAGAAATACTTTAAAAATGATTGAAATGGACAAATTTTTCTTTCTTTCTTCCTGAAATTATTTTATTGTCAAGTATATTTTTGAATGTATATCAAAAGTAATAATTTTTTCTGGCAGTTTGGCTGTCTGTTGTTTTGGAATGAATTTTTCTTAACAATATACTTTTTTTTACAGCGGGCTTACTTACTCGGGACTACCGAAAACCAGAAAGGAAGAAGCCTGGTCAAGCTGGAAAGAGGAAGAAGTTTACATGGAAGAAACGATAAACTTTATAAGAAATAGGTATTTCTGTGGTAAATGATGTATGTATAAATATATGGAAATCTACAATGATGTCTTAATAAATAATGACCTTTTGGTTTTCATTGACATGAAACAAATGTAATTCTGTGATGAAACACACACATTGTTTCTGTGAAAACAAATTCTTGAGGTGTTTAAAGGTACAGATTCATTCTACATCTCTTCTTCCTAAAAATTTCCTATTTTTTTTCCTTAAAAAATGTACTATTACATTACTACAAAAAAGTGCAAACTGAAAAAAATCTAAGTACAACAACTGTGCATATAGAAAACAAACATCTTCACCTTCAAACATAATGTCATTTTATTTACAATACCGGCACATAAATGCATTTCCATGATTAAATAATTACATTGTTCAAATAGCTAACAATATTAGAAAATAAGTTACCAGAACTAAAGAAGAAATATTCACAATGTCAATATTTACAATGGATTTGAAACATTAATAGGTGTGTATGGTGCAGTGAAGCTACCTTCACAATACAACCAGAATTGGGAAGCATTTTGAAACCAGTGGGGATCCAGAAGATATTTTGTGGTTTGGGGTGGAGGGCAATTTCATTTCGGACTAACCCCTACCATAGATAATTTTCAAATTTAAAATAATTTATAAAAAGGTTAAATATCATGTAATTAATATATAACAGAATAATTTGGGTAAAGATGCAGAAAACTGCTGCCCCCATGGATTCACCACTGTATGAAGCACTCTGAAATCACATTTTTCAGTATAAAAGTATTTTGAATTGGATCCAATTAGCTTCTTAAATATGTAAGCAAATATGTCTTTAAGTTATGCACAAATATCGTTGGTCCAAACTAACAACATTTCTTCATTTAAGGTGTTTTCTTTCATATTTAGGAACTGATGTCCATGTCATTCTAAATAAAATAGACCACACAGTGACCTACATCTCTTCAAGTGGCTGGATTCCCAGAATGCGCAGACCTTGATTGAGAATTAGGCGTGAAGCATGAAAAAGCATTAAACGCTGGGAAGCAATGTGGTTGTCTTGTCCTTTAACTGGCAATGTCTTAAATGCTCGATTTATGGCATTACTGTAACAAGGATTCACATATTTTCATTACTCAGTGATGTTAAAAAATTAAATAAGTTATACTATGAGTTATTAATCTTTGTTTACACACATTTTTTAATAAAATCAGTGTGGAACAAAAAAATAAAAGCATGCTGTGAAGACAGCAAAATTTATCCCAGCATCCTTTATTTGTACATCGTACTGAATTAAAAGAAAATTTTGCTTGTATAGAAAATATAATAGGAGTATCCAAATTTACTATGGAAGGGTATTCAGCATTTAAGTTCTAATAAAAGTTCTTTAAAATGTCTCTGTGAAAATAGTGAATGAACATGATTGATACTAAATAATAAATAATTAAACAAAATGAAGTTAGAAATCATTTAAGAATAATTTCAGAACAAATTCTCAAGATCTGATTAAAACATAATAATTGTAACTAGCATTTTGAAAACAGAGGGGCCCACAGACACATATTTAGCAAAATATTTAAGACCCGAATTAATAATTGATATCATTTTTCTTATATTCAAACACTTTCTCAACATGAAAATCTATATTGCCCAGTTTCAAAACTTTTGATGCAGAGTCTGATTGGAAAATAAATAAAGTGTTTAATAAGGCACAGTTGAATAGTCCAAACAATAATTATAACAGCTAGAGAACATTGATAGAAATGCTCATATATTTTTTTATTTGTTAGTACTATTAAGGCAAGAATCTACAATTCAAAATCATCATCTAAATATTATTAATAGGGAATAATTTCCATAGGAGGAGGAGTTTTCCCCTGGAGTTTTAAAATGACATTTGTAATAGGATGCTTATTTAATAGCTGCATTAGATACAATTGGAAAAGGGAATTTTTCTAGTTAATTCATCTTTTCTAATTTCTTTCCTTGTTAATAATTTTTCATGTCATACTAACATGAAACTCATAAAGCCCTTTATGAGTTTCATGCAATCAATAATATGTATCAAAAAATTGTAATATTAATGAATTAGGCACAATATGCATCAAAAACAGAGATAATGAAAAACTTATTTTATGAGTTTCAAAACATACCATAATTTGAATAAGTAATTCACAAGAATGCATGCTTCCAGTTCTTCATAAGAGCGTTTCAACACATCATCAAATCTGAGGACAAATAACATAAAAGCAATGTACATTTGTAGTTAAATGTAAAAATTAGTTGGCAGACTGAAATGGTACAAACCGTGCTATTTGTTGCACCAACTGAGTAGCTTCTTGTTCAGTTAATACTGATGGATCACAATCGTGAGGTAAAGTTGCACCAGAATTCTTCTCTAAATTCCAGAGGCGACAGTGAGTATACTGAAGCCGAATTCCTGTGTCTCCCTGAATCTATGACATAAGTTAATCCAATACATGGAATAAATTATCTTTTGAAGCACATAAATGCAATAAAATTATCCATAATTACATTATTTTGTCAAACATGACCCATGGAGAAGAGAAAGTGCTTAAATTTACATGATAGAAATACAAATTTAAAAAAAGTAAAAATACTATGTCCCTAGAAATACATAGTTACTTCACATTATTTAAATAATTAAACCATGATTGTTCGTGAAAATTTACATTTGAAGGTGACACTTACTTGTGTTGCTCTGTCCCAATCAAATTCATAATCTCTCTGTCTTCTCTGTTTGAGATCATTAATAATTATGGCTGATACCCCAAGAATATCAGTAATTTCGGAGATTTCTGCAGATTTTTTTTATAAACATAAATGGGAAGACGAAAAATATATTTCTTGATCAAGGATATGTACCATAACAAAATAGCCTAGATCCTTTGTACACATACTAGAAGATTGTTGCTGTTTAAATTTCCACCATTTTTCTTGTCTTGTCTAGAATATCTTTCAGGAAGACTACATTTCCAGATCGTGTACTCATTCCACGCACACGACCAAATTTTATGTGCCTCAAGTGATTTGCCCAAGGAAATTGCATCTTCTTCAAAGTACCAAACAATGCAACAAAGTGATCGGTTTGTGCATTATCTACTACGTATATCATTTCCTCAAATTTATGTTTCTCAAACCTGTCAATTGCAGCAGCAATATCTCGGACAAGGTAGAGAGTAGATCCATCACTTTTCAAGAGTGGAATTTGTTTCTCATCAAGGCACACTGCTTTTTTACCATCTTCTTGGGTATGAAGAATGCACTTTTCATTTAACATGTTGACAACAGATTGAATTTCTTTTGCACTGTACATGGATTCCCAAGCATACTCATGAAATACCACCCCAAGTCTTCTATATACACCTTCCAGTTCTGTAACTGTATATTCCCTGATTTTTGTCCATTTCTCCAACTCACTTGTGTCGCCTTGTTCCAATTGATAGAAAATGTTTCGAGCTTGCTCTGCTATACTTGGATCACTTGCAGCAGCTTTGTTAGCTTTAACATAAGCCTCAAACAAGAGCTGAATAGGATTCTGTTTGAGTGCTTCAGGGCTATGAGCAGCCATGTCCAAACCCACCTTTAGTAAGCCAAGCTGTGTGCCCCAATCTCCCAAGTAGTTAATTTTCACAACATTACATGAAAGATACTCATGAATTTTGGCAATAAAATTTCCAATGATGGTGGATCGTAGATGGCCAATGTGGAAAGGTTTTGCAATATTCGGAGAGCTGTAAAAGTTATATTATTCAGGCCTCATTCAAATACTTAAATTACATCAAAATCAGTTAAAACGAATTACCTGTATTCGATAATAACAGTCTTTCCAAAAGGGTGTGGTGCCACATCAGAGATTTTTGAATAAGGGTAAGGTTTATTAATTTTATCATTAAGAACTTCTTTAACAAATAAATTTCTATTTAAAGTGAAGATCAAACTTTCATTATGATTTTCTGCTATTGCAGAAATTTTGTCATCGGATGACAGATGTTTTAAATCAGATAATTTCATTCCTTTCAATGAAGAAGCATTACCATTTAGGGTTTGACTTAGTGGTTTCAAAGGTAAGACAAGCTCAAAATTCACACCATCTTTACTGTTTGCAACAAGAAGATGTCGTGATAAATTCGCATGAACTGAACTGGAAAAACTTCCAGACAGCTTAAGGGTCTCCATAATCTGAAATGGCCGGTAAATATCAACAACCATACAAAAGTTTAAAAGGACACATTTTTATATCAACGCATGCATACTTTATTGACTCAACTCTTTAGCTTTTTACTTTTTATTGTTGTTATGAACATTTCTTATATCAAATGCAGGTTAGGGTTGGCAGAACATTAACAGATTTGTTAACTTACACGGCGACAAACATGATGTTTGAATTTCGACGCCATATTTAGGGAGTCAAAACATCTTTTCAACAGGATTCATAAATACTGCTAACTAAAAACACAAAGACATTAAACAGAAATTAATATTTCCCATCTCCTCTCCAACTGCTGCCAACATCTCCTACCGTCCCCCCACGCACTTCCAAGTTAACTGCACTGCGCTCCATCTGGTAGCGCATTCCGGCGAACTACAGAATTATTTTCATGAATGCCATTGGTCACGTTTATACCACCTAAGTCCAAAAAGCCGTGATATTACGTTATTGAAAGTGCATCGGTCCAAGACACTATTTATAATAGATTTGGAAATTATTTTAAAATTTTGCCTCTTTAATGTTGCATTTTGTTGATTAAATAGTTATTAATAACTATTTGTTTCTAAAACAGTCTTTTAACTGAACAGGTTGTTCACGTGACGTCATGGCCGATGTGCAGTCGCCATTTTATCATGTTGTAGTGTCGATGGTCCAGCTGACCTGTCATCCTCAAGTCGCGTATTAGTGGTGTTTAGTGCCGGATTTGGGGGTGTTAAAGCCCCGACGTGTATATAAGTGTATTTTTTAGTGTCTGAAGAAGAAAGATGGCGGGACAGACGATAAACGATAGGTTATTAGCCGCAAGGCACAGCATCGCCGGTCAAGGATTGGCCAAGTCTGTGTGCAAAGCAACGACAGAGGAAATGATCGGACCCAAAAAGAAACATTTAGACTGTAAGTAGATGCACACATTTTTGTTGAATTCTTTTGCGATGTAAGTTTCTGCCTGAGGGTAACAAATATCGAATGTTGTACAACTTGTGTCCGGTATGAATAAAAAAAATTCAATATTTTTGATTTATTTTAAGATCTGTAACTTAAAAAGCATGGAGTAGACGCACGTGTTTTTAATTTATTTGTGATCGCAGTTCATAAATTGTTAATGGCCATGCCTGTTATTAGTCGCAATTTGAGGCCTAATTCTCTTCACATTTGACATTGCCAGGGGGTAAAATAGGGCAGCCTTCTGAGGGTCGTTCTCATCTTTTTTGGCAGGTATGCAGGTGGCGTTGCTAAAGCACTTTATTCAATCATTCCAGCCACCAGACGAAAGCGAAAGTGTGCGTCGGCGCGGAGGCGATTGAGCAAGCCGTAGAATTGCCAATCACGCCACTTCTCAGACGTAGGCATTTTATTATTAATATCGGGACGAAACTTTCTCTCGCGCGTTGTGCCCAGTCTAGCAGCCCCGCTCGGCCGGCCGTGGGCCCTTGGTGATAGGCGGTTCGAGGGAGGTCGCGCCGACCGTGACCGCCACCTTGCGGGCACAGGTGTCAGCCACCGGGCGGGCGGGCGGGCGCGCACGCGGGAGGACGAGAGGGCTCGCCCTCACGAGTTATCGACGACGGCGTTGACGGCGTGCGCGCCGCCTCGAGCTCGTCCCGGCAGCCGGGTCCGGATCAATGCGGCTCGTCGCCCGCCTGGCGCTGTGGGGTCCTCGGGGGCGAACCAAGACGCGCGCGCCGGGCGAGCGGCGGCGCGAACCCGCGACCCGCTCGTTGGTGTCCTCGAGGAAGAGGCGACGGCGGTCGCGGAGCACGGTCGGGTGGGGTTCCCGCGTGCGCCGGGATCGATGGCCGCGCGCGAGGAGCCGGCCACAGTGGGCCGAAATGGCTCCAGAAGCGACCAGATTACATTTTCAAACATTACAGTGCATGCATTCCACCGTCGTAATTTAGGAAAAATATAAAGTCATGTACAACACTATCTTCTGGTCTTAACAAAGTTTCTATTTGTAGCACTTATTTTCAGGGTAAGCAAGGTCTGTCATTTGCAGCTGTATTCCTCGTTTAATCAAAAAGAAAGCTTGCAAAATATTTCAACCTTGCTTTGCTGTCCCCATTTATACAGTCATGAATGTAGTTTTTTTAGACACTGCCCTATTGTATACTTTGCAGAGGATCGTTATTGAAAAATCCTCTATTCTTGTTCAATCTCGCAGTGGATCGATCACTAGATCTAGTCGTAATGTGGCACCTTGACTTGCGGTTCCTTCTAGAAAGTCAGGGTTTCGGAGGGTCAAAATGAAGGGGAGGTATAGTGCATATATTACATCCGTTTGCGGGGTAGAAGGGTATCTATATTCAAGGTTCCATCAAACATTTTTTGTATGAAGGTACTTTTTCTTCTTACTCCAACGCACAGACCGCCCAGAACCCTACATTTAACATTGGTTTTTGAACCATTGATGCGTTGAGCCGGACGGTTAACTCTTGCAACGGGAAGTGGGGTCTAGGTTGCAGGTCTTGCCATCTTCTGTTCGTTTTGTATTATTTAGATAGGCTACTCAAAAGGCAAATCTTAGTCACGCCGTTAATTGTACGTACGTTATTTTGCTTCTAGAGATCAAAACAAAACTATGTAGTATTGAAATGACCATTCTTTTTATTCATTTGCAAATCCGAAGAGTTATTTCACATGGATCGAAGGTTTGATTTTGATACATAAGAATGCAGCAAATACCTTTGGTGTTTTGAACGTTTCGTGTCCGTGCGCGGCTGGCGTTCCCTTTCGACAGCGCCGCCCGCCCCCGCACGCCCCAGCAGCACGGGCGAGTTCGTGCGCCCACTCTGCGCGTGCACGCGTGTCCGCCCGTGTGCGCGTTGCGCCCCTCCCGTGGTTTGGGAAGGATTGGAACGCGTTTGTTCGCAATGCTCTCCTTGATCTGCAATTTGGGTGATCATGTAGCCAGTGCAATTCAGAGAATTGCAGCGGTGACTAGGTTTTTGTTGAACGCGTTTAGGTTAAAATTTTTTGTTCTTGCGAGTAAAGAAATTGGTAGGGATAGAAGTGTTTGTTGGAACTTGTAAATGTGTGAAAGAGTTGAGAAATAGCAATCGCAGGAAAGACATGTGTAAAAGGAAAGACGACTTATTCTTTTCTGAATTATATTATTTCTATCGAAGTTCTGAGTTAATAAAGAATTGTAATAATCATGTAATAAGTGTCAGAGTATTTACTGTAAACGCCATCCTTATGTTTCTCATCGCTTTAAGTTTTGACGTAACTTCAAAATTAATGCTACCTATCTGAACTGTCTGTAATGTTTCCAAAGACCAGACTCCTCGGTATTATTCACTGGTGCAATCATTCCAGAAAAGGACAATATAAGGCTACTTCTTGAAAGGAACATGCATAATTTTAGTTACACAATTCGTCTGATAAATGATACAAAGGCCGCTCTAACTTTATTTTAAAACTTTCTTCCCGATTACGAGCTCGGAAATCCATTAAAACGCATTCAGGCCAAGTACTGGTTAAAAGGTCTTAAAATTGTTCTTATGTTTCTCGCTAAGGTGGCTTGGTGCTTTTAAGTCGTTCTTAGGTGAGAGATACCGGGCTAAAACGGCCATCCTGGCTTGCGTTTATTGAGTTTATTCATTCGCATAAGGCTTAGGCTAGCGTAGTTCCTTGTGTGCTTTCAATGAAGTAATTTTTAAGTAAACCTGCTACTAATTTTAATATGGATTTGAAAAAGACACAATAGTCCGTGACTCGCCTCATCGAAAGGCATTTATTCACACTAGTTTTGAATACATGGTCTAAAGATCTGAATTATGTAATAGGATATAAGTCGGTATTAAGCGTAGAAGCGCACATTGCTGTTTAGAATAACTGGTTTGGAAATATCACAGGGAAATACGCCGGATCAGAGTCTAAAACGATTTTCTTAAAGATGCAAGAATTCTTTTAAATTATAATCCTCACTAAAAAATTTAAAGTAGTTTACTTTGTACCTTTTCAGTCTGATAAAGAAGGTCTTCACTTTTGAATTTTTGATACGTTAAACTGTTTACGAATCCCCCTAAAACGCCGCGTATGCGTCCCAAAGGACTCTGCAGTTCTTGGACATTGGCAGTTGCCGGGCAAGCTAGCCGTAAAGGAGGAGGAAAGAAAATTGGGGCATGTGGTCGGGAGCGGGGAGGCGACGGGCCGGGCGGATCGAGCGAAGCGCCGGCTGGTGGGCCAGCGTTATCGAGCCCGCTGGGCTCCCCCGAATCCATAGCCCCGGCCCCGTCGACGACCCACTCCGCTCCGTGCACAGCGGCGTGGGCGCATGGAGTTGGTTCATTTGCAGTTCCGCCGGCGCAGAGTGCGAATGCACGCTCTTGACGGCCCAAACGTGCTCTGGACGAGTTGCGCTCCGCCGAACTTGCGAGCGTCGATTAAGGTTAACTTGCGCGGGAATTGAGCTGAATGAAGCATAATGGAATTTTTAATGTGGACTGTACACTTCCGTTGCTAATGAATAATCATTTATGTCGATTTTTTCAACGCTGTTTTTAATCATTAACATCCTTTCAAGTTTTTTAACGTGTAACACTTTTGTGTAGTACTCTACCTAATTCGAACGAAAGGGGATGGAGTGGAAATGACCTTTTGAATGCCCTTGCACATGTTCCTGGCAGCTCCTTTCGACGTGTCCCGTGTACTTCAAATTATAGTAAAGGAACATGGTACATCGGAATAAAGAACCATTCATCAGTGGCATTTTGAGCGAGTTGGTTTTCCTCAGCCTGTTTGTAATGCGTTGATGGTCTTGCTGTAATGACCGGTTGAAGTGACAGTTACAAGAAAAGTAACGATGAGTGACAATAGAATGGATAGCGGTGATAATTAGTCCGTTGGCTAACATAACCATTGAACGCATGAGCTCCTACAATGTTCTGTTTTTTCCCCTCACGACCATAAATATTACAAAAGTGTATGGATACACCTCGGAAACGTATTCACGTGAATATAGTCCATTTGTGGAGATAATTTATGGACATTTTTACTAAGAGGAAGAATGACTGGTATTTTTGCTAAATTTCTGCGTTGTGGACAAATGCCAACAGATCTTTCTCATATTAGTTTAAATTTGGATGCTGAATTAACGAGCATGAATGGAAAGTGAAATTTCATATTTAAGGATGTCGGTGTTTGTAGCGAGGACGAAAAGTGGTCAGTTTGTCAAGGTTTGCTCTTGGCCCACCGTAGTTCGTGAAATGAAGGTTTTTGTTATTTATGAAGCCGACAACCACCTTAATGAAGATCATTAAGATGGGTGCTGAAAACAGCAGTTCGTGTTAATGAACTAAATAGTTTTCTGAGAAGTTTCAATTTCAAATGGCACTAGCAAAAATGGAGTTCTCTGGAGTTCTTTTGATAACGGAAGGCTAGTTTTGGAAAAGTTGTTTCCAAGAAGATTCCTTTGGAAAGAAACTAGTTCAGAGAGGTAAAGCTTTAGAAGCTAGAACAAACGCAAAGTTGTTTCTTTCTAATGGAACACTTTGTATAAGAATTAGAAATGGAATATTTTGAAGGTACCGAAATTTACTAAGATTTTTTTTCGGTTCATGTACATCGATCAAAATACACTTCTTGATCATGGAGTTACCTTGCTCCAATTAAGGACATTGGTATCAAACTTACTAATACTATAACCCAGTCTACTCTCAAGGCAAATGTGAATGTGTTTGGAAATTACTTCTACGTTCGTAAATGTATTTGAAATATTTCATAATTTGGCTTTTGCATTGTGTTAGAAATAAACGCAGCGCTACGTCGAAAATCGGCCAGTAAAGTTTGGGGTCTGGAAAACTCAGGAACGCAAGGTGTTTTAATAGTGGAACGAACCTGCAAACGAATTTTTTTTACATTCACGATATTTCACTTTTTAATTTGAGGGAAAAAGCATTAGAAACACTTTTCTATAGGTATACGAACGTCTACTACATGATAGGCTTTTGATGTACACGATGCTGTTTCTTTTCCCGAGTGGTGGCGTAGCGTTACGTAATGCGCCAGCCTATAAATATTTTATACGGCATAGTTTTGCGGGTATTCGCTGCTTACTGAGTTTGTTGGATTTGTACCATCTTGGATTTTGTAGTTCCGACTTTAATATCCAGTCGATCGTAATCACGGAAAGAAATCGGTCAGAATTTGAGTTTTGTTCCTCGGAATTGCATCTCCCCATAATCATTCGTGCTTCACAGCCAATGAGCGAGTGTCCCTGCTGTGTAGATAACATTTCATTCAAAATCTTTCAAAGAGATTTTCAAGTGTTGGTGTGAAAATGCGCAAGTGCGCACACAGTTAAGTTTTTTTCTATGAATTAAGATTTGTGTTTGCGAATAGAAGTAACGTCAAGGAAACGTTCAGTTTTCTAGCTTTGCTATTTCTATTGCAGCAGCCCGAATTGTTTTCGATCTTCACCTATATTTGGCCTGTAATCCTGTCTTGACAATTTATTTGAATTTTAAAGCAATCCGGAAACTGGAGGTTACGAAATTACGTTTTTCAAGCCCGCAAAGAATTGTCGGAGGCAGTCGAAGGCCCAAGGATTTGAGTGGTGCTATTGGCATTAGCCAACTTGTAGACAAGGAGTGCTTCCTGAGTTTGGTTCCTTTGCGGTTTCTCATTTCCTCGGTCATTCCTGGGTTTCCACAGGCCAGGCCAGGGCCGGCGGCGCAGCGATATGACTTCCTTCCTGTGGATATCTCGCATCCTCTGGTAGCATCTCTCCAGCTACAGCGCGTGCTAGATCCTAGCGGTGGAGATCGAGAGTATAACGTCGTAGGCATTGTGATAGGCTGGAGAATGCTTCACTTCTTGCTCTTTCAAAGCGTGTGGCACGTTTTTTAATTGATAAGAATGGTACATTTCCTGCGAAAATTCGATCGGGAGCTTTACAACGATTTGAATGAAAGTAAAATTCTGCGATATTAGGATTTTTTGGTGGATGGAAAGTTTATTGAAAGCACGATCAACGTACTCGCGTAATGTCGTGGTGCAGTTTTTCTATACTTGGGTTTTCGTAACTTGGGGGATGATATTGTCATTTTTACACCTCCCGCGTTACAAAATGAATCTTTATAATTAATTCGCGAACGTCCTTCTCAACGGGATCCATGACCTTAAACATGTGCTTATCACTGCTATAAAGATTCATTTTATAAAACAGGTGTAAAAATGATCTAATGTCATCCGCCACGTTACGAAAACCCAAGTATACTCCCAAGAAAGTAATTCGATGGAATTCCTAGCCTTGGTGATATCTGGCCAATGCGTTGGGAAGCTGTTACGCAATCTTGAGATGAGATACTGGGCGGGTCATTTTTCTTCAGAAAGGGTATCACTGTTCTGCGAAAGTCGCGAGTATTTCTTGGAGCTGTTGTAGCCATGATGCATCTTACAAGGCACGCAACTTTTTTAATTGGCGCTCCGATGGAGTAAACGCGAAGTCATGTTAAGTGAAGGATTCTTCAAGACCTCAAAATAAAGGTCACGGCTCCTATTGTTAAATCATGACATCAATATCAATCATGTCCATCTTAATTCGTGGCTTGTAAAATGACTATACGACTTGTGCTAGCCTGGTGTGAATATTAACTTCGTCATTAAATTCAGTTGCTATTTTTAGTATCTACCTTTGTCTAGTCGTCGGTTGGTTATCTCTTTTCTCAGCCTAGTAACTGACGAGGGATGTAGAGGCCGACAGTAAAAGTTATCATATAAAATTCATTTTTGTGCAGATGTGATATCCAATCATCAACTTCCTTTGAGAAAAGTCAACAGAATTTGTATTGTATGGAACCCATTCAAAAACTGAAAACAATTTTTTTTGGTGTGCTTAGAATGATTCATTTTGTTTTAAAATATAAGTAATGTAATTAACGTTTATTTTCAGGCTTCATTCTATCGAATGCAATTAAATTTGTGAAAAAATGCCTGTATTGAATGTAACTAGTAAAACATGGAAAAGTAACCTCATGGAGTACATTTTGAATTGTTTAAAACATGGCCTTTATTTATTACAACATATTTCACAAAGATATTACATAGAGCAGTTTTGCTTACGTACCAACGATGTGTGAATTTACCAAGCATTAAAACTATATGCATTTACCTAATTTACTTAATTTAAATCTGTATGAATGAGTTAAAGTAATGTTTTAGTTTATAATTTTGCTGAGGCCGTCGAGAAACGTAGGATCCATCTTGTAGTAAAGTCGCCCAACATGAATCGTTCCCACACAGTAATTACCAGCCGTTTACGGTTAGGGGCTGAGTCGGTGAACGAGAAGCCGCGAACAATCTTAATACGTTGCGTTTCATATCGCTTTCTTGAGGATTCTATGGTTGTAGTATCCGTTTTGCTAAAAAAACGAACAAACCTGTGTATCTTAGGTGTTTGAAAACTTGGAAAAAGCCAACCACTGTGCGAGGTTCCAGTTTGAATACCCGGTCACCGCCCTTGACCTCGCGGTCACCTTCCCTTCGCCCGCGGAAAAGCAAGAGTTGGCGCGAGGGCGCCTCCGGAGGGTCTCCCCCCCTCCGTCCTCCTCCCGTCCTCCCCCCCTTCCGCCCGCGGAGAACAGGTTCTCGTCACTCCCGGCGCCGCGCCGCGCCGCGCGTTTACATAACGGGCTGAGGGCGCCTCTTGTGAATTTGGAAGCGAGCGCTCGCCTGGTTGGCTTATCGCGCGCCGCACCGGGTTGTGCGTGTTACGCGCTGGGCTCGGATTCTGAAGACCTATAAATTCTTTGGAAACGACCTATAAAATGACTTAAAGATGATGGAAAACGTTTTAAAAAGGAGTTTTGACAAAAATTCGCACTTTTCCCGCGCACGATTACATAACTTTCTCTTGAGAAGTTCCTTCGTAAAGCGAGAAAGTAAGAAGGGGAAAATGTCCTAATTTTTTAACAAATAGTCAAAAATTTGTATGAATATTTATTCAATAAATTTTACCATATTATATAAAATGTATTTACACAAAATTATACTGTTAAGTCTTCTTTATGAGGTAATATATTTAGCTCTGATCTTCCAACAGTCGGTTTCAAAAGTCCCAAGAAGTTGCCGAAGATCGTATAATTTTGAGAGTTCGAAAAACAGTCCACTGCAGTAGAGAATTTTGTATGAACGATGATACAATAAAAACTGTTTTAGTCGGCATTGTACATTCACGATTCACTAACAAAAAACAAAACATGAAAAGGAAACAAAATGCGTAGAAATGACAAAAATGACGCAAAGTAAAAAGGGCCTAAAAATTGAATTGGGGAAAAAAAATTACAAATGACCTAAAAATTGGAAAATGGGGGGATGACAAAAAAATGACCCAAGAACTATACATTTCTATCGCCTGTACGTCCTGTTCATTGATTGACAAGTTAGCAACGTCTTGAATGCACCAATGAAAAGATAGATCATCAGAATCCGAGCCCTGGTGATGCGCTTGGGAATGGATCTGCCGCTTGCTCATCCATGGCGAACGATGGTTTTCGGAATTTCCTGGGAACCTGGGCGGCTGCGGTGTGCTGAAGACTGCGAGCTTGCTTTTTCTCTATATTGATTTTGGAACAATCAATGGTGGATCCAAGTGGGACGGGCGTGAATGTTGTTCAGATATCGATGTAGAGAAAGCCCTCACCCACAAACGTTTGTAATTTTACACCGTTTATTCAAAATTGTTAGTAATCACCCGTAGATAGTTTCTCATTCCAATACATATTTCAAGAATCATCATTCTAAAAAAAGGATAGTTTTCTTTCATTAATAGGTTGTGTGTGATTCGAACTGATAGTTCCACAACCCCCCTCCCCCCGCCTTATACACGTGTACTTTATGGATCCATCTCTGATAGTGATGTGGGTGTGGGCCTTGAGTCTCCTTTGTCGGTTGCAGATATTAGCTTATACGGCAGACAGTTTACTTGTACGTGGTCTTTCTAAAAGTTCCCTCTGTTGTAGAACAACTTAAGATGCTCATAAATTTGAAAATCTAAACGATAGTTTCTAATTTTGTATTTTCAAACAATCTTGGTGAATTGTATGTTCAAGTTTTATTTTTGCTTAATTCATAATTATCGAAAAGGGGTACTCCAAACGAATTTCATCACGAAGGATGGAGGATGATTTCTAAGTCTGCGATTAGTGTTTACGTGTGAAGACCCATTGTGATTTGAACTGATTTGTGAATGGGAAGATAACCTCTATGAAGTACACATGTTTGGGATACAATGGTGTTGACAAACTGGTGATGTCAAAGCAGTCGCGATCTTGCGAGAAGGAAACATTTTCTCTCTTGTTTACCAGTGTTGTTACTGTCTAAAAGTTAGCCGATGAAGGTAATTATTTTTCAGTACATTCAATGATCAAGTGATGGAATTTCATGACTGTCCTATAATTTTAGACCAAGTACTTTTAGAATAAATCATTGCCTTTGCATTTTCATAAGCGTTCCATACTTCATAAGATTTTTTCGTATTAATAGTTCATTGATAATAATTCATAATAATTCATTGATTTCATTATGTAATATTCAGAATATTGCCTGATTGTGAAGGAATATCTGCGAGTGCCCTAGTTAAGGGCCTTCATCACTCATTTTTGTTCAAAAGACAAATAAAGCGACGTCAACAGTAAACTGATAACCGATAACTCGCGAAGTCAATTCAATATTTATTCGATCGTAAAGCGTTCCATTTCTCGAGATCGTAAATTCCCCAACGTGTAAACGACTTCCACGTCAAATTATTTTTGAACGCCATTTGCCCTTCAGAAATCTTTGTTGAAGCACACTTGTATCAATTTTGCCCATTAATCACCTCTTTATACTCTAACCCCAAAATTAAACGAAACAAATAGGGACCTTTCTTTCTCAGAAACTGAAAGTTCTCATATTTCGTGGTCTGATACTCTGATTTTCATGTTTTTTTTTTTTTTTTTTAGTCAGGTATCAGAGACCCGATTTTTGAGACTAATACTTCGAAGAAGTCTCTTCAGAGTTTTTGAAACACGTTTGCTGTTTTGTAGATAACATTTCATTAAAAAATGTTCAAAGTTAAAGATTTGATCAATTTGATTAACGATGTTTCACGTATTTCCCTTCGCGTGGACCATCAAGACGTGATCGCATTACTGTACGAAACGAACATTTGATGCTGGATTTCCCCGGCACACCCTAGACATTTGACAATTCCTCACAAAGGTGCTTATTTGCAAAGGATTTACCGTCTTCAAACGGTTTTTGTTGAGCTATGATTATATTTGAAGATCTTTTTATAAAAGTGTGGATAAAAAAGTTGGCGCTACAGATAAAAAATGTCACTCCAAGAGTTACTTAAATGAATTTAAAAGCTAATTACTTAACCCTTTAAATTTTAGTGTACAACAAAATTTTAACGCATTAGATTGAATTATAAGGGAAACTAATTAGAAAATATAATTCTCGTGATAATAAAAAATAAAATAAGAAAATGACTATAAATGGAACTCTTTTATTTTGCCTAGAAGTGAATGTTGCGCCCCAAGTGCGAAGTATGGCTAATGTTAGTGGCCAGATAATTGGCCCATGAGCGGAGGGATGAAGTTAAAGTTGCATATGAATTGCAATGAACGGATCATTTCGGACATCATTCGGCTAATTTAGAATTAACTGCAGGACGTTGGGTAAAGTAAGGTGACAGTGCAAGGCGCATTGTCGCCGAAAATAATATTTTGGCATAAAAATGCATGCGTTGTTCGAATAATGCTTCGAAGCGTCCCTATTTCAGACTTCATCCACCCATTTTGTGCAATGTGAACCTAGATTCCCGAATTAACCGGTTAGTGGTGTTAGGTCGTTGACCGCAAGAAATAAATTTGATGTGAAAGCGTAGGCTTCCGCGGCCGGAGTCAGTATTTACCTGGTTGTCTGGGAGACGCCGCATGGTAGCAAACGTTTCGACCGTCATGCTGCGCCCTTCCTCAGGGCAAAATGCATTCGGCCGGGCATTTCGCCCTGAGGAAGGGCGCAGCATGTCAGAAACGTTGGCATTGGTGTGTAGGGCGCAGCGTGTCCCAGTTGGCTAAATATTTACGTTTGATATATAAAAAATTAAATTAGAAAATGACTATAAACGGAAGTCTTTTATTTTGCCTAGAAGTGAATGTTGCGCCCCAAGTGCGAAGTATGGCTGATGTTAGTGGCCGAAAATTGGCGTTTGATCTGTTGGTGTTTAAATGGTTTGCTTTGTGTTAATTGTGGTGGTTGGTTGAGAAGGGTTTAAATGGCGCCCTAAAGGGCGGGCCGGGCGGTGGCGCCGTGCGCGGAGGCTGCTTGGAGGAATGTGTCGGAGAAAGGAGGCGGCCCTGAGGAGCGGAACCGGTTCGACATCCGCCGCCGCCGCCACCGCCGCCAGCAGGCCGGACGGGGAACCAGGAAAGGCAGCGGCCTCCGCGCTGTCGCCGCGCCGCGGCCCGTATGGCTCCTCGCGGGGCCACGGAGGACAAACAAGGCTATCGGCCCAGGGTTAGGGCGGAGACGGTGGCGCCGCTGTGACGCTCTCGTTTTTCCTCTTGCCAACACGATTACAGCGTAGAAAGTCATGGAATGGGCACTCTTTGATCTCGCATTTGACTAGGATCCATTGGCGATGGACAAGTGGCGGCGTCTCGGGTGACTTATAAACTCGCCAACTTGTGTCCTTTTTATTTTCGTTTATTTCTATTGGTGGTAGGTTTTTTAAGATATTCCATCGCGGAAGTAGTTCCTATTCTCCAAATCCACCACTCTAGTGTAATGGAGAAAATCTAGGGGGGAGAGGAATGTGAGGAGTGAGGACAATTGGGGTGAAGTGAGAGTAAATGGAGGAAATAGAGGTGAAGTGATCATTAGAGCTCGGAAGTTCAGGCATTTATTTTACCTGAAAGAGGCAGGCAAAATGGCATTCAGTTATACTAAAAAGGGCATTGAAAAGGCATTTATTCTGGCTTAAGTAGGGGTGCGAAAGGGCATGTAAACAATCAAAATTCACATGAAAAAGAATTTAAAAAATAATTGAAACTGTTTAAACTCTAAAGTTTACATTATCACTTCAGGTGTAAGAAACCGATCTTTTCTTTCTAATCTTGATTTCGCATGGCCACGCTTTCTCTTCAAAATACAATTGTGAACTCCCTTTTGAATCTTGAAATGCCATCAGTGAAAACGGAATTATATTTTTCGTTTTCGCACTTATCGCCAACTCTGAGAATGACATATCATATAGAGAAACTGTCCGCAAAAGGGGTGGTCATACTCAAAAGTGGAATGGGATTGCTCGTGAAGGAACGAACTTTGACGGCTGCAATGAAAAAAATAAAAAATCTTGATTGGTATATCTTTTTATCACAGCGTCTGCTTCCATCGAAAGACAAAACACACCGTGGCTTCGAGTGGTCCAGACTTGCAGCTATCCAACTGGATCGTGATCCGTGCCAGGAGAAAAAATAGCAAAATACTGAGGAAAAAAGCAAAAATGGCAAAAATGCATCATAAGTTAAAACAGGTAAAAAAGAAAAATGAAGTCTTCTAATAATAAGAAAAATGAGAAAGGGCAAAAATAAGGCAAACTGGTAAAAAAATAGGCAAAGTAAAAATCTACTAAAACAACCCCAGAAGTACAATCACATATCAAGAGATCTGTTGTTGGAGGGACGCCCGCTTCTTGACGCCCGTTTTGAAGTTTCTTCAAAAGGCTTAAAAAATAAAAAAAATGGGTTACTGCTAATTGTTTGTGCTTAACTTGTCAGTACGGAGATAACACATTTTTCAGCATTGGCGGCTATGTTCACGTAGAAGTTTACTTAAGCCTCTAGTAATAAGTGCGTTGGATGGCAGTATTTGCTGAGCGGTGCAACAATTTTAATTAGAATGTTATTCGAAGTGAAGTTGTGATGATATTAACTTCTCTTGAACAAACGTGTCTTGTAGTAGGTCGGCTGTCAAACTCTTTGCTGTCCGAAACGTCAGGAGGCCTGGCCGTGGTGGCGAACTCCAGTTGCATTAGTTTCCAACGTCCGCGGAACGTGGGCGGTCCGTCCAGTGTCGGATGCGAGCAAACATGACCAGATGGCCTCCTCGCCGAGTGCCTGCGCCCGGCGGGAGTGGGCGGATGGGTTTCCCTCTCCGTAAATAGAACACTGGCTGTCAACGGCCACGAGGCGTTATTGCATTACGACTAATTGGTGGGGATTTATTCTACTTTCAGCTTTTTCCCCTTCCTTGTTTCTGTACGTGCTTTCATGCTCGCTTTTTCCCCCCACCTCAACTCGTTATCGATCTGTGGTGAAGTATGATGAATTCATGATTAAATATTTGCGATTACTTTTGAAATGCTTTCATGCAATATAGAACGTATTGTATGAATTCGCGTGTAACTGCGAGCAGAAGTGTAAATATTGTTTTGCAATAGGATGTGATGGAACGCAGTGGAACGTTCGTAGGGATAATCTTTCCCTTACGACTCTGCTTCCTTTTGTTTTTTCTGTTTTAATTTGATTTTCTCGATCCCTTAGATACGTTTCAAAATTTTTTAAATGTATAAATATTTTTAATATTTTTGTATAGCATACGCATGTTTTTGTGGGTTTGAAACTGGCAGCCGTGAACTGCAGGGAATGGCGAGGTGGAGCTGGAGTTTGTGTAATGTAATTTGAAAAGGAAAGAAGTCGTGGTTCTCATTTCTAGATTTTTTATTCCTAGTAAGATCTCGAACGAATTCTATGATAGTAGTAATGAAAAATGTCTTGCGGTTGTTGGTAAGGTTATATTGGAAAAACAATTGGACGTTCCAACTGGAAGGTATATTTTGGCAAGAAAATATAGTTTTGTTCACTTTCTTTGCTTACATGTTCCTTCACACTTGGCTCTGTTATAAACACACTTTGCAATTGGAAATAGCACCTTTTGTAAAAACCATACAAATATTCATTCTTATGTAGTAGTAAAGGTGCAAGATAACTTACAATTCAACATTTTCTTTGAAGATTCATTGCCATCCTGTGCAAAATTATTTCAGTCACTGTTCACACTTCCCAGCCCTTGGATAACCATTCTCAGCCTACACAAGTTTTCACGAGATAATTACAATCAACCATTTTTGTGTGAGATCGATTGCCACTATAGCACGTAAGAAAAGCAATCGCCTGTAGCGTTTGTTACAATTTGTCCACTAGCATTGAAAGTTCAAATGTGGCATTGAAAATTGCACCGTTTTATAGGTTACAGTAAATTTTCATTGGTCTAGTTCGCTCTTTCTAAAAAAAATTGAGACACGTTTTATTCGTCTTTAAATTAAAAACTTGTAAGGACGTTTATTCCTTCCGTTGTGTGCGTTTTATTGCCGTGGGCACCTTTTGTCTCCTGTGGGAAGAGGCGCGTTGGGCCGCCCGCGCTGGAGGGCGGTTGCCTGCGCGAGTGGAGGGCGGGAATGGCTGTCTCCGCGTACGAAACGTCAAAGCGCGCTGACGGCCGGAGCTCGCGTGCGTCGGCGTCTGTTATCCTTCGCGGCGGCTTTCGGCGCCTGCGAGAGTGCGCGCAGCGGGCGGCGGGAGTCAGAGCCCGCTTCAAGAGCGAGTTCGTTCCTGACGGACGTTCCAGGGAACAGTTTCGGTGTTTTGTGCTCCTGGCTCTTTATCCGGGCGTTGCTACTCTAGAGATTTTCTGAGGGTGCCCCAAACTGAGTTGCTGCCTTCGATATCATCCAGAAGTTTCCTAATGAGATGAGAGGGGAGCTTAGGATTATCAGAGCTTGAAGGTACCAGGATGTACAGAGAATATGAAAAGTACATAGTAAGTTAGGAGTGAGTTTTAAACTTCGCTTTAAACACGTACACAACAGTAAGCCAGAAGCGTGACAAGCCTGACGCCACAATACTACAGCTGGAATTACTAAGAGGTGCGACAATACGGGAATAAGAAGAAAGCAACGATGAAAACGCCGATAAATTAGACGGTTACGTGACCTAAGTCCATAAAACATCAAATCCAAACCAAAGATAATACCCTCCAAATCAATTTATTCCACAAATCTTCACCTCAGCGTCACAATTAACTTACTCAACCACACCCAAATGCCCCCTCCCCACTCTCTTCCACTTTCCAGTTTGGCCCTGGTTCGTAAGCAGGTTATTTTGGAACTTTAAACACTATGAGCGTGGTCAACCACAGTCGGGTGTATCTTTTCACCAATACGCAAGAAAGCAATCTGGGGAGATTCACTAGACAGGAGTAGACTGCTTAAATGAAGACAGCACAATGGACAGTAGGGAGTTCAAATCATAAACAGATCTTGTGTAGGAAGAAAGTGAAAACTTTAAACCTGGGGTGGCTCTCTATTAAGGAAATTCAGATTAAAAAAGTTTTTAAAAAATTCTGGAAAACAATTCAGAAGCTAGAATTGGCATTCGGAATTGCAACATGCCGCAGCAACATTTCCTTAGTTTTCTTGGCAGTGACATTTTTTGCTCGTCGAAAAAGATCCTCTCTAGAGAGCACCACCCGAGGGGAATTCGTGGCGTGTCAGCGCGGGGGAAGGGGTTGACGGCGTGACGTGTCGTGGGAAGCGAGGGTTTTCCGAGCCCGAAGGAGGGGGCGGGCGCGTGCCGGAAAGATGCACGTCGCCGGGCCCAAGGGGACAGGGCAGGAGGGGCCTCGCCGCGCCGCGCCGCGCGATGCGTGACGAGTGCGGGGGCGGGGCCGCCTCGAACTCGGCGATCGCTATCGATCAACCCTCTCTGTGGCTGGCGCCCTGCACTCTTTTATTTCCTCCTCCTCCTCGGCCCCTCCCATGACGGCGGAGGTTTCGTCTGACGCCTCCACTGGCTTTGGGCTGAAGTAGGGTTGTCAGCAACGTCCATGTAAAAGGGACACTCGTCAAGAAAGGGAAAAAATGCGCATCAAACACATTTCCTTTTATAAATTTTTTTTTAAAATTTAGACTAACATCAGCTCTATTTCTTTGTTCTCTCCATTGGCGATACAAGTGAAAAGATTCGTTCACAAAATGCTCGTGAAGATGGTCTGAGTGGCTCTTATTTTTGTCACTAGACACTATCGTGCATCCGTGTCATGTGAATGTGTCAGCGTTCAAGAAAAGGATATTCATGTTTTCTATTCTAAAGTAAACAATAAACGATACAACGTAGTCATGTGATAAAATAAATAACAACAAATGTTAAAAAATTACTAGGACATTTAAAATAGAGGTCGAGAGGATAATGGAGGACTGTCCTTCCAAGTGGAGGACGGTTGGCAACCCTCGTCTGAAGGCGCTTTGATAATGAAAACGCCGTAAATGTGGACGTAATTGTAATTTTTTTAAAACTGAGACATACTTTCACTTACAGTAACCGTGAAAGACGTGAAGATGGGCACTCGCGATGGAACGTACCAATACGACACTCAACGTACACTGTATACATTCGAACGATCGAAAGTAAAATGGATGGGATAATGGGCGAATGAGAGTTGTTTCTTATAGCATTGGCGCGACAAATAATGATAGTTAGCATTTCGTGCGCTATGACGGGGATATTAGTGTTTCCTGTAAACACTGAGGTACCGCCTTAGTTGACACATGCCAGCCATGATTCATAATCGAGAGTCGGGGTTCTTGGGTGAGTAAAAGGACAACGTTCGTAAATCATCGCAGTGACCACTGTAACTCGACTCTTTACGGCATCATTGTTCGAGGCTTGTTTACAAAATAAGTCAATGTTTGAAGGCGGCTTCTCGCCTCCAGATAAACAAAGATGTGTTAGCGAGACGTGCTTATAGTTTCCCCAACACGAACGTCCTTTGATGCATAACAGTTCGAAGTTGACAGTAAAGTGTTTAAACTCGGTCGTTGCTCACAGCTTTCAGTGTCCCCACGATCCATTGTATTTTGTATACAAGTGTAATCTTTGCAGTACTTGGTATTGCATCAGACGCGGATATTATGAGGCCGTGTTGAGCTGTACTAGCTGCGTGACGAGCGGGTGTGTTGACCGAGCGTGGTCGTTCCGGCGCGCGGGCGGGCAGGCGCTGTGGGTTAGTGGGAGCGATAGCGCGCCAGCGGGAGCGAGCGCAGCATCTGGCCCCGGGTCAGATGGCGCCTATCGGAACGTCTGCTTTCGGAGACTGCAGCCCCCAGCCTCGCGCTCACAATCGCTTCTGGTCAGAGGCGCCGTTTCACAATTTTTTGTCTTTTCGGGGAGATTAGTTGAGGTCCAGGATGTTTACGTTGCTACCCGACACGAGCATTGAAGTTTTATTATTTAAAATATACTGTTCGTTCACACTTTGTTCTTTACATGAACATTCGGTGATTTCTTAAAAACTTTTTGCACTTGATTTGATTGAACTCTATTATAAAGTAATTATTGCAACAATCATTACAAAATTTGTGATTATAAGTTACATTTTTTAGCGAGGTTCAAGAAGAGTTTGTCGGGTTATAGAATAGTGGTTCCTTCAGCAACCCTTTATAGAATAGTGGTTCTCTCAGCAACCACATGCTGTATGGCCGTTTTTTGCTTAGGTAAGCGAAGCAATTTTCAACCTTATTACTAATGTCGCATTGTAGAGTCTACTTCTGTGTAATACCATTCTCGCAGATAGTGTGATCGCATCAATTCCTAGAAATGTAGCTGCTGGGCCATGCATGTGGTCGTCGTCGCAACCACAAAGCCCACTGGCACTGTCGCAGTGGGTTTCTTAGAGCTTTAGGTGCAGATGACGTGACCCCTATAACGCAACTAATGAACTCGAGCAGTCCAAGTTTCCTTCGCCAATACGGATTTCCTTAATCAATGATTGTATTAGTTTCGTTTATTGTTCGTAACTGTATATTATATTTATTTACTATTTGCATTATTTTCAATTTTCTTGAATTTGTATTTCATGTCTATTCGTACTTTTTTTAAATTCTAAAGAACATGCACGCCTTCTTTTATGACTGGATATAAGATATTTATTCAGGAATTATACGGTGTGGTTCTGTACACAAACCCTATCCATATAGTGTAATGCTTAAATGGATTGTGGTCGTTATTACGACACATCATTTTCATATGTATCTCACTTTATATTCAAATCACAAATTAATATTTTTCTCCATTTCTAAGAACAAAATTAAACAAAAGAGAAATGAAAATAATTCCGAAGAAAAAGTTACTTGACCTACAAGGGTTAAACACGCATGCTGAAATAATGTACTATGAAACATTATTTCAAGAACAGGAATGGCAAGGAGATTATTGAAGTTGGGAGGCTAAAGTGAGAAGTTTTTTGGACTCGATCCGGAAAACCGATAGGCCGAAATATTTAGTAGACAGCAATAAAGTTCAGTAACAAAATAGAAATAAAATTCTGAAACAATGTATAATAGTGTTGTTAGTGTGGTCGTGGAGAAATGTTTACAGATTGGGTTTCACGGAATACAGAAAGCAATTTTATTCTGAAAATCATATTAAATTGAATTGAACATAATAAAACAATGTGTAAATTAGCAATTTTTTTCGAGGCTGAAAATTGCACAGCCCTCATTAAGTTTGTGTTTAAGTTTAGGTTTTTCAACTTCGAAATAAGACATAATTCTTATTTTGAAGAGAAATAAGAATAAATTCTCGTACTTCAGTCTTCGGCAAGTAATTCACGGAATAGTGATATAACAGTGATAAATACATTTTTTCAAAATGCAGTCAATCTCTGTGGTATTTACTTTGGAAAAATAATTAAGACTTGAAAAATGTTGCATGCTAATCTTACGCTCGTGGTGCTAAATTATTTTTTATCGAATAATGTGCTCAATGTGACGTAACGAAGATCAGGTTACAAGATCGACCCCCATTAATCACAAAAATCGTTTTTTATGCAGTTTTGTGCAGTTCTTATCAAAAGACGCATAACACTTTATCGCTTTCTATTTGCTAATGCCTTCGATCCAATTAAGATTTGTGATTGACACTTGAGTGAGACGGTGGTGTTGCCAGGTCATGTAGAACTAAGAAAATGTTATAGGTTCCCGAAAATCAGCTATTAACTAAATACTAATACACCCAAAATAACTAAATACTCAAAACCTTACTATATCAAATATTCTCATTCGCAAGGCTGGTGGATAATTAATAAATAAGACATGGAAATAAATTAATAAAATAACCACTAATTAACGAAATTAACAAAGTAGAAAGTAAAAAAACTACGGAAATCGCTCAGACAAAAAGCTCAAACTTGAAACTGCTGACTCAACGGTGATTGCACGCGTGAGCTCCCCTTGTCAGCGCTCGGAGGCGGAGGCGGCGAGAGGGATTCGCTGGCCGACGTTGAGGTTTCCAGTTGGTCAGTGGCAACGCAGCGGCAGGAGTAGACACTTTTTCGCGTTGTGATAGGCAGACACAATGGAAGCGACGGACGCGTCCTTACGCCATGCACAGCTGTCAATCGCACATTATCTGGGCTATGCGGGACGAGCCGCGTCCCGTCGTGGCGGCTAACGAACTGCGTCCAGCAGGAGGCCACACAATGTTGGCCACCACGACGGAGACGCGCTTCGTCCCTCGATGGCCTAGACAACACGGACTTCGGCCGCGGAAGCCTGCGCAATCACGCCAGTCATATTCTTTTAATCGGATCGTGGCGTGATACGCGGAAGAGAAACGAAATTTAAGACTTGTAACTTGCGTAATTTGGGGTTTATTATTGTAATTGTGTATTAATGTAATTATATGAAGTGTTTGTGTGCTTATCTGTATTTCATAAGACCATAAATAGATTCTAAAGTATCCCTTCAGAGATATCAAATAATGACTCGGTCTGTTTTTGTGTGCAAAGCTGTTTTGTGTCTAAACCATGTTATCAGGTTACTAAAGACCAGATGCAGCACGAAGGATCGAAGATGCATATAAACTACGGTGTATCAAGAGAAATGTTCACTTGTTCAGAGATTTACGTCAGTTTCTAAGAATTGAGAAATTTTGAGAAACTTATGACATAGGAAATGCTATTTGTGCCGTGTACTTATGGAAATTGAAAAGCAGCCTCCGGAAATCGCAGAACGAAAGTGTAAACACGAGGATATGTGTCAACTCTTAAGGTTAAAATTGCCTTCCAAAGTTCTTGTGGTTCGCCGTATCGTGAGGAAGGGCCCACGCGTTCGTGGTGAATGAAGTTGTAGATAGCAGGGATTCAAGTAGCGATTTGCTCCTAACGTGAAGTGTGGGAATTCGGATTCGGTGTTGTTGACGTTCTTATGCGAATAAATAAGAGGTCATCTTCGTCAACATAGTATTTTTATTGAAATAGCCGGCTTTATTAACGTAAAGACGGTGATTCATGCATAACTATATATTTGAATATTTTTCCTCGGGTATTTTGTAGACGGGTATTATGGAATTTTAAATTTTGTTACGGTGATATTCAGTTTAATGACACCTAATGCAATGAAAATTGTAAACATTGACTTAATACTGTTGTGAATGTTGGGGATGATGATGGTTTTTCAGAAATTAAGGAGTATTTCTTGTTGTTCACAGGAATCGTATTTATGGTCTCTGGTTAAATAGTTCAGAAGTATAGGTAATTATGTACGTGCTTGGCATACTAGATATCTTTAAATTATGCTAATCGCTCGTCGGTTAATTGGTATGACCGAATTTTCCAGAATTACAGGCTCCTTCGAAAATTCTGCAGTGGTTGCCTAGTATTTAGCGCGACGGTGATTAACGTACGAAACATGAGACGACGAAGTGTACCCATCGTGTCGGTTAGCGCGGTTTTTCTTTTTACACCGGAGAAAAGCAGCCCCGACGGCGCGTTCAGCTTGCCCCTCACGTACTCCGGCTCGCAAAGCTGCTTGCTAGTCGTTCGTCTCCGTGGCGGCGGCGGCGGGGCGGCTTTGGCGCCGCGAGGCTGAAAAGACTGTGAGGCGGTGGGCGGGCGGCGAGGGGCAGGGGGTGCGGCCCCAGCGCGGCGCGGGGTCGATACTCCGTGCGATCAGGGCCATGCGCGCGCCAGGCGGGCGAGCAAAGGAGGGCACGTCTGCCCAGCGAAGGTCGAGTGTCATCAGCTGTGGCGATAATAGAGCCCGCGCGCGATTATCTCCTTATCGGCGTTAGCGGACCCCCGCGGAAGGTGCCGTGCGATGCAGTGAACTCGAATATCGCGCTTGTCGATAACAACAAACGGCCACTTCCGATGAAAACCGTTTGAGGTTTTCAAACAGCAATTCTCGTTACAAAAAAATTAATGAATTTGACTGCCGTTGTTAAGACATCAAACTTTTTTTTAGGTCTTTCAAATATTGGTAAATACGTTACTTCTGTTAAGAATATTAAAAAGGATAGCTGGGTCAACTCTTCATCTAGGTTTTGCAAGTGCATACAGATTTCTTCGGATTGTTTAGTGCAAATGTTACGACCGTACTTATTTTTCACGCGACTGACTCTACATTCGTCAGTCCTAAGGGATTTGATTATCAATCCTTGGGGATTGATACAAAATGAAATGCCACCCATTCTGCCAATGCTGTTGGTCAGTGCTTTTCGCTCCCGATTTCAGTGTAGATAATTGTAAATATCTAGGAGAAGGAATCAGAACAGAAGTTTGAAGTAATCGTTATGTTTGGCAGGAATGGAGACATCACTAATTTAAGGCGAGCCCAGAGTGAATTATTTCTATGAGAAAACATTAAGTATATCAGAATTGACGCAAAATCTGAAAAGTTATAATTTCTTCGCTATTTAACGTAAAAAGTTAAAAACGATATGTGAGGAAGTACAAAGTATGCATTTTTCTGGAGATTGGAGCCCCGAATTCAGCCCATTAATTCACTATGTTAGGTTGAATTAAAAATGATGGGAGCCAACGGTGTTTTTACAGAATTTGATGTCGAGAAATAATTAATTCGAATCAACGAACAAATCGCGCCAGCAAATTTGCAAATGAAAGAAGCGGAACTTCTCGTATTTGTATCGGCAAACCATCTACACATTTTGGCTCTTGTACTTTATCGCGCTTTTTCGTAAACAAATGTACTTAATACCTTGATAAAATAAAGAAAATGTCTCAGTTCTGCTATTGAAATAACTAAGTAAATTCTCAACTCAAGGAAACGTCCATAGGTAGTGCAATTACATTTATGTTCAGAAGAAGCCCTCTGTATTTGCTCAATTAATGAAGGGAAATTGGATGAAAATGGCATCTAAATGAAGGTCTTAGATTCAATGGGTATTGTCCAATTGCGTAAATATTGAGGATGATAATATTAATGTACGAAAACCTCGAAATTTTGAACTCCCCGTTCATGCCTTCCGAACTGGTGAAACGTGATCAGTCGCAGGCCTTCCGCTCTCTCTCGTCGAATGAAGTGAAGACATCACATTTATGCATACGTCGTTCCTATAAAATGTTTAATGTGACGGCATACACCAATTAAAATAGAAAAAGCTTAGTAGCATTTGTTCATAGTGCGTTTATGAAAGAATGGTCATTCAAGAATGAATTGTGCATATTCTTTAACGAGAGAGAAACCTTACGGTAATGAATGAGAGATTCGTCATGGCAATGGCGATCTACGAACCGAAGCCTGTTTCCCTGAGTTCTCTTAGAAGTGAATAGCTCCGCTGTTCTCACAGAAGGATTGATTGTACCTTGGCACGCCCTTGACCCCTTATCCTTCCGTGACGCAACGAATGTCAACAGCAACTACTGCAGCGTTGTACGATAGCAAATGTGTATGCATTTTAGATGATTGATTGGTTTCTCTCCAAAGTGAAAAAACGTGGTAGTTTGCTTTCACTAAAAACGCGGTTGGCGCAAGCGCGCTTTTATTTGATACAGAAACGTAACAAGGAATTTGGTACGGTATTGTTTTCAGTCCTTCAATTCTAATAATTAAATACACATTTTAATCAATGTAATATGATTTTTTCGTAAAGTAAAGGACTTTGCATTTACTTTCAGCTGAACTAGATTCCAGTTACTCTTACAGGGGAACTGAAGGAATGATGAGTGCAATGAAAGCATTTTGCAGAGGCGTCGGTTAATGGTAGAACTAACAGTCCTGCTGCAGCTCAGATTTCTAGTTAGTCTTTTTTAAGACGCCTTAACTGTGAGAGCTAATGCTTCACCATTAGGCCAAGGCTCCATTTACATTTGAAGACAGAGTTGTTGCTAATGAACCAGTGGCATGTTTCACGTTTCGTCGTTTTCTTTTGGAGTAAAGAAGACTTTCGGTAGCTATTTATGTAATGGACGAGCGAGTGCTCGTCATATTTTGGAGAACTAGTAGAAAATGAATGCAGTCATCCGTGCGTGGATGGAACGTGTTTGTTGGAATACGGGAGCTTCAAAGCCCTTCGTTTTTTCTTTTTTGTTTCTTCTTCTACGCCTTTTTTTCTCCAAACTTCATCCTGCATTAGTGGTTGTTGGATAGTTGTCTGATTACTTCGTCTGGAAAACTCAAAAATACACGGTTGAAATACTTCTTTGACAAGACGCGTTAGCGGTAATTTCACGTTTAATTTCCTACCTAGTTTATCCAAGATACGCTTAAGAAAATGTGTTCATATTTGGCTAAATGACAGTAATTCGACGAACATGAGATGTATTTATCAATTTAGTATTAAATGTCTGAAGATGTAGAAAATGAAAATATATCAAAATAAATAACTGGTATCTCAAAAAACAGATTTTAAGAAACAAAGATGCACACTTGGCTGCTTAAATATTTTGTGCAAGTGACAATTAAAGTTCCGAAGTACGGGTATTTTCGTCTTCTGCACGTTGTTATTTAAGATGTGAGAACACACATCGGTCCCCAATATGTTGCCGCGAGCTTTTGCCATTTTCACGAAGATTTTTGGTGTTCCGAGAGGAAGAGAAAGCGCCCATTGTGTGAACCTCCTCGGTGCATCCTGGAGTGCTCCTTGCGCACGCGGATGTGCGTGGTTGTGCGATTGTGGGCGAGCGGCACACAGGGGGCCGTTGTGGCAGGCAGGATGGGGGGCCGGGCCCGGGCCTCCTTGCCCTCGCCGCACCACGGCCGGCCGCGCCGGGGCGGGCCGTAATTGGCTTGCACTTTTTGCCGGCGACCAACAGGACGAGGAGGAAATGCTTGAAAATGTATCCCCCGCGCCACGTTACGTGCCGTGCAACAGTCATTGCCGGTTGTTCAACTCGCGGTGCATGAGGGAGGATGTACCGGCTGTGAACTCGCCGGTTGGAATTCGGGGGCGTCGACGATATTAGAGAGCAAAGTACAGTCCAGAAGACGGGTTCTTGCCTTTCGTGTGCAATCGATGATGTCCTTTACTGGAAAAGACTAGTGTTCAAATTAGTGTGGGGAAGGTTTGAGAAGAAATTTTGCTGGAGAAAACGGTGATTAGGACATTCGTTCTCCTAAAATGCTAGTTGCTGATTTGGTGCATCCTGCGATAACGGTGTTAGTTAATGCAAAATATAGATGCTTTGAAGTTGCGTGTTGCAATATTATATTTTAAAGTTTTTCTCAGAGTGGGAATTTTTGCTGGCATGCAACTCTTTTAAGAATGTGATAATAAGATTTAAAATCGTACGGTACAGAGTGTACAAACCAGTGTAAGCGGGACATTCTCGGCGCTTTTCAACCTTTCGTGCCAGATTCTGAGAGGCGCGCTTCTAGTTGCATTCACAAAAGAGCTCGACTTTTCTTGGTAGTTGCTCTTTCTTAAGAATGTTTCCGTGCGGGTATGTCAAAAAGTTGGTGATATTGTTTGCAAAATTGTCATGTTACGTGGGGGGGGGAACTATTTTTGTGGGGGCCCTTATATGCTTCCCGTGTTTTGGAATGGTCCGCACAAGAGAGGGCTTATCGTTTGTTAGGCGAGGCACTGTGGCGTAACCTGGCCATGCGTTGACATGTCCTCGTGACTGCACAAATGCTGTGGGTGTCATTGACGAGAGCAGGCATTGTCCCCGCTGTTGTGATTGGATTTGGGTTTTGTGCGTATCAAAGAGCCGTGAACTATTAAACCGTTAGTCAAGTACAATCGCAGTAATGGTGAAAATTGGTTTGCGTTGAATACATTAGAAGTAATTTCTTGTGAGTGAGTTGTTTGTGATGTAAGCAGTCCCTTTAATTTCTTCGTTGTAATGTTTCCAGTTTCAGCAAGAGTTCGACGAATCGAGTTTCTTCAAGTGTTACAAGTAGCAAATCAGTGTGAATAAATTTAAAAGCGAAAAAAATATCGACTCCCGAAAGTCAGAATTTTTTCGTGTGCTGTTGGAAGTCTCATTAAAATAACTTGAATGCTTTAAGAGAGAAAAGTGCGAAGTTTTTGCCTAATACTGGGTAGTATTTGCTTTAGATAGTCTGAAGTAGAACAAAAATGACGTGAATGATATCGACGTACTAAAAGTCTTATGTAACTAAACATGAAATTATCGACTTCGCTCGGAATGTGGATTCTGTTTAGTTGCTTTTCGTCTGTCACGGAATTCATTGGTCGCTCCGCTTGAGAAAGACGTGCCACTGTTTCTGGAATTTCAGTAGAAATACGAGGAAAATTGGAGCTTGATGCAAGAATTATCTAAGAGTATCTGGGGCGCACGTAGTAACGCTTCTCGATAAATGCCGGAGCGTAGTAGTTCACGAAACTGCATTTCCAAGGTTTTCCCACGAGCGTAAATTGATGTTAATTAACACTTCGCATGATGGAACTCATCGCAACAGAATAACCTCAAAAGCAAAAGGTTAAATTCGAAATTGGTTAACTATAAATGGAGACGTTACTTTGCGATAAGAAGTGGTAATATTTTTCTGGACTAATCCTAGCCATAACACGAAAGATTCCCCACATCTTAAGCCCATCATAACGAAGTCCGACCTCGTGAAAGAAGAAACAATAAGCCTAATGTTTTTGGGCAGTTCATGTTAGGGAGACTCCACAACCTGGACGGTTTGACTATTTCTACAGGCGAGATACTTGCATTTGTCTCGATCACTCGAATGACTAGGTAACGAGCCTACACGCATTTTGAAAAATCTCACGTGAGATTAGAAGGGGGGGGGAGGTCGAGCCAAATCTCACGACATCCCACCAATGGGGGAAGGGGAGTCGAAAAATTGTCAAAATCGCCTCACATAATTTATGGACAACCTCTAATGTGCGAGAAATAATAAGTGTGATATAGCATTTATAGTTTCCGACTAATGTCTTCGTAAAAATGCTGTTTGGTATCATAATTTTATGAAATATATTTGTATTTGTTTCTGGATAGTGTAAAATGGGCAATTGCTTAAGAATCCAAGGTCTTGTGTTAACGTAGTAACTATGGTCATCATTACTTAGGACTAAGACTCCAAATTTCATAGTTTAAAACTTTCTCGATGCATTTTGTGTAACTGAGTTGTGTGTACCACGGTTTGGCTGCACGAGACGTAGGTGGCCTGCAGTGTGGGTGTCTAGCGGTCGCCTTACGCAAGGGAAAGCGCGCTCTCGCGCACCCCGCGCCGCCGCGTCTGGAGGCCGTGGTGGCTGCGACGCGGGGGCGGGGTCGGGGCCGAGTGGGTTTCCCAACCGCTTTGCAGGGCGACGCCTTGCGGCTGATGGGGGACAGAGTTAAGCGGGAGGAACGAGTCTGTGTCGCGCGTGAACGCTCTCTTCCGCGCGCTTTTATCTCGCGGATGCTTCTGCGCGGAGAAAGGACTGATCTAGGAAGGTGAAGAGGGTGGTGATATTGTGCGTGTAATTACGAACAAAAAATCCATTTACGCAGGTTTGAATTGCACATGCAGATTATTTTAACAATCTTTTATTCTAAGAATCGACAGATGGAACTTTTTTAAGTTCTTATTAAAGTGTTCTAGGAAAATTAATGAATAAATACAAACTAATTTTTTTTTCTGCCTTTCAACTTTCGAGTCCGCCAGCACGTTCACGAGAACGATCAACTAGTCTTATTTTCGAAAAATGTCGTTGTTATAATCTTGCGATCTGTAGAGATAAACACGGGAAGTTCTGAGATGCTACTGGAGCCACTCTAATTCGGTGTTAAAATGCCCGAGAGCTGTAGTAATTTTTGGAAGATATAGTTTAGTAGTGCTGGAATGAATTTCTCACTGTAGTTGCTCGTTTTTGTCTCTTCACATCGGCTTCAAGCGTGTTCGTTTTGCATTCCGTGCATGTAAATTCATCATTCGGTGGGGGCTGTGGGTGCGAGTCCCGACCTCACCCATGCTGGTGGCTCGGCGAGCCTGTTAGGCAGCCGTTCGGTGCGGTGTGGCGCGGCGCGGCCGCCGTTGCCGTCTGGCCGGGTCGCGTCGCCCCGCCCCGCGCGGCGCGGCGTCGCGCGTGTTGTAATCGCTGATAATGGGGCCCTTGGGCCCGCGCCGCCGCGTCACAGTCGCTCGGTCGCGTGGCTCCCTCTGCCTCTGCCCCATCCTCTGCCCCTGCCCTTGGACTGCGTTCTTCCTTTCCGTTTGTTGGAGTCCTGCTCCAGTCGACATTCATTCTTGATACCATCCCAGATCTACAGTCGTGGGTTCGTCCCATTTGTGGCAATCCTTGCGCGAGGCTGTGGTCTTCAGACGCGACGGTGCCGATGGGGTTGGACGCCATTTCGCCGTTCAGGTGTGTTTGAAACTCTTTGATCGTGCGTGTACAGTAAAACCTGTCATGTTCGAAACCTGCGCCTGCTGGCCACGTTCTGGAGTGTCCGGAAAAATCTCGAAGTTCCTGTTTGTCGGACACCAATGTTTTGAGGTGCATTGCCCTGACGCTCTTAAGTTGGACATTTTTGCAAAATAGAAGGGAAAGTCGGATATTTTTTAATGAATTTCCCAACATTAGAGTTTCTTGGTCTCTTTTTGGATTATTGTTGAAAGCAATGGTAATGGGAAGATTAGAAACTAAACTTTCAGATATTACGTGAAGATTTGCAAAAAAGAAATACATTCTGAAGTTTCATAAGGTGTCAGACGAGTGAAGATGAGTAAATAGTCATAAATAATCATTAAAAAGTTGTAAGAAAAAATAGAAAACAAATGGTTAGATAACACTGTATAAAACACCACTCACTATATCATACCAACTTCCACTATATAAAACAAGCCTGAAAATTGAACACCTCTAACTTGAACAATTTTAAGTTGCAAAGTGTTCAACATGTATAGGTTTCAGTGAATTTGTATTGATGGAATCACAATTGTAATGAAGTTATTCCATTGTGTTTAATTCAAAGGTTTTTTCACTTCGTGTCGGCATTTTACGTAGGCCACTTTCACGCAATCCCATTTCGTCTCCTCCCGGAAGCAGTTATTACTGCACTCGCCTTCGAATGCACTTTCGCAGTTATATCTATTAGGTCTTCTTGTACATAAGGATTACTAATTACGTCAACACTACAACTCGTAATGTGAGGTCAAGAAGGGAATCGCCCCCATCTATTGCACTCGCTTTGGCAGTAACGACATGTGTATCGCCGGGAAACTCGGGCAACAGGACGGGCATTTCTAATCCTCCTCCAGTGCCAGAACAAGGCCTACTGCCTCCAAAGTGTGGGTGGGAAAGGTGTCTTGAAACATTCCTGTATTTGAGCTTATGACGTATTTATTCTCAAGTCGTTATGCATTTTTTGCTTAGGTTTAGGTGCAACGCGTAATTTTTTTTCTTCTGTGCGCGCACTTCGTCCCATTGCGGACCAGTATGCGCCGTGTTTGCGTGGGCTCGCGGCCTTCGCCTTGCGGAATAACAACTGCTTTTTCCGCCGCCGCCGCCGCCGCCGCCACCGCCCCGCTGCTCCTCGCGTGGCGGGGACAAATGGCTATTTTCGTGAGCCAAACGTCCGCCGCGTCCGTAAACATTTAATGTAAAAACATAGAAGGAAGTAAAATATATGTACAGTACATATTTTGTGTACAGTTAGTCTCTAAGGACCCGTGATTTATTTTTTTTCCCCATGATCATGCCGTATGTGCACCACTACTTTTCCTGAGAAATTTGCCTTCTTTGTTGTGATCTTTATCAACTAAGTTGAATGCATTTCTTGACCAGTTTTGCATTAATTATTCATGGATTTTTCTGAACTTGTAATTAATTAGCTTTGTTTTCAAAACGAAGTTTTAAATGCACTTCATTTTTTAAATTATGTAGTTAAAATGTGATGAATCTATTATAATTTGTAATATGTTAAATATGGCTCACGCAATGGGCAGGAAATTGAACAATGGCAATCAACCCCAAGCAACGTACGGATTCGTTGGCATGTTTGCCAATGAAGTTCAAGATAAATCTCTTATTAGTTGCGAAAAAGCCTTAGAGAAGGGTGTTAACAGTTATAGTACGCTAGATTGCTTTCATAGATTGTTTAGTGTTTAATTGATGGATTAGTGTAGTAATGATAATTATCCCATTCAACTGACCACTGGCATGATGCTGTACTCGCGGAGTGTGGGCTTGCGTTCAAATATTCAAGTGGGAAGGTTTTATAAATAGAGTTAAGTTTCCTCACGCGTACGCAGTGAAGTGGAGATGCAGTGCGTAATAACTTAATTGCCAGTGTGGTTTGTAAATAGCTTGCCCTTTTGCAGACAGAGCACTTATCAGTCTTGGAAGAGTACTTCAATTTAGCACGAGGCATTGGCAGATTTGGAGGAGAGCGGACACGACTGTGCGGCAGTAAATCAGCCAAGATCATCGCACCATTTATATCCAGAGATGCGTCTCTTTTGCAAGAACGTTCTTATCTGCAGCTCCTGCACTGTGATCTCGCATACCATTCCTAGTGTTTCAACATGAAGGTGCGTGATCTTTCAAAGAGAATAGTTGCATACTGGTGAGGAATTCTGCACACTTAATCGTTGTAGTAATAGTGAAAGAACACTGGTGTGATTTTTCGTCGAACACCTTTTAAAAAAATGGCAGTGGTTTGTTTGGATGCCTAATATGTAGAATCATTCGTGAACCCTCAAGATACTAATGTCATTCGAATTTGTATGATTTTTAAATATATCTTTGTAAAAAAGCATTGTAAATCCACAAAGGTATTAAGTCCTGTGGCAGCTTACGACCAATTAAGAGTAGCGTGAATTTCATTGAACTAAAAATGTTGTGCTGTACTGAAAAATACTGCCCGCCGTAGCTCTACAGACCTTTTGGTGCCCTGACCTATTGTTTAGATTTCTGCGTCAATGACGTTTTATGAAACGGTGAGTGGCTTGTATGGCGCAGTTGCTTGGCAGCCACGTTAGTAAAAGCTAAGGGTCGCTGATTTGCCAGAAGGACGGGGATTTTTCAAGTGGACATTGGGGAACAAATCTTGTCGCTTTTCATTGCTTCTTCTTATTTTATCAACATTTCAGGGCGGAATTTCCTTTACCTACAATCACCGACTCGGTCCATATGGTGGCAGGGTTTTTACGTCCTAATTAACGAGACCGCCCCCTCCCCATCTGGGCATGTTTTCCTGCTTCTCCAGTGGAAGTGCCGTCACATCTTGTTTACCCCCAGCATGTGCAGCCTGGAACGCTCTTGAAGTCTGCCGTTCTTAGTAAACAAAACTAATATAAAAGAACAATGAAAACCCAATACCGGGATGAAGTACAATACCCTTCCCTTCTCTTGCTTCCTGGTGGTTGCTTTGATTAGTTACGATATTAGAGTTGGCTAGTGATGAAAGAAACTGTGCCCTGGTGATAAACTGGTCTTACTCTTACAATTAGTTCACGACCGGTAACACTGGAGAAATTTTGTGACGCGAAATCGTTCGTATGTATTTAACGTAATTTCTCGTGTTAGTGATAAGAATTTAGTATCATAAGATTGTGAAGTTGTCTTTTATAGTGCTTCAGGCACGACCTCCGAAGGTCCAGGTTCATAGCCCGTGTATGTTGGGGTAGTCACGCCCCGCTCCTCCTGTTTTGCTCCATTATTACAGTCGAAATAGTAAAAGATAAAGGAAAGTTTGGGTGTAGTTTTGATATTTGATTCCTAGATGTTTTGTGGATGGCTGATCACCAAAATCAAGGACTTGCCTGTAAGCATTTTGCCTGGGAACAAGTTTTTAAGCAAAAAATAACACACAGACTTTATTTTCAGTTTACCTTAACAACTCAAAAACCATCTCGTAAGTTGATTGTATATGAAAATTTAAAAAATAAAACTAGATTTAATTAAACTAATTTAATTTTGAGCAGCATTTAACTGGAGTCTTACTCCATTAAGGGGCGCATGTACGTTAGGGATTTACCAACAGGTGTAGTGCGTCCCCGAAAAGTTTTTAGTTTCAGCTATCCGGATTTACAGCGTCTACCTTCAAAACTTCGCGATCCAAGTTTGAGGGCAAATTCAGGTCTGACGATGAAGAAGCGATGGATTTAGTTCGTGACCAGTCTGCCCGCGGAGTGATGCTGCAGCCGCTGTGCTTTCTGTACGGGTACGACATCCGTCACTCGGACGTGTAAGGGCATTGTGATGGTCCTCCTCCCGGCACTTGCTCCCTTCTCCCCAAACGCTCCACCTCTGCCGCCCTTGACCGGGGGCAGATAACGTGATCCACCGCTCCCGCACCGCTGTGCTGTGTGTGCCCGGTCCCGGTCCCAGCCCCGGCCCCCGAAGTCGCGTCGCATGCATGCCTACGTCCTCCCACCACCAGCTGCCGCGGGCGCACCCCAGCGCCTAGCACCTGCCGCGGGCGCAGTGGGCGTCAATGCGCTTCTGGCGGGCACAAGCCAACGCGCGCTCTCGTTTAGACCAATCGAGCAGTGGGTATGCGTAGTGTGTGAAGTAGAAAAAAACAAAAACGAAACAAAAAAGCTAGTTGTACAAAAAAGCTGCTCGAGTATTGCGTTTGTATGTTTGAGGCTGGGACTTTCCATTCAGAATACATGTTGCTGTATAAATATTTGCCGAATACAATACTGTATTGCATAGCAGAAAATATTTTCTACTACACATTGGAACGTGAATACAAATGTCAACTCTACAGCAGAACGCGTCACAGACGCAGTGTTTCACGTAAGTCCTTCTGTGCTATTATTTTTCGGACCGGTTTGAATTTTTGACATTTATATTTTTTCATTGCGCTTGCGTTTTCATTTGACTAGTGTTTTTTAAATAGTGTGTCGACGCCTTTCTTTTCATTTGATTGTGGTTTCATTGGAATTTCTTTTCAGCAAGGAAATGTATTTGTAATAGATACAGTATTATGAAACATGATTTCTCTGTACATTTGATATTAAAGTTACTCTCTTGACCTAATGATCGTCTATCTGTATTCTCTATTATGTAGTCAAATTTTACGTTTTCTTTCCTTATTAGTTTTCTCTCTCGTTCTCTTATGTTCAGCATGAGAAACATCCTCCAGTAGCTAAATCCTGAAGGTGTGAGAAAAATCCTCCAGGTGTGAATCTATCTTGAAACAGCTTGATTGAAATCCCTTATTGAATGTTAGGTTTTGCACTTATGAATCAAAGTAGTTGGTTGTAATGAACGTGTGATATTCTTCAGTTACTTACTGCAGAACACCGATTAAATATGAAAATGTCATATAAGATGGTTGCAGACCTATTTAAAGCATTTTCTTAATCTATTATCATTGTTTTCAATTTTGATGACATGTTACGTTTTGAACGTAACTTCATATAGAAGTGCTTACAATTTACGCACACAGTACATTATTATTTCTTAATTTTACTCCCCGTTGCTGTGTGAATTTAACCAAGACAAACGCGTGTACTCTGTTAATATTTTTTGAGACCCTACTTTCTTACACACGATAACTCACGAAAAAAGGAAAAATGGTATTATAACTACTAATTCATTCACAATATTAGGTATATAGTATATTTTGGCCGAGCCAAATTACCTCCGTTGGGTCGGAAGGCGCGCTGTAGGGAACAAAAGCATGTTATCGATTCGTATCCGGCGTGAAGCATGTCAAGTTACATCATGTGAACGCGCTGTGCTAGACATTAACAAACAAGTCATTAGCCATCCGACTGTCGATCGATATTACTGTAGGCTCGTTTTAAAAACTCGTGCAAAAGGAAAGAACATTTTCATTTTGATCAGAGCTTTTATGCACTGCTTTCACTAACAAGCGATTCAGCATTTAGGAGACACTGATTTCTCTAATTAATATTTTTCGTTTATGGGGTTCATTAATTATACCTTCAGGACAAAACGTGGACTTCAGTGAACGTAGGAATTTAGAGTTAACTCTGGGTTTCAAAATGAAGTTTCCGGTCAACAATACTGGATCCTGATGCAAGAAATACGGCGTAGAGCTATTTTGTGATGAATATACACAATAAGAGCTTATAATTCGTTCATCCAAACGTAGAATTTCCTTCCGCCTGCATTTTTCTTCCGCGTTTCGCGAGAACTCCTGTTGAGAAACGGCGCGATTTGGGGTGTTTCGTTTTGCCCCACAGGATTTCCGTCCTGCCCCACTGCATCGTAGAGCGCTTGTGCATGCGGGCGGGCGCGCACTTGTCCCAAGTTCATGGCCGCCGGTACGCCCCGTTTGCGGGATCATCGCGGGGCGAAAAAGCGTCCGGCCTTCGGGACATCGGCTAGGCTTGGGATTGAAACGTTTTTGCCTTGGAGGAAAGCTGTTCTGCAAGGCTGCAACTCAATCAGCATTAAACATAGTATTCATGTTTTCAGGAGGCTGCGTTGGGGAGGTTGGAAACTAGTCGGTCGCGTTGCACTTACCCGTGTTTGATTCCAGATTGCTCATTTGCCCTCTTTCGATTGACAAATAATGGTCTCGTAGGAAAGTAATCATGGAAATATCCTTTATGAAAACTGAACGACCGAGAAATCTACGTCTGGTGTTGATGTAGTTTTGAATAATATCGACATCCAAAAACGGAAGTTGGGTCATAATTCTGGAAATACGGCCCAGATAAGCGTGATTATTGGAGGATTTCGTGTCGCCACACATAGATACGATTTTTTTTATCGCGGGTATCAGTGTGATGTTGACTCATGTTTTATCGTTTTGCTGTGCTAGCAGCATTCCCTTACAGTTGGAGAGAGACTGTCTCCTGAATTTGTGGGCGCTCTGCTACTCCAGCAGTGTTCGCAATGAGCATTAATGATTGGGAATTGATTAGAGCCCCAACCTAAACGAAGTTAAAGTGGGAAGAAGCTGTGTTGTAGGTGTGGGTGACTGAAACATTTTGACAGTAGTGGTGTTCCATTGAGAACAAAGGTGCTTCTGCGGAAGGGAATAGTGTCCATCGGTGATATTGTTTAGTTGTGTGTGTGTGTTAATTTCGTCAGGTCTTACTGTTATGTGACTTAGTTTCCATCTTGGCTCAAGTGCAAGAATATTTTTGTCTTCAATAATGCATTTCTATCTTCGATTATATAATGGCGGATTCTTTTTTTCTTTCTTGACTTCAGATTCAAAGAATTTTGTTTATTTTATCCGTCGTAAATATTGTGGTTGAAATGTACGTTTCAAATGATCGGAGACTATGACATGACTTGTGTGAAACCAAGGACCCATTAAAATTTAAATAAGTAATGGGAAGTTCGCAGGTCAAGGTACAGTAGAGCTTATATTATCTGACATATTAATTTAGAGCGCCCGCTATCAGTAACTATCGTTACCGTCCTTAGTAGAGAGAGGAAAATTGCCTTTTTTCTTTCCATTTTTTTAAAATATAAAATAATAGATTGTTTTGTGGTTCGCCAGTAGGAATATATTATGCAAATGCCTACTTCTGCCGCTGGCCAAATGTAATGTAGGGAAGCCTCGGGCTGAATGAGTCTCCGAAACCTGAGTTCTTCATTCTGCTTTATTGTAATTGAAAATAATTTAAAAGATAAATGGGAGCAAAGAATAGGGCACGTACTTGTCAAAAGCCCAACAGTTACTTACTAAAAACTTAAAATCGTTTTTTTATTCAGTTTTATGCAAAAATCAATTAAAACAAGCAACGTACGTCCCGGTAGATTCTTTTGTTTTTATTTCATTATTTTACTAGCTTGAAACAGTCTTTTAAGATGACAGCGAACTAATTTCAATAATTTTCCTGCAGCCTTTTCAGGGTATCGTTATGATTGGTTGGAACGAGGAAAACCTGCAGTCACTCAATATATAAGAGTACAAGGAGCAAATCGTGGTCGGGGATTTCCGTGATAACTTATTTTCCTGCTGTAGATGAAATGTCTTAACAATTTACGTATTCAATTTTAGTCTGCTTCTAAAAGTTGTATCAGTTGATTGAAACTTCAAGCTAGTCAAAAGGTGCCCTAACTTGGATAGTCCTATTTGAGTGTGGTGTTTTCTGTGCGTCGATTAAATTAAAACCGCTGACACTTTGCGAATGAAAGGTACCAACCCTAAGAATGTAGAGGTTGCATGTTGCTCTTCGCTTTCTGGGATCGTGTATAATGACGCGTTTTGTAGCGTAGATAACACAATTATATCTGAGCGACGCCTGGTTCATGGAAGGCGTGCAGCTAGATGCTGCTGCCCACCGGGGAAATCCCTCCTGCGGTGGCGGTGGCGCCGCGTGCCTGCGCGGGGCCGTCTCGTCTCGTCGTCGCTCGGCGTGGGAGTCATCTGCGCGGAATGCTTCGGCCCTTCCGCCCGCGACGGCAACGCCGCACGGCCCGGCACGCGGCGCGGCGCGCCACGGCGCAAGACAAGGCAAGGCGCCACGCTCCCTGGCGCCGGCGGCCAGGGGCTGTTGACACTGTACAATAGTATGGTTTAAACAATTGCACAAGTCGGTCATGAATGGATATTTAAAACAATTTTGACCAATGAAGATGAACGAAGGGGGGGGGGCGTGGCCTGCCCTGGATCCGCCAGGGCCCGCTGTGGGGCCGAGCGCGCTTGGGGCCCTTGGGAACGCTCATTTTCGGGGAGTGGCGAGCGACTGCTGGCGCAATCCCGAGTGGCAGAGGGGCTTGGTGGATGTTCGGGATCCTTCATGTGCCCAGAAGAGCGACGCCGCGCCGTGCGGGGAGGGCCAACACCGAAAGTTCGGCGCTGCTACCCTCTCACCTGTGTTCGGGATTCTGCGAGCGGTCGCTTGCTAGCTTTTCGTCGAAATGAATTGTGAATGTGTGAAGTCGCATGTACAGGGCACGTTTCGTTTCGTATAGAGTTTCTTTACAATCCGCCGGCCTCGATGGCTCAGAGGTTTGGAGCTGCGTCCACGTACGTGAAGCAGAGGGCTAGTTTCGAAACCTGTGGCAAGGCATATAGTGAAACATGATGGGCTTTTCATGCAATTCCCATCTGGTCGTCCCATCTATTAACGTCCAATCCTAATGCATCCATCCATTATCTATTTACCATTCTTCGAACAAAAGTTCTACTAGAAGTTCACCTGCCCAGGAAAGGGGAGTCCTCATCCTTCGCCTTCTCTGAGAAATGTAAATGGCACCAATCGTTATTCAGTTGTCGGAAATGTGGTCCAACATGGCATGATCGTGTGAAATTTTTTTCTATGTCGACGCAATTCAATTTTTCATTCCATGACCATACTTACAAAGCCAATTTTTTCCCTGTTACACTTCTAAACTATATATTTATTTCGATCATTTTTGAAATCTTAAGTATTTGTTGATTTAATTTATGGAGCTAATACTGAACGTTTTGTCTGCTTCTGAGCTGTTCATGCAGCTTTATTCTTCCGTATAATTTGTTTAGTTTGTCGCTGTGTATCATTGTTGCAGACAAAATGTACTGTAGAATCTATTGGACCGACGAAAGGAGGAATGAATGTCATGAATAATAAATTCAGTACTGTGTAGGTTCACACTATTTCTTTTCATAAATTACGCTTTTTGTAAACCTAGATTTTAGGAGTTGCTTGCCGCAAATGTCTTCGCGCAATATCGAAAGAAGTAGCGGTGCCAGCGGCTGCAAGGTAAACGGCGAGAAAGAAAAAACAAGAATTACTTTTGTAAAACTGTATCAAGCCTCTGCCAGTTTACTAGTTGTCGAACGTAGCTCTGAACATTCGCCATTGCTGTCAAATGAAGCGTGCAAGCCAAATGAAGCGTAGTTCTCGATTCGATAAACACATTGTTCAGACCTTGATGCGGCGCGAAGCAAAAACGTACACGAAACAGTGTCCAAGAATGCTTTGTTTGATGATAAAAACAAACCGTTGCTGAGTTAAAATAATTCTGGTAACTTAAACTGGAAATAAATTTGAAGGGACCTGTGGTTGATTTGAAATTCAATGTGTATAAACAACAGTATTCCACTGGAATCACCCAAACGATTCATTTATTGGGTTAAAATATTTTTGATGCCTTCTGTTTTAGAATCACAATTTACTTCAAATCTTTATCCTAAAAAATAACGTTATATAAGAATTTCCAGCCTGTAACTTGGTAAGAACTTTTCTCTATATACAGTTTAATGATGTTTTCTGTTTTTATATATATTACCTTTTAAGGGACTCTGTAGAAAGAAAATCTAATGTTAGGCAGAAAGATATCGTCAAACACTGTACGTAATAGAAGAATGTACGTAGTTGTAGAATGCACTGAGGAATAGTTTAGGTTTTGAGGGTTTTTTTGTTGTTGCTTATATTAAATATTTGATGTATACGTTTCTTGGGCATAAGGGGTTTAGGAAAATATTTTCTACAGTTGTATTACCAAAAATTGTCTAAATTTTTCTGAAAGTTAAAGTACTTTTAAGATTACAAACACGTTTACTTCAAGCGTGACTTAGTGCTACTTACAGAGTTGTGTATTTAATTTTTAATATTTGGCTTAGATTTACCTCAAACCCAAAGGGAGCTAACGACTAGTAATGGGTCTTGAAATACGGAAGGCGTGAGAAGAAAGGGACACAAATATTTGAGGTAGAAGTAATTTCTAATTCATCAATTTGATTTTGTGGAACACGAACGAAATCTGCTATAACTAGCTAAAAAAAACGTTCAGCATTGCCTAAATATTTGAACTCAAATGAAGGAAATACGGAAGTGAGAAACTCCATCCAAAAATATGTAGACGTGTGCACATGGTGGGGGGGGGGGAGCCGGAAAATTTCAAAAAGGCCTCAAAACCCTTCATTTCAAACATTTCATGCCTCTCATGGAATGTTGCTGTTGTTTCGTTGAACCTTAAAAAGCAACACAAGCAAAGAACAAACAGTGTATTTAAATGGTAGTTGCATAGCAGAAAAAAGAAGCGCAAAAAATTCAGCCATTCCAGAGTGTAGGCGAACAGTCTTTTCTGTGTGGAAGAGGCAGCACAGGCGCAAGCAGCTTGCGAGGAAGCGGGAGCAAGTGAAAATGGGTAGAAAAGATGAAAGTTAATTTTGTTTGAACTCTGAGTCGTAGAATTTCGAAGCGTTACGAACCATCCCGAAAGTTAAGAAATACGATTTTATGATCGTGAAATGTTGCTGCTCCCAGATTCTTGGAGTCGTCACAGACGAAAAAACAGTTTTACGCTGGAAGTTCATGGGGACAAAAATAAACGCAAGAATTGGGACGTTCCAAAGAATAGACGGCGAGCGGTACGGGGTGTAGCCTAGTTGGAAATAGGGAGACCACATCGAAGTTAATGTTTTGGTAAAGGATGTTTGATGTTTTATGTAAATTTTTGTTTTCACTGTTTTGTATGTAATTACAAAAGTTCTAGTCACTTTTTTGTAAAAGTTAAAAAACGAAATATCTGGTGAAAACACTGTCGGCTCATTTGTTTGAATGAAGCAAGCGCTATTTATATTACCTCCCCCGAGAGATGACGACCCCCCACACACATACACACACATACCCTGATATTTCTTGTGCCTTTCCACCCCTTTCGTACTCGGAGAGGTACTGAACACTAGTGTGCAGTATCTTAAATCTAAATTGATAAACTAGGTCACTATCAAATTAGATTCTCCCACCGGCGAACTTAAAAGTGAGAGGCTTCACTATTCAACACCAATGGTTTTGGGGCCCTGTATTTTCTTAACATGGACGTTTTAATTTTGCACGTAATGGTTTGAAGCGTGGATGCTCTGCGGCGCGGGCGAGCGTCTTGGGAGGGAGGGAGGGAGGCGGCGCGGCGTGGGGCGCGCGAGCACGCGCCTTTTCCTGCCCGAACCGGTTGAAGATGAAAGTTGGCGGGGAAGCGGCTGCCTTTTGCCTCGGCCGTGGTGGGAGGCGGGGCCGGCGCTGGAAGACGTCTAGGTTGTCAACCTGAACCAAGGACGCCGCTCCCCCGCCCCGCCGTACTCGCGGCCCCGTGCGCAGCCGTGTGACGTTGCGCGGGAAGCGAAAGGAAGCGCTGCCCCGCGCGTTGCCCGCGGAAGTCACTCGCCGGGGGCCCGCTGCCGGGCAGCACGGGAAGAGCTGTTGTATACATTGTTGGCGCTGCATGAAGAGTGGAGAAGGGCTTCGAATGCTTTGCGTTGTGAAATCTTCACGACCTGGCATTAACAGAACTTGTATAATAGACAAAATAAATAATTCAAAAATTATTGATGTCGCTAGTAGCAGTTAATTGAACATACGGTATTGAATGTTTATTCAAATACCTTTCGAAATTATCTTAATTTTTGTCAAAATTGGAAAACTCAATAAATTCTTCAATTGTAAAATTTTTCATTTGTAAAGTTTTTAAGAGCAAATTCAAATTTATTCTGTTTTCACGACTTTTGGGACAGTCGAAAAGAGCTTCATGTTTTGGTCGGAAATTTTAGTTTTCTTTTTTTTTTTTTTTTTGTAGTACTTGTAAATGTAGTTTATAAAATAAAATGGAAAATGAATAAAAATAGTTCTATATCTTTAGGATTTCACGATTTACACACTATTTCTACAAAAAGTACAGCAACTTGGCTCATCCAATATTTGCAGAAATTACGAGCGCAAATTTCCGAAAAAAGTGCCAATAGTGTGTGAGAAGTAGATTGAAAGGGGACAGAAAAACATGTGTGGTAGTTTAAGGACTTGAAGTGTTGAAAACGGGGTTTACTTAAATTAAAAAGGACGTTAAAACGAAAACGTTGAAATAGATACTTGTGAGAAATGTAAGTCATGTGTTTGTAAATCTTCGATGAGGGTTAAACAAAGTTATATCGATCTTTCGAAAATAAGTTGTTTTTTTTTATATATATATTTCGTAGTTTAATTGCGGCTTCTCAGATTGTAGCGATTTCTGCATGGGATGTGTTGAGGAAATGTGGAGATTGGCCTGCGTGGTTATGAAAGGGGAACGCCGGCCTGTCTCCGAGGAAAGGCCGCTCTCCCTTTCAATGGGCCTCGTGCACCTTCGCCCGCGCGCCGCTCTTGCGCTCGGAGATTGACGCGTGGGAGCCGCCGCCGCCGCGGAGAAAGCGCCTCGAGCGGGCGACCGGAAGCGGGGACGTCCCGGAAGCGAAGACGCGAAGCGGTGCGCGGGGGCGGGACGCCGTCTAGGACAGCGGTGCCCTTGTTGTGGTTGCGGACGTGTTGCTCCAGAGGTCGCAATGATGTGCGTGATGTTAGGTGGAAATATCAAATCATTGCTAACTCGACGCAATGTGTACGAGCATTATTAGGACGCGATAAACCTGTGATCGGCCGGTTTTAAAAAATTCGAAAGAACTCAGGTTATTGCTGTGCTTTGCGTTGGTGACAAAAGAATGAAAAGCACGTTTCTATGTAAAGGTGTAGAATCGCAGCATTACTGGAACATCCGGATTTTTAAAAGGTGCCCCAATAACATGGTACAATAAAAGGGTTTTTACCTAATATAACGCCCACTCGATTAAAGAATGGGATAAATTAAAAAGTACTGGACACTCCAGTTTTTTATATAAATAAAACGTACGTTAGCGAATATTTTGCATTCTGCGAGGTTGGCCGGTGCTTGGGGAAATGAACCACAAATGATGAAAATTCAAAGTGTCGAAAACTCCTCCTACAGAGTTTGAAATGTAATATGTATCTTCTTAGAGAAGACGTGGATATTAAAGGATTGAGAGCCTATCATTGTTACTCTTACACCTAATAAGTTATGCTTTGCACATTATAGATTTTTCAAAAATCGAAGCACGCCCTTTGTCGCTTTGGAACAAACATGTAACTATCTAATTCTATACGATTAAAGTGTTGAAGGAAGAATATTCATCAAAGGAATTTTAGTTGGGGAAATTGTCAAATTACACTAGAATTGTTTTTGACATTCTGTAGAATTGAATAGACAATTTACTGAAATTTGAACTTTGTAATGTAACCTAAATTTCTTGGCTAGGGCATTTTAAATAAAAATCTAATACATTCCTGTAGATGCTCTGAAGGACTTTAAAAGGGGGGAGGGTTCAGTTTTACATAATATCGATTTTGAAGTCTGTTGTTAACTGTTCTTACGTGAGACATTTGTGAAAATACAGGACGATCATGATGAATTTGATCTTTGGATCGTGTTACATCAGCGTAAGACAATCGCCCATAACTAATGAATTATCGAACTTGTAATGCATCAAAAACTCGATAGATCATGAATGCGGCATTCATAGTGAAGGCTGACATGACAATTGTTGATGCGAAACTATAGTTACCGAGTTCATATTCAGTTTTCAGCTTGACAGTACGCTAGTTTTGTAAAGTGAAATGTGTGAGACTATATTAAGCGTGAGACTGTGAGTATGCGTGCTATGGAAATAAGAATGTTAAGGGAATGAGAGTGTTCACTGAATGAGAGTGCGAAATTGGGAATGAATGTCTTTCAAGAATAATTAAAGTGAAGTGCTAATGATTCATTAAAGTTCCACATATGTGGGCAATTTGCTTGAATGCCGAGCACAAAAGAATGATTTATTTTTTCATACTTTTCTTTTCTAAATTTCTTGAGAAATTAATTTACTTAGTCGTCCCAGCTAATACGGTAGGATGATGCGCGCACATCCAATTTAGATTTGTGAAGGCAGTCGCTACCATCGTGTAAACGCATCATTTTGGTTCCCGAATCTTATAATGAAGAGGAAATTAAAATATGATTTCGGTGTGGAAAGATTCCATTATTTTTTGAAATTTATTGAGGAAGAGTGGTGGAAATTTGCATTCAGCCGCTATTCCTTGGTCCGGGAAGTTGAACGAGGCTCATGAACGAAAGTGAATCGTGGAATTGGGTCGAGGGGCGGGCTAGTGTCCATATCTGCCTAGTCCGCTCGCGGTTCAGTTCCGCTTGCGTGCCGTTCCGCGTCCTAGGACTTTCGCCCGCCCGCCCCGTCAGACGTGAAACGCCGTCTAATGTTCCTTAACGATGAGCAGAAGGCGCCTTTGTGGGCGCCACCGCCTCGGGCGAAGTTTCGTTGCGGAGGAGGGACTTCCTTATTTTCCACTCGGTTTGTTCGGCATGACTGCGAGTGGCATGTCGGAGATTGCTGCTTATTCAGATGCGTTATGAATTTAGCGAAGAGTCTATGGCTTGAGAAAGTTCTTTCATTGGAATTGCGGGAGTTTATTGCGATGTTATTTAGTGACCGCTGATTGGATTTTTAGTGCCCGCAATATTCGTAATTACGTACTTCTGTTAAACTTCATTGGAAATGAAAGGAGCTTGAGGTCTTGGAACTCTTTAAAAGGCTTTTTATACACATGCTATCTTACTTTCGTATTTCCAGAAGCAGTGTCCGCAATATTGAAAATTAATAACAGCCGATTGAAGTATTGTACTGTATTCCATTCTTTGTATAAAAGTGTCAAATTGAGGCCGGTTTTTGTAGCGGTAACATCTATTATTTATTATAATATTATTGAAGTATTATTCACGCAATTTTTCATTAGCCCCGGAATCCCAACCCCTTCTCCTTTTAACGAGATTAGTTGAATTAATAAAAAAAGATAAGCGTTGTGGATAAAAACTGATGACAAGAAATTTTCGATCCTCAGTTTTGATACAATAGAGGTCTCATCGAAATACCCTCCCCTATTCTCGCATCCAGCGAAATGAGAGCTCAAGAAGACTTGCACGGATGATACGGTGCAGACTAATAGCTATTTCATGCACCCTTAAGTTTCCTTCGATTTGCTGTCTCCTTGGCGAAGGGAAACCACGATCAAAATTAAAAACAATTAAAATTATAAATATGCTTAAAAATATTCTTTGACAATGTATTTTAATGATTTAATATTTGAAACTTTTGAACAATTTAAATTCTAAGTATTCGTAGAAATATAAAAAAATAGGGCACACTTCCCCTTATTGTCAAGAGACAATTAGAAGTCACATTGTGATAACTGTAAATTTATCACTTTTCTTTGACCTTTCGTGCACAATAACTGCTCCGTTTCCGTTTTACGCTATACCTTTGGTCAGTAGTGTATTTTCTGAAGCCATGCTCTAAAAATTCGTTCCCCGTCAACGAGGTGCAAGTAAATGGTTATCGCGAGGGGCGGCGGCGGCGGCGGCCCCTGGGGCGGCTTCACTGTGGAGGTGGCGGTGTTCGCCTGTGCCTCCGCGCCGCGGCGCTTGCTCGGTCGCCGTTTGCGAGCACTAATTGCTGTTTGCCCCGCGCGTTTGCACCTCGGGCGGGGACGTCCGTCTCGCTCCCGCCCCCCCCCGGCCCCCTCCCTGCCCCCGCTCCTGCTGACGGACTCGTTTGGTGACGGCACCCGCCCCCTTCGCAGTTACTTGATCCGTCACTGCCACGCTGGTCTTCATTGCCCCTTCCCGTACGAACACTCCCGCTGCTATTTCTGTATCTCCCCGCGCTGCCCTTCATTGTCTATTTTGGGGGTTGTCACTTTGATCTCGTTAGCAGGTTTCCGTAATGTCTCGCTCCATTCTGCAGCTTTCGTTTATCCCCACCTACTAGATTAGCTTAGCGCCGTCTCTCCGGATCAGCTCTTCCTTTGCTCTTAAGCTAGTGCGCTCTTCGTATAGCAACATACCCGTTAAGACTCCAGAACCTCGTCATATTGTCCTTTACTCTTGTCTCTTTCCCACCCTCTTCCAGTGGCTCTCCCGGTCCCCCCCCTTTTATATCGTCACTAACCTCTTAAACGCCGAACCCTTCATTTCTTGCGTGCTGCTTTCCGCGCTTCTTCTCGCCTTGGTGCGATGCGCAGTGTGGCAAAGCGACCTCCCTCCTCGCCCCTACCTTTGGCGCGACTCGCGCCTCATCCTCCCCTTCCCCTTCCCGTCACGCCTCCGCCCTTTTTTCTCCTCGCCCGCGTCCCCGCTTCCGCCCCGCCCCGCCACGTCACAGCACTATCGACCGCAGGCGGCCTCGCAGCCGTGACACACTCCTGCGCCCTCTGAACACGCGGCCTCTGTTCTCTTGAAAGCCTATTTTTTGTAAGCAGATGAGGGAATACCTGCGTTTATCTTCCCTCGGAGGTTAGTGGGTGAACCTAGGAAAGGGTTCTTCCACACGTCGGAATCCATGATTGGAAGATGCCCGTTCTCATAAGACTTTCTTTGGAGGTGTGGTCTCGTCGTACGAGACTACCTTGAGGGAGCTAGCTGCCTTACTCAAGATCTGAAATTCAAAACTGTGGAAGATGATTTTTTTTCAGTTCTGAACTTCCGAAAAAATAAGTTGTGGAGACATAGATGCTTTTGCCTCATTAATCTTGACTTGATATTTTTCTAGCGGCATGCATCCTAATAGTATTGGGACTTTTTATATAATAACTTGTATACTCTCAATGTGTAAATAAGGGTAAATAATTCAGGAAATGTGATTCATGAAAATCCCTCGAACAGAATTATTGCTTACGCGCTCTGTCGAAATATTCAGCATTTGGTCTGCGGGCGACATCCCCGTGGGGTGGTATTTTAAGTGACACACAAAATACTATTCGATTACTAATGTACGTAATGTACTAATCCACGACAGTGCTAATGTTAAGGAATATTAAATTGGTGTCTTGATGTGACTGTTTCGTTATTATACTAATTACTTGTATTATTTGAATATTGAAAGTGTGACTTGGAATGCGTGTTGCTCAGCGTAAAAACTACAAAGCCGTTATATAGTTTTCTGCCTAATTGTTAAAGCTTCTATCAAGGCCTTAGAATGAAAAAAGTTCAGAAGGGGTCAATTCGCGGGTTTGATTTTTATCCAAAAAAAGATAGTCTTATAAGATGTTTAATGATTTCTCGAAATTGAACATGTATATGCCAATTGCTGGAGGTATCATCAATGACTAAATCTACGAACTCTTATGTACAAAATGCATCTTTTATTCGCAAAATATCATTGTTTTAATCTTTCGGTAGCGTCTTTGAACCTGGAGAAGTGTACAACACATGCGGAAAAATCAATGATACTATCGAATTTTTTCTTGTATTAACCTCTTCAAATAAATATCGAATGAATATCAATACGACACTTACGTTCTGACCGTATTATACTTTCTGTGATTAAGGTTTAAGAGTTTTCAGAAATTAACGATCATTTCAAACCCTCTCGCGGAACACGTGAAGATGTAAGACGTGCCTTAGTCTATATCTTTAGTCGCGTACGTTTTGGAGCGTGAAACTTCGGAAGCCAAACGAATGGTGTATAGATTTTCAGACTTCGTCGTTGCAACCAAACGCTGCATGAAAATGAATATTATGCCACAATGACTTCGATGCCTGTCGGAATGTTGGCGCCTGCACTGTTCGCTATGTAGAACGCGTGCAATTCGAAGGAATTTTGCTCCCAACTTTTACTTAAATATGAAGACTGGGTAATGGTACAATTTTACTTTACGCATTTTACTGCGCTGTTAGGTAGCGTTAATGAGGATACGAGGTCTTGCGAAAAACTCTGTATTTTTTTAATAATTGTAGGACTGCAACCGACGAATGCTGAGGCAGGGAAGCAAAAATACTACTCGGTGTATGTCCTTTTCTTACCTACTGAGAACTATTTTGAAGATCTCGCTTCGCATAATGTTGCCCCGTCTAGATCCACTTCTGCATAAGAGAGCGTGTGCTGGTAAATGGCGCTCGGTCATCGGTGCCTGTTGAGGGGCCTCGGAGGAAACTTAGCAACAGCTCGCTAAAATATGCCCTCCCCAGAGCACTCCGCTGGTCAGTCACCTGGCGCGAGTTCCTGGAACGTGACTTTCCGTTCCTCTCGCGAGGTCTTGATCGAAGCGAACTCAGGCCGCGGTTGCCAATATCGCCTGAAGGAGATTGTGTTGAAAAATTTTATAAAAGTTTTTGTAATTTTGTCGAAGTTTCTTTTAGGGATAAACAAAATTATCCATTTCATTAAGACAACCTAGCCTTGAGTATCGTTACGTAGGCGACATCCACAGATATCGTACTGAAGATAAGGGATTTCCAACCTGTCTTTCATCGACTCCTTTTAAGATGATGCTTGCATCAGAGACTCCCTTAAGTTTTCTCTATACTACAGGGCTTTCATAGTGATGACACAAATCACGCAAATGCCGTAAAATAACAATTTACACCTCAAAATTCTCGTATGTATCTGAATTCTTAAATTATCGAAGCCAGTTTGTTTTTAAGTAGTTGGGTTTTCTAATATTCATTGAAATGCAATGGTTACCAAAGTTGAGTGTTTTTTAAGAATTGGTCATAACATTTGTCCAGTGCGTATTACGGAGAGTATTTTCTTCGTGGTCAACGTTTAGTTAAAATTTGTTTTCTAATCATCCTAATTCCTAAGAATAAAAGAGGAGGAGCGAATTTATTTATTATTACGCGTTTTGCTTTATATCGAAAACCTTAAATTATGTTCATTAATACGTAATTGGAATTAATGAGATTTTGATTATACTGTTAAGGCGTCGATTCACAATTTGGCCGTTTACCCCGAATCGATACCTTGGTCCTAGGTCGGCGCCGGATCTCGCCATCCAGCGGGGGAAGATCACCGCCATCTCCCGAGAAAAAGCATACACTACACTAACGGGATTAATGACCAAAGCAGTTGACGCGCCCGGAAACACGAAAAAATCAATCGATCTGCAAACTTTCATCGATCCCCAGGGGGTCTACACGTTGGGAGCCTGTGCTATAGATCGTGTATAAGACAAGGATTTCGGTCTATCTATACTTATAGCAAGCTGTCCAATTTGCGAATCAGCTATAAAAAATCAATTAAACAAACTTTTCAGCATAGCATCTGCCGAATTATTATTAAAAGCTTCTGGTTTATTTCAGAAGATACATTGGGTTAGGTACGCGTCAAACTCAAAACGTTTTTTCTGCAAAATTTTACAGCAAAATTAATTTCCATCTGCAATAAATTTCCATTTAGGAAAACCTAATCCACATCGAAATCAACTGAAACGAAAATTACCCAAAAGAACTTTGTCCCCTACGTAATCTCCTTTATTCATATTTAACTAGAGAAAAATATGACTTCATGATGCGTGAGCTTGATTTATGAAGCTACTCAATTCTAAATACTATATTAAACAATGGTACATCTGCTGCCAAGGACGTAGCTGGCCAAAGGCATGTAGTATTAAATTACAATTCTAACTGTTGGCTGCGCTGATCGTGGTTTCCGATCAACACCAAACGAAAGTCTGAGCAGTACCCTAACAAACGGGGCCACGGATCGCTGGTGATATTTCCCGCCCTCTTGTCCGATCCTCGCCCCTTAAAGACACACGCGCGCTTGATACTCCACACGTGTCGGGAGACCAGTCGGGATCTCAGATCTTGTTCCGGCCGGGCGTTTTCCCGTTGGTGGGAGGTGTATACTTGTGAAAACCCCGCAAGCTGACGTATCTCGCCATACAGCGGGATAAATTTCCGCCACTTTCCGCATTAAAAACGCGCACTACACTTGCAGAAATAAGGGCATTGGCATTTGACGCATCCGGAAACATTAATAAACAAGTCTTTATTAAATTACAAGAAAGAAAGAGAAAAAAAAACAACCCCAACTGCTTTTGATTTCATCATTGTAATACTTATCGTTGTCGTTGACGGTGTATTGGATCAATAAAGCGCTACTAACATTTTTGGCCTTCATTAATTTGAATATTTTTTGCGATATGCTTAAATAGAGAATGCGAATTGAAAAAGGTTTGCCTTTTATTTGTGGTAGAAAAGTGTCTCTTACTTTTCGTCATCCTCTACATTCGGTATCTGTGGTGTAAAAGTCTGAAAGAAATCTGTGAGCCTGCGTCGTTCCGCTTCTTACAACACTTTGTATTCGCTGATAGCACGTGAAGTTTGCTCGTGGCTTATATCTTGGCGGAAGTGGCGAATGAGTGTCAGGATGTTTTTCTTGCTACGCCGCCTTTAAACTTCAGGGCCATTAAGAAAACCATTGACGCCTACTGTTTTGTAAGGAATATAGGTCGCATAAGTTTAGGCAGATTTATTAAGCGTATTTATCAGGAAACAGTCTTGCTTGCCTGACTGCAGTAGGACCAATTTGAAGTTGCGGTAATATCGAATTTTTATCTTATAATGCTTAATATTTATCTTACTACGTATTTATTGTAATAAACATTCGCATTGCATAATAACCCCACCCTGTTCCCTATTCTTCCATTTTCATATTAACACGAAAGTTAACTAAACGTGTTTGTTTAAAAAATGTGTAAAGGTAACTTTCAATGTAGTTGCAGGATATGACAAAAATAAAAAAAACTATGCAATTGATGTTTGAAATAAATTTTCAATCAGTTTATTCAATATTAAAGAAAGATGTTCTTAGAACAATTTACACTACTTTCTTAAAAGCATTTGAAACAATTATGCAATTTTCCTTAACAGCTTTTAACTTTCCTAGATGGTCACGAAAATATTACAAACTTTTTATACGGTTGAGAAAGCTACGTAAAGTAGTCCATGCGAAAATACAGCATCGGACAAGTACAGCCCTTCCCATTGCAATATTATTTAACTTGATTACCGAAGAGGGAGGTATACCCATGCAATTCAATCGCTTAGAATATCAATTAATTTAATTGAGCATACAGACGCAGATTCTACACGCCTCTGAACAGTCGGGGTTGAATCCAGAAGCGTCGGACCTGCAGAAATGTAACAGAAGTCAAAGATCTCATCCGCCAGATAACGGTGTGAGGAACGTTTCTTTGAGGCCTTTGGCTGGTTTTAGGGCTCTAGAAACCTCGTTTAGGAGTTGTTTAACTACATATATTTTAATGCTGCCAGTGTTGCAGGATGCATTTGACATGAATATTTACATGCGTTTTTTAACATCTTTCATATTTTTAAAATCTAAGTACAATACGTTAAGTCTCTGGGAATCTTTCTTCAGAAATCTCAATTATAAGTATTGGTTACGTGTCAGCACTGCTAATCTTACTGTACTACTAAAATAATATAGAACAAGATATTTAATTATCACGTGGTTCAACGTTAAATTTTTCGGCCCTGTGTTGAGGAAAGGCAACTCCCTTACATCAATGTTTACTGAAGGCAATGCAATGATTAATTATTGCAGGTCGTGAAACTTCTGGCTGACGCATCGTTGCTGGGCTCATCTTCGAAAATGTCTTCTTTTGTCAAGCAAAATTGTGTGTTGCCTTCTATTGCAATTGATTTGTGTTCTTGCAATGATTGTGTAAAAGTGTATGGATTTGTTTAACGGATTTGTTTTTGTTTCAGGTAAGTATTCTGGAATACCAGTGCAATTCTACCACAGTGAGTATATGGAATGTATGAATTACCGCCAGCTGTTGGAATGCGAAGTGTAAATAATTTACATAAAGCGTTCCTCTTTTATATTATTCGAAATGCCAAAAGAGCATATCAAGGCGATTAGAAAATTAGTTATGTAAAACGGGATTTAAAATTACTGAAAACTGCGTCATTACGAATTCATACGGAGATAAGTTTTTTAAACATTCAAGTGCACATAACTAATATCAAAAATAACATTCATACTGGGTTGAATACTTGAATATTTCGTGAAGAAATTGAAGTAATTAAATGAAATTTAAAACTTTTAGAACATTGTGAAAATAATATTGAATATAAATTCGTGGTTAATGTGGAACTATTGCACATTTTAAAAAATTGGATTATTATAAACAGTAAATTCTCAGCACAAGCAATATTGAAAAATAGCTGCAAAAACAATCCTTTAAATCTCTTCCGTCCTAAAGAATGAATACGAAGATGTTGCTTGTGCCTGAGCTGTTGTTGCATGGGCTTCGCACAAAAGTTGCTAGCGGTAAATCGGTGACGAGCGCGAGTGGAAGCGAGGGTGGAATGCTGCGACCGCTCGCCCCCCCCTTTCTGGTGCCCAACGCACTTTGGCATTTCGCCCTTTATTCCCGCACCCGATCACGCGGAATCCCGTTTGCGCCTTCTTCTCTCGTCTTCTCTTCTCTCCTTTCCTCGTTTTGCTCTCCCTTCTCTCGTCTCTTCTCTTCTCTCCTTTCCTCGTTTTGCTCTCCCTTCTCTCGTCTCTTCTCTTCTCTCCTTTCCTCGTTTTGCTCTCCCTTCTCTCGTCTCTTCTCTTCTCTCCTTTCCTCGTTTTGCTCTCCCTTCTCTCTCTCTTCTCTTCTCTCCTTTCCTCGTTTTCTCCCCTCTTTTTTTTTAATTTCTATTTTCCTTTAGTACTTTCTTCTCTCTCTGATCCTTAATCTGTGGTGGTCTATCGGGAAAGCAATTTCCTTTGAAGGGGAAATAAAGGCTATCGGCCTGAGCGACCGTCCAGCCAACAAGGCGGGCGGTCCGATGACGCTGGCCTATCCCTATCCCTTGTAGATCGATGCCCCGTCGGGCGGGCGTGTCCATATATAGTTCTCCGTTTGCGGCGGAGGTGGAGTTGGCCAGGGCTCAGGAAGACGGTGCCGCTCCGGGGGTTCCGATCAATCAGTGGAGTCCGCCGAAAGCAGCCCGCAGGTCACCTTGTCATTACTTCTTGTTCACAAATGCACCAGCCGCGAGTGTTTGAGATTCTGAAATAAAGGCTTATCGGATCGAAACGGGATTTTTGCATTTAAAAAAAATGTTTTTAGTGCTTGGCCTCTCATTAATCTATGTTCGATGAAACTGCGAATTTCTGAATATTGTCTTATTTAGCTGTAAATTATCTAGAAGATCGTGGTAACAAATGTTGAACTCCTGTGTCTTTTTACATGTGAATCTGCGATTCCTATCTCCGATTTCAAATCCAAAGTAACACGTACAAAGTATTGTTTTAAAAATGAACATTTCTGCGAAGTTTTTCGTCATGCGAAGATTTTAGAACATATTCGCGATACATTTTATGGTGAATTTAGTGTTGTATAAGAGTATGGATTGTGTTCTATACGCTCTTCAAAATTTTCTTTGCGGAACATGTGAACTTTCTAATTTAAGACTTCAAAAAATGTCAAACGATTACAAAATGAACCAAAGGGAGTAAGAGACAATACAACCGCAACAGACCGGTTGTTTTGTAGAGGTTGAGGGAAGAAATAAAGTTCATAACATTTAGTATCGCCTAGCATTTCAGTAGATAAAACTGAATTAAACGCTTGTAATACATTATGAAGATTAATTAAAAATTCATGTATCCTTGAGGCTCATGCAAGATTGCGATAAATAATTTACCTTCAAGGATTCGGTACGTCTCAATGGTAGAATTACTTGTAGAGCATTATGATACCAACGCGCTACGATGTGCACTGTTGCGCTTTGGGAATGTCAGGGCAAGGGCGCCAAGCGCGCTGCTGAGTTGCATTGGGATGAGGAGCGGAGGCCTCGTGAAGTCGATGAATGCTGTGTCAAAAGATAGTAGCAATGAAGAATTTTTAATCATTGGCGGAAACATCTGCCCGCTCTCCAGTCCGTAGCTCATCCTGCTGGCGGGTAATGAATTACTGTATGCATAAGGAAGAGCTTGCGTGCCCATATGTCTGCACTGGGTCAAAGGTTGTGACATTAGTGTGCAACTGCAGGCAGAAATAGGTCGTCCGTCTTTGTTTTTGTTTACGAGTGCCTATCATCTGAACCAAAATACTCGAATGAACGTGTTTTTTTTTTTTATTATTATTACTATTTTCGGAATGTAAATTCTATTTACCGTACGTTCAAAGTCGTGTTGAGTTTCTCAATGTAATTAGTTGTAGAAAGGCTTCAGATAGGGTTTGCCAATCACAGGAAGTAAAAAAGCAAAATAACACAGGAAAGGTTTCATCTCATTGATTTGCCCACCTGAGTGTTATAAAAAATAATGCATGTAGTATGGAAACCAAAAACGCAAAGTAAAATTTACACCAAAAAAAGACCCTCAGAAGGCTATGTTGTAAAAAATTCATTCAAAGTGTATTGAAGTATATTTTCGTTCTTACGTTCCATTACGTAACTTGTTGTTGCCGTGTTGTAAGAAGTTTGTGTTGTGTAAGTACTTTGTTGAAAATAGTTTTTCAAGTGATGCCAAGTGTATGATATATATTGTTAGTTTTTATATATTTTTTTTAGTTTTGATTCGATGAATGTAAATCTCGCTTGTTAAATGCCTTTCTTTAACTTGACAAGGATGTTTTTTTATTTTATGTTACAAGAATCCTTCTTCTAATCCAAGGACCTGCAACGTTTTCATACCGCGGGCCGCAGAGAAACACTCAATAGCTCGGGGGCTCGTTTGTTATTCGTCTTTGAAATGTTAAATTGCAAAAATTCAAGCAGGTGTTTGTACCCTGACGGTAGATATTCACGAACAAAAGAATCGGTGTTTATTTTAGGATAAAATGTCAATGTCGACAGTACAAAACATTTCATGTGTTGCAATACAAAAGATACATTTTATAAAGATCAATATCCGGAAAACTGAACTTTGTTTCCGGTGCGTAAGGTGGCAGGAACAATCTAGGATATTAAAAAAATACAACTTGTACTGAGACAACTCAGTGTTTTCAGTGACCTCCGAATTCTTTGCAGAACTTGGACTTCTGGTACTGGAATATGCACCTTGATTTTTCTAAGAGAAAATTTAAAGAGACATTTGGGTGGAAATTTCAGGAAAATGGAATGAATATCTAGACTCATTGCCGTGTTTCACAAACATTTGAATATGTGCATCCTAGGATCCACGCTTTTTTCTTGAGGCAATTGGTATCTGGAAAAAATTAGTTTACAAAATCAAAGTGATCGCGTATGTTCTATTAGAGTTTTCGTTACAGAAGTTTTCTTAACGAAGCGTGGTCGGCAATCGACTCGGAAGTGTATCATGTCTGAGATAAAATTAAATTTCCTGGCACGTTGGGAAGTAATCAGACGTGAAAATTGAGCAGCGCTGGTTCTTTCTATCGATTCCTTCAACTGCCTATGAGGAGTGGTGCGGAACTCCGCTCTTTCCTTCGCACGTAGCCCTTCGGAAAAGTTGCCAAATTGTGAAGAAGTTTTCCTTCGAAGGCCCAGTTCGTCGCGCAAGATGAAACTTCTACCGGGTGGCGTTTCTGGGTTAGCGCTGGCAAGTCCCCAGGGTTTACAGGACATTGCTAGGCGAAGTTGCTTCCCACACCGTGCGTCCGAAGTATATTTACATACTGAACGTTCGTGAACTGTGGTGAATCAGAGTTTGATTGGTGATTTGCCCGAAGTGGTTGGGTCAGAGCTTCATGGGGTTACGGATTACAAAGATGTGCATTCTGTAATGAACGGGAGACGCCTAATTTGAGACACCGTTTTTTCTGATCTTCCACCCTGCTTCTCGTTTCCGTATTACGCTGTTTCTCTCACTCTGCCAAGGGTATTTGAGCTAGACAGAAAGAGAAAAGTACAAACGGTACAGATACCAGAAAAATTTAGCATGGTTTTAATTCACTTTGACGCATACTCTTGGTAGTATTTTCATGAAATCTTTAAATCAATTTCTTAGTGTGCAAGGTTTTTCTAGTTCGAAGTGTTAAGATGGAGATTATTTCCCACAGTGAAATGTTAGCATCATGTTTCAGAGTTGAATGAATTTTTCCTTCATAAATCTTGTATATTATTGGTTTCCATTCACATTAAGCGTTGTTTCATTGAAAGTTGTATTAGATTTTAACGATTTTAGTAAAGTTTTCCACATTGGTCAGAAGGTCAACATGGCGAATGAAAGCTACTCTAAGTTTGCGGAAAACTGAAAGTGTTACAGTTTGAAAGACACTTTGTATATACTCCAAATAACTTACTGATGACGGTGACATGCTTTAAATTAGGGTTGTCCAACTGACGGGACTGCGAGCCGCATGCGGCCCGTGATGCCGTTTATTGTGGCTCGCAAAAAGTTATTAGTCGAAATGGAAGTCTCGCCGATCCATGAAGGAGAATATCATGCGCCTAGCGCACACGCCTTGCCGGGGTCAACAACCCCCTTAAAATAAAAATAAGTTCAGTTTAAATTTTAGGAATTTTTGGAGAAAATTCCAAAGTTCAAATCATTCCAATGAGTTTCTGGCTTTATATCACGCAAAGTTACACCCCCCACCCCCGTTTCAATGCAGCCTTGCAAACTGTCGAAATCAACAATACCGGAAACTGTTGGTGGTCGCTCAAATAATGAAAATATGGCTCGCAACCATATTAAAGATTTTAGTTGTGGCTCTTAAGGCCTTGCAAATTGGATGTCCTTGCTTTAAGTGACTGAATATTTGTCCCTTTCGGGAACGAAACTTCGAAGATAGTAAATTTTAGTTCGAGGTTTGACCATCCCGTTCGTATTCATGTGGATATTAAATTTAAAATTCGCCGAATGACATGTTGTGGGACCGTGTCTAGAGGTCTTGATGGATGAGGTCGTGAAGCTTTGCTTTAGGGGCTGGTGTAACCTCACACCCCTAGCCATGGCTTCCGAAACATCAGGAGAAACTTCCGTGGATCGGGCGGGCTAGTCTAGGTTCTGTGTATTCCTTAAGGCGTCCCTGAACATAATTGAGCTATGTCTTTGTACTATCGTGCTAGAACTTGTCATTTAGAATAGTGGTAACAAAGTGTACGATAAGAGGATCTACCACTCTTTCCATACCTGACGGGCAAACATTGGCCGCTGAAAAACAGCCAAAGGAGTCCCTTTATCATATGCAAAATCTCCCTTCCTGAGTTTACGGTCAGTCTGTCGACTATCAGATGGTAGAAAGACTCGTACGAAACCAATGCTTAATACCACACATCGTACCTAGTGCACTGGTTGTGCACTATGCACGTCCTCGCTGTCGTGGATGGCGTCGTCGTACCATGGTATGGGAAATGGTAATGAAGCCCTGCTTCGTGCAACCTGCTTTTGTGGTTCGTGGTGATATATCATCGAAACTGCTGCTCGGTGATAACTGCTGCCATTCGCCTTTTCGCCGGAGTAGTTCTCACAAGGTTTTCTCTTGTTTTAGTGCTCAGCGTGATATTCTTGCTGCAGTATTCTCCTGCGTCCGTCTCTTTACTACGCTTTCTTTCGTCCTAGCTCGTGTGTTTTGGCCTATCAGTTTGTATGATTCCCCGTTTCCTCATGCCCAATGTGTGAACGGCTTAAAATTACAGGTGGCTATAATATCGTTGTGCACACCATGCGGACTCGTTGCAAACGTCAGCCTGCATGAAGACGGCTCCACACATTCGGCATTCGCTGAGCAGCGAGCTAGTGCTCGCCCAATCCCAGCAGCTGACGTGTTCGGCGAATGTTCGCTCCCTTCGACGTGTCCAAAAGACCGACACGCAGTGGATAGGTCGAACCCCGAATGTTCGTCACTCAGCAAATAGCAACTCACCGACACTACTCGGGATTCGGCGAGCGGTTGCTCGGTGTTCGGCGAATAACGAATGTGTGGAGCCGTCTTGATACATTCGTCAAGATGCCGCCTTGATGCATTCCTTGAAACAATCGTAAAGAGAAATATGAGCCTTGAGATTCCAGTCTTCAGCTTGCGTGAATGACATGGCTGTAAATGTACATCTACGTGCAAAACAATGTAATCAGATGTACGTGTGGAGTTCGGGTTCTTTTGCTTCGCTGAACCAATTGCGATAAAACAAACAATGCGTCAAATTCCTCTCAGTATTTTCATAAACTAAAAGGTTGCATCTAAATTGTAAATTGAATTTTAACTTTTTGAATTTGTTTATTTTCAGTTTATTCAGTCGTGAAGGTATTAATAATCGCAAAAAAGTTCATATAATTTTTATGACTTCCTGTTGACACCTTTGCACAACGTGAAGACAACACTAATTATGATTGTATTACATTTTAATAGTTTGCTTTTAGCCCACTTACCTTCGGAGTTCGATTTCTGATGAAAAGGTAATTGGAAGCAAATGCGCTCTGTATGATATGGAAAACACATTCTAAAGGAAATTTTCTTAACCCAATTGGTTACGTGAAATGAGAAGTCAGTTTGAAAATAGTTTATTATGAAATTAACTTCAGTTGTTTGGTCTTCGCTACCTCTTTTCTTCTGTTTTCTTATTTCATACTTCATTCTTGTTTGATTAAATATTAGAAAATATGCATTCCTCATTGCCTAAACAAAACTACATAAGCTTCTATGTGAAAATATCTTGACATTTGCCGAATAGAAGAACTGTGAATTAGACAAACTGCATTCGTGTTAATCTGTCAAGTACTACTTGAATTCCACATTTTGTTTAAATGCAAGTCTCAAAGAGAGCTTGTGCTGGGTAGTCTTCCTCCTTGATCGTTGCGTGGAGACGAGCGCCGGGGGATTGTCGTGGGGTTTAAGTAGCCCTCTAGGCTCCCCCCAGCCCCCGTGTGAGACGGCCGCCTCCAAAAGACCACCCCGCAATGCCCCCATCCGCCCGCGCAATGGGTGCTGGCCCACGCATTGGGTTCCTCCCCTTCAAGCGGGGGGTCCGCGGAGGCGAGTCCGACTCGCATTTTGCCTTTGGGAGCCCATTGGCCCCCGAGGTTACTCCAGCTGCGGCGCTGCTAGCACGCGTACCTCATGACCAAGGGATACAGAGTTCGATTCTCTTATCAGAAAAATATTTTTATTCGAACTTGCATAGATGAGTGTGCTCTACACGTCCCGTATATTGCCTTACAAACGCAGAGATACGATTGATTGGCACAATATGTATTTTTTAATAAAGAGTGTGCCGCTTAAAAATTGTGGACATCTTGCAATGTGGATTTGTTCGGTTGTCATTGGAGTAATTTGGTTGTAGGAGCTTATTATTAATAAAGTACTGAAGCTTTTGTATATCCTACTTGTGATTCTCCGGTCGACAATCCTTTAATTGCCCAGGTGTGAAAAGAAATTGGAAAACTGGATGCAGTGTTGGTGCTCATATGCCGTTTTGGGGTGTGCTGAAACCAAAAATTGGAACAGTTCTTTTTTTTCCATCATGTAGTTTTGTAATGGCAGAGCAGGTAGGATAGGAGTTTCATTGAGGAAACTATTGTTTAAGACTCCAAAAATTGGTTTATAGTGCTCTTAAACTGAAATGTTTTTTTCTATGTTTTTATACTAATCTTTGAGGCGTTTTTAATTAGACTGTTGGTGATGTAGATACCTTATTAATTCAAAGTAAATAAACTGAGGTTGTCTGGTATGAAATCAATATTTCTTCTTAAGATCTTTTCGATCGCGTAGCGATCATCTGCAGAACTTCGTTTTCCGCCCAGCAGCTACAAGTTCTGACGATGATCGCTACGCGATCGAAAAGATCTTAAGAAGAAATATAGATTTGATACCAGACAACCACAGTTTATTTACTTTGAGGCGTTTCTTTTCCTTCGTGCTTATGCTTGTCGGTTTAGTTTGTGAGTGTGTAGGAAGTTCGTACTTTTTCATCGAGCAGTGATTCCTCTTCATGATAAGAACATTCTCTTGGAACGTCTCAATATTTTTGAATCCTGATGTAATCTATTTTCTTATTGCTCTGTGAAGTCTCCGAAAGTTTCTGGAAAGTAATACGAGGGTTGAGTTTGTAAGAAACGACTTTCAGGATCATTTGAAAACATTGATCTTTGAATGGTGCATGCATATGATTCACGAAGCTTTTTCATTAATCGTTTGAGTAAAGAATTACTGACTGGACAAGACAATTCCCCGTTTCAAATCGACTTAAGAATGTTTGGGGGCTTTAGAACACATGTCTAAAACGTTCTTTATATTTTGGAAACGATTCCACACATTGTTTTATCAGTTCTAGTTTAATGGAAAAATAGAACATTTTAAGGGAGCATCAAGCTTACATTTTTGCTGGAGTGAGGTCATCTCGGAGAGAACACATATCCCCATTAAAAATTTATTTACGCTGTCCCGCAAGCAAAGAAAGCGGGGATAAGTTTTTCCTTTTGAGAAAGAAGTTGAGTCCTCTTTCTTTCTATTGTTTAACTTCAAGATCTAAAAGAGATTCTTCTGCAAATTGTGTTATTAAACCTTCGATATCTAAAGCAACATCGTGTAAACCTATATGGTTTAGTACTGTTATGAGGAAAAGCTCGAATAGCATCCTGAGGTTAGAATAAGTGGTTTCTCTAGTTGTCTGTTATATTCAGTCATATCGATTAAACAAAAGTAGCTGTCATAACTGTGATGGTGGAGGCAAGATAAGGAACCAGACAGAAGGTAAAAACCACGCTAATTGAATTAATTTCAGACCAATAATAGCATTACTGTTAATTTGCTTGTTTACCGCTAAACTACCAAATAGTGATTTGAAATGTGCAAGATGCAGAAAAGCTGAAGTAATTTTCAGTGTCGAGAGACCTCAGAATTAACGAAGAATCCTATGTAGTTTTTTGGTCACAGTCCGGTGTTATCGTAATTTTGCAGTGGCAGATTTTGACCTCGAATTTTTGGTGTTCTGTCGAATTCGGCCGTTGTAGTTAACAAAACCTGTGAGTTGATTTGGCGCTGTTCACGAACCCAGCTGTACGCGAATCTACTCTGCTGAAAATGCTTGAAAGCTGCCAAGTACTCCGCCACAATTTGACGGTTTGGGTGGCTCTCGTCCCGACGTGGAGTGCATTCGTTTTTCGTTTTTTATTATTTGTAACGTTGAATAACTATTGAAATGTGTAGGTTTTCAGGTTAAACGTAAGTTGGATGTAGAACGTTTATGAAAAATCGAAGTGTATCTGCACCCAATTCACTTTTCTCACTCCTACTATATTTGCTCACTCCACTTTCTCTATCTTAATGGCCCGCAGAGAATACCCCGTGCGCGAAAGTAGTTCGCGAGCCTTTTGGATGTGACGGAGATCTCCCACAATAGGTATTGGATTCGTTGGCCAACGTGGAAATACACACTCAACGCCTCGCTGTTCATGCTTGCAGATCGCCTACGAGGCAATCCATTTTAGGTCGTCAGGCTCTGGTCGCTCGTCCATCGGAGAAAAAAAATCATATTTTGTATAATACTCTTATAATTTGGTTGTTCAAAACTGCTTTTGAAAATAAATTATGTACGTCTTGTACAAATGGCACCCATTTTATTAAGCCGGGCGTCATGTTATGCGTTTGTAGACATTAAGGTTTTGGTTTGCACTCAGCGCTAGAAAGTGTCAGCTTCTTAAACTAAAATGCGTTGGATTCTGCGTACTCTGGCCTACAAATCAGATTCCTATATACCTTATATGTTTATATTCGGGTAATGTTTGGAATCAAAACTATGGAACACGAATGAATACATTTTTTAGATTTTGAAATAAATTTTTCCAAGGAGAAAGTCACAAAGTGAATTTTGTCTATACTTGTACATACATTAGTTATTTTACGTAAAATATCAATGATAAGTAACTTGCCACTTAAGTTACACCATCCTAAAAATAGGAAATCTTTTATTTTTTCCAAATTTTCAAATAGCCTCTCTGAAGAGGGTCGAGATAAAAATTTTAAATGTGCACAAATAAGATAGTTATGATACCAATCTGCAGTATAAATTTCAATTCTGTGATTGAACTCAATGTAGGTTATAAAAATTGTAAATTTATGTGAAACATGCTTCATTTCCTCATTCTGAAAAGTAGTGAGAATGAGATGGTTGTTTTGCAGCCACTTTCAATTCAAATCTACCGTGATTTATATATTATAAATAATATAAAAGCTGATTTAGATTGTCCCATTAAAATCGGGAAATAAGGGAAACTACATGAACATTTCGCCATTCGCGATCTTCAGATATGAAAGCGAAAACGAAAGAAGTAACGCGCGCGCCGTGGACGTAGAGCCTTCCTCTTCTCGGGGCCTCCGCACAGCGATGTGGGGAAGCCGACACCCCTCGAGGACCCTGGGCGCTCATGTTCTTATTATTTTTTACTTTGTCAGTAAAATCTTGATTATAAATTAATAAACACGGCCACTCTGAAACAAAGGTTTTCGAACATCGAAGTGTCTATGCCGCATACCTCGTTAGAGAGAGAACACGAAGGAAACCGTAAAATACAATTCAGGAGTTACATCCCAGATTCACGTTCATTTCGCATTTTATCGCAAATTGAGGAAGTTGAGAAATAATATTGCACCGACCGTCAAACATATAATTACTAAATTTTCATTGTTTAGTAACATTTCGCATTTTTTAGTATTTGCTAAAATCTGCAATCTCAAAATTTGAATATTACTTTAATATCATTCGTACTCATTTTGAAATGAAAATAGGCCATGATATCAGAACCGATAAATTGTTTTGGAAAGTTAAATTTAATTTTTAGTGCATTGACATAAATGAATTCATTCTTTCAGTTCGCATTTTTTATGCTATAAATCTAATTTAACATATTATAAATATACATTACGTAATACTTATAACCAAGTCAATTTCTCAAGGAGCACATCTTACCACCAAGTAGTCCATGTGCTATCAGATTGATGCAGTGCTGCATTTGCGAGGGTCTTCACGCCCTCGCCGGTTCGCACCTCCGCTCCCCCGCTCTCCCCCCCACAAACCTCCCTCACTTTCAAGGGAATTTCGTTTAAAGGGGATGTATTCTATTGACCTGCACTCCACTACCACACAACAAATCTGCACTTGCTTCTCAAGACACGATGTTAAATTGCAAATACAAGTGAACAAACCTTAGTAACCCATATATTCGTATTTCGTGGCAGACCTTGACATGCAGTTTCGGAGGACACCGAAGACGGAGAGGGGGGTTGTGCCCCATTTAAACCTAAAACTCAATTCAGGAAAAATAATCGTTAAACAAACCAAAGGTACCATGACATCATAAACTGGAATATAACCAAAATGTTCTTGTTCCTACTTTTGTATTCATTGGCGAAATAGGGCTCTTACTAGCATTCATGACAACTGTCCTTTCTGAAAACAAAAGCAATTCTATATTACACTATATGAGAACCAGACTAGGCATGTGGAATATTTTTGGAAAATCTACTTATTGTAGCGTATTTGTGAAAATTTAAAACTCTTATTCGAATAATTAAGCATTAATTATACTAATTAGGTACTGGTATTTTTTTACTATAAATTATATACAAATTGCGACAACTTTATGAAGTGTAGGTTACTTTGTTGTTTTAGACTTCCACCCTAAGGCTTCCGTTGAAAACAAGGATGCACAAAAAGAAATTTTTCTTGAAAATTTATTTTTTGGGAATTAACCAAACAAATATAGTACTATAATTGACAGAGGTAACATTCTTTTTAGGAAAATATTATGGTATTTCACCATTTTCTTAATTGCAATGTAATTGAAATGATTGAAGGCTTCAATTATGAAAATGTCAACTACAACTCACCACTGAATCAATATGCAAGTGTAATGTTTGAAGGAGGGGTCGGGTTCACCTAATGTGGTTAATATCTGCCGCAACAAATTGTGTACTTTAAAAACATATTAACTGACATTTTTAACTGTATGAGAGAAAAACTATTGGTATTTCAGTTACTGTAACTTACCTACATTTAGACAATTGCAAAGAGGAAAATCATTTCAATTTGTAACATACGAATCGTAAATATAAATTCTAGAAAAGTTATTTCTTTTTTAAAATGCACCAGGTTATTACATCAATTTTCATCGCCCAGGAATTATTATTAATAATAATTAATTATTCATAATTATTATTAATTAAATAATAATTCTACATTTTCTATTTGTTCTAAAATTGTAGAACATAGAAAGTTCTTGAGCTAAACACCGTATACAGATGTATTTTGGAGATGTCCCCCCCTCCCATTTTCTGCCTAATGCTTCTAAAATACAACTCAATTTTCATTGCCTTTATACTCATACATGTGGTTACTAGTTAGGGAGTCTTCGATTATCTACGGTGCCGCTATCTTCTGGCGACACCCATAACTACGTATAGAGTGGGGGTGTTAGCATGATAATGAACTGGAGTAGCACAATGACAGTGAAGTGTACATAGCTCTTTACGTGCTTAAATGCTGCGTATATTCACTTAACGAAAGGATGTATCCTGTAGGTCGTTTAATTCACGCACGTGCAACCTGCGGACATCGAAACTACGATGGCTATCAACTAAACACTCGTTCCTCAGAAAGAGTTATCACGTACGCAACAATTTCAGATTTTTCAAGTAAACCATAACTCGATTACCTCCGAAAGACCCTATTTACACTCAGCATTATATAGAGAGGAGTTTATCTAAGAAGGGGCCAGTTTTACACGTCAGGAAACGGTAACCTCATGAAGGGCGATAGCGTTGGAAGTTTGTGTTTAAGGCATTCACAAATGAACAAACTGCACACGAACGCAGTAGCCAAACATCACATGAGATGCATCTCGAAATTGCGCCAGTGAGCCTTCATATAATTCAACTGTGTTCTTTTTTGGCTGTAGCACAAACGTGCAACGATTGGCACTAACGTGTGCTCTGCATGAACTTTCAATGATACATATACTAATGTGAAGCACATAAACTAAATAAGCAAATTATCTGCATTTTCTCATATCGACATTCAATACTCTTCATTTTGCCGTTGTAGTTTTGATGAACCAAACTATCGTTAAGAGAGAAAATAGTTTCTGAAAATAGTTTCAAGTGGGAAGTCTATCCTCTTTGTCGTTGCGTGGAGACGAGCGCCGGGGGATTGTCGTGGGGTTTAAGTAGCCCTCTAGGCGCCCCCCAGCCCCCGTGTGAGACGGCCGCCTCCAAAAGACCACCCCGCAATGCCCCCATCCGCCCGCGCATTGGGTGCTGGCCCACGCATTGGGTTCCTCCCCTTCAAGCGGGGGGTCCGCGGAGGCGAGTCCGACTCGCATTTTGCCTTTGGGAGCCCATTCGCCCTCCAGGTTCCTCCAGCTGCGGCCCTGGTAGCACGCGTACCTCATGACCAAGAGATACAGAGTTCGATTCTCAGTGCAGAAAAATATTTTTACTCCAACTTGCATAGATGGGTATGTTCCACAAGTGTCGTATATTACTAAGGGAGCGTCAAACGTATTATTTTCTAGCGCAATATTGTTTTTCATAAAAAAATTGTCAGAGCTCATTGTCAGTATCGTGCAACGTGGGTCTGCGCGATGACTAGATAGGATTTTCTTTGCCCGGTGAATTGCCAATAATGTTCCAAACCATTTTCATTTAATTTTTATTGAATTAATTGAAATGTTAGAATGCATTGTCTTATATTTTCCTTTTTAAATAAAACCCACTCACATTGTTTTGCAAGCTGAAAGAATATTAGAATTTGCTGTAGTTACCAACCGTGTGTAGTGTAGATCTTCATGAGTTATTATCAGTAATTTTCTTGTGGAGTTCATAATAAATATGGTACTGGTATTTTTTACATTTTCTGTTCCTATAATTAAAATTTTTTGGTGAGGCTTTCCTTTTCATTTCAAAAATTGCACAGTATTACATATTCGTGATTTCCATTTCCTAATTACTGAAATATTAAGGGTATGAGAATTTCATCCCGTACATATTAAATACTAGCTTAGTATGGCGCCTCCGGCGGGTATTATGTAAAAATATTTTTTTTGTGATTTGCAAGTTAATAATAAAAATGAATTTTAAAGAGATTACAATTTCATGGCTCGCCCATTCTTAGGGCTAATGGTAAATGAAAATTATCGATTATAATACCGGTACACAAGTACATAATTGTTTCATTGTAAAAAATATGTTTTTAATATTTCGTTTACTAATGTACTTATAAGTGCATTGAAACCATCAAAAGGTTTTTTTTTTTCTCGAATTCTTCCAAAATATATAGGAGGGAAAAAGGTTAAGACTATTCTTTTCGTGAAGAATAAAATGAGTCGAAGAACATTTCCGTTGGTTCCGTAAATCACCCATAACGCGTTGTGGTTGCATAAGAAACAAAAACCACGTGTCTTAGATAAATGTCTTAAAAATATTGTGGGGTGTTAGAAAAACCTCCCTTCAGCAGAGACGCGTCCGCTGGCGCCTGGTTTCTCGCGGCCGAGACTGCCCACGAGCGCAGGGTATTCGACTGTCAGCGGCACAGCGTGCGTGTCAGCCGCCCGGGGCGGAGGAAAATTTCGCCGCCCCCGAATTTAGGGATTTGTTTAAAAGGTTAATATACAAGCGAGGACAACTTACTGGATTGTCAAACATACAATTACATAAATGAAAACGCATATAAAATATTATTACATGTTCGAATGAATATGTAAACGAATAAAAACATTTTTCAAAGTTCAATAATTTAACAAATACTTCACGTACTCATTATGAGCAATAATATCACAGTTTGAAACGCGCATACATGTATACATTATACGATTAAGTTAGTGTGAATTGGACGATTGACGATCCATCAATGAGTCAGAGCATCACACACAGACTTCCTGGATTGGACTTACCAGTACAGTAATCTAATTTGTAGGTGTTATGTAATATTGAACACTATTCTTTATATGATAAAGTAATTCTTCTGAATATTAGTCATAAATAATCCAAACACACAATAAAACACAGGGAATCCCTACAAATCAGTACAGACGTGTTGCAATTCTCTACAATGATACATTTATTTAAACAGTAATGAACGATTCCGTACTCGATTCAATCGGTCCGAATCGTAGGTGCCATAAAAATATGAAATGATACGGTTCAAATTTGTACGAAATATAATAATAATTATTATTATTATTTATATATTATTATTATTATTATTATTATTATTATTATTATTGATTGTGAAATATTGCTGCCCTCTAAGTGTCGCACCTGCCGCCTTCACTACACCATGCCATTATTATTATGAGAGTAAAATATATCCCGTCAAAAGGCCTAGACGTTAAAAAGAAAAAGTATCAATTAAAATGTCGGTGCACTTGTTCGCTACGTTGTGACGGGTGTTGTGGCAAAGATAATGTAAGTACTACTTATTGTAACGCTGCAGCCGAAAGTGGTGATTTTTCGTCGGAAAAACTTGTACTGAGCGGCCCTGATATCTAAAAAGTAGACATGTGGTAAATGACTTCCTATAACACTTCATAATCACTTCATAATCCTTTTGTGGGTCCTTGATAACGAAAATATGTTTAACGTAAAACGTCTATCAGTTAGTCTGCGGCTAGCGCCTACCGTTCATACAATTTTCTCCAAAATTGATATCTCAGCGATCTGGCGGAACTCGAGGCCCTGCGTATTTGAAACGGATATTTTAATGTTTGAGAGTACTTTAAATGAAACTTTATCGTTTTCAAAATGTTCTAAAAAAGTCTCTATTTTTATTTTTTTTATTCGATTAAGCAAAAGACTCATAAAGAATAGTGTAGGTCTGATTTTTTTTCTTAATATCTGTAAATTTTTATAAATTGCATAAGTTGAACATTTTTTTCGGTGTATTTCTACAAGTAATATTTTGTTTAATGACAGATCGTGAAGTAGATCGAAATGAAAATCGCTTGAACTGTTCGAAAATAGTAGTTTCGCGTTATTTTGCGTGAAATATTCACAATTTTTAAACTTTTATTTTCTCAAACTCCTGCGATGTTTTTCTTTATATTCTTCTCTCGTATATTGCAAACGACGCTAAAGAAGTTCGTGCTTGACCCATTTCGGTGAAGTCTATCGCATATTGCTCTCGAATATTGCAAAATATTAACATCGCAGAATTTCAACATTATTGATGAATTTTTTCCATAACCGAAGATGTTCTAAAAAATGTTTAAATAAAATCACGTACAATTGTACCCTTGGTCTGAAACTTAGTATTTCGCTAGTGCGTTTAGAATGAAACCTTTGTACGAAGCAATGCAGAATTGGATAGGAAAACGAAGTTGGCAAATTACCTGACGTGTTCTGAAATTAGCATTTTGTATGAGAGATTCTTTCAAAATCTCGTGTAGGTTTGATGAACAGTAGAAATGCTATATTGAGTTCAAATGATTCAATAAACGTTACGAAATTGACTGTTGATTTTACTTGGCCTTCGCATCTGCATTACTTCTGTTTTTTGCGATTCATCTGTTTCGTTACAAAATTTACAATATCTACACAGCAGATACGCATGCCTGAATTTCAATCGTCGCTTGAAGGAAATTACGTAATATGAATATGAACATAACCTGATCTGCATGGATTTCTGAGAACCTTTATTCATGCTATAATAAAATAACACAGCAGCGATAGTCCGTTTAAAAGCAAATCCAGAATTCAGTGTTAGTTGGGAAGACTTCCTCCTTGATGTCCCTGGTTCGGTTATTGTAACATTAATTTAACATTCATTTCAAAATTCATTACGAAAATAGTGCTAAGTGGGAAGTCTTCGCCCTTGGTCGTTGCATGGAGACGAGCGCCGGGGGATTGTCGTGGGGTTTAAGTAGCCCTCTAGGCGCCCCCCAGCCCCCGTGTGAGACGGCCGCCTCCAAAAGACCACCCGCAATGCCCCCATCCGCCCGCGCATTGGGTGCTGGCCCACGCATTGGGTTCCTCCCCTTCAAGCGGGGGGTCCGCGGAGGCGAGTCCGACTCGCATTTTGCCTTCGGGAGCCCATTCGCCCTCCAGGTTCCTCCAGCTGCGGCACTGGTAGCACGCGTACCCCGAGACCATCGAGGTGCCGAGTTCGATTCCCTTATCAGAAAAATATTTTTACTCTTAAAGCTAAGGCTGACGGTTTCCCGCATGTTTTGTAAATTGAATTGAATGTAAAAAGTAGTACTTCAAGGCTTTATATACTCTCATAAAAATGTAGCTCGGCGTATTGTCAGCAAACATTGTGCAATGCCGTTTTTGCCGGTTGCCCTATTACGTTATTCTGTTATGGCTTATTAGCATTAAATTCGTCAAACGTACTGTTAATTTTCCTTTTTATTAATTGGAGACAAGTGATGTAAAGCGTTTACCACCCTTAAAGATGTAACCATCGTCCACACATCTCGAACATTGCTCTACAACAAAAAAAAATATCGGAATTTGTTGTAAATTTTGTTAATGAAATGTGTGTCAATTGTTGATTGCCAGATTTTTGTCAATGAGGCTATTTGGTATTGTCATTTTGAGCAATTTTATTGCAGGTTTCCTTACACCAATTTTATTACGAACATGGTACTGGTTCATTTTTCATTCGTTTTCTGCTACAGTAATTGAAGGCTTGACGAATGTATATATTTTGCTTGCTAGTCGTAAAAGGCTGGGCAGGCTTTGCTCCCCAGCCCTTCGAATTCTCGAAATTTTGTATTCTCTGTTTACTGAAGTGTCTACAGTGTGGTTGTTTTCATATTTACGGAAGTGAGGCGAGTTTACGGCCAGTATAAAATACTTGCCATAAAACTATTTACTACTTCACAATCGTCTGGCGATTATAGCTATTAGAAATATCGGACGTTGTTTGTCATAATTCGAAATGACCTCACCAAAACTTTTTTTTTAGTTCTCGAATTTTAAATTTTTAAATATTGTCATTCTAATATTTAAAATATCACAATTTATTTTTAAATATTTTTACAATATATTTGTAGTTATAAACGACGAAATGTGAATTTAAACACCATTTGGTCAGTTGTACGTAGTGATATATTGCAATAATAAAAATATAATATTAATGTAAAAACTACTTACCGGCGAAAAATTCGGGCGCCGTAAGCAAGGTCATTGATTTGCCTATTGACAATATTCAGCGTGCCCGAATATTCCAAACATGGTGTAAAGACATTTTATGTTCAGTTGGTTGTGCATTAACAATCAGTGACGTCGTCGCACATATTTATTGGTAACTACACACCGTTGCGTAAATGGAAGATGCGTTGCATTGGAAAAGATTATTAGTAGGGTTATTGACACTACTAAAATAACGGGTCCAGTAAAGTTTCTAAAAAAATGGGAATTTATACAAATAATTCAAACTTCCACTTTTTTCTCCCGAAAGGAATTTGTTCGTTGTAAATAAAAGTGCCACTTCCGAAATTCTTTGTATGAAAATGAAATCACGCTCTTCACTCGGACTTGCATTGATAAAAACAAAACTGTTTTTAATTCTTTTTATTTCGTTCATTTCAATTCGGGCCATGGACATTTTCACTATTGTAGCTGTTTATGTGCAATTTTCGATGAAGTCCTGTTCAGTTTCACTCAGTAGGGAGGATGTAAAACGCGTACAACTACAAGATAGGAGTATTCTAAGAGCTCGTTTTCTTCCAACTCATATTACCTACCACCACGCCCTTGCTAACATTAGTTAAATGCAGAATGAATGACAGCGACGAGTCTTGTTGACAAAATCTGATAACCTGAAATGCTCGGTCCCTTAGAAACTATTTATCAATAAGCGTGGATAATGCTTTCTAGCCGGAATATCTCAAAACACTAGACAGCAGCCATTTCGTAACAGGTAAATCAATGTTTCGTACTATTTTTAGTACACTTAAAATAAATATACGAAAATTGTTCTGTATATGCCAGTTCTTTTACATGCGACGTTACTTTCATAGAGCTATGAATACCTATAAATTGTTTATGAAGCTATATATTCCTAGTTTCATGATACAAACTGAGTATTGATAGTTCCCTAGATCAAGATAAGTCATGGACTCTCTATGGCGTTTATGTAGTGGTGTTTCTTATGCAGTGAAAGACTAAGACTGTGAATAAAAGGAATTAGGCAATAAGTTCGGAATCCCTTTGATTTGACGAGGACCAAAGGACTATGCAACGGTCTGCTATGAGATAGTCAAATACTATGTTTAAAGAAATTCACAGAGTACTGTACACAACTGGTGAGAATATTGTCCATGCTCCAATGGTTCAACAAGAAATAATCTTGCACCACTGCACATAACTTTGAACTGGATTGCCAAGTCTCTGCAGAAAGATAGTAAAGTCCTCGTCTACGTAAAGAAAATTTTTCCCAGTATAAAAATTTCAATTGTCTCAATAACTTATTACATTTTCTTATGGCCTCAGATATGAAACCACATTCGTGATTCACATTTTGAAAAAAGAATGAACACTAACGGAACTGAATGGGTCTAAGTAGTATGGAAATAATTTTTTAGTACAGTACAACTTGTATTAAGCGACCAGTGATAATTGTGAAAAAGGTGGTATTTTAGAGGGGTGGTCGCTTATTATGAGGAATCTTTTTTTTAATGGTCCATTATTACTACTAGTCATCGGATGGTTAGGAAAGTGCCTTTGTCGTATGGTTATGAAAGGATTTTAGTGCACGAATACAAAATATGAAAGACATTTTGGCTGAGTTCTATTTTGCCACTTTCTCTTACAGGGCTTTTTAGAATTATTTACTATTGTTTATAAACGCGTTTAAAGATATTATATCTCCTTCTCTTGGATAGAAATGCATGTTTAAATCATTCTGTTTTAACTCTGAATTGTCCGACATTAAAGTACTTCCATGTTCTTCAGTAGACTCGGTATGTCATTTGGTTATGGATGACTTTCTCTGCCTTCTGAGCTCAAAACGTTGCTTTTATCGCAGTTATTTGCGCAATGGAAAACTTCAAGCGATGGTTTTGGGGTGAGCTCTGGGCTCAGATTCCGGACTCGACCCAATATTCGCGTGACACTGGGCAAGTCGATAACCCGACGATTATTCTACCGCGCCAGATGTTCTTCCCGGAAGCTAAGGAAAGCTTAGTTTCATTCAAAGAATTTACATTTGGTACCCTGCATATCCGCCGACTTATTAAAACAAATGAAGAAAAAAATGGGGCCAGCAGCCGTTTGCTACTTGATGCCCGGATCCCCTCGCCATCCCGTATCCTCGAGAGTGAGGCTGAGGCAAAGCACTTCTCCATCTCACTAGAAAGTTCATCCGCCCTTGAACGTTAAAGCACGATCGATCTTCTGTGCATACGCAGAACATCGATAGCGCTGTCCGCTATAGCATGCACAAACTCTCTTTTAATGACTGAAAATTCGGTGTTCTATCTATTGGGTCTCTTGAAATGAGTAAATTAAGAAAATTGCCATGAAGGGGGGTGGTCTCCTAATAAATATATAATTTGCTTGGGGTTGTGGCCGTTCCGAGAAAAATCTGTTGAGGTGATAGTTTAATAGGTTTCTTTCAGAGGTTTCACTGTGTATCTTATATTTCCTGGGTAGTGAAAAATCCCGATAACGAAGAATTAGTTCGTTAGCTGATAAAGCTTACCAAGCTCCTGGCTGCTAAATGTTGAAGTTATCCTACCAAATGAAGTATCGTGCATTTTCATGTGTACTTTTGTACTGGTAATTTGGGTAATGTGTGCTAATCAAGGAGAGACATTTCACCACGAAATTGCCGAAATGAACTACGATAACAAGGCATAAGTATTTCCACGATGACTTGCGAATTGCTTTGCGGGAAAACTCTTAGTTCAAAATAAAAAAAAATATACTCGTGTTACATAGTGAAAGCATTTTATTTGCTATATTGATATATTTTTAATGGTCAAAATCTGAAAACTATTACTTCCGAAAGTCAATTTTATCGTAATAGAACGAAAAAAATGTATACAAAGGCTGTAATTCTGTAACTATTAATGTGGCATGATAGAACAATTCTGAAACCTACGTTTACTTGATCATCCTTAAGCCAGTACAAATGGCAGTGTTAGCTTGGTCATCTTCCTCCTTCACCGTTGCATGGAGACGAACGTCGGGGGATTGTCGTGGGGTTTAAGTAGCCCTCTAGGCGCCCCCCAACCCCCGTGTGAGACGGCCGCCTCCAAAAGACCACCCCGCAATGCCCCCATCCGCCCGCGCAATGGGTGCTGGCCCACGCATTGGGTTCCTCCCCTTCAAGCGGGGGGTCCGCGGAGGCGAGTCCGACTCGCATTTTGCCTTTGGGAGCCCATTCGCCCTCCAGGTTCCTCCAGCTGCGGCGCTGCTAGCACGCGTACCTCATGACCAAGAGATACAGAGTTCGATTCTCAGTGCAGAAAAAATTTTTTCTCGTTATTTCTATCTCTCATTCTTGTTTATATGCATCTTATTTTCGTTTACTAACACCAAAAAGGAGTTTGTCACATCGCTATAGAAAAAGTAATAGAATGTATGTTGAACTTTTTTTTGCCGAAGCTCTGTGCGTCAATGTAATTATTGCCATTTAAGTATTGTATTTTTCTGGTTGATGATCCTTACGGATGCGAACGCCTATATATTTCTATAAAAATTAATTTTCACACTCGGGACGGTGAGCGGAACGTTTTTTAAATTCAGATTATGTTTACGTTAATTTAATAAAATTTAATCCGAAATTTATCTTCTTTCATTCGGTGGTCGTCTTTTATATCGAAAAGTGACTTTATGTAAAATTATTTTCGGTCATTGGATTCTATCGATGCAGAACTTAGTTCTTCACGTGAAAAAGCAAAGGACAAAATTCTTCTATAATGTTTGAAGAATAAAAACGCTGTCTTAGCGATAAGGGCTAAACTTTTGTCAATATGTTTTTCTAAAATCTATTGTACATTGCGTGTACATTATTTCATAACATTTTCAGTTGGACACGGAGATTAATTTGTCCTTTATTATTGTTGATAAATTTACAGCTGTTGCATAATACAGTGAATATGTTCATAAACTGGTAAAACTACAAAATATGAACTTTTGTCTTTTCTGAAGTAGATTAACCCAATCGCTTTGCCTTGTATGTTGTACAGTGTAATCCATTTTCCTAAAAATGATTTGATAATTATTTTCTCCTTGTAAACGTTTAGTAAACGTTCAGTTCAGTGTTTATAACTGAAGAGACGGTTTCTTAAGTTTATATCCAGTTTTTTTATAGTGCACTTTATTTGATACATTTCTTTTTCTTTTTTTCGAAATAGAAAAGGTTTTGGTGGATTTTAAATTAGTATGTGGGGGCTGCGATTTCTGCCTGTTGCCTCTTGGTGATATTTTTAAATTTGTGTGATGTGATTACCCATCGCATTGAGTCTAGGGCTTTGCAGTATTTCGTTGCCTACTCTCTGAATCTGAATCAGTGAAATTGTCGCTGATTCAATCAGTGAGCGCAAAGTCACTGATTTCTTCAGTCGAAACGTGTAGTTTCGCTGACAATCAGTGAATATGTGAACCTTTTCATAATGCCCGCCAGCATTCACTGGTTGGCAGTGGCGCCGCCGACTGATCGTCCAAGTGCTCTGTTCAACAGTCTGTTGTGAAGCAAAATCCCACGAGTGGAATAGAAGTTTACTGTGAGAAAACTGACCTGTGTCTGAAGATTGTTTTAATTGCGTTAGGTAAGTATTTTTCGCTTTTCTGTGACTCGTCTTGTTGATAACTGTGAGACGTTTTATTTTATAGTGAACATTTAGCCAAACTAAGATATAGGTTATGAACACGTGGTAAATACCACGTATTTTTTTTTTTTGTTATTAACTTAAAAACTTCTTATGTAACTTAAAAGTTTTAGTGTAACTGATTGGTGATACAGTGTGAAATATCTGACGTGCAATGTATAATTTCGTTTATGAAAGTTGTAAAAGTCCAAAATGCTCTCGATTACACCACAGCAGAGCCAGCAAACTATTAACTCTTTCTTTGGTTTTTCCAATTTAGTTTAATGACACCAGTCCAGGAATGGAGTTTTGAAGAAGTGTAAGAGAAAGTGCGGGAGCTAACTGGGGACTATAGCACTGTGAATATTTTGAAAGGTATTTTAATTTGCCAAAGACTGCTGTAATACTGATTTATTTTGATCAGTGTTCCTTGCTTTCCTTAGTCACTAAACACATTATATTTTACTCATTTACATGGCGAGGCTAGTTTGGCAAAGTAGAGGGGGAGTGCAGATGGTACATCAAAGCCATTTGCCCTCCTGAGGTTCCCTATCCAGACCTCATAATTCTGCCAGTTAGTATGATTTTGTATGTAATCTGAAAATAAAGTAACCATTTTTTCCTCACATAACTTCTTGACCTATCTATGTTTCTGTTTTAGGAGGCTGTAATTTGCATCTGGAGGAATTGGAAAGGAGAAAAACCTTCAAGAAAAATGTCCAGCAATATTTGATATGGGTGAAAGGATAGAAAAAATATTCTTGTTTTGTTCAGGGTGATGGTTGGTTTTAACATCTGCCCTTTTTAATAATAAAATATTCCTTCACCCATGGCAGCATTTGACTTACTTTTTAAATTAATATTTACAACAAATTTGGCATACTCAACATTAGCAATTTTTTCATTTTTAGCAGTATATAATGATTATATCCTTTGAGTATTTAATTTGAAATAAAAACTCAGTTGGGTTTCTGTAATAAACCCTCCTCCTGGGAAATGAACAATGCTTCTGCAATTGTTCAATTATCAAAACCTTCTACTATTGGAGTTAAGTTTTGTTATATCATAGAAATTTGATTCTTTTGTTCTGTGTCTGGTATTGACTTCATAGATTGACTTAAAGATTGTCCCAATATCAGTATGGCCCAATTCTCAATATCGAGTATGGCCCAATTCTCAATTCATCTAATTTCTTCATATTCAGGCGACTTTCATGTTCTATGTACAAGATCTCCTTTTAATTCAATTTGTCTCCTGTGTAGGTCGAATATTTTTGTTGTCATTATGAGGTTTTTTCTTAGTGCTATTTTCCTCTCTCTCTCTAAATCTGAGTCTGTGCATTTTATTTTTAATTCATGTGGTAGGTTATTTATGGTTTTACCCTCTAGAAAGTATTTTGTTGAGACTTATGTCACTGTATGTTCTGTCTCATATTTCTCCACAGCTTTTTTCACAATAGTTGTCCATAGGAATAGCAGCCTTTTTGTCAGTTTCATTCATAATACATCTTATTTTATTCACCAAAGTCTGGTTTAATCTTTCATTGAGACCATTGCCGCATCTATGGCAGTAAAAAATCTATTTTTTTTATTTGGAATTGTTTTAATTCTTCTGAATTTATTCCTGGATATTGATCTGTTAGTACCATCTGGATATCATGGTTTTTTTACTTCCTCAGTTAGTTTTACAAAATCATCAGCGTTTTGATTTTTTATGTTAAAATATAAGCATATCTTGTGAAATGGTCGACCAGTAGGTGTGGGTATTTTTATGTTGACCGGGATCCTCCGTAACCTCTGATGGTATCTATAGAAACTATCTTAAAAGGGTACGTTGCTTGACCTAGGTGTGACATTAATCCAAATTTTGATTTTCTTCATGATTTATTCTTTAAGCCGATGTCACAAGTTTCACAAATCTTCTCTATGTTTATGTTTATATTTTGCGCTGTAAAGAATGGTGTTACTTTATTTATCATCCGCGCTCTTCCCAGGTAACAATAAGTATTGTGTACATATTTTAGTAATATTTTACTAAATTCTTCTGATAATGAGAGTTTTCTCTTCTTTTCAATTTTTATAATAAATTTCATTTTAGAATATTAGTTTTTTCTTATTGTTTTGTAGTTCTGTGCATCTTCTTTGATCCTTTTTATGTCTTCTAATTTCACTGGGTTTACAATTTTTAATATGTCATCTGAATTTTCATCAGGCTCTAGAACTGGATGCCTGTTTAAACAGTCTGCCTCTTGGTTTAATTTTCCAGCATTATATTTAACTTTAAAATTGTATAGGGACAGATAGTATGTCAAATCACCCAGTTCTTAATGTATTGTTGCTTTTATATTTAAATTTTTTAAAAGTTTATAATTGGAGTGTACCAAAAATTCTTTTCCAAGTAGCCAATGTTGCCAATATATCACAACCTCTTTTATTGTCAAGCACTCAAGGTAAATTGTTTTTTGTTTTTTTTCCTTGTGAGCTTCACTCAATTTTTTCGAAAAATATGCCGCTGGCTTATTATCCCATTTTTGTCGTTATTTTAGAACAGCTCCGATTTCTTTTATGCGTGCGTTCTTTTCCAATTGTTCCATTCTGATTCTACTGTATTTTCAAAATCATACTTGAGTACCAATCTGTCAAGGGAAAATTTTAGAATTTCTCTTCCACAAAACAGCGTTCACACTCATTTATCCATTGGCATGCGTTTGAGTTTATCCATTGAAATATATTGATAATAAAATCATTGGCAATTTTTCTCAAATCTTTTACTTCAGATATTTGTTGCTTATCTTCTAAAACTTTCTTTAAAAGTTTCTCAATTGTTTCATCTGAAGTACTCGGTAGATTTTCAACTTTTTCCTCTGTAGTCTCTTCTATGTAGTAGTTGTAAAATTGCAAATTTTCCTCTTTATCCAAATATACTTTTGATAGATTTTCTGATAAAGAAATCCAGACTTTTCGAAATTGATGTCTTTTTTTTTAAGTATTTCTTACCCTACCAAATATTTGTGTTGTAATTAGCTCCTTGTGAAGGTTTGTGTTTTGGAGTTCATCTGGTAAGCCATTTAAAATTTTACCTCAAGTGAATTAATAGCTTAGAACTTGCCTTCTTGATCATCATTCATCAATTGTATTCCTGTCTTTGAAATCAGTAGCCAGGTGCCTCCATTGCGGTGTCAGGTATCAGTCATTTGTTCGGTACCATGGCAGATTCGAAATTTTAGGAAACAATACACAATAGTCTTTGTTTTCTTTATACACATATGTGTATACATATATGTGTATATATGTACATAGAAACAAAGGCATGCAGTGCTGTTAGCATTTCCAATTTTAAGCTTAGCAATGCTGCTGATTTTAATTATGAAAATTATAATTAGCAGAGGAAGCTGATTAAGTTGCCCTAAAACTTGCCACATACTTGTAATAATACTAAATGTTTATTTGTATTTTTACTTTAAAAATTTTGACAGATTTAATGTCCTTTATTTATTTTTATTGTAAAATTCACATAAAAATCCATTGAAATGTATTTATATATATTTAAATTATAAGAGTCCTTTCTTTCACTACTTTCTTCCCATCTTTCTTTTCAGAATTTGTTGTATTGTCACCGAAATTGTCAATAATATGTACATAAAATGAAGAGTGTTAACTGCAGGCCAAATTTCTCTGTAGTGAGTTTTGAAAAGTTCCTGAACATCAGTTTTCTTCTCTGTTGTATGTTTTCATTGGTTTAAATAAAGACTTGTATTCTCCTATCTCACTTAAAAAGGCAGTATCTCCCTTTAAAATTACCTTAATTCCAACATATCTCTTTACCAGTATTCCTTTCATTGAAAAGCCAATTGTTTGTAAGTAAATGATGTAACAAAACTCTTCCTACCCCAAGGATAATGTGACTTAAGGAACTAAACCATAACATTGGACAATTTTTCTACGTGATAATGTTGAAGGCAATAAATGAACAGATATATGGATTGCTCATATGAAATAGAATACAGTTCTGTTATTACCTCAATTTTCAATTTTTTTTCTGAGTTAAGATATTGACTCAATATCTTTGCCATAATATGTATATTTCTATTGTATTTGTTTTGTAGTTAATATGTACAGTGCTGTTCAAGAAGATCATTTTCCCATAAAATCTTTCAATAAACTTGTGCCTAATTAACTTTCACTTTCTTTACACTATATGTCGCTACCCCTGTACTATACTGCACAAACCCAAAAATCCTACTATTGAGATATCAAGGGAAAAATACTTCAAATACAGATATAAATTATTATTATATTTATTGTATTTATTAAATTTTTATGTTTTTGAAGCATTTGTTTAAAGCGATACAGTGATTCTCAGTAGTAGGATTTTTGGGTTTGTGCATTCATACTGGAGAAGCGATGAGATATTTCACTGATTCAAATAAGTGAAGCCTTCTTCACTGATTGCAACAGCTATTAATTCCACTGGTTCAATTAGTTGTCACAGATTTCACTGATTCAAATAGTGAAGTTTCACTGATTCAAAAAGTGGACCCGTTTTTCACTGATTCATTCAGTTCAATTCACTGATTGCCGGTGGCAGATTTATAACTACCACAATCAGTGAATAGTCACTGTCAATCAGTGGTTTTTCACTGATTCAGGCTGAGAGAGTATATAACCGGGTCGGCTTGGTCTGTTAGGAGAGTAGTGTTCTGTCAAATGTGAATAATGTAAAGTTGAGAGAAACTGAGGGATTATTACAAAAAAAATATACTGTGTATTCTGTAACTTTTGTTATTGATTTGAGTTGATGTTAAAGAGAAGTGAAGGAGAATTTTAATGTGCAGTCTTTCTCTGGACTACCTTCATTAACGAATGGAAGCCGTCGTAGGCTAACAATTGAGTAATTCTTTGTAAAATCGACCGAAAACATGACCCCGACTGTTTGGTCAAAATATTTTTTGACTTGTTCAATGTGACGTAATAAAACTAGGAGGAGCATACGTAGTACATGTTTTGACTTTTGACATTGTTTTTATTTATACCCAAAAAAACATTTCTGAGCATATTTGACGAACTTCAGAAGAAATTGAAATCTCAAGTGAAAATCCATTCTAACATAAATGTTTCTCCTAATAGTAAAAAAATGAAAAGGGTTTTTTGCAATGAGCCTCACATCATTTGCATTTTATACCAATGTTTTCACTCCCGAATACAAAAGTGCAGTTTTCAAACACAAATACCCCCCAAATACGTAATCGAATCGTCCGGCCTTCCAAGTGAATTTTCTTTTTGTTTCTCTTGTATTGAAACCCGCATTCAAGAATGCTCGTTACCGTTTAAGCCTGGGTAAGGTTAGGTAAAGCGTATATTACAGATAATAATAAAGATCTGTTAGTTTCATTTACGTTTGTATTAATTTCCGTAAATCGAAAATTACATATTTAGGGAATTAGATTTGAAATTGCACTTGTGAATTCGGTAGTAAAAAATTTGTATAAAATGAAAATATGATTTTTAATGCAAAAATCCTTCTTTTAGAAACTACATTTTTTTATCGGTGAAACTTTTTTGTTTATTAGAATGGATTTTCACGTGAGATTTCCATTTTTTCTGAAGTTCAAAATGATCAGTAATTTTACTAATTTTAGGTATAAATAAATAAAAGGTCAAACGTGCACTAACTGTAAATCTTCCAGCTTGTTTTACATTACATTGAAGAAGTAAAAAAAAAGTTAGAATAATCGGAAGGGGTCGTGCTTTTTAGGCCGATTTCACGTAGAATTACCCTTAGGAATTTTTTTGTTTACAAATATATCGATTCTTTCGTCTGAAAAGAAACACCAGACGTAATGATAATGCTCACATCAGAAATCGATGGGCAAATTACCTGTCGTTTACTTGGTCCTCAATGAAACAGACTCTATTAGGTGTTACACTGCCACGTGCCCGTCGGGCTGCAAATAAATGAAATATTGAGCGCATCTTAATCAGTGCGATTGTCTACATTGCTTCAGCAGCTGGTATTATTCAGGGCGAGGCCAGAAGCTGTGTAGCGAATTATGCAGCTGAACGAGATTACCATTCGCAAGTTGGGAGCATTCCGGTTACATAATAAAGTAGAGTGACCTCTATTTAAAACTAGTGTTGTGTGCGTCCTTTTTGGTTTTCTGTTGCTTCTCTTTATGTATTAGTTCCTCTACTAAGAATTGCATAGAAACAAGACGACCCACATTTTGTGAACTAGTGAAAATGCGTTTATAAAAGTCCTATGAAATGTTTACTTTCTCGTACATTCTATGTAGAGAAAGTTAGGAAATGCTGCAAGGAAGTAAAGATAGTTCGGAAGGAGAAGTTGTGGGTTTGGAGTACCAAAAAACTGTTTTTCTCTAACCTCCGCACTTTGACCAATCTGTGAACCCTAGCGACTGAACCGTACACAGAATATTCACCCTAACTTGGAAATTCACAATCGATGTGGACGATGTCACTCCTCCCCATCCGACTTTATTTGGATTTCTTTGGGAGACGGCACATCATGTGATATCTGTAGAGCATTTTCAAACTTTTCTGAAAAGGACCCAAACTTTTTTTTGTTCATTTTTGTGCTAGAGTACAGTACTTTAAAAAATAAAAATTACACAGGTGAGATATTTTAATTGAAATCGGAAGTTTCGATAATTAACAAAGGTCAGATTTTTTCGACCCCTCTCTCTACATAGATTCTTTCAAGAAATCTGTTCCTCAAAATTAATTTTTAAATGTCATGAAATTTTTTTGAAAGTTAGTTTCAATGTATTTTTGAGCAAACTCTGGACAATCTTCTTTAAATTTTCAATATTTTGATAACCTCTGGCTTTTTGAGATGGCTGAAATGATCTGGGCTGTCCGGGTGACGCCGCGTCGAAGGCTGGGGTGCCGACGTAACTCTGGCCGCGGAAGCCTACGATATCATGGCTGAAATGTTAACCTGGAAATTATATATCCTACCGAGAAAGTATTTTTGCTTGTCATCGAAGATTAAGGCAACTATATTGGATATATTCGTAACAGAAATTGGTTGTGCACTAATTCAGTTCGAGGAGACATTTATGCAGACCTTTCTAAACTAGAACTCCTTGGTTCAGTAACAATGCTTTGATAGAAGGTTGGAATGGAGCAGAAGTAGTCATAAAGAACATATAGGCGTACCAATATATCACGGACAATCTGTCAATTATTAACAATTAATGACTGCTATTAGCAGCTTAAGAGCTCATTGAAGAATCTCTGAATCGATTATCATTTCACCAATATCTGGAATGGTTTGCGCGGTAAGAAAATATTGATTTGCGTTGAGAGCGCTGAAACTGTTTTATGGTATGTGCTTTATGCGATAGATATTCAATTCTATGCAGTCATTAAATTGAAAGCGCTCTCATGTCATAGTGCGTACATTACGTGCATTTTAAAGAGCTTTGAACACTGGAAGTCTTTGAGAAGCTACACATTACGAATTTATTTTTTTCATGAAAGGTCTTATATTTGAAAGTATTGTAACCTTCGAATAATTTATATACATATTTTAAGTATGGTTTTAGTTTCGATGAAATGCCGAATTCAAAGAGAATCAATAGCGAGTCGCCTTTTACTTCTATTCTTAGACGCCTATTGCTAATGAGTTGTCTGAAGTAAGTGCTGATGAAAATGGTCAGGTGAAAGTTTTCGAATTATCCCACCCTCAACCCGATATCATTACTTTTCAGTTTGTGTGTGTCGTCTTCTTGTTGCTGGAGCTGGAGAACGAGGCTCTGCTACGATATACTGGCTTCTTCCACACTCCGTTTTGGGAATGGATTAGCTTTTCCCTTACAGAATCGTTCCGTATCCGCAACGGGGGTGTTCGTTCACGCGTTCGACTGCTCAATGGGCTCAGTGTGTGTTGCAAAGCCGATAAGTCTGAATTGATTGTAGTAATTCCGGGCGAGTCAACGGCTAAGATCATTAGTCCCGTAAGTGCGGTGCTTTTTTCCCTTAAGAAGTGGCGGTGATCTTCCTCCGCTGGATGGCAAGGTCCTGCGCCGACCTACAGTCGATTAGTGGGGTTTCCTCATCCAGAGATCTTGCACCGGCGGTAACAAGCTCTAAGCTCCCGACCAGTCTCCCGGCATGTGTGGTAGTATAATACATGTTGGTGTGTGTATGTGTAAGGGGGCGTGAGGATTGGGCAAAGAAGAGTAAAGAAGATCGCGCGTGGTCTGTAGCCTTATTTTAGGGTACTGCTCCCTGGTATTGACCGGAGAACCACGGAAAACTACCGATCAGAGCAGCCGTCCGCTAGAATTCTCCTCCAGACAGCGACAGAACTCGATTCGGTCTCCGGCTAGTGTCGGAAATCGTGCCACTGTCGGGACTCGAACCTAGACCCTCCCGTCCAGAGGCACTGCAGTGACCAATGGAGCCACCTCTGTCGGTCGAGGAGTTTGAAGCAAACCCCCTTCCGCTCGTGGTGCTGCTTCGTAACCGTTCCTCTCCGGGTGGCCTGGGCACGCGGGGCCGCGGCCCGCGTGCCGTTGACCTTCGCGGCGGGTGACACTCGGCCGGCGCCCGCGTCGGGTTTCGAAGCGGCGCCGCCAAACCGGCTCCGTGCGATGGCGAGCGGCGGATGCCTGCCTCAAACCCCCGTTTACTGCTACTTCTTCAGCGAGGGGTCGCTGAGAGCGCGTCAGGCCCGATTGACATGCTTCCTTTGACGATTTTGGAGTTGGCGAACGCCCGCATGCACGCAGCGGCGTCTGCGCATGTGCTCTTCAATTAAACTCTTTCGCGGAAGGAAGCGTCATGGTCTTAAAATAGTTGACGCTGTGCGGTTTTGTTTTGATGCGTCAATGGGGATTCAGGAAGCGTGGAGTTTCTCGTGTAGAATTATTGTATACATAAAACATAATGTCTTGGGTTTGTTGTAGAGGTTTGATGTTATAGAATGTGATAGGAAGTGAATGGAGGTTCTCACGAAGAAGTGTCTGTTGTATGCAAGAGCTCATGAGCTCGCGAGCTTGCTCAATCCCCACCGCTTTTCAAGGGTAGGAAATAGTTTACAGAAACAATTTGCTCGGCTTTATTTTCTATTTCATTTTAGAAGCGTAAATTTCTTTCTCAACGAGAAATAATCTCTCTCTCTTATATATATATATATATATATATATATATATATATATATATATATATATATATATATATATATGATATGTGAATAATTTGTAAGGAAGAAAGTTCAACAGTGAATTCAAAATATTAAAAATAGGGCTACTCTTAGATGTGCGACTTAAATCCAAAGTCGAAGTATACAGAGAACGGGAATAACTTCAGATTTCACGAGTTCATCAATCACAAGCTCTTGCCTCCGGATTATGTGGTATATTGTTGTTTCGAACTTCGCAACATTCTGGGTTGACTCTCGCAGCTTGTTTGAAACCTTCCTCCTCGCTGTCGATGTGCTATTTATATTGAAGCTCTGTCGCATAGCAGGATATAGCATCGTAAAGTATAGAAAAAATACTATAAGAAGGGAAAGTTTCGACAACTACTGCTGGACCACTGCTGGCAACATACCTGTGGGTTATGCCCCACGCACTCACTTTGTGCGTTCGTTTATAGACAGTTCATTTGCAAATGGCTTCGCGAATATGTTACAATGTTGTCGCCTTGCATGACTTTCATTTGTTTCGCGACCTGTCAAAGTGGTCCCTTCTTTCGGTAACTTTTTAGATCACATCGCATCGTATCGTACCGCGTGGCCCTCGTATCTATTGTATCTGCGCGCATCGCATGGCATCGGCGGGGTTCCGGCCGGGCAGCTGAGCCGCATCGACCTCGACCTGCATATCGGAAGGTGTTCCGCCGGGGGGAGAGGAGTGGAAGGGCGAAACGAAACGGAACGCGAGGCGCCGCGCGAGGCAGGGCGGCGCTCGAGCGCGGCTGCGCAGCGGCCCGCGGCGGCGTGACGCGCCGCTGACGTCAAAGCAGCTCGCCCGCGCGCCCGCCCGCCCGCCTGCGAACGCGTCGCGAGCAGCTGCCGTCTCCTTCCAGGCAGTCGCGCCGCATCGCCGCGCTTCTGTCCGCTGTCGGCTCCGGCGCACACTGGTTTTATCGCGGCAAAAACCTGGCCATAATTGCAAAATTCAAAGTGCGCGTTTGGAATTTTGACTTATCAAATCTCGTTCGGAAGACATTGGAGCATACTACTTCAGCTTCAGAAATTTATTTCAATCATATTTGTCTTCCACACGGTGTCGTAAAGTTACTGTTGCTTGAATGGCTTGAATTCGTTGATTCTTGCCAACGATATTCGTGAAATTAAAAAAAGGGTTTAAAAATTTTTTTTAGGATTATTTTTGTATATCCGAATATAAGACACTCGTGGCTGTAAGTTGAGTATATTTTTAAGAAAAAGTGTATAATATTTTTATATATGATGCGGTTGAATTCTAAACCATGTAGCGTAACAAAGTTATTCGTTTATATTGTAGATTATATTTTTTGTCCTGCGAGGTCCTGCCTCAATTATTATTTTTATTTATCAAGTAGAATGTCCTTAATCAGAATAACACAAATTTAGCTGCACATATCTGCATCTTTTTGTTTTAAAGCGACTATACTACAATGCTACGTAGTAAGATATAAAACTAGATCGCCCCCGATGGTTTCTTCGATGCCACATGGAATTGATTTCTTGGAATAATTTTTTTACTTCTGCTTCAGATAATTACTTTTAGTAGTAAAATTAATAATATAAACTTTTGGAGGGATTAAACAATATACCTAAGCCACTGAGCACTTTCAGATTTTAGTATATTTTAAGGATTCTTCTTTTCTTGACGCAACAAACAAAACTATGGGTAACTAAGGTGTAAGAGTGAATTCAATGTGGTCACCTCAAAGTATTGTTGACTAATTTTTTATTCAATTATTCATAATTAAATATTAAATAAAATATTGTTTATTCAATAAGTGCCGACGAAATTAGATCTGTATACATAGATATTGGGTTCCCAGCAGATGGTGACAATTGTTTTCTATATATATATATATATATATATATATATATATATATATATATATATAACATATATATATATACATTTAACAAATATATATATATAAAACATATAACATATGTATACATATATATATATATGTTAAATAAATCTTAATGAATCAACAAATTCCAAAAACTGTCTTAAATAACATTTTACTTACAATCGATTTCTTTTTCCTTAAATCCGATATTCCTTTTTGAAGCAGCTATTTTGAATTTCATAGCAATTTTTGTATTTAGTGACTTCCAAAATAGTTCTTAACCATATTTCTGCGCATATTTGCTTCATTTTCATGCTTCAATTCTGAATTTTGATATTTCATTCCGATAATCGAAATCAGCGATCTTGAGAACCATTTTATACATATTTCTACGCACATTGGGCTCATTTTTATGAATCAGTTAGCCATTTTGAAGCCGCCACTTTGAATTTCGAAATTTCATTATGACATTCTAATTCAGCGACCTCAAAAACCCCTTGATACCAATTTTTACGCAAATCCACTGACATTTGCAATTGACCAAGTTTTAGGCCCGATTCAACCAGTGTGCGGCGGTTCGCTTGTCGCTCCTTTCGCCCCCGCGGCTGAGGTGCGCCCGTAACCTATGCGTAGGCCCGGCTTCGGTTGGCGACAGTGGGGATGCCAGCGTTTTTCGTTGTTTTTCATTTGTTTCTGCCGTTTATTATCCGCTTTCCGTCGCTATGATTGGAATCGGTTCTTACTTTTTATTTCTGTGGGTTGAATTACGGAGCGATAGAGAACACAATGGTCGCGTTGCGCAGCCAGATTTTTTCGAGAGCCAAATGTGGATTTCTCGGTATGCGCGTGTTAATGTTAGATATAACTGTGTGTGTTGATGAAAGCAGGCGGGGTAAAGAGACGACACCAAGGAAACATTCCAAAAACCCGCTTTGACCACGAATTTTCCCAGGAGCCACCGGAACTTGTCTCGGGTATCTGGAGGAGCGAAGGTAGCGGGCTGTCCGCCGCCCTCCATGTTGGCCCTCTGTTCGAGATTTGTGTAGTTGTTTCACGTGCTCAGTTTGTCCTGAACACATTTCACTTACACTACCCCGACATCGTATTTTTTCTACTACAGCCTCTAGAAACGTGTAATCTTACCCTCGCCGGTCTGCCAAGCCTAGTTTTTTAGTGCACTGGTTCTTTAATTGCCGTTCTACAGGATGATGGATTTCTGAAAAACGGAAAACTAAAATCAAAGAGCAAACGAATGTGCAGTGCCACGAATAGACGGTTCCCTTCGAAAGGCATGGTTATCACGTGAGTTTACTCGAGCGGGCACATCAAACCAGTTGAGTGTTACTTTTTCATTCATTTTAGTAATCTTCCAGTGTTTTCGTTTTATGTTGAATTTTGACTCTGTAGATAATTTTATTTGTTGGTAAGTTATTTACCTACCTAATGTAATAATAATATAATGTATGTAAGAGAAAGTTTTACTAGTGATACATTTCATAGACATTAATTTATTTTACAGTATTGGAGTATACAATTCATAACCTGATAACTTGAAACCTTACACAAAACGAAAACAGATCGAGTATTTTCCATTAGAACATATCCTTGCCTCTTGACAAGTGATTATGAATATCAGAATTTTAATAGAAAATGAATGTGAGATGTACCAAAATCGTAGTTGTTTACTATATAACATCCCGCAAACGTTTTATTTTCGCATGAAACAACAATTCGTCTCGTCATTTCGAGCGAGCTTTGTGCTTAACTCGTCTGCTATAAAGTGCTCGTGTGGGTTTGGAGGGAAATGAGGGCGTCGTCGGGGGAGGTTGCCCGTTCTCGCAGGAGCGCCGCGCTTCCCTGGCGGACAAGTGGCTCGTGCGAGCGCAATTGGACCCCCCCCCCTCCCCTACGCTAACTTTAAAAGAGAGAATAGGAATTTCAGACGGGGAAACGCATTCAGGTGACCAGCGAGCATCCCGGTTCCTCCGCGTCGCTGCCCTCGCTCCGTTCCATTGCCGCGCCGGAGCAACTCGTCCCCGTGCCGCGCCTCGCCTCGCCGCCGGAGCAACTCGTCCCCGTGCCGCGCCTCGCCCGCCTCTGCGTCTGGAGAGGTTGTCCGCGTCGTTGAGTCAGCGCGCGCCGCGCCTTGCGCGGGGGCGTTGTTTAACTCGCAGACGCCCCGCCCCGCCCCTTCTCTCTCTTCGCCTGCACGTCCTCTTGCTTCTGGCTGCGGCACACTCCACGCCCCGCGAGTGTCTCTGACTCATGGCTGGGAAGTCGGATGAACCAACGCACGGGACGTTAGGCTACACTTTTACCACTCCAATTGAACTTCTTCTCTGCGGGGAACTAATTATCCCGCTCATTCGTACGTTTTCCCCTGGATGAATTGATAACTCGTATGAGGGGAAAACAATATGCAGCTTTCAATAACTTCCATTTGTTGGAAATACTCATCAGTCACAAATTATATATGTAAGCAATAGTTTTTAAGTAAGGACATCTTACTTAAAAACTATTGCTTATTTAGCTTTAGCTGCTATTCTTACACGCTTTATTGTTAAAATGGAAGGAAAGAAAATCGTAATTTTCGTATTTATTGGTATTTCCGGGCGCGACAACAGCTACGGTAGTCCCGTTAGTATAGGGCATGTTTTTATCGCGGGCGATGGATGTGATCTTCCCCCGCTGGGTGGAGAGAACCGTCGCTAACGTAGACATCGGCTTGCGCGGAATTTTCCCAACCAGGTATCTCTTACTAGCAGGGCACCACTCCCAACCGAGACTAGCTCTAATCTCCCGACGTGTGTGGTAGTGTATTGCGAGCAAGTAAGGTATGAGGGTAGGAAGAGGAAGGAAAGATCGCGCGCGGTCCGTGGCCCATTTGCCCAGGGTACTGCTTCGGCATTCGCTGGGTGTAAACCACGGAAATTCGTCAATTCAGAACAGCCGGCCGCAAAAATTCTCCTTCAGACAAGGGCTGAATTCGTCCCGTCGAAACAAACTCTAGGACCTTCCGGTCAGAGGCAGTGGGTTACATCAATTACTGCATTCAGCCACCTCAACCTGTTTACATTTCCGGAAATGTTTGGTCATTCATTAGTTTTTGATTTATTTTTCGTAAAAAAAAAAAAAAAAAAAAAAAAAATTGCCGGGCCGATGTGTCGTGTAAAAGACAAGTATTATCTGCGCGCATTTTCTTGCGCTCCAAAATCTTTTCCCCGCGCCAAAAAAAAACTATTATAAATGATAGTACCATCAAAGCGAGGTGAGAAACGTAAGACGAGAAATTTTTGCTCCCGAAGAGATAATATCCCCAGTTATAGAACACGCTCCTGTTATAGAAAACTGATTTACATCGTTAGACAAACTATAGATTTCATTTTATACTATTATTAAGCAAGAAGCAACAAACACCCCAGCTCTACTCTAACTAAAAAAGGAGACCTTAACAAAACGGGATCATAGAAAAGCTACAGTTGGGGTTCGAACTGTAACTTTGCCGTAGGCCTAATACTAGAAAAATTATCCATAAGAAAAACTATACCAATAAAAATTAAACTTTCACGAAAATATCTTACTTTATTCACGAAATTTCAGAATTATTTCGTAGAACAGGAATGTTAATTTATGAAGTTAAAATGAACCATACACAAGCAAATTATCTAAGAGTTCACGTCCGAAACTTATTTCGTTTTTGGTAATGTTCCCTTGGTTCTAGTTTCCAATTTTATAGAGCTTTAGACAGTTCTCTGGAACACTACATGAGGTACCCTAATATTATTATTCTTTTTCCCGGAAAAGTTTTTGTTTGGAAAGGGGAGAATATAAATCAAGTCGTTTTGGGGGCAGAGGACATATTCCATTCCGTATACTATATTTAAGGAATAATATTGGGAAATTCAAATGTAACTCCATGTGAAGTTTATCGTCTTATTTTTGGTTTAGGCACACTGTTCATCAGCCTCTCCATCACGGGAGTGGGTATTCGTGACGATGATACCATGTGTATTTTCATTTGAATTCTGTATGGAATCGCAATGGTTATTTTTCTCGTGCGTCAGAGTTCTTCGTTGCCAGGATGTTAGTCTCTCTGAATAATGAAACGAGGGACTTCCCTTTGCTACATCGCTTCTCGAGAGAAATCGATACCTCCTTAATATCGATCTTTTATTCATTCGCACCATTAAAGACAAATTGCCAATTATTAGTTGATATTATTTTAAAATATCTTACGATGGTGATCATTGTGAATAGTCTCACTTGAGAAAGTGTTTCATCTAAAGGGGAGAACAAAATGGAGATCACTACACTTCAAAACTTTTAAAAAAAGTACTGTCGCCTCTTCTCGGGTCTTCCCTCCTTTTAGAAGCGAACTGTTCTCTCTCCGAAAAATAAATTCAAGAACTTTGGGGTCAACATTGAGAAAATTTTGGAACGGTAATTGAAATATCATGTAAAGTATACCCAAATCTATATTAATGTAGGTAACCTATATTTAAAGTTTAATGGTGAGATGTAGGGGTAATGAACTGTTGCAACTTACTGTGCAGATTTGAATGATATGGTTTTATAGCAGAAACTCCATTTGCTGCAGCTATTCACTTATAATAAGACTAATAGTTTTGTTCTGCAATGCAGTGCTCTTGCAAAACTTCTGTATGTCACTCGAATTGCCCTTCTCATTCCTTGAGGGTACTGGAAAAGCGCTATATAGAGCAGGCACTATGGCCCGAGCCTCGCCACTAATAAAGACATTATTATTATTATTATTATTATTATTATTATTATTATTATTATTATTATTATTATTATTATTATTTCTTATTTGAAAGAAGCGTGTTTAGTAGTGAATTTCAATTGTGATACCCAAAATTTGTGTAAATTTTAATTGGATATCCTGGGTCGGAAAGACGGGATTCATAACCTACGATGCGTCCTGGTGTGCGTGGTGTGGGGGGGGGGGCTGTAGCACCTGAGCGGGGCCTGGGTTTGGTGGCGGTCCCAGAGGTCGGCCGGCGTGCGTGCTGGGGCCCCGCCCGCAGCCTGGGCCGGAAACAGGTGGCGCGCTCGCGCTTCCGGGCCACCCTCGATCGTATCGCTCCGCCCAACCGCCCACCCCTCGACTAAAAACTGGGCCGATGGTTCTCATGACGGCTCTGGAATCACGAGGGGGCGTGAACGGGAAGCAGTTCTGCGTACTGGGTGAACTAGTGTGCGTTGTGAGATTTTACGAAAGTCACTGGAACTGCAGTTGTGTTAAGAACGTGGACTTCGAGGGAGTTACAAGATTAATAATAATAAAAAATAATAATATAATATAGAGATCGAAATTGTATTTTAAAATGTTTTGCTATGGGAAATCTGCTACAAGAAATGACAGCTAAAAAAAGAAAAAAGGCTGTAGAGTTACAGATTCAATTTGCTAGAGAAAGAAAATTTCAAAGATGCATGAAATACAATAACCTAACCTATAATGCTGAATATAAATGCTGACTACTTTAGTTTAACCAGAACCCTTTTTGGGTCGAACGTAAGATACATCAACATTAGACAAACGCATAAACACTAGTGGCCAGGAGATAAGTGTTAAATATGAATGCTACCTCAGCCTGGTGTATGCTTTAAGAAGTCGTTCCTTGGCAGGCTCGAAGATGTTGGCAGCCCTTTATGGGACGTTCATCATTTCAACTGTGATGAAGGCCATACAGTGTTGACCGGAATGTTGACGAGTGCCAAGGACAAGGCGGTTCCCAAATAGCCCGAACAGTCTATTCTCTCGCGGGACACTTGACAAAAGTGCCACGCTAAGGTGAACTGAAGCATCTTAAAATTAGTAATTCGAAGGAAAAAGAAAATCTCTTACACACTGATCAGTGTTTTCTGACTTTATTAGAAATGTTTTTATTTTTTACAATTTGATGTACTTTCTCTTCCAAAAATGAGAGTAGAAAAATTAAGCGTAAATGAAACAGCTTTTACTTTTTTTGGCGTGTGTGGACGTGATCCTAACGTATATCAGTCTTTAAGAACATGACGTCGTGGTATCGCTCGATTCTTTCCTGATTCAGTGGAGCACGCGGGTGAAACGTAGGAATGCCCCGGTCGGGTCCCCGTCCCTTCATCCGTCAATGGGGCCCGCCTCCGCCACTTAACGAGTAGTATTTCGGGAGCGCTCGACGTCCCGCAGCGCGCCGCTGCCTCCTCCGCTCGCCCGGCCCACTCCCACGCGCCCCGCCCCCGCCCCCGCCCCGCCCCCGCCCCCGCCCCCGCCCTCGCTCGGCTTCCGCGACCTAGCCCGCGCTTCCGGGATCTCCTTGGTGCTCGTGTTTTCGCTTCACTTGGCACTTCTTTCAAGTTGTCCTGCGCTTTTCCCGTCCGTCGCTCCCTAGGAAACGTTCCCCATTCGACGAGCGATATCCTGTGTAAGGAATGTTGTCTGTACTACAGCACGTCGTACGATCTGGAGGAAGTATAATGAAAACATTTTCTTATTCAAGAGCTCTGAGACGTGCGTTTTCAGTAGGTTTATAATTCTGCTTAAAGGTTACCACTTTCTGATTCAAAATTGCGGAACTTCATATCAGTCGAATGCTAAATTCCCTGAAATTATTAAATTGTATGAGTCGGCTTCATAGTCTTGCCAGTGAAGTGAATGGTAATAATCTGTTTCAGGTTCAAATCACTAACCAAGCGAGAGCTAGTACATGCTTAGGCACTAACTCATATCTATTTCGTATCAGGCCAAAGAGAATAGGAAAGTGTTAAACCATACAGATTAGATTGTCATCCATGAGGGGACTTCAGAAACTCCAGCGCGCTTTTCTTGGCCCGGGTGAGGTATTCTGTAGTTAGCCTGGCCTTGCTCTGGTTGCGACTGCCGTGTCATGCAGAGAAAGCAGGAGAGCAGTTTAGAATGCCTTTCCAGCGAGCAGAACGAGGACGGATGACTAGCGAAACTATTTACCAATGAGCACTTCGTGTTACGCTAGATTAGCAATTCCATGAAAATTTAACGAAACGCGTCTCTCGGCGTTAATTTTCACTTTTTATTATAGCATAAGATATCTCGCACATTAAAATAATGTGCTTTGTTCAAGAATATTTTAACATGTCTCCACAATTTGATAGTCCATTCACTGCTCTTAAAGTAGCTCTGCTACAACCAGAACTTCACATTCTATGGCTATTGCGTTTTAGTGCCTGTAACATTTCAGAATAGCATCATTTAACTAATATGCATCCAAGCAATGAACTTGTAAGTATCGAAGATAGTCATTTTTATGTATGAAAGCTTTATGCGGTCACAATTTTTCATTCAACTTTTCAAGGTAACCTCCGGGTGACTAATCTAATAGTAATCGATTACCAGTTTCTTGTGCTTGTAGCTAACCAAATTATGTTGAAAATATCTATTGTATAGCAAACTGAAAAACTGTGATCGAAACTACTTTTGGAGAAATATTTTCTGAATTATAAATTTTTTTAGAAAAAATTACAAGGTGAAAGAAAATGAAGTGTAAACATTCAATATGGCGTGAAGTTGTGCCGATTTAGTGTTTTCCATTATGTGGGGAGTGTAGTTACTGTTTAGTTCAGAGTCCCGTGTTTAGTGGTTCTTCAGACGTGGACTCCATTCCACTCCAATTAGCGTTAATTCTGAAATTAGTTTTCTCCAGGATTAATTACTCTGTGTCGATTAATATTCGCCGAGTGCGTCTGCTCAGTTCTAGGGATGGAAACACGGCAAGGTTGCGTGGGCACATTTCATCAGCTCGCGAGGGTGACAAGGGTGGCTCCTGAAAAAGAGTGGATGCATTTTATACAAATTTGATTAAACTTCATCAATGTTGGTTTCATCAATTTTAGATATTTTAAATTATGAACATACAAAACAATGTTGCACAAAACATGAAAAAAAACTGTGCTTAGTTTGACAAAAACTTAAGATTTTATTAATAACTAGTTTAATGTTCGTTCCTAAGCTGCAAACAGTAATTTATGTAAAATGTGTTAATTAATATTGCAATTAGGTTTCAGAAACAACATATTGAACATCAACGCACCCAAATTTAGGATCATGGGGAGTCTGCCGCCACCATGATCCGGAGCCGATATCGCATTCCAAAATGAAGATTTTACTCACTTTCTGTCGCACTGAAAGACATGCATTATCTCCGTTGAATACGTAATAAATAACTGCAAATCTACAAATCAAGATAAAGTTTAATGGAGCTTTAATGAAAATGTTTATAAGAAAACAGTTGGCTGGAAACTACACATACAGCCCTTCCCTTTGGAAAAAGCCTACATATTGCAGCTAGTGCGGCAGATTCTCCGTGATCCTAAACTTGGGTGGGTTGATGTTCAATATGTCATTTCTGAAAGCTAATTGCTATATTAATTAACACATTTTACATGAGTGTAGTTAGTATTTTCAGCTTAGGAATGGAATTTTTGACATTTTAATTCTGTTTGTGTATAATAAGGGTGCCCGCCCTGGCCAGGGAACGGGCGGGCCGGTTGACGAGCGGGCGAGCGCGGCGCTCGCCCATGGACGCGTGTTGTCCGGAAGGACGCGGCTATCTGCCACCCGCCACTGCGGCCGGAAGCGGCGCCGCCACACGCCGCTGGTCGCCGCCGCCCCGGCCCCCCCCCCCGCCACCGCCCCGCGCTACGAAGCGCCACTGCCGCGCCGCGCCGCGCCGTCGCCTCTTGAAGACGCGTCGATGCGCAGGGCTGGCGAGACACCCGCGAGCGGGCATCTCTCGTTGGAAGTGGGTTGCTGCTTCTACTTGACGGATTGTTCGCGCAATGCGGGTGTAAACTGGCAGCTCGTATTTACTACCGGCGCAAGCCAAGCTGCATCTCCCGCCGGTTCGTGGGAGGGATACATTCGATGGAAGCTGAAGCAGAGATGCACCGATGGAATATATTAACTTGGATGATCATTTTCAGGCATGCTTGTGAACTTGTTATATAACTTTTCTAAGAAGGGCGATGTTGCGTTCGCAGTTGGGAACGTACGTGCTCATTGTGCTTGGTTTCCAATAACTTCATTTTTATGGAGATTTTTCTAGTGAACTTAACTTCTTTTATTATGTTCATTATTCGCATTTCGAAAAAAAAACACTTTTTTTGGAGAGGATACATTTAGTACCTAAAAATAGGGACAGTTTCATCATTTATTCAGTTTTGTCACAAAACTGCGTGGAACAGTGATGAAGATGGTGTATCTACCCAGACTTTTCAAAAAAATTCCAATGACGTATAAATCTAAATAATGCAAGTGGAAAATTTGGTTAAAGCTTCACGGTACTCGTAAAGATTCAATCCAAGAAAAGCCGCGAAAGAAAGAGCCCACAAGCAAAATTCACCAAAAATGAATGCTGACCAGTGCTGGTGTTTTTTCGAATAGTGGATTAATAAAAATTAAGGTGCATTGTGATGTACAGGGAAGGGATCTGGATAGAAAGGACTTCCCCAATTTTCTTCATCGGTGTTTTAGAACTATCAAATTGTCTGCGATTTCGAATTCGAATTTCTCTCCTCGAAGTTTTAGAATTGTCACGTAGCCAAGACGCAGCGTTTTGGTGGGTTTGGAGTGAGGCTCTCTGTTTGGAGGAGAGACGGCCTTCGGTTTTGTTAGCTTGAGGTTGAGAGAGCAAATGGAAGTTCCCTGCGTTGGTTGATAGTGAAAAAGGAAAACTCGGTTGGTGGTAACGAGGGCGTTTCGCTGCGAAAACACGTTGTCCAGCGAAAGCAGAAAATAGACTTAATGCGTCCTGGGCCCTCTTATGAAACTAATGGTAACACCCACACGCAAGCGGTATGACGCCGAGGCTTTGTTGACAAAAAAGCACGAGGAACGCTGTGTAAAGGTTTCTAGATTACAGGAGCACACTACATTTCTTGCACCTGCTGTACATGCTGAAATGTTGATTGTTAGGTAACGTAGCCACATTACCTAACATTAATAAAATACTTAACATTATAGCCATAGGTGACTCATTTTTCCCTTCCTTTCCTGCTCGTTTCTCAATTATAAAAGTTCTTTTGTTTTATTAACACTTTATTTTAATGCCAATTATCTCTAAACATCACATTTGTTTTTCACTTTCAACATTTCAGTTAGATGTATTTGATTTTCTTCGTAAGACAACCTCTCTATTGTGAAGTATCAATACTAGTTGCTGATTTGAATAGGGTACACGTACAGGAAAGTTGGTAAGCTTGGAGATGCGAAGCTCTGGGATCCATTTTGCTGCACTTGCTAGCTTTATTTTCCGCGGGGGAGGGGATAACACCACTTCTCGGTTATGCTAAAATGATGCAAGCGATTACTTTGGAGTTCCAGCTCCACAGTTTTAATTTTTTATTTCTGTAGCGAAAATAAATTATAGTTGTTAGGGGAAATTGTTTAAGTAAATATGGTTCTGCGAACACACGAAGAATGCTCTGCAACTAGGAATGTGTGTACGAGTATCTGGAACCGCAATTGAGTTCTGAATTGTGAAAATCGTTCTGGCAGTTATGTCCACGTTCTTCCGTCGGTGCCCAAGACTGTTTATTTATTTATTTATTTATTTATTTGCGTCAAAAAAACAGTTAAAAACTGCGTATGACGTGCTATGGGAAAAGTGAATGTGTGCACATTTTCAAAATTCTGCGATCTCTACACCAAGTCATATACTACTTAAATTTTGAATTTTTGAAAGGGAGAAAAAAAAACAAAAAACTCCCATGTAATAAAACCTATTTTCAAGGATAAACAAGCAATAAATTTTGAATTTTGAAAGGGAGAAAAAAAACAAAAAACTCCCATGTAATAAAATCCATTTTCAAGGATAAATAAGCAATAAATTTTGAATTTTGAAAGGGAGAAAAAAACAACAAAAACTCCCATGTAATAAAATCTATTTTCAAAGAAAATAAGCAATAAATTTTGGCTCTTATTACTTCCTGCCGCGACAACATGGAAACGATAATTTGAATAAATGTATTTCCCACTGAATTCTAGAAGACGTGCACAGAAATGAAGTTACATTTATGTCCAGAAGCAAAACAAGGGGCCATCTCAGCATTTGCTCAATGGATCAGGGAAACTGGACGAAAAACCTGATCGAGATGGGGGTCATTGACCCGGAAGCTGTAGTACAATAGTTGTTACAGGTTGTTTATACTCATTTATACAGTCCAAATGGTAAATAATGCATTATGTATCATTGTTAAAATTAATGTTACTTTTCTTGTGATGCTCAGTATAGTCTCTAATTGTATAGAAACAGTTATGCAGCAGAAACGATTTCACTTGGGATTTAAACTTTTCTATTGAATTTAATCGTTTAATGTCATCTGGCAAAGTGTTGTAAAATAATGTACATGTATTGTATGTGAATTTTTTGTAATGAGCTGTTGATACTGTCACCTGATGAATATGATTTCTACGTCGAGTGTTATAGTAATAGACTTCGGCATTTTCTGAAAATATATTCCCACCCTTGAGCAAGTCATTTTTTACAAAACCACTGATTCGTAAATAAAAAGACACGGTAATGGTAAAATTCCTAGATTAATGAAGAGAGGCTTACATGAATCACGTGGGTGGGATTTGGTTATTATTCGTACAATTCGTTTTTGTAATCTAAAAGTCTGGGAGCTATAAGATGTATTTCCCCAGAATATTATGCCATATCTCAGGCGGAATGAACATTCGCGAAGTATACACAACGAGCAGTATGAAGGCTGACTGAATTTGCAAGAATTCTGAACGCGTAGTATAATGAACTTAATTTTGTGTTCAATTCATTTAAATGGACGTTCCATTTAAGGTTTGACTGAATTGAGAGACCTAAAAATTTTGTTACCTTAACATCAGTCAATGGTACACTGTTCATTTCAATGGAGCACAGACTTGTTTATTTGAAATAGAAAACTGCATTAAAACCGTTTTCTTTTCGTTTACTATTAATTTGTTATTTCGGAACCAATTTGAAACATCTGATATTGTACTATTTACGGTTTCTTTATTGCAAAGGATGTTCGTATCATCCGCAAAGAGAACCGTTCTTCCGTTTCGAATCGTCGAGGGCATATCGTTTACGTAAAGTAGGAACAGAGTAGGGCCTAAAATCGATCCTTGAGGAACTCCACATGCAACGGGCAAAGAGTCGGAAAGGTGCGTACGTATGTTCCATCATTCCAGTAAGGTATTTCAACTCTCTGAGATCGTTGTTTAAGGTACGAACATAACCAATCTAGAGCAATACCACGAATTCCATATGAAGGTAATTTGGAAAGTAAAATGTCATGATCAATGACGTCAAAAGCTTTTGAGAGATCTAAAATAATCCAATAGGTGCCTCGTTTTGATCCAATGATGAGGCGACATCTTTAAGAAAAGAAAATATAGCTGTTTCCGTTGATTTTGATTTTCTAAATCCATGTTGGCAATCTGAAAGCGCGTCGTGTTTAGTGAGAAAGGTTTCCATTCGTACGTAAAAAGTCTCTCTAATATTTTTGAAAAACTGATAGAAGAGAAATGGGCCGATAATTTTGAATTTCATGTTTGTTGCCTTTTTTGAAAAGCGGCTTAATTTTAGCTGTTTTGAAAATATCTGAAACGTTCCAGTGCATAAAGATGCATTAAATATGTGAGTTAACGGGTGTATAATGGCATACGCACATGTCTTTAACAAAGAATCCGGGAATTCATCTAAACCGGACGAATATTTATTTTTTAGTTTACCGATTATTTTGAGAATTTCATAGGAAGAAGTTTCGAAACGAACATTGTGTCTAAAATTTTGGGTGAACTGTCTGTTTTTGAGTTTTGTGCCTGAAGACCCTTAGTGAGATCGGCAGCAATTCTCGAAAAGTATTGGTTAAAGAGATTAGCCACTGTTGCCGGATCGTTCACATTTATATCGTTATATTTTAAAACAACATTCTCTACGGGTTTTCTAGTTGATTTGGTAGTATTTTTTATTATATTCCACATTGCTTTTGTTTTATTATTTGAGTTCAAAATATCCTGATCGTTTTTCATGATTTTAGCCTGCCTTATGACTTTTCGTAACAATGTTTTGTATTTTTTAAAATAGATAAGAAATCTTGAGATACGTCATGACGTTTAGAAATAAAGTAGAGAGTACGTTTATTTTTCACGATGTTCTAATTCCTTTGTGATCCAAGTATTACTTTTTCGTGAAATGTTTAATTTTCTCTTTTTAATAGGAAAGCATGCGTTAAAGAGAAAATAGAGACTACCATTTATGCATTGCACTGGCCTCTTGCATACAAGTTCTCGCTTTCTCCACAATGAATACCCGAAAAGGAATGTTTCCATGATGCAAGGAAGCCTGCTCTGCTTATTGTTTGCGGACGATTGTGAAAATGTATGAAGCCATTGTTTCCGTGAAGTCCCTCGTCGCAGAAGCCTTTCAGCGTTAACAGGCCAGAGTATACAGAACAACGTGCAGGACATCGGAAACACATGCATGGGCTCTACGGACGCAAAAGTTCTATATAATGATGTTCGGTTCGAAAAAGCTATCTGTATTGCAGAAGTTCAGTTCGTTTAAATTAACAAATTGTGAATAATGGCATGTTGGTTTCCTTTCAATGTTGCCCACAAAAAAATCGTGTTAAAGATTTGTAATATAAGAGTGCGTTCGTCATTGCTTTTAAAAACGAGTATCAAATTGTACTTTCTTTAAATATTTCTGTAGTTCAAAATGTAACTGTCAACTAGTGGCATTGGCAAATGGCAAGGGTTAGTTTTCATGTTTTGAAATATTAGAATCTTCTTTCTGGCATGATTCAGCGCAAGAAGCAATATTATTGCACATTTCCGGTACCTCTGTTCGTTCAACTTCCATCTATCAATAGATTCCTCCTTCAATCGATGTTGCGTACTCCATTTTGTGAATTGTCTAAATAATGCTGGCATTGCATATAGTAGACTTGGGAACCGAGCAAGCACACAGATTTAACAATCTTCAGCTCGTTTTCTCCGCGGTAATTCGAATCCATTCGCAACACTTCAGTTCAAAGAGGGCAGCCATGCGTACCACTCAAGGCGAGCAAGTGTGTTAGGCGCGTGTAAGAGGACACCAAAACGTCGACTTCCTGTCGATGTCCGCGAGCATTAAAAGTCGGCCGCCGATGGTCTGGTAGATCGTAAGACGAGCGGGGCGGGCAGGTCTAAAACGAATCGTAAATGATGGGGAACGGGAGATCCGATTGTAGCGCAGCAATAAAGCCACCGGGGAATCAAGAGTACGAGAGGTGAGAATAGTGCGTCGTAAAAGAGCAGTACAGCTGCGGCAGGGGAGATGGAGTACTACTCCATCTTTTATTGGTCGTTGGCGATGGCCCCGTACGATTGAAGCGGTTAAACCTTCTGGTTGCCACTCAAGTGATCGGTCGTGTTTTGACGTTAATTTAACCTTCGCTGTAGTATTGTGGTTTGTCCGGGTTGATACAACACCGGCAGAAAGGCCAACGAGAATAAAGCTCTTAATATTTTTTCGATATACTCTGGATAGTCCTTTCTAAAAGCATTATTTCAAATTGGTCATGCATTTAAAGATATCGTTGTTTTGTTTCGAGAAAAATGAAATAATGAAATGATCCTGAGAAATAGGATTGTGGGAATCTGTGTTCGTTCTACGACATATTTTTCCTTATTCTCATAATTACCGAACATGTATCCTGTGATTCATTTGAATCAACTATTTTTAAATACATTTTTACCTTATGGTACAAATATCTATGGGCCAGCGTAAAAAGCGATCGATAAGTATGTGACGGTTACTTTTTTAACTACCAAATAAAGGTTTATTATAGTTTGTTTGATTTGTGATCATTGTGTACTCAAATGCGTCACGTCCTTTTGCCCGTGTGGAGGAGTATAAGCGTTCTCTTGTTTCTCGAAATGTCACCGGTGACCACGACTGACCGGTCGTAAAATGGCGCTGCAGTAAAAACGGATGAGCGCCCTAGACAGAAGGCGCGGTGCCCTTCTCGCCCTCGCACGCGGCGCCGGCCGGGTGGCGTGGGCGTGGGCGTGGGCGTGTTCGGCGAGGCGGGCCACGCCACGGCGCGTGGGTGGCGGAGGCGCCGGCGACGTCCTGTCAACGCCGGCCCCGCCCCGCCCCGCCCCGCCCCGAGCAGGTATAAATAAATACGCGCGCACGTGGGCGGGTGGGAGGGAGGGAGGGCGCGCACGTGTGACGTCGCCGGTGGCGCGACGCGGCGGGCGAAGCGTTCGACACGGGCGCCGAGGCGCGTGGGAGTGGCAGTGGGATCGGGGGCACGACTGAGCTTGGCAGAAGCAGCGGTGGCTGTGACGAAAGGAAAATCGGTGGCATGAAAGCAACTGCGTTGTACTACGATAGAAATGCTTAAGCGAGAGGTTGTTACAGGTTTTATGATTTCCTTCACTAAACGTTCATTATTATTGGCTTTGCCTAATGTATGGAAGGAAATCGCAATAAAATACTTTAACTGTGAATTTAAAATGAGCTGAACAGTTTTTAATGCCATGTTCCTTAGATTCTTTTAATTACTTTGAGTGTTAAAGAAAATTGAGGGGTAGTTTTCATGATGTCCCGAAGTTCCACATTTGCTTGAATAGGATAAAAGGCATTTACTGGTACTAAAATAAACAAGCAAAAGGTATATGTTATGGTTAAAATAGGGGTGGAGAACGGCTATTAAAATGGAGCAAATGAGCATTAAAATTTTGCTATTAAAATAATTGCTTGGTTTAATAGGTTTTTAAAAGTATTATATATTTTAACATTAAAAGATAGTACATCAGAAGTTACTGAAACCTTGTTCTTTCTTGCAATGCACGTGGTCATCCGATGATTCATCAAATTTTCATTTACACTCAGTCGTCTGAAGATATATTTTTCACTGCAGATACGGCATTTTTAACTTAAGTGAAGAAATGGGAGCTACGTATTGGTACGGTACATGAAGAATGTCTACGAATTTGTTTCACCGACGATGGTGTATCCACGAAGTGTCAGTATCCGCTACATTTCTTCCTGATATCAAAATCTCTCTAATGAACGAAATTAAGGACCCTTCGAATGGTATCGTCTTGCTTTCTTGCATCAGTTTTAGCACTTCCTGGCTGTAGAGTCGAAGCTCAACACTTCTTGCCTGATATCGCTTCTCCGTGTACTGGAAAGGCAGTGAGCTTGTTGTCTAGACTTGCAGGAAGATTTGCAGCCGAATCCGGATCGGTGCCTGAAGAAAAAAAAAGAGAGGGGAAGAAAAGAAGAAGAGGAAAAAAAAGAGAAAAAAAAGGAAGTCGTTAAATATAGAACGAAAAGTGACGAGGGAGCAACAAAAATGGCGCAATGAAATGTCTTCAAACGAATTCAAGTTCAACGATTAGCGTGGTCTTAAAATCGTAACATTGTTAAGGCATTTGACCAAAACTTCGGACTCTAATTAGTGTAATGTGTAATGGCGTAAGTAATGCCGATGGTACAAGACTACACACATTAGAGTTGTTTGTTGAAGTGTTGCGAGGTCATAAGGAGGAAGGCAATGTGGCGACAGTTTCTTACGTTGAGGAGGAAGAAAATAGACATTGAAGAGGAAATTAATTTCCTTGTCAACCACAAAAAGTCCTTAACAAGGTTTTAACAAGTGAAATAACGTTATCATTTTTATCCTTCCTTCCGGAAAGCATTTATTCCATGAAATAGACTTGTATGACTTTAATTGAAGCTAAAGCTCATAACCTACCTTATTGCCGGTCTCTCCCCTCCCAAGAAAAGTGTTACAAGAAGTTAGTTTGTCATGGTCTTGTGGAGGAGAGGTAAGGACGATGGCAGGGAAGTGTCGGTTGCGGCTATGATGGCAGCGAGGGCTCTGTTTAAATGTGTCGATTCATCCGAATAGGAAGTTGACAGCGCCAATACAACCTTGAAGTGAAGTACATCCCGAAGTAAGTCCTCCCCTGCGCTTGGCCGCTGCTGGGGAGGGAGCGTGTGCATGCGAATGCGCCTGGCGGGATCGGAGGCAGGGGCGGGGCGGGCGGATGCGAGGCCTGGGTGGGGCATCACGTGTGCGGAAGAGAGGGCGGGCGACCGGTCACTGAGGCGGGCGACTGCGTGCGCTGCTTGCGCAAAAGCGCCGTTGCTGGAGGCCCGCCAGCCCCGCGGACCGCCTCGCGCGGATGCTGTCCTCCGCGGCCCACGCCAAGCATGATGCCACAGCGACAACAAAACATAAATGTTCTCGAAAAAAGTTAAACCTTATATGCCTACTGCTCTAACATCAACGCTCGTGCAGAGGCTGTGTCATTTAATTCACAGCGCCATTTAATTATGATTAGCTCACAAAACATTGTAAAAAGTAAGAACAGAATTAAAGTGTGCGTAAAACCTGAACGCTCAGGCTCTATTCTCGAGGCTTATTTAGAGCTTCCACTGGGCGGCGTAGAAAGGTACTTCAAAGAGGAGATCCTACGCTTAAGGCGCAATGCTTTGCCGCATCCCCGCGTGGGAAATAAGAGGAAATGTGTAGAAGAAAATGGTAGCACAGCGGGGTCATCTTTCGGTCGTGAGATAATATGCTATATGAAGATACTTCGAACGGCGTTCGCTTCGTTCAAATACATGCTCTGACAGTACTCATTTAAGTTTTTATTCTTTATCGTAACTTTTACAGAATTGACTGGGATATTTTCATTCGCACGGAAACATCGAAACGTCAAAATCGAACACAAAAGTTCGATGTGAAAAAACATTAATTGATAAATAATTAATAAGAGTTTAATAAATAAATTGATGTTTGAAACATTGATGTTTTGAAACCCTCAACATAAATTTTTCACTATAAGGGATAAGTTCAAAAAATCGAAGGTTTTTACTAGTTGAAATTTCAATAAGATTACAAGATAGCCGGTGTAAATCTTTGCCGGCGAAAGATGTCTCCCTTCAGATTAAAACGGCTTTCTTCCGAATTTTGGGAGTTGTCACTTTTGTGTAGATTAACGGAGTTGTAGATTTACGTAACCGGAGTTGTGGATTTGTAATAAAAGCAAAGAAAATTTGAAAAATGCAGAGAACTCAATTGGTGCAAACAACAGGATAAGCGCAAGGGAAATGGATTGTAGCGTCAAAAAAATGCTCTCAGCCGACTGTACTGGAACCGAAGTAAAGAGCTTAACGTGATGAGAGTTGATATGCTGTAACTAATATAGCCTGAAAGTGAACTTTACCTTTGAAAATGTCGTGTGTAGTTCTCCGTGTAATACAAGCTCAGCAGACATGTCACATATTAGGGATTGTCCGTAATGATTAATTCTGCTATAACATTGTCAAAGATAATATTTATGATTTATTCTTTTAATTATAAACTGTGTTTATTACTAAAGGTTATCGAGCCTTTGAGTTCACCGTACAGCTAAATTAAAGGCAGAGAAAACCTGGGAAAACCGGGAGAAAACAGATTCACGCAAACGGATGGTACTCTACTTTAAAGAAGATTGTTGACTACTCAACAATGTGAATTTCTTTCATGATCCTGCCTTTGTTGTTTTTTTAGACAGTCATTGGACTGAATTTCACCATCAAATTTACAAAATATTACTGAAGTTGTTCTTTCTTGTGGTACACAAGGTAATAATTTTAAAATATTAAATTTTAATTTTATTCATTACTTGTGTATAAATATTCTGTAAAATTGAAAAATAATATTTTACAAAATGAATTTTATCAATGTAAATGATAAAAATGTAGTTGATATATTTTAACATGTGCACGTATTCCTGTTGGGGAGGGGAAGTGCCCTCGTGAAGTAGATTAGTGTGTGCATTGTTGACATTTTAAATTTGAATTTCCGTGATCTATTGAACCTGGAGAAAACTGTTAAACTAATTTCAATAACACAATATGGGAGCACAACAGAGATAATATTATAAAGTTTCTCAGTCATAATAAACTATTAAAAAATTGAATTTGTATGATTGCAATGATCGTACCTGTTTGTTCCTGGCTTGCTCAAGTCCCAAGGACGTTGGTGTACCGTTGGCGCAAAGTGCTTAGGTAGATGCCTCCTTGTAGTTGCGGTGCAGTTTAAATTTGCATTCGCACGTGAACACTGTGCAGCTTTAGATTAGACTGCACTGAGTTGTTTCGGTGTAGTTGTAATTCCGTAGAGCACACTTCACAGATATGTGCTACTTCTTTTCGTATTGAAGTGCTTGTACACAACGTAGCATTAGATCTTTGTATTTTAGACTTTCACGAAAATAAATTACTCAAATTTCCATCAAGACGTTTGCATAATCATTAGAGATACATATTTAACGACGGGCAAATGCAGATTTACGATTGGCATTCGGAACTCGATTCAGAAACGAAAGAAGAACTTGAAAGCAGGAACGTTTCGGTGAGCTACGGGTCTCTATCACAAGGCAAGAACTTCTGCGGTACAAGTAAGCGGTTTACACTTGGTGAAGAACTCGATATCTGTTCAAAGATGTTGATCTAAGTAAAGGAGTTTGCGGGTGTAATTTAGACGTGGGAAAAGTTTTCCGTTGATTTTTATTTTTATTGAAAAAGTAGAAAAACTAATTCTATTCGTTCACAAAATATGAAGTCTTAGAATGGGATAAGTGCCCATATATTAAGATATTCGGTATCCTCCTAATGGAAATAAAACAATATCGCACGTGGGCATTTGTCGCAGGTCGTCAAAGGATGTGTCTTGACGTTGTGTGACAACTTTCATTTTCATTGCGAGCCGTGTGCGTTGAGTCCCGCGTTCGCATCGCAACGGCGCGTGCTCGGTTCGCTCTCCGCGAGCGAGGGAACCTTCCGACGTTCCTCCGACCGTGCGCCTCGTAAATATTGCTTCCCACGCGTGGTTGGTGCGAAAGCGCTGATCGCGGAGCTGCTCGGCTGCGAGCCCCCGACGCGGAGAGAAGACCCCCTCCCCCGGCCAAACGCTCAAAAGTGCACTTTCTACTAAGAATAACACGCTGTGATGCACATCTCGGTATACATTTTATTATGAACTATTGCGCGTTCTTGCGTCGGGGTCGGAGGAATGGTTTCTAACACGATTTAACGTTCTGGATTGGTCAGGAACGTTGTGCGTAGAAAGTAAAAGTGCCGAAACGTTTTTCATATACTCTCATGTCAACTTGGTTTTCAAAAATTCGGGAAGGATTTGTTTAGGAGTGAGGTGTGGATAAGTGGTGTAGTTGGAATGTAAATGGCATGCTAAAACTAAGAACCTCACCTCGAGTCCCTGCGTGAAAAAATGCTACTTGCAAACAAGTTCGTATTATATTTGAAGTAGTATAATATTTCGTAGCGCTTAAAAATGCGAGAAAGTAGTGCTATTGAAGAAACCCCAATTTGAATCTGGAATCAGGTCTGCAATATTCTTGCCGTGATTTAAGATAAGATTGAAATATTAAAACCTGTAAATATTTGCATTCAAATGAAGAGAATAGTGATTCCTGGCTTTTTAAGAAAAAAATCCGAATTTTGTGTTCATAATGCGTGAATACGTAATAGAATTTTAAAAATTGGTTAATGATTAGTGTATTTCTTTTTGCTTTTCATGAAAAATACTGTATACCTGACCCCGTCATCCAGAGGCTTTAAAGCCCTTTTACGTAACGCTGGAAATAAGTTCACTAAAGAAAGTTCAGGTAACTATATTTAGATGAACGTTCACAGCTTGAGTTGTTAGAAGATGTTAACAGTAGGGGAAACGAGGAGTGGATATCCAATCTGGAGAGCAATTGGAGTTGGTACATGACGGTGGATGGAGAAACAACAAAGAATTCTATTATTTTACTTTACGCAAAATTATGCCGTATTCAACATTATGCTACTGTGGTTTCTTGCCACTTCAATAGAGTAGTAAACAAACAAGCATTTTGTGGAAAATAATTAAAGTGTTTGACCTCGCTTTTGAGTGCGATGTCATGCGAGTTGCGTCTGCCCCTTCCATGCAAGTGAAAATCGCTTCGTTTCGTCCGTATTGGAGCACTTGCATCCTCGCTTACTTTCTCTTCGAACTAATTATATTACACACGATTATTAGTGGTCTGCATGATGAGTTTCACTTATTTTCATTCGGCCAATGAGGCACTTCCGAGCCTTTATTCGTATTCGACTGAATGCGTGGAGCATGCGTCAAATTTTCTTCTGCTTGCGCAAAGCGGAAGCGTCGGAATACGCCTGCCCTCCTTTGTGCCAACGCCGCCGGTCGCCCTCGCGTCGCAGCTCCTCTCGCACGTGCCAGGGTTGTGTGGACGTCTGCGAAGTGTCGTGGCGGCAGTAATGACCTAAATAAGCGGGCGGGCGGGCGTGGCCGGCGGGCGCGCTCACGGCACTTTCGCTGCGCTTGCCCGCCCGCCCACGCCCCACGCCCCACGCCCCGCCCTCCGCCCCGCCCCGCCGGCTTTCATGTCTTTTCCACCCTGTCACTCCCGCTCCCCTCCCTTTGTTTCTTTGTAAAACCTAGATCAGCGGGGTGGCGGTCTCACCCTACAGGCTGTTGGTTTCGTCTTAACTCACCTCCTTTCCCGTCCGAGACGTACCCTCATGTGCCCCACTTCGGATGACTAGATCCTCATGGTGCTACCTTCTACCGAAAGCAGGTCCTTGTCATTCAGTGGCGGCGGCCCACGAAGTAGGCTGTGTGCAGCACGAGAAACCACTGAAGTCTCGTATTCATTGCTTTGCTCGTGCTCAATGGGCTTTTTGCTGCTACAATGTACTCTTGGCAAGTTTGTAGTAAGGAATGAATTGTGGAAATAGTTCTGTTTACAAACCGAGGATTATAATGTTTACAAGGCTGCTGCTTTTAAATTATTGGGTTATTTTCCCTTTAAATAACTTCTATTATAGAAAAATCACCACCCATGGAATATGCGTAGCTGATCATTGGAAAGATAATCACTGGCACTGCGCCTCGTCTAAAAGAGCGATTTTTGACTGGGAAATTCTCTTTAAAGCCTCGATAATCACTTTGTGTTTTACTGTCGTTCTCTGCCCACTTTACTCGTCACACGTCAAACGAGTTGTCTTGCATGATTGATGACATTCCGTACTTCCATGAATACGATACGGCGAGCGTCTAAAAGTAGCAGTTGACGTGAAATATTGTCAAGTCTGACAGATTTTTTAAAATTGTTATAACAAGCTAATTAACGAACTTCATTATAACATACAATTATTAAATAAAGGTAATAAAAATTCCAGTGTCTTAAATAAAAGTCCGCCAGTTTTTATGAATTTAACAAGAATGGAAGCTAAAATGTAGTTATATGGGATTTTTTCATGTATAAAATAGACCAAATAGGAATTGCTAATTAGCAATTGTAGTGTGCATGTGGAAGTTCCTTCCGCCGCGGCCCGTGCCCAGTGAGCTAGCTTCCGGCGCCCTTGCCGTGTGTTTGTGCACGCGTCGTCTCAGCCTGCGGCGAGTGGACCGTGAATTGCGGGAACTGGGAATTGGCACGGGCCGGAGCCGCTCCGCCCCGCCCTCGCGGCGCTGCCAAGAGGCCGATGAGAATGGATCGCGCGGAGGCATTGCCCTTTGTCTCCCCCTCCCGCCTCGCCATAGGCTGCGCTGTGTTCGTCTGGGGTTGCTGTAGAATCCTAAACGCCCTTTGCACGTGCGAGCCGGCTTTCGAAGTGGGGGTGTGGTATTGAACAAGAACTTAGGGTTTGCTTAATACCTTGAGAGTTGGAGTTCTTGAATAAATGTATTAATATGCGAAAACTTGGTTCATTTCATTTTGTCTTCGTTATTAAATTCCGTAGGTTCAAAATTTGCATTCACTGTTCCAAATCATTCTAGAGCTGAACAAGCAGAAACTATTTTTAACATCATGGTTGTTTACAATTTAGTGGTGTTTACAAGTAATTAATTTTTTTGTACTGTCACTAATGTATGCTTTTTTTTGTTTTAGGTAAGTATGCTGAGAAACCAGATGTGAGCATTCTAGCCGTAGTTACGTAAGTGAACCGAAGTTTTGTAAGGAACTCTGAGAAGAGCAACGCAAGAACACACATTCATCAAACTTTTTTTCTTATTAATTTCAATATATTCCACTGTTTAATTTGATATTTGCGATTCAATTAATTTGACGATTAATAAGGAGTTTGTAAAGTTGACACATCTACCGGAATTTATATGATTTGAAATACAAAACATAAATCTTGGGTTCTATTATTTATGCTTGTACATTGCTCTCAACTCGCGAATTGGGCAAAACTGAGTCGCTCGCCGACATTTAGCAGGAGCGTGCAATTAGCAAAGACCGAAGTGTGTAATTGATGCCGAAGAGATGGCTGTACGAGGAAGTGTGTGCAGTGGGCGTTGGGCAGCCCTGCCTTCGTGTTACGGCCCTCGCGACGCGTATTGATCCTTGGTCTTCCGAATCAATTTGTGGCGCTCGGTGACCATAGCGCGAGGCTCCCAACTGATCAGCAGCAATGTGGGGCTCTGCATGTGTGCAAACTCTTTATTCACACGTAAGTTTTTTGGAATTGATACAGAGTAAATCGTGAGTGTACAGTTTTGAAATCTCGAAGAAATGAACAAAATGAAGACGGAGTGAAACGAAGTAAAAGTTGAGCTGCATGTTTTCCAGAGTTAATTTTCAGTGTGCAAATTTTCATTCTTTACGATAGTTGCGGGAGAAGTAAGTCGGTAGCTGAGGGAAAAAGTAATTTGGTCAGCATAGGTAATATTGGAGACGCCATTTATGAAAGATTAAATTTCAATGTGCAAATTTTAATTCGTTATAATAGTTGATTAAAATGGAATTTTGCCAAAAGGATATCTGGAAAATGTAAAGTATGTAGAAGAACAGATTTTTAGAACAGACTCCTTTTCTTTCGTAAATTGTTTTCATCTCTTGTCAATCAGGAAAGTTCTTTGTGTTTGCAAATTAATGTTTTCACTTTACATTCACAGTACGGTATGTGTACATTTTTTAACAATTTTCTCACTATCAGTGCTTTGAATCATGAAGTTATCTATTTCCTTTGAAATATGACCTTTTTTTACTACGTCGTGATTATGGATGTGTATTGCGTGGTAAATTATAAAGGCGTTAATTGCAGTTAATGATAGGGATGTTCGGGCTGACGTGCCCGTCTTTATAGAAAGACGTCTGTACTGCTCTTTTGAATGATTCCGTTTACTCGCGAAAGAAGATTGTATAAAAGTATTACGTTCCGCTAAGTGGCGCTGGTGGTGGGGGTGGTGGGGCGCATAGCCGTGCCACGCGGCGCGCCGCATCACCTCGTAACACAGCGCCCCCCCCGCCCCGCCCCGCCCCGCCTCACATCGCTCGCGATCCGCGCTCCCACAGCCCAGTGACTTCACTCTCCCGGAGAAGCGCCACTCTTCCTCTCGTCCGCGGGATCGCCCCGCCCTCCTCCCGCCGCCGCGCTTTGTTCTCGCTTTTCTGGTTCGCGAGCGGGGCGGCGCGGCGTGTTTCGCTTGTATTTTTACGAGCATTGTTTCCTGGAGCGTCCCGGTGCGGCGTGTATTTGCCAACGCGCGCGCACACGGGCGCCGCCGCCGCGACTAATATTAGTGCGGTTTCGACACCGGAACTCACTCCCTCCCCACCGCCTGGCCGCTGTGCCAACCGTCGGGCGATCTGCTGTGCCTTTTTCGGAACGTCTGCTTGCTGATCAACAAAAGGTGCCGGCGTGCGGTCGCGTTGTTAAACAGCTGACTTGCCTGGTCGTGCTCCTGGACTCGCCGCGTGGGATTGGGGTCGATGTTGAATTTGACTCGGTGTGACACGGTTGGACTAATTGTGAAACTGAACGTGCTTCTTGATCGTATTGGTGTACGCCCTAGCTTTTTGTGGAAAGAAATTGTCTTTATTGTGTGCTAAATTTAAAAACACCCTGCAGAATTCAGTTGTGTCGAACAATTCTTAGTGAAAGTTTCGGAAGTATCTTAAATTGCCTGTTTTCTTTATACGCCCTTTGTAGAGACAAGTGCTCGGTAAGGAATTACTCGTCAATATCGACACGCTAGATTTCAATTTTACATTTAAGTAGGGTCATAGGTTTTTTTTTTACTGCGGTATCAGTATCGGCCGCTTTTTACTGGAGTGCGAATACGTTGTTCACGAGTTGACAGGTTTTACATTCATACATGTAAATGCATATAAATTAATTCCCGTTCATTAATTAAAACATTCGTTCGTTCCCATGATAATACAGTCGTGCGGAACTCATAATTCTATAATATTGCCGGAGTTTCGTGCAGTGAAATTTGTATGGACATACGTTGGTATTTCACGCCTGCGAATTTGTGTGATAGTATTTAATTATTATTTGAAATTATAATCAGTGAATGTGCTGTGAAATATTACTGTATTGCCCCCTGCTCTTAAATCACTCGGCAAAGTCATTGGGCCTTTCATTTATTCGCAAATACATTAGTTTTGAAGTTCATGTAAGACTTGTGTGGTGGTTTATGTAAATTTGATCGCGTGAAATGTCGCGAAGCCACGTGCATGAGCTATTCCCAAGATACTCTACGACTACACGGGCTTGAAAATTCTCGTTACCTAATCAATTTGTGAAGAGGATTAAAATAATCTGCAAGAGAAATATGATCTTCCAAACTCAGATTATTGGAGCGATGAGCATTGCATTATATGATCTAAGAGAAGTCTTTATAAAAATAAACTTATTCTGATTGTATTTCTATAGTAAGAATATACAAAAATTACATAAAAATATAAAGAAACCCCTGGATCAGTAACAATTACATGAAGGCAGGGTTAGAAGTACTACATAATGAAATTAGCCCTAAGACGTTGTCGACCAGATGCTGATGTAGAAAAGAGATCTGAAATGAAAGCCATGAAGATGAACGCTTTTGAATGGAAGTGGTGATGCAAACACGTGGTGAGCCCTCGTCTCAAGCGCCCTTTGCATCTCCTCCGCGAGCGAGCGTCCTCGCCGAAGGGCGGGCGCCAGTGCCCGGCGTGAGCCCCGCGGCGCGGTGAGGGCGGCAGGTGGGAACACAAACAGCGGCGACGCGACCGGTGCGGCGCGGGGCCACGGCCGCGCGGGTAAAATTAGGCGCCGGCCGTGGCCTATATCCGGCCCCGCCGCTGCATCGGCGCGCGGTTCCGTCTGTCCGTGCGCCCCCCGGCGGCTCGCCCCGCGCCCTTGCAGCCGCTTGCCGACCTTGGCGAGCGCGCCCTGCGGCGACGCGGGACAAGGGCTGGTGGCTCTCGTCGGGGGGATATCGGAGGAAGAATCTCATGTCGTATGCGAAGGAGGTGAACGTGTTCGAATACGTGATTCTAAATTGTTGTGAAGTGTTCATTTTATTTCTTGACTGTCCAGATGTGAGGCGATTTCACGGTGCTCGTCAGCTACAGTCTAACAATCCGTTCCAGATTGTATTCTTGACAGTGTTCTGTACATGCTCCCCATTTACTCAGTCTCCCTCGTTCTTCTACGTTCCGTTTCTGCTAATACTTTCTTACACCTTCAGTATTTTAATTTCATTAAATAATACATCACATTCTGGACAATATTGATATCGCGTTTATTTTCACATCTATCTTCGATAAGTCGACCCTGTGCGATGAATAGTCAGTTTTTCTCTTCGTGGGCGATTTTTGTTGTTATCTAATTTCACTCTGTGCCTCATTAATTTCTTGGAATATTCTTGTTGTGTGTACGTATCATATGTTTGTCAAAAGAAGTGTCGTTTGTGTTTTTAGTTAATGTTTTATTTTCCTTTTAGCCCAAAACAGTATTTTGCCACATTGTAGACATTTTAGCGATCGTTGTCAACGTCCATCGCAGAAGATTCCGTGCATCGTCGATTGCTACGAAAGATCGCAAATGTTAATTCTCTCCTGAATTCCACCGAGTGGTGAAGGCGACTTCGTGGAGTAGGTGCTTTCGAGACGGCCCCTTCGCCTGTGCGGTGACGCGCTACGAAGCGGGTCTGTCGGCGCCGCCGCGGAAGCCTCTTGATGCAAAAATTACATAAGCGAACGCCCGTCTCCTCCTGGCCGCTCGCTCGCTGGGAGAGGCTGGTGGCCCGACGCGACTGGTTTCCGCCTCTCATCGCGGCGCTGCCGCCCACCGACCTCCGCGTCCCTTGCACCGAAGACTGCGCCATGCACTTCCCCTATCACGAACCGCGGCTCTTGCGCAAGCACTCGTCTTCCTGCGATCCATACGTAGATCCGCCAGTCACGCAAGGGCCTCGTGCGCCCGCCCGCGCCGCGAAAGAGCACTGGCGAGCTGCAGTGCACCTCGTGGAAGCCGGTGCTGTTGTGCACTTCATCAATGCCCGCGGTCGAGCGGTAATTACCGTTTTGACGCGGTGGAGGACGCCCATGATGATATCTGTAGCCTGCGATGCCTGTGGCTGATTGCGCGTACTTGAGCTCGAGCAAAAGAAGTCGAAGGTATGGCCAACGTGCATCTCACAAAGCCTGTTCGTAGTTAATACTTTCATGGAAACTGATTAACAATCGAACAAAGAATTTTGTACCGTTAGTTTGGTCATTATTTCATATTGTTGTGCTTCTCTACACTCTTTCCTTTGCGAGGGGGCGAATTTAATTTTTATTTAGTGTAGAAAATAATTTCTGAAGTTGAAAACGTTTCTTGCTGATGTCGAGGTTTCCATGCATGTATTCGTCAGCGATGTGTACGGGCGTGTACCTCGCCACACCCACTTCTTTAGTCCGTCGTCCTCTCTGGAACGGTTATTATGTGACTCTTCTGACGACTCACCAGAACAAAATTTTCTCCTTTGCATCGTCTCGGAGTAGTTTCTTTCAAGAATATATTTGAACACACATACATTAAACATAATTTATATATTTGTGACCATGCATTTAATAAGGGAGGTTATGTTCATTGGCTTTCTATGAACATAACCTCTTGGCGCAGAAGAAGCTTTGCTTCGGCAACGAATGTGGGTTATGGTGAAAAGTGTTTTAAAAAGTACGTTGATTTGGACCACAATTAATCAAATTGTTCCCAGATGTTTCGCTCGCTCTTCGTCCTTGCGGTGCGTGTATGCGGAAAAGTAAACAGAGCTCGAAATTAGACCATTTTTCTCTAGTTTTAATAGAATTTTTTATCTTGTAGTTCGGAGCAAGGAGGAAGTAGATCCTATCGATTCTCATGATAGAATCCTATGGTTTCTCATGTGGGAGTCAAGGTCACCGAAGTATGAGTTTATATGGAAATAAATACATCATTACCAACTGTGTTTTCCGTTTAATCCAAAAATTTGTAGTTTTTATGTATTACTGAATGTAACTAACTATTTTACGAGATAACTTTCCTATTTCATTAGTCTGCTTTCTGGCCACGTGACGTAGACGCTGCTCGGTCCCTTGTCTTCCTCTCCCCCCTCCTCGTCTCTTTTCTCTCAAGGATATAAGGAATAGAGGGGGGCGACGAACGGCGCCCCGTATTTCTTGGCACAGCTCCAGATGATTTCAGCTTACCCCTCTCGCTTTTCTATGCATTGTATGACAATCCAGGATTCGCGTTTGGTAAATGTGAATAGAAATTTCGCAAAATTGAAAAATGTTTAGTTCAGAAATGTAAAAATATTTTCGTGGAATTGTACCAGTTTGAGATAATGATGTGGCTGGATGTGAAACAATCTTCATGATACGAAGACACTGGTACATCTCCCGTATTGTAGTATATGAAATAATTGTAAATTCTTGTCAAAAATATATTTTTTGAATACCATTTCCATGCACGATTGCTTCTGGAAGAAATTAGAGGACACTTAAAGGCAGAGTATTAATGTTATAGTCGGACAATGTTGATGGTCTCCTGAAGACAAGGGGAACGGAAATCATTTTCACAAGAAAACCTTGTACGTTGTATTCAGTTTAAGCCGAACAGCATCCAAGCAGATGCTTGCGGTTTTTTACATGGGCTTTTTATTTTCTTTAATCTGCTAGGTTCCTTACCTGTCATCTCTCAATGACCCTGATTTTGGTTCCCTTGCGTATAGTTACCCTCCCCCCGCGCCTTGTCTTCCATTATGTTGGTATATAAACGCATCCAGCCAAAAATATTACGTGCGTTTCAACTGTCCAATTGCACTAAATAAAATCAGTGTTCGCAGAGGGGGTTGTGTTGTGACCACAAACACGTAATGTCACATATTTTAGGAACAGATAAATGGGGTCCTGTAGCCGTTGGTGAGGCACATCGGGAATAGTTCTTGCATATTACATCAAGAGACCTGTAATACATCTCACAGATAAGTTTGGTTTATGACTGTCTCAATGTAGAATTTACGATTTTTGTCATGCCATTTACCGTACCTTTCACTCTAAAGATTGATTTTATTGTGAAAAGCGACACCGATGTAGGTCCCAAGGATGTACGTGTGAAGTTAACTCATACAAGTTCATGTTGACAAAATAAACGGGAGCGGTAGCTCAGTGCATCAACTGATGTCACTGCAGCGCATCTGACCGGGAGGTCCTAGGTTCCCACTCCCCACGGCGGCAGGATTTTCGATACTAGATTTTTAGCTAGGTCGAATTCAGTCTCTGTTTGGAGGAGAATTCTAGCGGTCGGCTGCTCTGATCGGTAGTTTTCCGTGGTTTCTGCGATCAACACCAGGCGAATGCTGGAGCAGTACCCTACCAACCGGGCCACGCACCGCGCGCGATCTGTCCTTCCTCTTCCTTGTCCTATCCTCTCCCCTTACACACACACACACTTACACTAACACACACTACACTACCACATATTCCGGGAGACCGGTCGGGAGCTTAGAGCTTGTCCCGGGTGGGGCGGTGCCCCGCTGGTGGGAGAGTCCTGGTTTGGGGGAAACCCCACTAGCCGATGGTAGGTCGGCGCCGGATCTCGCCAGTGGGAGAAGATAACAGCCATCGCCCGAGAAAAAACATGCACTACACTTACGGGACCAATGACCAAAACTGTTGACGTGCCCGGAAATACGAAAAAAACAATCAATTAAGAAAATGTTTATCCCCTTTCAACTGCCCAATGTCCTTTCCGCAAAGAGATTCTGCAGTGCATTACAGCCCGTAAAGGTGCTTCGTTTCTAGAAGTTACGTAAACGTAGGCTCGGCGCGTTCCTTTTTTGAGTCGCAAGTTTTTCACGACACGCATAGATAGGGTTGCCAACAATGTTCATGGGGAACGGAGAACACTCGCTAAGAAAAAAGAAAAGAAAAGAAAAAAAAGAAACACATTTTTTATAAATATTTAATTCAGACAAAATCAGCTCTTTGTTCTCTCAAATAGCAATTCAAGTGAAAAGATTAGTACACGAAATGCAGATGAAGATGGTCTGATTCTTTTTATTTTAGTCACCAGATAGTATATCATGCATGTATGTATCAGCGTTCAGAAAATGCATGCTTTCTATTCTAAATTAAACATAAACGAAACAACGTAGTAGATGTTAGTCATGTGATAAATGACGACATCGCTCATTCAATGCAAGAACGTCATCACTCAAAAATTGTTCTTTTGCAGGAAGAGCATTTGAAGATTAAGATATTCTGCCATTTCCGTTAGTAAATAGAAAACAAAAACAGCCATTGTTGCGGTGTAAAATGAGATGTGACTTACATGGAGTTGCAAGAGCAGTGCTAGATCTTCCAATCCACGAAGGAAACTGGAAAATGACGATTTTTGAGTTATGACATTCTTGTATTTAATGAGCGAAATATTAAAAGGATATTTAAAATACTAAGGAGGGCGGGAAGACATTTGACGTGAACGGAGGCCAGCTGGCGCATTTGGGTTTTGCATCGGCCGGTCTCGTTCTGCGCCCTCGTATGAGCCGCGCCGCTTCCATTGCCTCCCACGCGGTTCTCATTGTCGCCCCCCCCCCGTGCCCCTCGCGCTGATGAGCCGCCGGGCGGCGCGCATACGCGAGCAGGGCGTCGGGCGCGACTCCCCCCAGCCCGGCCCCCGCCGGAGAGGAAGGGTCGCGCGGGCTCGCCTGACCTTCTTGCAACGAGCGCATTAATATACGAAGCGCGTCTGCCGAACAGATTCGCTTCGTTTATTTTTCATTCGGAAGCCGACGACCGGCTCTAACGATGTGTGTTTGGCGCGCGCGCGCGCGGTGGCGTGCGTGTGTCTGTATGTGTTGGGTTTAGTGTGTGGGAAGCAGATATGTACGGCGTCTGTTGCGTTCTCTTGCGCGACTCTGTCGCTGAATGACTTGTTTTGCGACGTCGCAGTCGGATGCTTTGTATGTGTTGGTGTTAAACGTTAGTTCTCTCTATAGAGTATTTTAGATTCCTGTGTGAATTAGTTTGATTTCCTTCGCTCCAGGAAACGGTTAATGAATCGTATCATTCGAAGCACTAAGGAAGATAAGTTTCAATGGGTGTGCACAAAGAAAGTTACGAATAAATATATATTTTTTATGTTTGTTTTTAATTTTATTTTATCTGTGAATTGTACAGTAGATTCCTTACGGATACATAGCGTTATCCCATTCGGTCATTAATGCGATTACGCTCCTTTCGCTGTTGAACTCGTAATCACTGTGCGACTGAGAACAAGTCAGACGCCACAATGGCTTCCATTAAGAATCTGAGCTTTTATTATGGACATTCCGCGTCAGCGACTGTGTTTTCGCCCAAGGTCATTTGGCGTATCTGTCCGTCGTGTCTTCTCCGAATGCAAATATTAGCGTTAACCCGTGCGTCTGTGAATAGTTCCACGCACTCGTTCGCCGACGGATGTTCAGCCATGCGCGCGAAAGTTGGCGTGCCCCTGCGCGCACACGCGTGCGACTGCGACTGCGGGAGGAGGAGAAAGGACGTGGGGGGGGGGCTCGCTTCTTAATTGCAGCTCCCGCCGCCGAGAACGCCCCTCGCTCCCCCGCGTCGCCACCGTCGTGGTGGTGGTCGTCTTTTGTGCCCCGCCCCCATTGTTCCGGCTCTCTTCCACCTTCGCCGCCGCCGCCGCGGCCGCCCACGCGCCCGGCGCTTTCCACCGGCGCGATGCGAGAGAGGGAGACCGTCTCGCCCGCCCTCCCTCCCTCTCGCGGTTAAATATGCGCGTCGTGCCGGACGAGTTGCGCCACGAGCTCGCGTTTTGCACGAGGCCCCAGCCCCAGCCCCGTCGAGAGGCTGCGTGCTTCGGAGAGGGACGAGTGCACGAGATGATTGATGTACTTGCGAATGAGGAATATGTTGTCATTGTCACAAGTTAGGAAGAAGAATCATGAGCCTTGCTACTTATAGTCATTGTGGAAATGTGTAAACAATTAACTTTTTTTTTTTTTTTTCGTCGTCGCTTGCAAGCTCTCCCTCACTTATCAGATTGAAAGGAGTACGTATCGATGTGATTAACTCTTGTAGTACGCCATGACATTTCCATAAAAATCGTCTATGAATGTGCTCAAAGGTAATAGTCTTGTCATCGAGCTCTAATTTATTGTTTTATAAAAGTGTCGGTCACGCACTAATTTTATCGGAGAGTATGTTCTCTAAGTCCAGTACTATATCTCGTGGTGCGTCACACTGTCTCCTCCACTCTCATGGTTTCGCCCCGTATTCGTTTTAAATGTCCCTTGTTTTCATTGGACAATCGGATTCGCGAACCTCGAATACAGTTAGCTCCCGAAGTCGAAGGGCATTGTTAAGTCCTTAACGAAAAAACGTGTGCGCTCTCTGCTACTAAAGTGTTTACTTGTGATAGCTCTCTCGCCGGGCTCCCCTCTCCTCTCCCTCTCCCTTCCCACCCCACCCTCCCGTGTGCGACACAATGCGGAGTCGTAGCCCGACGCGGTCCATTAGCGACGCGTTGAACCCGCTGTTGGAGCGTGTGCGTCTGGCGACGGTGGACGAGGTCCGCAGGCCGTAAAAGAACCGGCCGAACCTTTACGGGCGGCCCCCGGCCGGGACATCGCGGGCTGTCGGCCGCCGCTGACGGCTCACGCGATAGCGCAACGGCGGGCGCCGCTGCCGCCGAGGTTGCGGGCCGATGCCAGCGCGGCGATCGCCACATCTTCCCTCTCAACACTTAGCATGCAATCATGCGGTGCCCACGAGTTTGCGTCTTCATGTAGTGTCTTGGGTCTTTCTGCAAGGCCTTTGCGACTGGCTTTTCCACGAGTGCACGTGGACCTTTCTGCCCCTCCATCTCGCCTGGTTGACTACGACTGGCCTTCCACGTTCTGTGTTTGCTCTTTTCCGTGGACCTTTCTTCAGCTACGAAAATTTAAGATTGTTTAACCGTCTTGGGTTTTTCTGTTGCCATTCCGTTCCACTCGGATCATTCGTACGTATTACCTTCATTTAATGTTTATTAACGTGTTAATTTGATGTTTCGCTAAAGTTTTTCATTGGCATTTCTACAGTGTTTCTCGGTTCACATGTAACTTGCGTTTGCCTGCGAATGCTGTCCTGCAGCTCGCACTACATCCCACGGGCCTAAATGCTCTCTAACCTCTACGCATGTCCTCAAGACCTTTATCCCGGTCGCTTTGTCACGATTTTACATATACAGCTCCGTTTGTATGTCTTTGCGTTCCGGCAGCTTCTGATTTTCTCCTGCACTGTGTCAGTCTTCACTTGAATGCTCTCCCTCCCCCTCCCGTCCTCTCGTTCACACTCGATTCGTTCGTCGGAATCTTGGCGTATGTTTTCGTAATGCATTTCCTTGACATATCGGAGGTACTTTCCTCGCCAGACTTGTACGTAATGACACGAGCCAGAGACTTCTCTTAAGCACAACAACTACATAAATATAGTCTTTACTGTGTGCTGAATCATCGTGGGGTTCGGAACGCATCCGTTTCCAGGTACCCGAGATTCTTTGCTGACGATATCGGCGAACGGCACTGATCACGCTAGGTAAAACATGTTCTGTACACGAAGGAGTTTGATCTGCACGGCATTGCGTGTTGGGATAATTTGAACATGCTTATGAGAAATATACATACGTTGATCAGTCTTTTCAAGCCGCATCCGTATTCAGTAGGAATTGCCTACTCAACTGAAAACTTCTTCAGAAATTTGGTGCTCTGTAAATGGGCTCCATGAATACAGACGCTCGGTGAATGGATTTAGGTTAAGATGTAATGAATCACAATAAAATCTCAATCAATCCAAAGTAGTTGTAAATAGTTTCCCACTCTTTCTCTCGTGTTCATATTTCTCAATGACCAAATGTATTAATAGGTGGCAATACAAATGTATCTGAATTTGTGTATGCGTTTTGCTGTTTTTATTCCATTCTTGAGAGGAATTAGTGGGGCATATAAAGCATGGAACCGCAGCGCGTGCTGTTTCACCCTTGGCTGGCAGTCGGAAGCCGCGCGGAGAAACGATGAGTGGGCGCTGGAGTGCCAGGCGCATCCGGGAGCGCCTCCGCGTCTCGCGCGGTGGGGGAGCAGATGCCGCCAGCGGAAGTGCCACTTCGGCGGCATCGACGCCACCATGACGGAATGCCTCGTGCGCCCCGCCCACTTTCCTGCTGCACGCTTGTAGAGTGGGCCGTTTCGCGGGTATACGTAATACTGCACAAAAGAAGCGACACATCTAAAAAGTAAATTTTTTTATCAGTCGTTAAGAAATATATTGAGAAAAGGCAATTTTAGATTAATAAAACTTTCGGAAAGATACCAACCGGTCAATTCTTTGGACAGATTTAATTCATTGTTAATTTGTGACTGAGTAACACGGTCACAACTTGGATTTCTTTACGATTGCGGAACATTTTTTCGAGCGTAATTGCGTCCAATAAGGTGAAAGGAAAGGTAACGATTATATTCAATAAGATAGTTCACGAGACAATGGACGTCATCGCCGGGGACGGGACAGCAGGCATTTTTGGATGCTTAGGTATATTGAAGACTCTCCGGTAATCTGTTCCATTTCAATTGAATCGGCCCTGACGATCATTTGGTGCCGAAGACGCCCACGAGAGTCGGTGTACTGAGTGACACTTTGCCTTGAGTCGCAAAATAAAACGGTTGAAATTGAAACAGTTCAAAAAGACGATTGTTGAGATGTCCCAATTTTTGTGTTGCAACAAGTGTGTGAATGTGGGAAATAATTAAGCACATTGTTGCCTTATTCGAAAGGGGATTTTCGCAAGAAAGTACAGAGAATTAATACTTGACTGACTTGGGCTTCTATGCATTAATAACTTGCTTCATTTTACTGGCTTCTATTGGATGTACGGTGTTTGTGGAATGGAAAGCAATAAATAGACATTCATGCCTTTCCGAGGACTCGTATCCACTAACGTGTGTTAGCGCAGTGTTGAAATTGCCCTAACTACGTGTGTTCGGTAAATGGAACTCTGCAATTTTTCTTCCCTTTGATTCATCACGTTATTCATTTTTTCCTACCCGTAATACGGATTCTTCCATATCTTATATAGTGTATGCTGTATAGTTAAGTTAAAAAGGGCCGCAAAGTGTTAAACACGGTTGAAATTTTTTCACAAGCGAATCGTACAAGACGCGGGTCGGATGATAGTCCCAGAATTTCTTTCCTGAATGTCCGTGATATGCCCGTGCCGCATCCGCGAAGTGTGTTGAAAGGGAGTTGGGTCTAATCAGAAGCCGCCTTTCGTGAAAGCGTCTTTTGCGGACGGTTTTAATTGCATTCCTCGACACTGGGAGCGACATCGTCGTCGGTGGGAGCAAGGCGGTGGTGAATCGCGACCCAAAGCTTGCTTCCTTAATGAGATGGGAGAAGTCCTGGATTCTGGTGAAGGAATTAAGAAATGCAAGGTTAGCGAAAAGTTGGGTTGCACTTCTCCTGGTACAAACACTACCAGACGCAGATCCTGAGTGGGACTCACGAGCTCCCTATCCCTTTCCGCTGGCGGAGTTGACGTTACTCATTGGGAGAGGAGGCGCAAGGGTACAAGCCCGGCACTTCTCCACTCCAAGGGTACAAGCCCGGGTACACTTCTCCGACAATACTGTTTCCCAAAATCAACGGCGAGTTGTCTTATTTTGTTGTTCGCTTTTATAAAGTTCAATTCGTGGAAGTTTTCGGCGCGTTTCTGACCCTTCTGTATTATGGGACTGATCTATCGTAGCAATTCAACCTGTTATTCCCCTCTCCCTCTGTTGCGCCACCCCTCTTACACGTATACACTAGTCGCACCTGATCGGCTCCCGGTCAGTGTTACGGTCCCAGCCGGTATACGGTCTTGTAACTCCGATCTGCTCTGATTGGAAGCTGCGAATACTGATATGATACCCCACCACCAGCACCAGCGTCAGGTTTGGATTTTATGTTGAGCTACGGCTCGGTTTTAGCTCGACTGTTGAATCTTATCAGTACTTCTCAGTATTGTTGGACTGCGCTTAAAGAATGTAGAGAAAGATGCCAAACAAGCCAACCACTTACTAACATTTGTATCCATTGTAGTTATTTCTCATTGCAAACTCTCAGTGCAATTTAAAATTTGTGCACTCGTGTCGTTAGTTTCGTCAGGCTGGTTGGCTGAATTTTGAGGAAGTAGCGACTTTTAGCGTACTCGATTTCCAGGGTTTTTCTGTTCAATTTTAATGATTTATATTTGTTGTAACGTTCGTTCTCACTCGACAAACATGGTGGACGTAAATGTAGTCATTATGTCCAGCGTGCTCACTGAATGTCGAAATGCCTTTGCCGAGAACACTGAATCAGTTTTTTAAGCGTAGACATACAAACGATTACATATTTAATGTCTAAAATGAGTTTCTAATTGTGAAATGTTTCGTGAAGCTTCTAATAATGCCACTCGCGTGCGGAGCGCGATGATTAGGCGAGTAGGAAAGCGCGTTGCGTCATCCAACGGGTTCTCTCGCAGAGCTTAACGCAGGAAATGCAAGATCTCCGGCGGCTTCCGCCTCGCCGCGGCCGGGGTTCGAGGCCCGGGACGCCCGTCTGCTCGCAGAGGCTTTCTCCGGTTCCCACGTTCTCGCGAGCGGCAGGCCGACAGGCGCCGGCGCCTGCCAACGAGATGAGGCAAGGGGCGGCGGCAGGAACGAACAATGCCGCCGCCTTCTGTTTGCGTTTTGCAACGGAAAACCGCGTGGTAAACCTTCTGATTCGAGAGGCTGTGGAAACTCCTGTTTCGTTTGTGAATGGCGTGTATTGGTTTTGCAAGCTTACATGGAGGCTTTCAATAGATTTCTTAAATGTTGAAACGGAGTTGTTATTAATATTATTATTATTATTATTATTATTATTATTATTATTATTATTATTATTATAGTAAAATAATAATAATCGGTGTGGGGATGGGGGTGGAGGGGCTAGAGGAAGGAGTTCCTTCTCGAAAAGTTCGGCTAAAGGAGTATTTTTTTTCTTGTCTCTTTTACGTGCATATTGTGCGTTGTATTTTTAAATGAAGTGTTCCCTTCAACAATTCGTCATATTGACGAAATTTGAAGATGTTCTCAAATTACAGCGTATTCAAATTTCCTTCCGGAACGATTCTACGAGAAACTGTTTAAAATCTTCGCTAGACCTCCATGAATATTTCGTGCCTAAACATTCTATAGTTTGAATATACAAAAAGTTGGTGCTTGTACATAAAATTGAAGGATGTTTACCCAAAACTCTGTGGTGACATTACGACTGGCAGTGATCGGTTAAGCGTGTGTGAAAACTTGTATAATGTTTGTTTTTTCTTTTTTTCTCTTTACTAATTGGGAAAATATTCTGACATATTTAGAAATCAACATGCATTATACACATTTTATACAGTCTATGTAACTTCAAAATTTCCTTTGTCATACATTTCGTTACTATGTACAATTCCAAACTTCTTTGTTACCCAAATGACCTGCACCTTTATCCTTTGGTAGGAACATGATTTTTCCCCCTTCAGTGGCGATTTGTGCTTCAAAGGCAGACAATACCAAAACGCATAAATTACCCACCTTTGTAATCCTGGAATCCAGAAAAGTTCTTGTTTTTTTCTACATTTTATTTTTAAAAATATTCAAAAATTTTATCGTGGTTTTTCAAACTTGGCCAAATATTTTTCTTATTTTTGGCATAATCAGTGTCAATCTAAAAGTTACCAAAGTCAACATCTTTGAAGCAATTAACATGAAAATATATTAAACTCTTGACAATAAATTATTTCAATAGTATGTACAAAGCAATTGAATAAATAAATCTGCTTATTTTAAATCGTGCATCTATAGGAACATCTGCATGAAAAGCAGACATCAAAACCTAAAACTGTGGGAACATCTGCCTTGTAGGCATCGCTAGTTTAAAAAAAGGTTTCCATGAAGAGGTCGCACGCCACTTCTGCAATGACCCTCTGCAATTGAAGATAATAAGCATACTGAAGTACTTGAGGGTGAAGACGCGTGGCGTACTTTCAGCGCTCCTAGTGACAACAATAGAAACTCTGCTTGTCAGGTAGATGTTCACACCAGTGTGTTACACATATTATTTACTAATATATCAAAATGTTTGACACTTATACTCGAATATACTTATTACGCTGTTTGCTAACATCTTAATCTTGTCGGATTGAGTACTCTGAAAATACGTTCGCCTTCATTTCGCAAACCTTGCTACTAACGGCGTCTCAGGCGAGTCTGCTTGAATCACCCATTTAGAAAATGTTCAGTTCAATTTCCATTTTATCGTTATTCGACATGACATAAAGATTTCATGACTGGATTCATATTATCTAGAACCATTAAACTTGTTTAACATTTTCTCCGTGACTGCTCTTGTCTATCCAGCGCTAGAACTCGCACTGTCCGGTCGTTCTTCAGTCAACAAACTCTAATAACTTGCTTCTGTATCACTTAAAATGCAACTTATTATTGTGACCCGGAAATCTAAAGTTATTATTGTATTTAAATCTTAATCCCTTATTGATGTGTAAATACACACGAATACACGATAGCCCGGACATCTCGTTTATCGGAAATTCTTTTGTTTATTATCGCATATTTGTCCAACGTTTTTCCAATTTTTTCATCAGTGTACATGATTTATTATTATTATTATTATTATTATTATTATTATTATTATTATTATTATTACACAAATATGAATTCTTGTTTCTGCGGTTTCGCAATAGTCAGAAGAGCAAAAAATTTTCACTTGCAATTTGTATCGTGGATCATTTGCTTCATTCCGTGGAAACCCTTTTTTAATATTAGATATATTTAATCTTATTTATTGTATTTAGTAACATAGTTTATTTTTGTGCGAAGATAAATTACCACAGTTCGTGGATTCCAATAGGTAGGCGTAATCAATGCTAAGACAATTTTATTTCAAGCATCCAAGTTCATCCTTCGGTAATTTAATTCACCACTTATGTAAATGAAATGGAATATACAACTGCCACGAATCTATTCGAAATGAAAAACCGTCTATTGATGGTCAACGCCAGCGCTTATACTTATGAACAATCTTTAGTGTAGAAGTAGCGTAGTGGTCGGAGCGCGAGCTTAGAGACCAAAGGTACCCGGGTTCAAATCCTGGTCACTGCATGTGGAATTTGCAATTCGAGAAAGTTTGCGGCAGATGAATTGCCGTGTAAACAGTTGAACAGAAACGTATTAGTGAAAATGTGCACATGTCGTTAGCGTAGGAGCACAAGATGATGAGACAATGAACGGATATTTGAGGTGCTTCTGAAGTGGCGGCAGCGGTTTCGCCCTGTGGCTTGAGACTCTGCTGTGGCTTCGGTCGTACAGTGATGAGACGTACACTCCTGATTGTTGCTCCTCACCCGTGGGAATGTACTAGGAATACCTATTCAGATATCGAAGTGTACTTAAATAAAAATACATTTATTAAGTAATATTTCATTTCATCGTAATTGTATTTGTGGTTTTGTTGCATTTCAGTTGCAATACAGGATTTTACTACTGCTTCTACGAATTTATGCGATAACAAAAGAAAAGTTTTGTACGATTTATCCACACAAAACCTTGTGAATATGCTGCTGTTGGACGGAAATTATTCGCAGAAGTGCATTGAAACAAGTTTCGACGAAAATGTAGAATTTTGTCGATTATGGGAAGAAATCGATGTACGATGCTGTCCTACACGTTTCGCAGTAACAATCTTCAGAACACGCAATCGGTGCGTCCTAGGCCCTTACAATCAGTCTTTCACCCCTTCCCTCTCCACGGCTTTCAATCCCGAGTGTTTCGATTTGGTAACCGTAGTTACTGCCAAATAATAGTTATTTTATACGCAGTGCTATATAGTAGTGCTTCTACACAATTTTAGTTATTTCCATGTTTATTGTAGTAAGTATATTGGTGACATTGGCTTGAATAATTACAGGTAAAACCACCTAGTGTGAAAACCATAAACCATGAGACGAAACCGCAAGAACGAGGAGACGGTCCATTGAAACCGGCGCATGCACATTAGATCTGTGATTGTTGTGTTAAGTTTTTCGAATTAATTTCTTGCAAGGATTATATTGATTTGTGAAGGGTGAAATATTCTCACTAGTTCCTTAATTTAAACTAGTTTGGAAGTTTACATTGTAGACATTATCTGATTTGATAATATAAGAACTGGAGATACATTTTCTTGTTCAGTAAGATGAACATTAGAAGAAGAAAAACCTATGCTTTTATGGAAGACATTTCAGCTTTGGCAGCAATTTAGAATGGTGAATAATGTTATATTAGCGTACGATCCTTTTAATGTGGCTCACGACTTTCCAACTATTGTTAATTATTCGGGAAACTAAGAACTAATGTTGAGCGTTGTAAATGACCAATGAAGTTGGCTATTGAATTTTTAAGACGCTGGAATGCAGAATTGAATTGTCGGATGGGAATTTGAATAGCGAGATTGGACTTGTAAATGGAGTGCGACGCACGTGCGAGTGAATAGGGCGGCTCGTGGGAACGCGGCCTCGCGAGGCTGCGCTGCGGCCGCGTTGCAGGTCAGCCCTAAATACCCATACACCGAATTCTCCGTTTTGCGCACGTTACTGAAATGGAATAACCCTCATGAATATTTAGCCCGTTTGCTGATGCTAAATGCAGGGCCCTTTTGGGCACGGTACAACTGAAATGAATGAGCGTATCAATAGGTGCTTTCTGTACCAATGTTAAATAAATGGGCATTCAGAAATAGAAGGATGTGGTTTTATCAATGGTCTAGAAATGTCATTTTTTTGTGAAACGTAATGTAATATATTTACCATTTTCCTTACAAAAGACGCGAAGTGTTGGGTACTTTGGTCTAGTAGGCTGTTCATGAGCCGAATCATGGTAGTCTCAGTTCATATAGACGGGCGTACTCTCCTGTAGTACTACTGTGCTGCCATGTGCATTGCGGAGAAACATCGAACATTAATTAAAGTATGGTTTCGTCTCCAGTATTGGAAATTCACTAGGTAGTGAATGTGTGTTCACAATGTGTTTTATGATTTATGTCAGCATGTAAAGATATTCATGTCAATTCTTTTCTTATTATTCGATAACTAGGGTACTAAGAACTTTGTTAGTGTTTGGCCTGATACATTACAGGGAATTTTAAGGACATGGTTGTGGATTTTTATGATGAGGGAAATCTCTGAAACAAGTTGACTCATTATGTTTTAAATAATTGTTATTGTAATTTCAGCTTGATGATTAAATGAACACAGTTTTTCAACCTTGAAGCGTTACCTACGGCATACCTTGCAAAATCGTTACCAACTTGATTATAATAAGTCATTGTTTTGTTTTACTACTTCATTATGTTTATGCACATGAAATTATCATCTGAAAAAATCTGTTACATTTAATACTTTCGCAGGCCTTTCGGCTTCTTTATTCCCATGCGGGCCCTTTGGAATGCTCGCTCCGCTACTAACACAGTAAAACGCTCAGGACTTCGACAACTTCGAAAGTTTATTTTTGATGTAATGGATTGTTCTAAATAGCTTTCGGCAATTGACGCAAATAACATACAATAACAAATAACAATAAATTTGTCCCGTCTCAAGTACGCGCTAGTAATTAGAAACTCATCGTTTTGTTTATATGACGCCGTATTTACTACTGACAAATACTAGGAGTCTTTTCATTTATGATAAATGACTAATTTTTAAAGATATTTCGAATTTTCTCGCTTGGTTCAGCAACGAGCGAGTGAACCATAAAGTTTTGTATGCTCTAGGAACGTTACTTTGTATTTTCCCCCAGGCGACTTCAACCCCTCAGGGCCAGAGGTCTTCGAGCAATAAACGTTGTAATTCATTTCCTTCCTACTTTTTAAAGCTGCATCGGATTGAGTCGCGTCAAACGAGATTTCTGTTAGATATTCTTTTATGGATATCGAAAATTGATGGATTAATGTATTAGTTCGACTAGTACTCGGACGTTGAGTTATTCGGAATTGATGGTTTATTCTTCAAATTACTTTACAGCCTGCACTTCCTCTACTACGTTACAGAGTAACAATGGTTAGTCAGCACGGTAAGCAAATTACGGTAGTACGACTCCATAGCATGTGCAGTATTTATTTGTGCTTTGAAATAGTGATGAATTTGCTAAAATGTTAAACTTGTGGACATTAAAATGAGCCGAAGCGTAATTGTGTGCTGTAAATGGCGGCAACGGAGTGCGATAAGAACGAGGAAGGGAAGTGATAGTCTGCCGATGGCTGGTCGGCCGCGGGGCGTGTCGCGTGACGCGCCCTCGTCCTCGTCCTCGTCCTCGTCCTCGGCCCGCCCTGATACTGTAACGTTTCAACTTCGTTGGCGGATTTGCCAAAGTTAACATGAGATGTAAATAAATATTGGAAACATTGTTAAAGGTTACGATAGTAACAGAGAGTATTGATATGATATAAAAAAGGTTGAGAGATTGAAAGACGAAAACGATGTTGATCAAAAGTTGAAATTGAATGAATTGTATGTAACCTCTGAAAGGTGAAATAAATTGTTATTTTAAAAGAAAGAATCTATCTCATATGATATCTGAAAGTGAAGAACGTCAAAGAATATAATAAACAACAAGATAAAGATACAACATAAAAAAAAAGGATGTTGTAGGGATATACAAAGTTGTAACGGCCAGTTAATAAGGCAAGGTAACGTGGACGTTACAAAATTGGTGGCAGCGGTGGTACGACGTAGAAATTGTTAGAAGAAATGGTTGCAACAACTTGGTGGAACAACGAGGTGTGCCTGGATTTGTAGTTCGCGGGAAAGAGTGTTCAAAGAATCAGTGTTGGTTGCTGTGGTTGGTAATCAAGACGATTAATTGCAGTGGTGGTTCTGCGTGAGTGAAACATTATACGAAGGAGAACTGTGGAATGTTTTAACCATATCTGAAGATTTTGAAGAAGCCTAGAAACTGTCAGATTGAAACTGAGTGACAGCTGATGTGTGAAACGGGTATTCAGATAGATTAATTTAAGTGTGTTTCCTTGTCGAACTGGTCAAACAAAGATAATGGCTTTTTTAAACAAATGTAAGAAAAGTCAATTAATCAATTTAGCTAGGGAATTGAACTGCGAGGTTTCGGAGAAAGAAACTGTTAAGAATATTATAAAAAAAATATCGGAAACAGAGGATTATGATGAAACTATAGTAAAAGAGATTTTAGAAACGGTAAGGTTGGAGGAAGAGGATAGATTACAAAGGGAGGAACGAGAAAGGGAGGATAGGATACAAAGGGAGAAATACGAAAGGAAAGGGAGGATAGAAAAGAGGAACGAGAAAGGAACACGAAATTGAACTGGCAAAATTGAGTTGGAAAAATGTAAGGTGATGTCGAGAAATACTTGAAACAATTAATATAAATAATGAAGGTCAAATAACTCAGGGATTACAAAGTAAAATTCCTTGAAACTCACATAGTGCATGAAACATTTTCAATCAAATGAAAATGATATTTCTTTATACCTTCAACAATTTGAAAATTTTGCTTCTGCTGATGACATTTCTAAAGACCAATGGGGACCTTTGTTAATGACATTTGCCAGGACATGATGGAATATATAACGAGAGAAATGGTAGGGGAAGAAAAAGATTATGATGAAATAGTGAAAATATTATTAAGTAAGTACAAAGTAACTGCAGAAAATTACGACAGAGATTCCTTTCGATCAGAAAAACACCAGATAAAACGTGGAAAGATATTGCTTATGAGCTAAAAATAAGTCTTAATGGTTGGTTAGAAGGCGTAAATGTATACTCATTTGAGGAAATAAAGGAATTACTAATAACGGAACAAATAAAACGATGCGTTCCGTTTGTAGTTAAAGAGCATCTAGTTAGCAAATGGACTAAATATACAAAACCTCGTGACATAGTTGAAGAATTAGAAAATTATGACATTACCAGAGAAAATTTTAAATTGAAAACTTGTGATCAATATTTACTAGAACAAAAAAATAAGATTTATAAATCAGCTGATACTACCAAATTCTATGAGAAATCCAAAATTCAAAAGGAAAGTAATAAAAAAGTTGATACAAAACAGGAAATTGAGGAAGGATTCGAAGAAAGGAAAGAAGTACATTGTTATTTTGTAACGGTATAGGACATATAAAACCATTTTGCCCAAAATATAAAAATTGGTTGAAAAGAATATAGGATCTGAGCACGTTAATTGTTTAAAACTTCAGTAAAGATTTATTAGCACCTTATACGTTCGAAGCTTATATAAATGGAAAAAATTGAAAATTTTGCGTGATTCTGGTGCTTCTATAGATTTATAGGAAGAAAAATGTTAGAAAAGAACATTATATTGGAGAAAGTGTCTGGGTATGTACCCCTAACAGAAAATCCATATGTTTCCCTTTGTAGAGAAGTGGAAATCTGTGGTCAATTTGGAAAGGTTTATGGAAAAGCGTAGTAGTTTCAGATAAGTTAGACAGAGATGAGTATATATTAGAAATAAAACTGCAAAATTGATAAAAGAATTGGATAGAGATCTTAGAGATGAAATTAACCTATTAAACGTTAATGAAGGAGAGGAATGTCAAAATAATAATGAAATAGAAACGAACGAAGAGTCTGAAGAGAATGGAGAATCCATGAAACAGAAAATCAAAAGTATGATATAGATGACAAGAATAAACATTTCACCAAATTTCACGAAGATAGAGCTGTGAAAGAAAAGGATTCTGAACCATCTGTTTGCAAGACTTCAATTGATTTGGAATGTTTATCTTTGAAGGATGAAGTCAAATCTGGAGAAGAACAGATTATTGAATTGAAGGAAAGAGTATCGGTTTTGGAGGAAGAAATAGAGAACAAGAAAACATTACTTGTTGAGAAAGATAGTATGTTAGCTAAAAGGAAATGATAATCGGTGAGGATAATAAAGAAATTCTTGAATTAAGGGACGGAATTGCTGTCAAGAACCAGAATCTTGATGAGAAAATAGGAGAAATCAACAAATTATCTGAAACAATCAATACGTTTCAAAAAGATAACTTTGATAATGAATGCAAGATATTGTATTTGCAAAATGAATTGGAAAATCTTCAGAAATCAATTAATATAGAACGTGAGTCTTTCAGGAAAGAAATTGAGGAGAAAGATGCGAAACTTCTAGATACTGAGAGTAAAGTGACTTTTTTAAAAGAAGAAATAATTTTGAAAGATGAAGAACTTTCGTCAAAAATGGCAGTAGTTTCGGCCCCACTGGTACTGTTCAAAGGATACGTGATGATAATTCTGAATTGCAGAAAAACATTAATTCCTTGCAGGAAATTGAATTCTGTCAATAAAGTTTATAATACTGAATTGGAATCTCTTCAGAAGCTAGTTGCAGATAAAGATAGTCTTCTGTGTCATAAATTGAAGAAAGAGTTAACTCTCAAATATATAAAAGAAAAAACAAATGCAAATTGTAAAATTTTAAGATGGAGTTTGATATTTCAAGCATATAACGTTCAGATTCAGCATAGACATGGAAAGGCACATGGAAATGCCGATTGTTTAAGTAAAGGTTCCGCAAATTCATTTCGGACTAATCTAGTTGTCATAAAATAAAAGTTATTATTATAAAAGTTGAAATTGAATGAATTGTATGTAACCTCTGATTGATATAAAAAAGGTTGAGAGATTGAAAGACGAAAACGATGTTGATCAAAAGTTGAAATTGAATGAATTGTATGTAACCTCTGAAAGGTGAAATAAATTGTTATTTTAAAAGAAAGAATCTATCTCATATGATATCTGAAAGTGAAGAACGTCAAAGAATATAATAAACAACAAGATAAAGATACAACATAAAAAAAGGATGTTGTATGGATATACAAAGTTGTAACGGCCAGTTAATAATACGCCCGCCAGTCCATCGCCACGATTGAAGCTCTTGGGGGCGGTCACGGTATCTTCGGCGGTCGTGACTGCGCTCGCTCTTCCGAGATTACGACGCGGCGACGTGCTGGTGGGCGAAGCAGGGGCGGTCGGGGGGGCGTGCTTGGTTTGGCGGCCGCGGGGCGCGCGTGCGCAAGCCGGTGCGTGCGAGCAGGTGCTGTGAGGCGCGCGACGGGCAGTGGGGAGGGTTGTGGGAAGGAAGGCCACCGACCAAGCAGAGCTGCCGTGCGTGGGGTGCCGGGACACGCACGGGGAGGTGGCAGGCGCGGCGGAGTGGAGCGGAGCAGATAATGTGGTTGTCAAATATACATTGTCATGCGTACTTCATTAGAATGCAATTAAATAATTTAATAATAAAATATAATACAGGACATAGTATAAAGAGTATACAGTGTAATGCAGAATACAATGATACGATACAATAGTGCGTGGTAATACAATATCCGTAGAAATATGCTCATCAATTTTTATCGAAATTTCTAACGGAATGAATTGAACCCACTGTACAAAATACTCATTGTTAATACATACATACAATGATATATCAGTTTTTGATATATATAAATGGCTTGAGGATTGAATATATTATAAACATTTACGTAATAATTAGCACATCATAGTTTCATATTAGCACCCAATACGTAATAGTTTTCAAAACGGATCAGTTAGCAAGATCGGCCGCATGAAGACTTGGATGACTGGTTTACTCCAACTTCAACTAGTTTGAGGAAAAGAAAAGATAAATAACAGGGCAATCCAAAATACCTCTTGGTTTATTGACAGAATTTTAACACTTACATTAAACCTTCCTCCTGGGCGGTATTGTTGAAAAAAAAATCAGTATTGAAGTACGAAGTAAAATATCAGTATCTATAATTTTCAGCATAATCGGGGAAAAAGATTGTATAGACCATAGGGTGCTTAGCAATGTGGGGTGGTAAGGAGGTAAGGTAAGCGTGCACGGCATCTCGTGTGTTCTCTTGAAATATTGTGGCTCAAAGCTGCATTGAAAAATTATGCAGTGCGCGGACTCAAGGTTGTTTCATGTAAATTCCGATGGTCGGAGCCTCGTCGCCAACTCGGAAATGCATAGCGAAGCATCCACTGAGGTAGCGTGGAAGTAGGAATTTTCGACTGACTCAGTGGTACTCGAAACGCACCTTATCGCAGGGTAGAAACGTTCCACCAACAGTCTATCGCTTCTGGCATTTCTAGTCTCGCGTACTCGCGTTGCCTAGCCAAGTCGAGTGTTGGGCGGGGTGAACTGTGGGATTGTTTTCGGCGTCGTTAGCAGAATTGCTTAACTACGCTCCCTGACACGGTACTCGGAAAAATAAATTACGATTTTATTTTATTTTACTTCATTGTATTTATTTTGTAAATATTGTTTGTAATAACTATTGTAATAACTTTATTGTAAATATTTAATGCTTTCGGGCAGGTCACCTGCTGTTGCTATTGGTTCCGAAAGTGTAGCGCACGCTATATCCCCGGAGGTGGCGGAGTTGATCCCCGCTGAAATGCCTTGTAGAGATTCCTTCTCCAAATGTCCCACTCAGCGGGTCATCGCCCCAGCCTAGCCGGGCAAGCAGTATGTTCCCGGTTGACTTCCCGGGTGGTAGTGGTGCTTGCAAGTGTGTGCGTGCGCCTGCCTGCCTGCGTAGGAGGAAGGAAAAATCACGCTTGTCCCATGGTCCGTTTAAGGCAGTGCTTGGGCATTCGCCTGGTATTGATAGGAGAAACCAGGCGTGCCTACTATTCGGAGGAGCGTGCCCTTGGCAGTGGTTGAATTGACCAGCTAGGGTTGAGGAGTCTTCGTTGGTCTGACACCCTCCCGGTGGGCGACGCTGCAGCGTCAAGGGCCGTGCTGCCTTTGAGCCACCGCAGGCGGTGGGGCGTGCGAGTGTTGGGCGCGGCGCGAGGGAGGGGCGGGGCGGGCGAGGCGTTTATCGGCGTAGGCAAGGTCGCGGCCCCGCCCACCGGCAGTTGGGAGCGCGACAGTGGGTCAGACCACGAGGCGCCGTGCTCGCGTCGTCTTGCCACGCCACGCCACGCCGCACCGCGCCGCACTGCTGCTGCACAGTCGCGGCGGCGCGGAGCGGCGTGGAAGGGGAAGGAAACGGGAAAGCGTCAGCGAGAGCCAACTCTCACGGGGAACTTGCTGAAACGTTCATAACCGAACATAGGAAGATGTTGGTCTCATTATACGCCAATTTTCCTATTTTTCGGTTGACGGAGGATGCTGTTCAAATTATACTTTAATCCAGTTACTTGATAAATTTATTTTTAAAAGGCATGATTTCAATATAAATTCATATTAATGTAAGTTTACAAAATGGAATACCTATTTTAATGAAAATATTTCTTCAGGTTTTCTAGATATCTGTATTAATGCAAATTCCGTAAACTCTGGGAAGTTTTAACGCAAGAAGCATGTGCACTACATTTGTGACTTATCTTAACGCTGTATTCATATTTGATTGTTCTGAATGCAGAAAAAAACTGTCATTTTGTGTTATGAGCATGACGTTGTGGTGGTGAAAAGTACTCGTAATTCTAAGTTTTCATTTTCCCTTTCTTATTGGTCTTCCAAAAAGATCAATGCTTTTGGATGGCGGGCTATCGTAAAGGCTAGGCAGGTCCTGTTAGTTAGAAATTAAGCGGTGTTTGTTTTCGTGCCCGCGTATTTGCATGTCTTTGCATTGTGCATGGACGCCTGTTGAGCCGCTGCTGTGCTTTGGATGCATCGCCTGCATCGCGGCTCGTTGCAGGGCGCCGGAGGAGTGGGAGTGGGGGTGGGGGCGGCGGCTGCAGCGCCTGGGGTCGCGCCAGCCGGAGGCAATAAAAGCCCAAATTAAGCCTTTTACTGCGTAATTTACGAGTTCGCGGTCTCGCGACGGGCAGGAGAACGCGAGAGCCCCTGCTTAGCCCAGCCTCTGGCGGACGCGCGTGACAAGCATGCCTCCCCTCGACTTCCCCACTTCCCGACTCGCTCACATTTGTTGGATTATGAAGATTTTTTACTGAGGTGTGCTTTAGTAAATGTTGCGTAATATGATCTTATAACTAAAGTTCTTGTTAGATTTATTTAATTCCATATTTTAAATCTATAGAACTAAAATTATTGGTCACTTTATAAATAATTTCTCTTACAAAAAGCGGACGTGAAACGTTAGTTATATGCGAGTTTCACTCATGGATAGGAAGGAAATTCTTAGATCTCAATGTTCAGCACGTACTATAAATGCACCGCCTTCTAAAGAACATTGAAGGCGGGACTCGTCTCTCAAGGCTTAGGGAAAGCGTCTCTTACCGACTCGCCGGGCGTCTTGGCCTGGCTGTGTGACAACGGGTAACCGTTGCTAGGTGATTAGCGATTTTTTGCCCGGAGGTTATCAATCACTTTATCCAAAAACAAATGTCGGAGATCCCATACATGGTAGTAGACTCGGAAGTGTACATTTCGAATAACGACTTAATCAATGGAGTAGGAAGAATAATATCTATTTTGTCTTCGTATCCCCCCCCCCCAAAAAAAGTGCAACTGAATCGTACTCAGAGCATGAACCGTCACCTACATTGAACACATGACATTACGCGCGGAGGTGAAGTACAGCGACAAACGTGACAGGCGCTTCACGGCCACAGCTGATAGTTATGGGGAGTGCAAGTTAAAAAAATGATTTCTAGCGTATGCGAAGTGGAAGAATTCTTTTTCTTCTGTTCAGCTGTAGATCATCGTGGTCTTGCTGTTCAAAATTCGAAAACGTTAGTGTTTCTTAATAAAAATAGTTGCGAATAAAATGATTGATATCCCGTTACTGGTTCTGTCGCTTCACCAAGAAATTTTTGGAAATAGGATGTATAAATTTTCAAGTTTGCGAAGAGTAATGTTTTCGTTTGCAGTGGCACTTAAAAGTAGTATTCTTAAGTTTTTCAATTGGTAGGACTTCACAGTAAAAACAGAGAAATGTATAAATATCACTCTACTGCCAGTATTACGTAGTCTGTTTTCGTGTTTTGACTGGTAGTATGCTGTCAATGACGATGCATTTCTTTTAAATCGAAAGACGATTTCTCCACTTTCTAAGTGAAATATTTTTCATTGTAGAACTCGTTATTTTATATTTCTTCGCAATTTTTAACGCTTCCTTTGCTTGTGCATGGAAGGCTTAATAACGTGGAAATACTAGTTTTTAATTTTAGTGGAATTTTGTCTAAAAGTTAGTTTATTGCTTTAGTTCCATACGAAAGTTGAAAGTTGAATGTTTGAAGTAGAATAGAGAGGGGGAGAGAAAAGGAAGGCGCGGGAATGTGTAAAGTGGTGGTACGAAGCTTGAGGCGCATTCTGGCGCAGGCAGCCCATTTGCATGACGGAGCTAGCCGTCGGAGAAGCTCATCGGGCGAAAGCTCCCGCGCGGTGCGAAATTGAATCGAGTGACGTATCGTGGGTGGGGGTGGGGGGCTTCTTTCCCTTTTGCGTGCGTGGCGGAGTGTGTGGGCGGGGCGGCGGCGGGGGTGGTTGCCCACAGATGCGTGGGTGCCTGCGTGCGGCGAAGCAAACTCGCCCTTCCCGCCCGAGCTGCGTGCTCGTATCGACCGGCCGGCCTGCTCGCTCGCTCTCCGCCTCTCTCTCTCTCTCCTCTTTACTCTGGCGCCTTCTGCTCCCGCTCGTCGACGGCCGCCTGGCCTAATGGCGCTGGCGGCCACGCCCCCGCGTTAGGTCTGCTGGCTCCCCCGCCTCCCTCGTATTTATGGATATTTCTGGCCTTTGGTGGACGCGTTTCGCGACTTCTCTTCATTAAACAGTCTTCTCATCTCCTTGCTTCGCTCATAACGTGCGCTTCTCTCGACTGTGTTCGTCGTTTTCCTCTTTTGAAATCGTCGGTTTTCGAAGGCATCAATGTAGACCCCATTTTGTTGGTTTCAGTCCTGACAGTAAGCTCTCGCATCTCATCCATGGCTCCCAACCTCGCAGCAACTTACGATGGTAGTGGTAATCGACCATCGACCTCGCCGCCATCGTCGCGGTTCCTCTCCCCCGTTAACGTCGTCATCATTGCCCTCGTCATCGTGATCGTCGTGCAGGGTAGCCACTTTTTGGAAAACGGAGAAATCAGAGAATTTCGTTACTCTGAAAAAATTACGGAATTTGTGAAAGAATGATTGGAAGTGAGGGAAAATTCTGGGGTGGTTGTAAAATTATATATTATTCCTAACAAAATGGAACAGCGTTATTTTTTGTTAAATTTCTAATTGTTCAGTTTGTTTTAATTTCAACTTTATCACTCGAAATCGGGATGCTTCAAAATTGGTCTCTTAGTTGCTTTAATATTTTCTTCAAATATTGTGACATGATTTATTAATCTTTACAGTGAAAAATAAAAAAAAAAATAAAATAAAAATTGTAGAAAACGGGGAAAAGCGAGGGAAGTTTGAGGAAACGAGTGGCCACCCTGATGTGCTTCACTTTGTCAGCCCCGGCCATGCGCGCGCGAGAGGGGGCTTTGCGCCCGGGCGGGGGCTGCGGCAGCGCGCGCCCTAATTTGAAATTAGCGCTTCGTGCGCGGCGCCTTAATGTCCCGCCAGGGAAACGCTTTCCGAAGCGCGCTCCACGTTCGTGCCGTGCTAGGCGCGCGTTCCTCTAACAAACGGCGGTGCTCTAAATCTTGCTATTGTGGAAAGGAGGGGCGTTCGGAATGTGCTTGTATTGTTCATGAAAAGAGGATCATACTGATTAGGAATAATATACAAAAGGGCTGAATGTGTGAAGAGTTGCGAGTTGTCAAATTGCTTGGATAGATTGTTTCTTGTTCCAGGAGAATTTTTAAATATTTACATTAAAACAATTGTAAAATTATCCATTATGTTGACAATATAAAATAAAAATCGTGGATGCCTCAGAGTTGCTACTTTGGATAGGCGTTTATGAACTGGGTGATGAGTAAATACTCGAAATTCAAGCGTAATTTTAAAACTTACCAACCATAAATGTCGTTCTACAAGTTACAATATTTTTTTAAAATGTTAACTTTTTCCAAGAAATTAATTTTTCTTCTAGTTCGACCACTGCCATTCTCACAAGACCAACAACAAAAATGGAATAATATTATTAGGAAAATTTGAGACTCAAAGCTATCAGGCATCTGATTTCTAATATGTTCTGTAAATAGAACTTTTTTAATTCCTGTATTAACATAAAATTATAATAAAAATAAATTGTATGTTACATAACATTGTAAAACATAGTAAAAATTAATTAAAATTTTATGTTGGAATATATCCATGAATAGGGTAAGCATGTTGCAAATAAAAGCATTTGCTTAAGTTCGAAAGATGGTTGAAACTTCCTAAATTTACTTTTGAAAAGTAAAATATTGGTGTTTCTTAAATTTTCAAGTGACCTCTCGTGGTTTCCGCCGTTCGCCACAGTATTTGAAGGTATATAAACGAATCTGTACATGGCATTTTCCTATTTGTTGAGAGTATCGGAATTTCAAAGCTGCATTCACAAACCAAATAAATTGGGCAGTCTAGAAAACGCGCCCCGGTTATATCGAGCTACTCGCCGAGACCGCCCCTCCACCCGCGCGTCAATATCCGCTGTTGGCTCGCGGCCATACTGGATGCGTTGCACGAAGTATGAATCGGAAAACAATAAAACAGATGGAAAACACGACTTTCTTCATGCCCGGACGTATTGTGGTGAGTGGGCAGATAAGTTGTTTTTCTAATATTGTTGTATTCCCTCTGTGTTTCCGTGAATAAACGAATTTACTGAATCATATCCTTGAAGAAAATAAAATCTTAAAAATTGGATTACGTCAGCGTGAATGGTGATTCATAAATTGAAAAACGACGCTTGTAAAGTATTCTTGTTGATATTGATTGAATGTCGAGTCTGCAACCAGCCTCGGTTGTTTTCGGGTAGCATTGCCGGACGATTTTCTTGTTTCACAACAGAAGTATGATTTTCTGATAAATGTTGCTTCCGTCATTTTATTGGCGATGACTCCTATTCGCTGAGGAAGAGTCATCCTACTTCAGTGCGAATCAAAATCAGTATCTCATATTCTTTGAAATAAACGACGAACACGGCACTTCTGGCGCCTGTTCTGTCATTCCGTGTGAGTACCAACTTCTCAGCTCTTACAGCTTGGTACCCACCACACTCGATTTAGCAACACGAGCAGCGTAAGGGCAGAATCCTCGCATCCATTCACGAGGCTTGGCCTAAAAAGATAGTATCGTCTTGCAGAGATATGAGGAATCCGAGGAAAAATGATGAGACAAGTTCGGTCCTTCGCCTGAGGCTGGTGGTGCTCGGGATCTGGTTGGTGTGTGTGTCGCGACCGCGTGGTGACGTGTCGACGGAGCGTGATATTGCGCTCCTCGAACCTTGACATGCGAGGGCCATGGCCGCCGCCCTCGCCCCCCAGAGTCCCTGCCCTGTTTTTGCTCAGGCTAACCAGGAGCGGCGGCGGCGGCGAGTGTTCGACGCTCTTTCATCGGCTAGCTGTTTGCCTCAGATGGCTCTCTCATTCGCCAGGATTGTGTTTGGCTCACAAACCAGATCAGTATCCCTAGTTTGAACCCTCGGGTCAACCTAATGCACGGTTCGAAGCTCAGCACTTGTTCCCCTGGACGAGATTTTAAACGTGTTGTGAAACTAATTTCTTGAAAATTAGATGTGGAATTTAAAAAAAACTTTTGTGAGTGTAATAAATATCTTCGGGGGAGGACTGTTTGTTCTTGTGAAGTCTACCAAGCGTTTTCGTGATAATTAGCGACTAGCGAGAGTAGCAGAAAGAATACAACTTGATAAAAAACGAAACCGTGGTTTTGATAATACTCCTTGGAGTTCCCTTCGCAATTTCAACTTAGTGGTGTGGCATAGTCAAAGTGAATGTTGAAAGCAGGATAGAAAATTATTATAACTGTTAACCTCGTTAACGTCTAAAAAATGGACATTTTTGAGAAAGTAAAACAAAAAGAAGAAAGTACTTGTAACTTTTCACATTTTCAAAAGATAGCCAGTGCATCGAGTAACTCTTTGTATACGCCCTCGAATAAATGGCTCCGCTCAAAATTTCTGTAATCTTTAAAATGCATCATCGTGTAGGGTGTCACTTTCCCCAAATAGCCACGCAGCTTAATTAATTAAGTTCAGGGTTTCTTAAAAAAACCTTTTAAATCCGTTATCTGGAAGACCGCAGTTGAATAAATTGTGACTGGTCGCACGATTGCCAAGAGGTAGTAGAGAAGAATGTATTTTTACAATAGAAAAAGCGATGTGACCGCTATACACGAGAAGCACTGAATTTATTTGTAATCACGGCTTCCTGAAATTGAAATGAAAACGACATACGAGATGGTGGGCTTTTTTCACTAGTCATCATGTTTGTGTTTCTTGGAAGTGCCAATAATGGTCCGGGCATTTGACACGGTATTTTTCAGCCATTAACCCCCATTGAAGTCTTATTGATCTGAAGCTATTGAGACCAAGTACTCGCAAGAAACGTATGTAGTAGTGTAGCCCCCAGCGATGGCATGATGTATCTCTATCAAGTGGTGACATTTCTTTAAAATATTTCCGAAAGTGATAGGCTTTGACTGATAAATGCTATGTGCATGTATTAAGAAGGAGTATTCTAGTTTAATTCTATAACAAGAACACTATTTCGCAAAACAATTATTTCTATTATTAGATTTTTTCGTGTTTCCGGGCGCGTCAAGTGCTATGGTCAGTAGACTTGTTAAGTATGGTGCCTGTTTTATCACGAGAGGTGGCTTTTTTGGATGAAGATTTGCCGCCGATCTACACGTCGCCTTACGAACTTTCCCCATCCAGGTATCTCCAAACAGTGGTGGATCGCCCTACTCGCCCAAGTTCCCAAGGAGACTTAGGACAACGTGGAGGAAGGAAAGGTGGCATAATACGTATGCGCGGGCGATGGCCACGGTATGGTCCACGGCCAGGTGCATGTTAGGGTGCTGCTGTGGCACTCGTCTAGGATTCGCCTTTCCATTATGCTAGAGTACGCTCTTCATTAAATGGGAGAGCAGGCACCTTGGTTACACGAAAGTCGCTACCAGTGAAAGTAGTGATTCAGACTTCTGGCGGGGAGACTCGACTTGGGCAACGGCTATCAAGGTGAATAAGGCCGCTATTTGCCTGAGCTGTCCCGTTGACTGCGGATAGGTCGTGAACATGACAGCGCCTCGGCTCTCAAGTAGGCGGGGGTTCTGCTCAGAATTCACGTCGCTGGCACCTCCACCAACCAACCGGTTTCCGTCAGTCCCGTCCGGTGGCGACTGGAGGGAAATGGAAAGAAAAAGTCAGCGGGAGCGGCGCTGAGGCTAGGAAACCGCTTCTCGACGAAGGATCCTTCGACACGGATGTAGACTAGGACTGAATGCACGGACTCCCAGCATTTGTTGGACCAGGAGGGGTGTAGGCGGGAAGTGTTTTGTTTATTCACCAGCGAAGAGGGGGGAAGACTATGTAAAAATGGGCAGCTCTGCACTTAGGATAGTCGGTGTTCTGGGTAACATGGAGCAAGACGAGGAATTTTTCATTATGTAGAAAGTTGATGGAATCGTCAAGGAAGTTTGTTACTTGCCCGCAATTTTATTGTTTTTGTTGTTTCGTTTGTGTTTGCGTATAGTAAGTATTGCTATTGTACTACATCAGCATACACGATTGGAGAAGCGTCATGGGCGGAAGTGAAGCCTCGTTCTTTCTGCACACGGGATTTTACTCACTTATTACTATTATATTTAAACAGTAGTTCTACGAGTGGTTTAAAAATATTATATTTTGTCGGGAAGTGTGTGAAACAACCTTATAGTTATAGCTGGTTACATTATTATGTAAAGCTTCTTGTTGTGAATAAAATCTTGAGAAATTGAGAAAAGATCTTAAGGATTAAAAGCATTGATGTCGATACATCTTTTTTTCCCAATTTATTGCAAGATATAAACACCTGCAGTGTATTTTGGTAGCAGTCTCTCTACGTAATGCTATACGAACGTGATGTCCAGGCGAATGATTGTGACTGGGTGGTGGCAAAGAGTAGTAAAAAGCCGAAACGGTTAGTAATAAACTTGTAATAACCTTGCCCTTAATGTCCGCCAGGGCCGTAGCCGGCTGCTGCCGTGTGCTGTTGTGTCGCTAGGTGTGGTGTGCGTGCGGGGGCGCGAGGGCAGCGGGGCGCCGTCGTCGCTCATGAGACGCGCGCGTGGGAGACGAATGAACGGGCCACTGCCCCGGACGCCGCCAAAAGACATCTTCATTTGACAATTGGGCATTAGTTTTGTTATGTTGTGTTGTTTAGGTTGTTTTTGCTTTGCGTTTCTACTTTTAAAGAAGAGATCGTCAGGAAGCACATAGTTTGCATTTGCGTCGATTGGAAACCTGAGAGCTTGTGGTTCTGGTTGTAATCTCTTTAGTTTCTCGAATGTTACGGTTTAAGGTTTTAATTATAGTCAAAGACATGTAATTGAGTAAATGTTGGTAAGAGAACCAAAGATGTAAGGAGAGCCAACAAACTCGCTTTTCATGGGGCCTAATTCCTTGTAGATTGCTTACTGTTTTCTTTACGAAACTATATTCTATTCGTGAAATGTAAACGTATAGAGAAAGGAATGCATATTATATGGGATGGAGGGATGCGGGAAGAAACGCTACCCAAACAAAGTATTGATCTAATAAGGCTTCCTTTATGGCAGGATCAGGAATCAAAACTCGAGAAATTATCCACATATTTAATGAAGTAGACGGTGGGAAAAGAGACTCGAATTAAGAGAACTAAATATGTCGGCAAAGGTCCGAAAATTCTGTCCTGTGTTGGGTTGTGAAGGTCCAGATGGAGTACGAGAAATGGTTGTGATTCATGTTCCCTGGTTAGGAATGCGTAAAGAGAGTAATCTTAACGTTGACAGGCATTTTCGAGATAGTATCGTTTCTCTAGCCTATGTAATGGCAGAATTAGGAAAACGCAGCATGATGTGTGTGGGTCGGAGATCAGAGTAGAGATAACTTGGTCTGGACAAACCGTGACCGCTGCATCCTAATTTGGCACTCCTCCCTCGATGAGTTCGCTTGCTCGCGTGCTGTGCAGTCTTTCTGTAATTGGATGTGGTTGCATGTCCACCACGACTTTTAGTCGAAATAGCATTAATCACGTCTCGTTTGTTTCCGGTGAGCGATGTGATCTTCACCAGCCGTCGATAGCTTAGCTTGCTTCCTAACCGCTAGGCCAGTTCACTCATTTGTGGGTGTTTGTGCCCTTTCAGTCAGCTTGTTCTGGAGATGAAATTATACGCAGACACTTTCTCAGTAATTTGTAACTCCATGAGGCATGTTTTCTAAGATTCTTTGTTTACAAAACTGAATAGGAGTGTTTATTTATGCAAGAGATGTCATGGGGTATTCTTGGAAAGTTCCAAGCATTTTGTTCCAAGCCTAATTTATTGCCATTATAATTCAAAAATGTGGAGCTCTAAACGTTAAAAATGTGTACATTTTCCGATTAATTTTAACATAATTTATAAACATTAACATATCATTCCGGATTAAATTTTTCAAGGAATTTCGGACTTTGTTAAAGCATTAGAAATGTACCAAGAATGTTTTCGACTATAACGTTCACTTTTTAACGTTTTTTATTTATTAAATTTTATTCATTATTATTTGACATGATAGTCATATTTTTGAAGGTTCAGATTGCGATCTCCTAGAGGTATAAAAATCTCGAATGAATAACTGAACCCTTTCCGCCTAGCATGCCCGTATGGGCGCTCTGTACGAAGCTGTAGATAGTTTAAAGTTTCACCTTAAAATATTGCAGAGAACAATTAGGACTTCATGTTGTTTTCCATCATATCCCAAAAGGCGTCACCATGTGCACTTCAAAATTTTTGTGAAAACATAATTTTTTAAATTACACAATGGTGAAATGAATTTTATTTTTAATTATTCGGGCCGATGAGGGTTAAACATCAGTATATCAGCGATCTATTTAACTGCCATTTTTTGTATTTTTTTATTGGATTATAAATGGATATGCAAGTGGCATTCTATATACAGCACAAGGGTTTAGTTGTACATTTCCTAGCAACAGGTAGGAATAAAAGTGTACGCCATCAGCGGAGCCATCCGTATGTGAACAAGCAAAGTGTAGTTCGGGGTAGCACCATTTTACCTGAAACTATATGTTGGCTGTGAATATTCGATCGGCAACAAGAGTGAACGATTCACAATTCTTTTTAAAGAAACATTTTCGTAGTACATTCTAATTCCCTAGAAAATCTAAAAATCTAAAGATCTAAAAAGGGCACTCAATTTCTCTCGCTAATATACCTCAGAGAAATCTGTACAAAGGATCACGGTTAAAAACAAAAGAGGAAAAAATTATAAATGAAAGAAGTTTTGCACAAATTCATTTCATTACCAGTATGTTGTCTTCTGATGGTATTGGCGTCCAGTCACTGAATGAACAGTATTGATGTTTTTGATGACCGATATGTATAAACGATTATAAAACTAGGAAATTAGTCGAGAATTTTATTCTCAGTTTCAGATTGAAACTTCTTTAAAAACGATTTAAAACTTCGACTTTTTGTATTCTTCTCTTTGGGTCATTTTGTTCTCTTAATTAAGGATTGATGTAAAAAGTTATGTAAATAGTTTTAACTGTATTTCTGACTTTCTTGTTAATCAATCCTTTACCATTTCTTATCACAATGGTGTAATTCCATTTAGGTCCTAATAGCAAGTCTATATCTGCCAAAATTTTCAGAATCTGGCCACTAAATGGAAATGATTTAGATAAGTGACAAACATTTCGTAAATAGTGTTAACTGCATTCCATATCTTGTCAAACTGTAACTTTTCGTATCCCAAGATGTGCAATTCCATTTAGGGTTTTATACCTAGTTATAAAGCGATAGTTCTACCAGTAAGACAATATTTGTCAACCCGACTGGAATGCCATTGTACCTCTGAAAGGAAATGACAACGTATGTAATGTATTTGTAAGCAATGGAAGTAAAGACAGTTCTGTATATTTTCTATTTTCTCGTTCTTTACGTGCTCCTGCCATAAGGGGTGCAAGTCAATTTAGGCCAGGTATGTCAAGGACGCGGGCTTACTGTCCGTGGCAGTACCTCCAGAGTTACTGGCCACGAGAATTAAAAGTAAGGGTTGTACAAGAGCTCCGGAGTGACGGTACACATCTGGTCACCTTGCCCATGGCAATCTTTTGGAGAAAACATTTGGCAGTTATAGCCCCAAGTTTAGTTATTAATGCTCATTTCCTCTTCTAAAGCAAATAAATCATATATTAAAATGTAATAAAACATGTTAGATTTAAAATTGCCAATTGCAAGTAAAATCGGACAAGCGAATTGTCTTGATTTTGTAATCTTGTTTACTTAGAGTGCAATTATAAAATAACTTCCTACGTTCAAGTTAGAAGATTTAAGAACGATTCTTATCCGTTAAAGAGTTTTCAACCAATAATCGAGAATTGTTAACTTATACTTGTTAATTTATTTCACTTTACTGCTGTGTTAAACAAATAACTTAACTCAAAACGAACAGCAGAAAAGAATTTGCCATTCAAACCTTTTTCTGCTACGTGGCAAAAATGTTTACGCAAGGCATAATTTAAAACGTAAATTAACGAAAAAAGGTATAAATAGTAAAGAATATGATCATAATTTATTTATTTCGCTTTATGAAGGAAAAAAAAATGACAAACGTGTTCATATATGACCACTATTCAACGCTTTGCGCTGCTTCTGCTTGCGCATGTTCACTTCCTGGATTTGGGAAAGGGATGAGGGCGGAGTCGGGAAGCTGCCTGTGCTCTCGGGAGCACCGGGCTCCCCAGCTGGGCTTGACGCTCGTGCGGGCGCTGCTTGACGCACCTGATTTGGTCACTTCGACCGACTAGACAGAATTAATCTGTATAGTCAGTATGAGTTAAGTGTAATGTTTTATGTAAGTGTAATTGTTTTTTGTAATTTTTTTTTAAATAAAAGATTGAATGTTCTATAATTTTCTTTAACTTCAGTAAAATATTGAATATCTTCGAACAAGGAATATGACTCTTACACTCCTTATACTTCAAGGGCCTCGAATCCAAGATGCCAGTTTCCAGCGCGTAAGGTAACCAGTTACGTGCGTGAAGCACTGTCTTAAGAGAAGAATACTTTCACGTCTTTCTTTTCTTTCTGCGACGTGTGATTCTTAGCAAGAAACTTCAACTCTTCTCTAAAAATTAACCCTTCATATAAACTTTTGGACAGCTTCACCTTCAGCAGAATCTTTCCGCCGAACTGTTTTGAAAACATTCCTTAAAAATATTGTTAAGCTCATGATGGGAGTGGAAGTGGTTTTTTTAAGGCATCTATTAATAATTACATCGATACTACTACATTCGTAGTTCGAAATTTTTGAATTCACTTTTCGGATGTGACTTCCATTTTGAGATGAAGTCAGCCATATTATTCATTAATGTCAACATCAAACTGAGTAAATAGTATAGTATTGTACACTGTCGTATCCTGCGTTCCATCGTTACTAAGTGGTTGTTTGCTTCAGTGGTCACTTTCAGTCCTTGCCTTTTTCTACTCTAGTAGGTATTGACATTCCTGATGTAGATTTGTTTGTGAAACACCGCCACTGCTTCCAATTAATTAAGGAAATTGTACTGTTTATTAATAATGAAATGAAAATGTGCGGGAAAACATTTGCAAATTAAAATATGTTCATGCGGGGGGGGGGATATACGAAATTCAGTGAGAGAAACGTAATTCGTGAAAATGAATCATGTAGACGGCTACCTCTGTTAACTTAATGATAGAACACCACTGCACAATACCTGCTCAATTCCTTTGGTTATCCAAACCTAATAAATTGTCGCGGTCTGGAAAAGAATTCTAACGGCCGGCTGCTCTGATCGGTGGTTTTCCGTGGTTTCTTCTATCAGTACCATACGAATCCCAGAGCATTACCCTGACAAACGCGACACGAACCGCGCGCGATCTATCCTCCGTCTTCCTTATCCTATCTTCACCCCTTACACTCTCTTACACTAACGAGAACTATACCACCATATGTGCGGGAGACCGGTCGGGGCCTTTGAGCTCGTCCCGGCTGGATTGGTGCCCCACTGGTGGGAGATACCTAAGCGCAGAAAACCCGGCGGTAGGTCGGCACCGAATTTCTCCATCCAATGGTGGTGGTGGATAATCACAGCCACCTACCGACGAAAACATCCACTACTCTTCTGGAACTAATGACCTTAGTTGACGCGCCCGGAATCAGTAATCAATTAACCAACCAACCAACCAACCTAATATATATTTGAAAAATATTCTAATAACGCCTCACCTCAAACCATAATTCTCCACTTTTCTTTACGAATAAATTCCTCTAATTATTTTCAAAGCTGTTACTCTTTCTTATTTATTCGGAAGCCGCCAGACACGGCCGGGCAACGATTGGCACTAGGGTGTGCTCTGCATGAACCTTCAATGATACATATACTAATGTGAAGCACACAAAGTAAATAAGCAAATTACCTGCATTTTCTCATATCGACATTCAATACTCTTCATTTTGCCCTTGTAGTTTTGATGAACCAAACTATCGTTAAGAGAGAAAATAGTTTCAAGTGGGAAGTCCTTCCTCTTTGTCGTTGCATGGAGACGAGCGCCGGGGGATTGTCGTGGGGTTTAAGTAGCCCTTTAGGCACCCCCCAGCCCCCGTGTGAGACGGCCGCCTCCAAAAGACCACCCCGCAATGCCCCCATCCGCCCGCGCATTGGGTGCTGGCCCACGCATTGGGTTCCTCCCCTTCAAGCGGGGGGTCCGCGGAGGCGAGTCCGACTCGCATTTTGCCTTTGGGAGCCCATTCGCCCTCCAGGTTCCTCCAGCTGCGGCGCTGCTAGCACGCGTACCTCATGACCAAGGGATACCGAGTTCGATTCTCTTATTAGAAAAATATTTTTACTCGAACTTGCATAGATGAGTGTGCTCCACACATGTCATAGATTACTTAAGGAGCGACAAACGTATTATTTTCTAGCGCGATATTTGTTTTTTAATAAAAAATTGTCAGAGCCCAATTTCAGTATTGTGCAACGTGGGTTTGCACGATGGCTAGATAGGATTTTCTTAGCCCGACGCATTGTCAATAATGTTCCAAACCATTCTCATTTAATTTGTATTTAATGAATTGAAATGTTAAAATGCATTATCCTATATTTTTCCTTTTTAAATAAAACCCACTCACATTGTTTTGCAAGCTGAAAGAATATTAGAATTTGCTGTAGTTACCAACCGTGTGTAGTGTATATCTTCATGAGGTATTATCAGTAATTTTGTTGTGGAGTTCATAATAAATATGGTACTGGTATTTTTTACATTTTCTGTTCCTATAATTAAAATTTTTTGGTGAGGCTTTCCTTTTCATTTCAAAAATGGCACAGTATTAAATTTTCGTGATTTCCATTTCCTAATTACTGAAATATTAAGGGTATGAGAATTTCATCCCGTACATATTAAATACTAGCTTAGTATGGCGCCTCCGGCGGGTATTATGTAAAAATATTTTATTTGTGATTTGCAAGTTAATAATAAAAATGAATTTTAAACATTACAATTTCATGGCTCGCCCATTCTTAGTGCTAATGGTAAATGAAAATTATCGATTTAATACCGGTACACAAGTACATTTGTTTCATTGAAAATTGGTTTAATTATTTCCAATTTAAAAATTTAACATGTAATCGTCGGCGAGAGAATGTAGTAATTGATAGCGTTTACTAATGTACTTAAAGTGCATTGAAACCATCAAAAGTTTTTTTTCTCGAATTCTTCCTGAATATATAGGAGGGAAAAGGTTAAGACTATTATTTTCACGAAGAATAAAATGAGCCGATGAACATTTCTGTTCCTTCCGTAAATCACCCATAACGCGTTGTGATTACATAAAAAATAAAAGCGTTTTTAGCGGGGGGTGGTCCGCGGAGGCGAGTCAAACTTGCGTTTTGCCATTTGGAGCCGACTGGCCTTCGAGGTTCCTCGAACTGCTGCGCTGGTTGCATGCGTACCCCGACACCCTAAGGTGCAGAGTTCGATTCTCGGGCAGAAAAATATTTTTAGTTTTACTTGAATAGATGTGTGTGCTCCACACGTACTGCAGATTGCTTTACAAGCGCCAAAAGTATTTTTTCCTAAAATATTCATTTTTAACCGACTACGAAAGTTCTTAATTCAATTTTCTTACATTACGTCTGCCATAACTTTTTCGCAAATTAGGCCCGATTTAAATTATTTTTTCCTTTGCTCTCAAGGCTACGGATTCCGATGGGACAGCATTAATTTAATGGTATTCTGAAGATAGAGTTCATTTTTATTCTAACAAATGGTGTGCTTTGCTGCAACCGAACAAACACCAGCGTCTAAACCATTCACAGGGATTTCTCAAAACATAATGTCCTCAATTGTTCTGGTTCGATTTGATGTATAGGGAATTTGAAATCTTTCTCTAAATTCTCGGTGAACTTAATTTGAATTTTTTTCAAACCTATTGTTAAAGAGTTTCTTAAATGCAGCTTTTCATCTTTCTTCTACATTTTTTGCTCAGATACAGTACAGTGCCCTAATACAACCAAAGTTCGGTTTTGATCACTATCAGATTACAAATTTGTGATAATTATTGTAAAAGTTCAACCTTTTTGAACCTCACGAACGTCGAAATTATTTAAGTCAAATATATTGTTTTTAATAATTGATTGTACGATATTTTAATAATTTTAATTTGTATTAACTAGTTGATTTTCGTGAAATTTTCAATAAAAATATCAATTCTCAAAAATTAAACTAATCTTCTCTAAAAATTGCATAACAAGTTTTTCCGGTAAAGTTTGTGCGGATCCACCCAAACCATTAAGTTGGAAATAAAAAAAATTCAAACCCTGTTTTGATCAACACTAAGGTACTTAAAGTAAAACAATTTGTATGTAATGTTTCAAAGTCCGTTTTGAGTTGTTCCAAATAGTTTTATATTTTTTGTATTTAATGGTAAAATATTTGTTTCAATCAATTCGCATGGTACCCGACAGGTTTCCCTGTTTGCAAATTGGATAGTGTTGTTGTAATTTCAGTGCTTATTACAAATAAGGCATTGAAACAATTTCAAATTCTAATGAATTAGTTGAAACCATGCGTGTTATAATTCATCACTTCATTTTGCCTAAAAATCTTATTATCCATAAACGAAAATTGACACTTGTTGTTTTCCGTGTAATGTACTATACAAAATGAAAATTTCCCGATGATATTGCTAATGGCGAAATACCAAAGATCTGACTGTGAAATACATATTTCCAATGTTACTTTATGTGCGTACATTGTGTGTCCTCTATAAACTTTTACTACTGTAATAAATAACCTTAAACATCCAAACGGACTTTTGTTTTGGAATCGTCTATTTTACTCTTCGTGAAAGAAGTTCAGATCGTATTGGAATCTAAAAGAATCTGTACATGGCACTTAAATTCGACTACAATGAATTATGTTAAGTAAGCAAGAAAATATCGAGGAGAATGTTGCTAAAGGCATACATTACTAAAAATTTAGGTTTCTGGTTCGGTTGTGCAGTTTACTGGGTTATGAAAGAACATTCATTTCAAAATCCATTACGAAAATAGTTTCAACTGGGAAGTCTTTCCTTTTTGTCGTTGCATGGAGACGAGCACCGGGGGATTGTCGTGAGTTTAAGTAGCCCTCTAGGCGCCCCCCAGCCCCCGTGTGAGACGGCCGCCTCCAAAAGACCACCCCGCAATGCCCCCATCCGCCCGCGCAATGGGTGCTGGCCCACGCATTGGGTTCCTCCCCTTCAAGCGGGGGGTCCGCGGAGGCGAGTCCGACTCGCATTTTGCCTTTGGGAGCCCATTGGCCCTCCAGGTTCTTCCAGCTGCGGCGCTGGTAGCACGCACCCGAGACCTGAGGTGCCGAGTTCGATTCTTTTCAGAAAATATTTTTACTCTTACTTACAAAACTGAATATGCTCCGGAAGTTTCGTAGGTTGCTTTACAATCGTCAAATTTATTTATACATAACGTGATATATATATTTTTAATAAAAGAATCACAGCTAACACAGAATCGTGCAATGCTGATTTGCCCGATGGTCAGATCGAATTTTGTTTCTCGGGCATATAACCAGGAAGATTCCAAACCATTTTATTAATTTCTATTGATTTAATGGAAATGCATTAGAATGCATTCCTTGTCCTATAATTTTTAATCTTCCCACACATCATACAACATACGAGGGTCGGTCAGAAAGTAATGCCTCATTTTTTTTCTTCATAAATATTTATTGGAAGGACATGAAATTGCACACAATATTAATGCATGCTTATTCTACTGGTTTATTTTTGCACGTAATATCTATCGACGTGTGCAGCCTTGCGCCCGCGTGAAGCAAGGGCGTGCATGCCTTATCGGTACCAAGTATTTTCCTAACGGCGGCGGTGCCTTTCGTTCACTTCGGCTGATCTTCAATTTTTCCTCTGCGAGTTGAGATTTTACGGACTACGGTGGGCCGGAAAGCACAGTCCAATTTTGCCGTTGCTTCTCTTGTTGTGACACTTTTGTGTGGGCGTGCGTTATCGTGCGCAAGCTTTGTGCACAATTCTGGGATTAAACTTGCGGGAAATTGCTTCTTTAGAGTATTGAGAATGTTGATGTAAGAATTTGAGTTGATAGTACTGCCTTGGGGCATAACATCAACATGAATGATATCAATATCCCCAAAGAGAGTAATCCGCATTTTAGGACTCGTCGCTGTTTGCGAGATGCCCAGACCGCAGCAAATCACAGAGATTGAATTCTTCACTTTGTAAAGTTCTAACTCGTTTACGAAAACGTCCAACGGTACTCCTGGCGACAGCAGATGTGCAGACGTGCCATACACTGCACTCGAGCATCTGTGGATGTTCACAAGTGTCCTTCTCCACAACGAGAAACTCAATCGCCGCTCGCTGCTTGTAACGTACGTCTACAGCCGCCATTCACAGCTCGCTAACATCTATTTCCATTTTAGATAAACGTCTACGCCAAATTTGACTTAAAACTTCGTACACTAACGCTGGAAATACAAAACTTGAAGGCTTAATAAGAAAATTCTCTACCATTATTATTGCATGGAAGGAAAGTGTGGGGCATTACTTCCTGACCGACCTTCGTGTACTGCAAACTAAAAAAAATATTCGAATTTGCTATGGTTGTCAACATTGTACAACACATTTCTTCAATAGACATTGTTAGTAATTTTGTTCTCGAGTTCATTACGAATAAGGTATTAGCGTTTTTATTAATTTTCTGCCACTAATTGAAAGTTAGCCTGTTTATCTAAAAAAAAAATATCACAGCATTAAATTCTAGAAATTTCCTGATTACTGAAGGTCAAGGGTGTGAGAATTTCATGTCTTCCATATTAAATACTAGTTTTAGCATAGAGTTTCCGGCGATATTATGCGATGTTAAATGGTGGTATTTGTGATTTGCAAGTTGATAAAGAAAATAAATTTTAAACATATTACAGTTTTATGGCTCGACAATTTGTGGCTCTAGATGTTCAATGGAAAAAGTATCGATTAAAATACCGATAAGGGACTTCGTCAAAATGGTCCAAGAAATCGAAGGTTCGGAAATTATGCAAATAAGTATATTTTCGGATTCAGCAGGATATAAAAACGAGGAAAAATTGTTTTGAGACGGTTTTTCTTATCCAAAAATAATTCAATTTTTTAACGATTTTCATAAATTTTCCGAGTTTGTTGCATTAGAAAGTTCTGTGATTATATAAAGTTTCGGGTAATATTTTGTTAACACAATTGATGTCGAGCAACAAAAATTGCACAACAAAATTTTTTTAAATGTCACTGAAAGGTCATGTGTGGGAAAAATCTTTAAAAATGTATTGTGAAAATACGTCAAAGTTTATTTTCGTTTTTCCAAAGAGTTTGGAGCTGCCGCGCTGGTAGCACGCGGACCCCGAGACCATGAGGTGTCAAGTTCGATTCTCAGCGCGGAGAAATATTTTTACCTTTGTTTATCGTCCTTTCTCATCCAGAAGTGTCTCGCATTGCTTTACTGATTCTGAAAAAAATATATTCTTAGCTTTCTGTAGATCATTTTAACGGAACGTGTACGTTGTCAATCCTTGCCAGATTTGTTCATTGGGTGGTGTTTGCTGAATTGCCAGTTTAGATATTTTGGTTCGAGTGCACAGTAGTGGTACTGGTAGTGTGTTTAGTTATCTCCTGGTAATTGAAATCTTACCTATACCTCAGGTATTTTCTTCCTTTTTCCTAAAATCTCCAATGGAGTTCTCAAGGATTGCTTAGCTTGTATCACTAGAATGTTTAGTGTGAATGAACTGCCGTCTGAATTAAGTTTTATTACAGCTGTCTCCACAGCGATTCTGAACTGGAGGTTCTAGAGTTCTCGATGACGACGGGTTTTCGACACTAGCTAGGTCGAATTCTGCTACTTCATGCGAGAGCATCCTAGCAACCGGCCGCTGTTCTGTAGATCTCCATAGCTTCTTCGGTCAACACAACGGGAATTCCGGAGCAATATCTTCACAAATGGGCCATGAACCGTGCGCTATTTTTCCTTCGTCTTCCTTGTGCAAGCTTTTTCCTTTTTTCACACGTACATGTACACACATTCGTACGTACTTGCGCACTACTCCACCACGTATGTCGAGAGTCCAGCCAGAAGCTTGGATCTGCATCAGACGGGGGGAAGGGGGTGCTCCCTTGGGCGAAATCGGCGCATGCCGACGTGGTGGGCTCCGAATTTCACTACGTAGTCACCGATTTTGTTATTAGTAGAAAGATACGCACCAGATGTGACGGGAGTATATGCAGGAGGCGCTACAAATTAGCGTATGAAATACTGGTATTTATTGAATTTGCGCATTTAATGTATTATAAAGGTGTACAATGCGTAGTAGAGTATTGAGGGTTTGGCCTGTGAAACATTTCAAGTCGAATAGGTATTTTTTTTTCTCATTCTTATTTCCTTCCATTTGACGTGTCCGTCCAACAGTTAAAGAAAATGCTCGAGCTGTCCTCGGAAAGCATTCGTGACCAGAAGCACGGGCCGGGCCGGGGAGCGGGGGTATTGCGCGTTCTGTGGTGCGTAACTCACACCGCCGCGCCGCGAGCATTTCGCGCCGAGTTCGGCGTCTCCTTCAACCCCCACCCCCCCCCCCCCGACCCGGCCAAATAGCAGCGCGAGCGGTGGCCCTCGCGACCTCCGCCTGGCAACAGCGTGCATGCCGCACCCACGGCCGGGAGGGGACTGCAGCTTCTTTACTTTCCGTCTGTGCGGAGGCTGAAGAAAGGTGTTCGGGAATCGTAGGGGGGCGTAACGCGTTTGGATGACTTTTTGGTGAAATAGTTAGGATGTTTATCCAGGTTACCCAGATTTAATTTCCTATTTGTCGCGAAGATTTCATACAGCATTAACGATTATCATCGGGCACCAAACAGTCTACATTTTTTGTAAATGTTTCTGTAGTCCGTGAGAAGATCTCGTCGCCCTTTACATATTTTCGTAGTATTTATTCGAATATTAAACAGTAGTTCTGAACCGTAATCCACTGCAGAGAGTGAGAAATTTCTCTTAAAGACTCCTATTCGATATTTTCATTCTATTCGAAACTGCATTGTGATAGCATGAGGAAACAGAAGAACGTACATGATGAAACAGTGTTAATAGTAGTGGATATAAACGATGAATTCATTGTACATGCAGCACGTGTGATTGTTCTGTGAAGTATATCGTGAAATGAATTATAGAATATTTTTCTTACGAGTTGCCAATTTTCCCTCAGCCCTGAGGCTTCTGGCAATGCAATGTCGTTGGGGGCAGCGTTCGTTTTCTTCCCCCTGCTTCTCGTTCTCGCGCTAATCTCCGCGTGCAGCACTCGAATTTCCATCGCTGGGAGTGCGAGCGCTGGCCAGTGTCTGATTCAGATAGAGAGAAACTCGAGGCGGCGTTCCAGATGGGCCTCGGGACAATGGAGAGGATGCGGAGCGACGTGCAGCGGAGTGTGGATGTGGGGAAGCCCCCGCCTCAAAGCAAAGTAATGCAGACTGCCGGGCGCCTCCGGGAGGGACTCTGGAGGAGCGAAGGGGGAACGTTTAGATTGGGAAATGCGTGTGTGGGGATGGGGGGGGGCGAGGGATGTTTCGTAGAAGGTTCTGGCCGAAAGGGAGAGCACAGGTGCTTTCTTAGTTGTTTTTTTTTTTTTTTTTTTTCTCCTTTTTTCTCCTTTTCGCAGATCGTTCCCTCCTTCCTGCGACTGCGTAGAAGTAGATATACATTTGGTTTAGTAGAGTTCAATGAATGTTTGGGATGTAAAGCGTTTCATTAGTTTGTTTAGTTCATGTGTTATTGTATCGGATTGCAAGTTCCCGATGTTGCTTGCTAGTTTCTCAGGCATTGATGCATTGGGATAAAATGAAGAATGGATAATTCATTTTTGAATCTGAGAATATATTTCCAATATGAACACGCAATTTTCGACGAAGGGGAATTCTAAAGAAACGAAAACTAATTATAGCACTTTGTTGGATGCCTTTGCTCAGCACTGTAAAGAGTATTAGCTACTTTGACTTCAAATCATAAGTAATGCAAGATAAGGGGTTATTTACATAAATTTGGACGTGTGTCTACAGTATATATTAAAGATTCGTTTCTCCCCATTCACCTCGTCCCAGCTTTTTCTGGACAGTTTATTCATCAACAAACCCCTTACATACTGCTGGGAAACGTTCCAGTTATGAGCAACAGGTTTTTTAAACATTAACAAATTACTGTAAGTGATGCGATTTACTACTTTTCGATTTACTACTTTTCTCTTCACGAATAAGTATCTCTCTTAACAGTATTGATTTGGAAAACCCCGGTCCGATATCTGCACCATCCGGAGTAAAGACTGGGAGCCGCGTCGTGCAGAGGTGTTCGGCGGGAAGCATAACCTACTCCAGAGGTTGTTTACTGTTACAAACGCATTAAGAAAATACTACTTTTAGGAGTAGAAGTTTATTCTCGATCCAACTTACAAGCACGCGTAAACTTTTGTGTGAAAGCTTGGTGCCACGTCGTAATCGATGGGACTGGGTATTCGATGGAACTGTTCGCAATGGTGAATGTAAATGTGAACGTTGGTAAGACCCAACCAAACCGTCAAAACTTGCAAGCTCCAAACTTTCACGTGAAAGATAACGTAACCTGCAAACAAACCGTCTGAGCTCAGAGGCAGTATTGCCTCTCTACAGCGTCTTGGACATGGAGGTCTCAGAGTTCGAGTCCCGAATGTGGCGGATTTTTTACCTCAGCTAGGTCTGCTGTCTGGAGCAGAATTTTAGCAGTCGACTGCTCTGCTCGGTAATTCTTTCTCGCATTATTCGTACAAATTTCCATGCACTACAACAAAATTCCAGGCACTACATTACCACGTCGGGGGACCAGTCGGATCTTAGTTTGTCCCGGGCTGGGGCGATACCTCGCTGACGACCACCACCACCACCACCACCACCACTACTACCGCCACCCACCACCACCACCACCACCACCGCCACCGCCACCGCCACCGCCACCGCCACCGCCACCGCCACCGCCACCGCACCACCGCCACCAGCCACCGCCACCGCCACCGCCCGCCGCCCCCGCCGCCGCCCGCCGCCCGCCGCCCGCCGCCCGCCGCCCGCCGCCCGCCGCCCGCCGCCCGCCGCCGCCGCCGCCGCCCGCCGCCCGCCGCCCGCCGCCCGCCGCCCGCCGCCGCGCCGCCGCCCGCCGCCGCCGCCCGCCGCCCGCCGCCCGCCGCCCGCCGCCCGCCGCCCGCCGCTCCGCCTCGCCCCGCCCTGCCGCCTGCCGCCCTGCCGCCCTGCCGCTCCTGCCTGCCCGCCGCCGCTCTGCCCTGCCGCCCTGCTCTGCTCTGCTCTGCCGCCTGCTCTCTGCTGCTCCGCCGCTCCTGCTCTGCCTCGCCACTCTGCTGCTCTCTGCTGCTCTCTGCTCTACCTGCCTCTACTGCCGCCACTCCGCCATCTCTCCGCGCCACTCTACCGCCACTCTACCGCCACTACTCCGCCACTCCTACTGCGCCACTCTCTGCTGCTGCGCGCCTGCTCCTGCCACTGCGACTACTGCCTACCGCCACTACTGCTACTCTGCCACTACCTGCTGCCACTACTACTACTCTCTCTCTCCCTCTGCCCACACTCTGCTCTGCTCCTGCTCATCTGCCCCACTGCTCACTCCCTGCTACTCTACCGCGCACCTCTGCACACTCTACTCCACACCGCCACCTGCCCACTACCACTCTGCTCTACTCTACACTCACCACACCACTGCACCGCCACTACCACCACCTACCTACTACCGCCACTCACCCACCACCACTCTACTACTACCGCACCACCACCGCCTACTCTACCGCCACTACCACCACCTACTCTACTACCCCACTACACCACCACCACCACCATTTCGAACTTGCTACACGCAGAATGCCGTGCATTGTCGACCGAAACACTGCGACAACCGTGCCATCAACTTACAACTCTTTATTTTCTTGACAACAATACGATTAACATAATTCCTCACCTGTATAATCATTATTCGCGGTCATGGTGTTCGAAATAATTATCATCTTAGTATGTTCGCGTCAATTGTAATGTCGTTAGATGGTATACACAATTTATTCAAAGAAAAGACATTTTCTATAATTCGTCCAGAATATCCTAAACGGATCTAAAAATAGTGTTAATAGGTTAGCCTTGGAGAGAGAGATCGTATGAGCTGTTGATCACATATGCAGGATCCTTAAAACAACCGTTTGGTGCTTAAAATCCCCTAGAATCACCCTTTCTTTCGAGAACTCTCCTAGGATGTTCTAGAAGTATCTATTCCCCACTCGTTGACGAACGCGCATAGTCTTCACTTGTCTTGAATGGGAGAGGAAGAGGTCCAACGCAGGTGACAGGATTACAGTAGTAGAATGTCAGCTGGTCTTTTGCAAGCGAATTTGTTAATATTGGAATGAATAAATAAATAATAATGAATAAATGGGTAACGTATTTCTCTTCTCTTCACCCCCCCCCCCACACACACACACAACAACAAAAAAGGCCTCAGAAGTGAAATTGCGTGGTCTGAATGTGGTTACTTTGAGGTTTGATATGATTATTCATTTGTTTGTGTGACCTTTGTGGCATTGAAAGTTTTCGACCTAGAACTTGGAAATTTTCCTCTAGCGAATCGTGGCTGCTATCGATTTCTCGAATTCTGTGACACTGCAGAGCGAGTTGGCCACCCCCAGAGGGATCCCTTCCGTGGTGGTTTGACTCTCAAATTCTCGCTCCGGAAAAAACTTTGGCGAATCGCCGCCGCCGCTTCCAGAAAGAGCGAGAACGCGAGCGCGGCCGGATCATCCGCGGGCCCGTCGGGGTAGATCAATGTAGTCGTCGCGTGCCACGCCACGCCGCCCCCCGCCCCGTCCCGCTCCGCGCCTCGCCTCGCTGTGCCGCAGCACGTACACCGCTCTCCTCTCTCCTCTTTCTTCGCCACGCCCCACCCCTCACCTTACCGGCTTGCTGCCGGCCGTCCTGCGCCGAAATCCCGGAGCCCCCTGGAGACTCCGACCTGAGCGAGGGCCGGTTGCGGCCGCCGCACCGCCTCGCAGCCGCGCCGAGTTGGACGTCGCGCCCGCTGCGCGCCGGAGCCCCGCCCAGTAAGCCTAACGCCTAGATTGCTTTTATGTCGCGTTGGACATTACCATCCACGTCGCCATCAATGGCGGAAGTCAACGTATATTTGAAGTAAATGAACTATAGTGATATTCCCAGTGGTGACGAGAAACCTTGCCCAGTTTTCCTTCGTAAATAGCAGGGCATCGGATAACTAGCACGTTCAGAATGCAGCAACTTCGAAACCCTGTGTAGTGCATTCCTGCTACTTCGTAGGATGGATTTTAACAAATGAATATTTACGAAATGAATAGAAAATATTGTATCGCTTTGAATACAAAGTATTATAATACTTCTTTGACTTTAAAGAGTGAACAATGATCAGTTTGTAGTCTTGAATAATTAGTTTGTTAAGTAGTTGTGATAGGTAAATTCTGATCGTTTCGTTCGTTTGATTCAGAACGGCCAGGTAACAAGAGTTTTTCACCCAAATGTGTTGTTTTTTAAACATTTAAATTGGTGATCATTTTGTTTAGTGAGTTTTTCAGTCAATCGAACATTGTAGATCATGAAAGTAAGATATATAGATCTTACTGATATGAAAAATTGTAAATAATGCAGGTAAAAACATGAACAAGAAAATGTATAGTCCTCAATAAAGAAGGGGGTAAATGTTATTGGTAAAAAATGGGAACTGCGAATGTGGTCTGATAGTTGAATGGTTGTTGTAAGGCCATTGTACTAAATGCTGGAGTGTCTAAATGATACGAATGTGTCGTGTGTGTTTAGACTAGATACTTTGAAGATTATTGTAAAGCGCCATTATTTCCAAATGTACCTACTCCATTCCAAATACAGCTTTTTCGGGAGTAAAGCGAGAGCGGGTCAAGGAAAACCTGATAAATCCTTGCGGACGCCTAATATAACAAACCCCGAACTCCCGTGAATCGAGGGCGACTTTTGCCGCCGTTGCTGCCCGGCCACTCTCCAGTTCATTAGCGCGAGAGCCATTAGGGCTAACGGAAAACGAATTAATCGCGGGAGGGCGGGAGGCCTGGGATAGGGCTGTGCGGGAGCAAAGAGCGCCAAGAGCAGCTGTGTTTGGTGTCGCGCTGGCCCACGTAAAACTCCTCCTCATGGCTTATCCGCTTACACCAAGCTGCTCCGTTCTCCTTTCTTAATCTGTGTTTTGGGTTTTGTTTCTTCGTATCAGCCCTGTCTCTTCATCTCATCATTTCTCCTACCTTTTTCTTGTGCGCGCGTCTCTCCGTCAGTTTATCGTGTAATATCTTTGTTTCCTTGAAACTTATTCTACGTCCTTAAGTTTCTTTTTGTTATGCTAGTTTCTTTACTTCTTAAATGTACGTACATACATACATTTTATTTGAACTGCAAAAGGTAAGTCTAGGAGACAATTATATAACAATTAATAATAATATAATAATAATAATAATAATAATATAATAATAATAAAAAAAAAACACTATCACTAATATTAAGTATAATAACAATTATTTCAACTGTCATGATACCTAATAATTATGTGTTGGTGATGCTAAAATTGAATACAAGCCACATAAATATTGGCTAAATTAGACTTTTTGTACGTTTCATCTTGTCTTCCTTTAATGTTGCGGCCTCGACCTAGGGCGCGGAGTCGGCGGCCGTGGCCGCCAGGGTCATTGCCTGGCGTCTGCGTGCGGCGACATGGACACCGCCGCGCCGCGGTTTCCGGCCGCTTATTACCCGGGTGCGAATTAACCTCTCTTAAGCGCGGCCCGCCCCTTCCCTCGCGTCGCGTCGCGTCGCGTCGCGTCGCGTCGCGTCTTGTGCAGCGCCACGCTGCGGTCCTCGCTATGGCCGGAACGGTCGCGACGCGACGCCACGCCACGCCTCGCCACACCACGCTGCGCCGGAATGTGACTGGCGCCTGTGCGGGCGGATGGGCGCTTGCCCCTTCTCCTTCGGTCTTCCTTCCGCCGTGGTAACGGCTTCTGCCGCTCTCCCGCTCTTAGAACGAAACGTTCGTGCTTTCGTGTTTCGCACTGCAGCAGGATACAGAGTGCAAATTTTCCGGAGGTAAATCGGTAAATATTCGAATATTTTTCGTGTTATTTACACTATTGCTTTATTATTAACTTTTTTCTCTTTCAATACAGACGCTAGTAACATTTTTTAACAAACGTTTGGGTATGTTTCTGTACGTTCGTGGTGTCGCACATACTTTGTGTATGTTGGCTGTGTATTGTCTTGTCCCTCTGCGTGCTTTGCGTATGTCAATTATGCATTATGTAGATTCTCGTTCCATAATTTTTCTTTCCCGGAAACTCAAAATTTCTGCGGAAAATGGCACTATCATTGAAATTGACCTTCCTTGTGTTCTTCCCAATAAAATCATGAATGTCGTTACTTGCACTCCAGAAAGTAATGTCTTGGAGTATTTTTTTCAAGTGAGAATGAAATTGGCGTCTTGTATAACGGCATAAATAACGGAAAGGGATGTTCGTAGTTCTCTGCCATGGAACCTTACGTTGTTTGTTTCCATCCGTTCACGTGGAGTGTCCACTGCACTAACGTTTGGATATTCAGCCGCCCGGCAGGCAGGAGTTTCCCGTTGCGGACTCCGGTTTTCGACTCGATGCGACCCGGCCGACTGCGTAGGCTCGCTTCCTTCACGAATGAACATTAGCTTCACGATATTATTGAAATTTTATTTATCACCTAACACGATAATAGTGCCTAAACTCTATATGTAGGCTTAATAAATAACTTAACCAACGGACCATGGTTTTCAGAAGAATAAAAATGTGGAGGTCGCGGTGTCCCTTTCATTTTCTTCGGAAATGCTACTTGGTAGAATGATTTCAAATCTTCTTCTGTGCGTAGTCTAGATTACAATCAACTGCTGGTTCTTGACGTATAGGAATCGGATTTCGATGACGTAAAACATCGCCAAAAATGATCCAATAAAATGCTTTTAACGCGTTTTCAAAAAGTTTTCAAAGAAAAATGACGTAAAACAATTGATCAAAACCAGTTCAAATGAACAACTCAAGCTGTTGTTGGGTATGTTATTGATTTAATCAAGGCTTCTTCGTTTCGTTCAAATGAACTCGACTTGCAAAATCTTAGTTTGGACTCCTCTAACAGGAAATCTGTCTTAGTTGTAGCTATCGCGAAATCGGTCCAACAGACAGTGGCGCGGATACGCGTAGCAGGAACGTTACTTTACGTACTTCCAACGGCCGACATTACAATTTCTGAGCGAAGAAATCAAATGGGCTACTCAGGAAATTTGTGGAGAATTTATTGTATCTCGTAAATATTATTTGAAGCAAGTGCCATTAAAATGTTAAAATCGATTAAATTAGTGGAAAATGCTTTAAACATGACGGGAAAAGATAAAAAGTGGCAGATTTGTCGAAATGGACGAAAAATACAAACACATGTATAAAAATAGGTAATTTATTTTTGTTGTAACATAAAATTAATGTCTATACTAAAATTCTTTGTTCTAAAGTGAAAAAGTGAAAAAAATATTTCATCAAAATCCGGCCCCTAGTGTTGTACATAACCAAAAATGAAGTATTGAGTTCATGTGAACTGCAAAGTTTCGTGTAATGTGTTGCAAAGTTTTTGTTTCCCGAACGATACACTTAATTACCCATTTGGTGTATTATACTTGTAACACTAAGTTAATAATGAAGTATAATTATTTACTCGGAAGTGGAATATGTACTAAGTAGTTTAGATACCTGGTCCCCGGTATTGACAATTTGTGTACCTACAAATCTTGCCGTGTGTGTAAACATGAGTTTCATGATCCTTTTGAGAAATGCTAAAAGGTTACTGCGTGAGCCGTAGTCACACTGAAGCCATTAAAGTTGAAAAGGTGTTTGGTAGATAGATATACGAGCGCCAAGTTGGAACCACACCAATTACGGGTGTTTAAGAAAAAGTGCGGGAATTAAATGTTACTCGTATGTTGCTTCATTTCAAGGTCAAAAAATAAAGTAGGAAAAAAGTCAAATAAGAAAATTGTTGAGTTTCTTAATTGACAGGGAGTTGGCTCTCTAACATTGCTATTAAGTTGTACTTCTCTGTATTTACGTTTAAAACGACGTATTCCTCTTTGTTACTATTTGAAAAGAGAAAAAATAAATGTATCATTCGGGGAGGGGGGATGCTCTTCACGAGTAAAAGTCGGAAGCGAGCTGGCCTCTTGCACCGAGAAGCGAAAATTCAAACGTCGGCACGTAAGGTTTTCATGTGATTTCCAGAAAAAATTAAGCAGGAGCGTAGTTGATTCTGAGAAATGTTTTTGTCCTATTTGAGACTACAAAGAGCAAACTCCACAACGCGTGTTAGTTCCGTCAGTGATACTTGTAAACAGAAATGAAGAAATAATTATTTTTTTCGAGCCTAACCTAACTAATGTACAAAAATTAATTGTCGAGTATCTCAGAAATGTTTAGGAGTGAATATTTGTTAATGAGCCTAGCAGCCTGAGATTCTTCTAAATAGTTTCTCATCGTGGTGAAACCTACTAATGGGAAGTTTGTGTTGGATATGATGTAATTGGAAATGTAATTGATACGTAATTAACAGGTGGTGGGCTGTTGGGGCGTGGCCAGGCTGTCGCGAGGCGGCGTCGCTGCTAATCGCGCCTTTGCGTCGGGGCGGCGGAAGGGCATCGCTTCGCCGCTGCGTGCGAGACGCGGCGGAAACGAACCTCTGCTCTCCGGAAGTGAGCGCGTCGGACTGATTGGTCCCCTGGGCAGCGGCCCGCGCTGCCGCTCGCGACCGGCTGCCCCCCCACCCCTCACCCCACACATACCTCGGGCGGGCGCTCCACGATGCGTTTTCTTCATGGGAGGACTAGAGGGACATGTTCGCTGGGCAATACAGAGTTGCTATATACTGCGATTTCCACAGACTTGGTCAGGTCCAAGTCTGTGAAAACCCCAGTACAGCTAGATTTTTGTCCTAATTTTTTTAGTTTCTCGCCCACGGCTTACGCAGTTTAGAGAAGCATCCTAATGCTGCGAAAAGAAAACGGCGAATTTTCGACAGAAAAACCTTATTATCGAAAAAAGCGATAAATCTTGTCCGTATATATAGTAATTTCTCTCTTTACCTCGTTATGTAGTCAGAATCCATGTTCCGTGACATCGAAAAATCAATTGACAAAACGTCTGTCCGTCTGTTAACAGCGTCGGAAGAAACCCCAAAAGATTTTTTTTTACCAAAGTTAATATTCAGCGATCGGTCTGATGTTGCGACCCGTCAATTTGAAACGGACATGTGAGGGTAGGGGGTACTTTAAATAAAGCCTCATTTTCAAACTTTCACAAAAAGACTCCAAATTTTTTCTTCGTATTGTTTCTTCTGATAAAGCCAAAGACACAAAGAAATGGCGTAGGTCACATTTTCGTTGCACTCCCTGCATTTTTGAAAATTTCAAAAGTGAATGCTAAAATGTTCGTAGTATTCTTAAAACTACAATATTCAAGTTGCATTTTTTCTTAATGAAATCTGTTAATCGAAAACGGATCTTCAATAAGGTCATGCCCATTTTTTCGAAAATGAGTAGTTTTGCGTGATGTTTGACGTATCTCCCTTAGCGCTCTCTCGGGTCTTCAGTTCTTGATGGAACCGCGTGCCTCGCTTGGTATTTTCTTCTCTTAAGTTCTCAGGGAATCTGTAATGTCGGAATAGGAAATGGTTAGACGCTCTAGTTGTATCCCAGAAAATGAAATTCTGACAGCATATTTACTAAAAGATTTTAAAAGTGATCAGCATTTTTGTTACCGAGGAAGTTTTCTACTGCCACCATAAATAAAGCCCGTGCAGCATTTTCCTTATTCGTCCTGGCAATTTCAGTATCCCTTCGAAGAGCACAAAACAGAGGATCATCGAACACACTTTTCTGAAGTGAGAAAACGAGTAAAGTCCTGACTATTTAGAAGCATTCATCTGTATTTAGTGTAATTCTCCATCTGTACAAAAATGCACCAAAACTATTCGTTATAGAATGGAAGAAATATTTTCTTTTTGAGATCACGACAAATTGTCCAGTTGGGCTTGAAGTATTTCAGTGGGTCAATCAGTTTTATTGTCATTCCGCTCCTCTTGTAAATGTAAATAATGACCAACTGGAATAGATGCAAATATGTTACCAAAAAGTAATAAGAAAAAAGTAATTTGGCTGTGTTTAGAACTGCCTTTAAAGTATGTAAATTTGAATAAGTAATGTAATCCTCAACTCTTGGGAAAGACCTGTGACATCGTGGTAATTATTTTTTTCCCATAAAATGATACACACTCTCGTTCTTCGGAAAAATAAATATTGTGCGTTATGGGGCTGACTTCTTTTTCTCACCTTTCAATCTAGAGACTAACGCCTGTATTGCAATGACGGCAAGGTGTTCATTGCAAAACAACTTTATTCAAACTGTTAGCTTATTCACACTTTTTTTTAAAAATTTCAATTAGACTTCGTGTAATGTGTTGCAACTTATCTGTATAATAAATTCGCAATTAAGATGGAGTATTCAGTTGGATGCTTTGCCATAGTATAATTTGTAATTCTTCGATAGAAAATGCTGGAATTAAGAGTAAAACTACAAAAGTCGTAGAAACCTGCTGTCTTATTTCTAGAAGTTTCAGAATCTTTTTCCCCATTTACAACTCTTTCCTGCAGCACTGGACCTATACCGCAACTGGGCTATATGTAATAGTTTGGTGGTCGTCTTATAATTTTTTGTGACCTAATATTTTTCATAAATTTTTCTGCTTGCGTTGAAGTGCCTATTTGCAATCTCTTCCTGATGTTGCGGTCAACTTCTTACTGGAAGTAAGTGCACTTGAAACACTGGAATACTCCGCTGTTGTTGAACTTTTTGCACCGACGATGCGAGCATTTGGCCAGGCGATGACCGACCAGTCTCTGCTACAAAAAGCGGAGATTCTTGAAGGTTATTCAGGCACCATGTAACTGATTTCTAAGGAAGAAGGCGCACATTTCATAGATGTTTCGTTTGCAGAACACCTCCCAATCCCCGTTCCTGTACGAGGGAGAGGTGTTGCAACAACCTACGGACAACCCATCAAAATAAAACAGCAGAACGAAGCGTCTCGAGATGGAGACAGGAGCTCCCTATTAAGCAATACCATGCGTCCTACGCCCTGCATAAAAACTCGAGGACAAAATTAATTTTTCAAATGTTTTACATGAATATTGTGTAGTTTTGTCGCTTTGAGCTCCGTCCTTTGTTATTACAAGAGGAAAATGCATTTCCTCATTGTGAGGAAATGTGCATTTCTCTAGTATCAATCTTGCGGTTTCAAAAAATCTATTTCATATTGTCGTGACATTCTTTGTGCAATATCTTATTTCCGTATTACTTTCACTCTTAAGTGGTAAACTTATACTGGCTAGCTTTTACAAACCAAACGGGTATACAGTCTTAGTTTGTGTTTTTCCTCTGCTTCCCTCATTTTTTTTTCCAAATTTTGCATTTTTATTATTTTTTCGGAAAACTGGATGCTGTATTTTAAATGTGATCTACAATTTTTATTTTTGCATTTTTTCACGTTGGGGAACTTCATCCTTTCGACATTTTCTGTAAGATTAGTTTAACTTGATTAACCGTCCTTACTTCTTTTTAAACTTTTAATGTAAAACGTAGAAGTGAAGCTATTCAAATTTTCTGCAAGGAGATAGAAAGGGCTGGAAAAATGAAGAGCTGAAAGATCGAATTATGTCAATGATTAAAGCGAAGAAGCAACATTACAAAAGGATGCCTTTTCTGCCTTACCACGGTAATTTCATCGTCTGTTAGAATTTTTAAAATACGTTTCATCCAAGAAATGTAATTATTCAGAATTAATGTTACATAATATTTGGGTTCTCCTTAGAGATGAAAATATTTTGACTATATATCCTAAGCTGAAATAAACTTTACTTCAACGTAAAAAAAAATGTTACAATGCATCATTAAACTTAACCATAAAGTGTTAATGCCAAAGTTTAATGGTCTTTTCTATACCTGGAGAAGTCTTATTTTCAGACAATACTCGCTTCCCGACCTAATAAAATATTTGCGTACAAAAGCACTTTTGCTAACTCTGCCGCGGATCCTTATGATATTCTTTTTAAGGAAGTTTTCATATCAGAATAATATCTTTGATCGCAACCTCCATTTTCTACGTTCCACATTTGTACAAATGGACGACCGCTTTCTGCTCGCCTCGTGTTGGAGGGGTGAACGGCCGACTGGCGCGACGCGGCGTCTCGGGGTGCTGGCTTGGGGAGCGGCCCGCCGCCGGCTGGAGGCGGGCCGTGTGGGGGTGGAAACGGGCGCGCCGCGACGGCCCGTGCGTAAGTGGCGAGATGGAGGGGGCGGGGCCGGGTACTCGGCGAACGCCGAATTACGGCGCGCGGCCCTGACCTTAATCCGCGTCACGTGCTCGGCGACCGCGGTAGTATCGACTGCGCCGCCAGGCCAGGCCAGCCCAGGCCAGGCCAGCCCTTCCGCGTTCTCTTGCGACTGCGCGCTCCCTCTTCACCCTCGCCCTCCGGACGGAGCCCTTTCCCTCCCTTGGCTACCTCGTTTGAACGTCCACACTTGGTTTATTTGGAGCTTCCCAACCTTCGTTTCATGCTATCCGTATGGCCGGTACGATGAGTTTCTCCAAAGCATTTCTTTTACTTTATGAGAAGTTAATGTAAAAGAATGGTGTGGGAAATGTTTAGAATTCGTGATTGAATCAATAAAAGAACAGAAGTCTGTAATGGTAGAAAAAGTATAACAGCAATCTGTTTATTCGCAAAATTCGAAAATGAACCTTATACGAGGTCAACATCAGGGAAACGATGAATGAATAATAGTATATTCAACGAGCGCGTAATGATGGCTGTTATTCACGAGTTGTTTACGACACGAGCGAGCACATATTTACACGAAGACAAAAATACTGTCTTCGAAACTTCGAGGAGTTGGAGATCCGAAGAGGTTGATGGGAAAAGAGAAATATTGATGAATAACTGTTTTTTTCGTTGAAGGATGCGAGAGTGATTAGCGATTGTACTCGGGTTTCCATTGGTGGGGAAGGCTTCTTAATTTTGAGAATTTAAATACTTATCAATTGTAAATTAGTAATCGTGAACGTATTTCAATGTCCAGTGTTCTGGTGCGTTTGGTGATTCACATGTGTATTTGTGGAAGTCGTTCTCGCGGTGTGTCGGAGACTGAACGAGGCAGGAACTTGTCTTGCGGGCGGCGACGGCATCAACTGGTCGTTGCTCCCGCGGGAAATGGACCTTTCCTATCGCCCCCGATTTCAGCTGACCGCCTGGCCAAATTAACCCTGCCCTCTGCGGAAAAAAAAACGACCGTGGTTCTTTTTTTTTATTTTTCCGTTTTTATTTTATTTTAGGAAGTCCGTCGAGAGTAAAAAGATCTGAGTTATGGACCATAAAAAGTGAGATTCTGTCGTAGGACATATCTAGAGCTAGCGGTAATTTTATTAAATAAGAAAATAAACAAATTTAAGTTTGAAACCAAAAATTAATGAATGATTTGGAACCATACGAATCTTTATTTTATTTATTTATTTATTTTTAATAACACGTAGTAAATGTCGGTCGGCGTCGATGCTGTAGTGTCTGAGAGCATAGCTTTAAGTAGGCAGAGATAGTCCTGCGTAAGGCTTGGGCAAGTGTCAAGTGGTTGTTTTGTGGTTGGCTGATCATTCCACCCTACAACGCAACAGGACAATCTTTCCCTCCAAAATTGATATTCGCTGATCGATCTGAACCAGTTCGAGGCTTTGGGAGTTTCAGAGGGATATTTTGATTTTTGAGGCTTCTTTACATCAAGCATCAACGTTTTCTCAAAAATCGCTCCGAATTGTTTTATTAAATTTTGCCCCCGAACGCTTAAGAGAATAGTGTAGGTCTCGTGTTCGTTCAAATTCCTTAGTTTTCAACTATTGCCAAAGGGCAATTTGTGTGTGTGTGGGGGGGGGTCTTCCAACAACTACAATATTCAAGACAGATTTTTCCTTAATGAAATTTGTTCTTTAGAGACAGATCTTGAAATAAGATCATGTTCAATTTTTAATTCTTTTTAAACTTTTTCTTTTCTTCAAATACCGCTTCACATTTTTTCTTGAAATTTTTTTCCTGATATGTATTAAGGAAGGGTAAAAAATGTGCTGCTCGTTCAATTTCGGCGAACTCTGTTTTCGAAAACTGCAAATAGTTAACATTTCGAAACTAGAAGATACAGATTTTGGCCTTAAACAGTCTGTTTTAAAATATCAGCTTTAAAAAACTTTGTGTACAATTTTTTAAATTTTTTTTAAGAGTCTGTTTTGAGTAATTTGTGCTCAAATTAATGCAATTTATAATAAAAAAATATTTTATGGAAAACCACTCCAAATTTTTTTCACATTTAGATGATGGAACCCTTAAAAGAATCATTTGGATCTCATTTTCGTTGAATTCTCTGAATTTTCGAATATTGTAATTTAAAAAATAACATGACAGAGAATGTGCTGTTGGAGCACCTAGTTTTTTTTAATGAGAATTATGAAGAAATTAATCTTTATTTATGGAAAAGTGTTTATTCATTATCGAATAAAGATAATTATTCCAAAGAAGTATTTTTGAATTAATCTTCAGGAAACTAGAGTTGTAGGAAATAATTTTTAAATTTACAAATTTATTTTTAAAATATTGTATTGTATTGTTAGTATTTGTGTAATGCAAAGTGCTAATGACCTTTTTCTTTCTTTTCAGATTTGATACATTGTACGAATGAACCCAATGTATCTATTCCTCAGATGGCCAACCTTCTAATAGAACGTTCACAAAATACAAATTGGGTAGTGGTGTTTAAAGCTCTCATTACAGTACATCATATGCTTTGTTATGGCAACGAGGTAAGGAATATTTATTTTGTCTGTTTTATTCTAAACTTAATCTATATATTTATTTCATCTACTGAGTTTTGCACCATGCAACCAATTAAAAAAATAATCGTAAAATAAATTCATTCATGCCACTAAATGTATGTAGTTGGATAGTTACAGTGTGTTCAAGAATATGGAATATAGAATGAGAGAACCAGTCAAGGACAAAAAGGATAACTTTATTTAAAGTCCCATTTCTATAAATATAAAATTTTTATGTATAGTTCTATTATTAGAAACTTTTAAAAGTTCCAATTTTATTTCTTATTCTAAAAATTTCTTTTCCATTTCTTCATGAATGTCTTAGAGCATGTAATTTAAACTGTTATGGCTACTGAAAAGTAGTTTCAAAACTGTTCAATGTTTTACTAATATTCTTTTTACTCCATTTTCAGCGATTTACACAGTACTTAGCATCGAGTAATAGCACATTCCAATTAAGCAACTTCCTAGACAAAAGTGGAGTGCAAGGTGAGGACACAAATTGTAATTTCTAAAGTATGAAAAGTTCAATCATTTTATTGTTGTTGAAGGAAAGTAATTATTTTAATGCATTAATATCTTTTTGTCTTTTCTTGTTATGATAAAATATTAAACTTGGTATCTTGGAGTACATAGAAAATTAAATTCCATGCATATCTTTACCTCTCAAGTTTTTTTGAGAATTAATGATCTTCCCCTTTGAATTAGTACTCCATTGATTCAAGTGATTAACCTATTATTCTCTGACTTAAATTGTTTTTCTGTTTTTTTGTTTGCACTCAACAGGTGCTCGTGTTGGTAAGTATTTTTCTCCTCGGATAAATTCTAATGTTGGCATGATTAAACAACCCCTGCCTAGACTCTTGCACGTCTTGCCCCCTGTGTGTATATTTTGATTAATAAGATCAACATTGTAGATTTGGAGAATGTCAATTCTGAGGTAGTGAATTAGAAATGCAGAACTCGTTTCGTTCTGTTAATTTGTGTATGTGTGTGCACTCAGTAAAACTAGAGCAGTATTTTAGAAGCTGTATTATAAAAATAATAAAAAGAAATTAAATAAAAACGTGAGTTAATTCCTTTTATATTATATCACTTCAATCTTAAAGAAATTTTAATTATGCTTTTGTTATCTCCAACCTACAAAAATCTTGTGTGAAGTACTATAAGTTATCTGCAATGCTTGTCAAATAATGTTCAATTTTCAACATTTGAATTCTTACAATCCACATTAGACACTTAAACTGAATTGACATGTATTCACTTTGAAATAACATTTTATATTATTCCAAAATTGTTGTGAAGTGCACCCGTAAGTTAATAGGGTAATTGTAGGGTCTTTCTTCGTGGCTGAGATTTGAGGGCTAGTGTTCAAGTGACAAGCCTCAAGTGCAAAGCAGAATGAGTGCCATCACTGGTGAGTTGTCACGTTGCTAAGGCTGTTGAACTGCAGCTTTGTTTTTGAATTGTAATTAGATTGGGCCTGGTGCTTACAGGTTGCTCAGGGGATGATCTGTGCTCAGGGTATAGAATTTCAAGCAGTTTCTTATTTCTGCATTATGCTTTGTTAGGGGATTATCTGTTGCTTTTTTTTGGAAGCTGTTTTTACTAGCAAAGTGCCAATGTTTTCTTGTGAGCCTTTTCTGGGTTTTGTTGCTCTGGTATGTTTTGTAGTGTGCAGGGTACTATATGCAGATGATTCAGAATTTGCATTTTGTCTTTGAAACATGGAAACTTCATTTGTTGCTTTCTTAGTCCAGTAGTTCAGTACACCAGTGCATTCTTTTGTGGGTCCTTGTTTAAATTTAATATTTAATATTGTGTTTATCTTTCAAGAGTAGTTTTTGCAATTTTTTGAGTAATTAGATTTGAATCTTTCTTCCTTAAAATGTCACTCAGCTGAAAAGTGTTTCCACCTTGTTGAGTCCTCAGACTGCTTAACATGCTGCTACTATGTACAATTTCCCAATTTAGAGCTCCAACCTTCATTTGTGATGTTTTCCAAAGAACCTTTTTTGTGTTGTTCTTTATCCTAGATTTCTTTGCTGTTGTGCATTGTTGTATTTGCTTCATGTGACTGATATTTGGTTTCTTTGTGTTTGCAATGCTTGTTGTTAATTTTCTGTTGTAAAATATTTTCTTTCCACAGTAATTGGATGTACGTTTCAGTTTTTGATATGTCTTTATTAAGAAGTATTTGACAACATCAATGTTTGCAAAGTTGGAATACAGAAGCATGTTTCATAAAATTCTTTTTATCCATGCTGTATATTTACTTTGAGTAAATGTAGAGATGCACATAGATATGTCGCATTTGGGCTATCCAACATAGAAGTTCAAATGCACAACCAAGCTGTAAATAGCAATGTAACAAATAGCATGTAAGTGCATGATTTTTGGGCCCACCATTGGGGTCATGGTAAAGATCTAGTGGAAGTACAGTGGCCTGGCGCATCATTGGGCAGGTTGCCATATTGCACTCTTGGCAGCTTTTGTGCTAGTGTATGGGTAATGATGCTGTAAAGTTTTCTTACAATTAGCTGTAAAATCTGCAAAATTGGATTTTGATGTCCACATCTGCTTATATAATGCTTATCTAGATTTCAATGCAGTGTAATTATGCGAGTAGTGGCATGCAAATAAATGTTGGTTTCCAAAGTAATTGTATAATGAATGCCTTATGGAATATTGTTAAAAAATACCAAAGAAATTATTTTTCAACATTTGAAAGCATGTATTCATTATTTTGTATTTTTATGAATTATTTTATTCTTCAAAGAATTTGCATTTCATTTGAAGGCAGATTAGCTATAGCAAATTTCCAACTAATAAAAAGTAAAAGGAAAAAATGTTCACTTGTATTGTCAAAAGTTATCAAGGATTTTTCGATATTTTTAACTTTTTATCTTCTAATTTAATCTCTATTGATCAACAATTTGATGATTCTTCATTTGTTTTTATAGTTTATTGCAGGGTTCACATAATTTGATTGTATCAAGGAGTTCTTGTTATGGGACCACCTTTCTGTTACAAAGGCAGCATTAGAGAAAAACATCTGAAACACTATGCAGTGAATTAAATAGTGTAATATTAATGTTTCAATTTTGGATTTAGTTATGTTTGAATATTTATAGGATAGAGATGTAGAGTTTGGTTTTCAGTATAGAATTGTCCAAACTCCATATAGGATGAATTCCTTTGTTCTTCTGGAAAAGGGTTGAGGATACATCCTCCCTTCTTTTCCCAACATATAATGTTTGAGATGAAATGTTTATGTTTAGAAAAGGACTTTAAGTATAAAAGCTAGAAATGCGTGTACGATAAAATTATTTAATTTTTATTGGACATTATTCACCCCTTTAAGCTTTCTTTAAAATTTTACGAAACGTTTTTATTTGATCTTGCATAAAAAGAATAACTTTCTCAAGAATTATGTGAATGTGTTCTGTATTATTTGTCTTAAAATTAATTAGGATTTTTTGGGATTCGTTATATTTTGCCAGAGGGGGGAAATTATAAGTAGTCCCTATGAAATATTTTTAAAGTTTTAAGGCCATATGTGTATCAATAGAAATTATTTATTGAAGTATAATCTAATATTATCCTTTGACTAGAATTTTTGTAATGTGCATAATGGCAATGAGTAATTAATGACGAAGCTTTACTCAACATTTTCACGAACATTTTGCATTTAAAAAAATTTAATGGAAAAAAAAGGTTCCTCTATGTCTCAAAATTTTAAATAAGGAAATGAAATTTTCACAAGAAATCTTTTATGATAATGCCATAGTCACAAATATTAAAACAAGATGACGAGTTAAGAAATTTACCTCTTCCTCCTGTTCCCAAGTGTAAGGATGCATATGCGCAAGTAGCTTGTCCCTTAAAAAAGAAGTAATAAAGAAAAGATAGTTACACAAGAATTTAATCTTTCTGTGGAAACTTTTTATTTCATAATGAAACTGTTTCTCTTCTTCCTTTTCAATTTAGCAGTTACAATTTGAGTGAGGAAATGGTGTTTTCTAGGAAAAAATTGCATAATTGCATTGTGCTTCCTTTTTCTTTTCTAGTTTCTTCTATCCGATTTCACTCTTTTTCATAAAATAAATTTGTTGGATGCTAATCTGTTTTCAATATTAAATGTTCATTTTTGCATTATAATTTAAATCACATTTCAGATCCTCATATTTTCCTTATTTGACACTAGCCACAATTAATCAGAGAACACCACCTACAAATTTTCGTAGAAATATTCAGTCATTCTACAAAAATTCATAATAGTTTCATACAGAAGTACTTAAACAATTGTGAAAGAGGAATGAGAATTACTGAGATACCTTATATTTTCGTGAGAGTTACAGGTTATATATGTATTTAATAAAGTAATGTGTGTGATACTGGACATCTGAAAACACTAGAAACTTTCCTCCACATACGAAACTATTGTGGATGTGCAAATCTAATCCATAATACCTCACTATTATATCTCTGAAATCTCCATCAACTAATTCTCAAAATTTGGTGTATAAAATTTTTTGTAACTGAATTGTGGAATATTCTTTAATAAATAAATTGTTAAAATTTATTTATGAATAGATCTTTCATAAAATTTTATCTCGTTAATTTTCATAATAACAGCCCTATTCAGACTCTGTTAGTGTGCAAGAAACAAATTAAAAGGGGAAGAACAAACAAAACTACAATTTCATAATTACTGCAGACTAAAATACGAATAAGAAAATTCCAATATTTATGTTGTGACAAATTTAACTAGATCAAAAATAATTCAATTTATTCCTTGATTTCCTCAATGTTCTCTCTCTCTATGTAACCAATTTTAAATTGAAAGTACTGTAAAGGATATAATGTGGGTGTGTTAGCCATGTTAAAATTAGTATTCTCTATTCGCATGTAGTTGTCAAATTAATTTTCATGAATTCAAATGTTGTCAATACCATTTCATAAAATTTATGTGTTCTGTAAGGAAAAATAAACTAATCATTCTTCTATTACACACAAATGCAAAATTTTAGAAGTTTAACATAGACAAAATTCATCGTTAACAATTTTTTCATTGTGGACAAAAATTATCAATAATTGCATGTGATCAGTATTCCAGTAATCAATTTCATTTCATGGTTTTGGAAACCTCTTGGTACATTGTTCGTGATATACTTACCAGGGCATAGTGAAACGTATTTTCTTAATTAATTTATGAAGATTTTGCAATTATTGAAACACAAGAAGATTCTCTCTTGTTGAAGTAAATCTGAAATGTGATTTTTGACAATAAATAGAAATTTTCATTTAATTCAATTCTGGATTAAGGCAGTGTGGAACCTGGAATGCAGAATGTGGATAAATTTCAGAGTGACTGTAAGTAGTCACAAGTCAAATCTAATTTTGCGGAATACTTCTGCAATACAGCTTTTCCCATACAATTTGTGTCTTGGGCCTGCCTTACATCTGGCATTGTACATGCAGCCATGACCTCATATGTGGAGCCTAACCTGGTTGTTTTGTGTTATAGTGACAGCGTCGGGCGGTGGGTCTGTTGCAGGGTATGACATGTCTCCATTTATTCGTCGATATGCAAAGTACTTGAATGAGAAGGCTCTGTCCTATAGGACAGTAGCCTTCGATTTTTGCAAAGTGAAGCGTGGGTAAGTATTGGTTCTTTAACTTACATGTGTAAGATTCATGTTATGATAATACTTTTTCTATGCAGTTAAAATTAGACTACAATAATGACACACTGAAAGTTTCTTTAACAACTTTCCAGTTGCATAAATTGTGCTTTCCATTATTTATTTTGTTGTTGATGATGATGATGATGATGATGATGATGATGATGATGATGATATTGTTTGTTGTTTTGGAGTATTCAAGAAGGGGAAAAAAGCTGTTATAATCGCATAGTTCCTTTGATGTAAATGGTAACATCAAATCTGTATCTTATTTATCATTAAGATAATGGCTTAAAGAATTTTTTGTATTTTATCTATTAAAAAAGAAACTGTTTAATGCACACTTTTTTTAACTCTTTACATGTCGGTTTCTTAACTTTATTCAGTAATTTAAGATTTTTTTAAAAACTCTTTCTTAATTCTTAAGTATAATTAATACAATCTAGTCTGTTTGATAACTCAGCTGTTCAGAATTATTTATTCTTTCTTATTAGTTTTGGAAATTATATGTTAGATAGGTAATTTTAGAAGTCTGTATGTATTTCTGACAATGAAATTAAAATACGTTTTCATCGAAAGGTTTTTAATTAACTTAGTAATTATGTTTATCAATCTTGGTTTCCTACTTTGTTTTTAAGACTTCTTAAAATTTTCATATTACAATATTTGCAATGGAAAATGCAAATGTTGATATTCTTTGTTGAAATTACTGGCATTTTAATAAGTGAATACATTGTGACCCTTATTTCAGGAAAGAAGATGGTACTCTTCGAACAATGAATGCAGAAAAACTCCTGAAGACATTGCCAGTTCTGCAGGCTCAGCTGGATGCATTATTAGAGTTTGATTGTACTGCCAATGACCTTACAAATGGAGTCATAAACATGGCTTTCATGTTACTCTTCCGTGATCTCATTCGTCTCTTTGCTTGTTACAATGATGGTATAATTAATCTATTGGGTAAGAATTGAAAATTTAGTACCTAAGAGTGAATTTGCATTTCACATTAATGCTATCCTATTTTTTGAAAGCATTGGAATATAACTTCTTTTGTGTAATGTGCAATGACTTATTTGCAATCTTCTATCGATGTTTTATTTCTTTTCTGACCTTTTTCTTTTAATATATGCCCTCTAAAATATCCATGTTTGCTTCTTCAGAGAAATACTTTGACATGAACAAAAAGCAATGCCGTGATGCACTGGACTTGTACAAGAAATTTTTGATTCGCATGGACAGAGTCGCAGAATTCCTCAAAGTAGCGGAGGTTTGTGTCCTATCTACCACTGAAAATACTGACTATATTCTTGCATTATAAGGAATCCATGTTGGACCTCTAATTATTTTTACATTATACAAAAAATTCTTCTAACAGAAAACTGCAACAGTTGTTAGTTATTATATTAAAAGGACCGGATTAAAAATAACTTTTAAAAATTTGTTTCGATTGGAGTTAGTTTATGGAGATTCTCTTAGTGCCATCAATTTTATAATGGACATTAAGAGAGGACCAAATCTTGTTTTGCTACTTTATTTATTTATTTTCTTTTTCTTTTTCAGAATGTTGGCATTGATAAAGGAGACATCCCTGACCTAACTAAGGTATAAGTATACACAGTGCTTTTTATTAATTGAAATTTTTAATTTGAAATTGATGCATAATTTGTCAGTAAATTCATAACTAATATTACAAAGTAATGTATTATGATAGAGTATATAATGACTAGGGTGTCAAAAACGACAGGATGAAATCAAATACTCTTATTAATGTGAATAATGAATATCAGATGAATAACAAAATATGATTCAATTTCTTTATTGCTAAATTTTTTATTTTTTCATTTCAAACTTTCCTTAATATCAATAATAGGTTCTTACTACGGTTCTCTAAGCACCATGAAATTACTTTAGCAAGACTCAGAAGGGGCTACCAGGTGAAATATGGATTGTTGATGCCTGTGGCCACATCCTATGAAGGAATCTAATTTAGTTCCTCTGGTACTTTTTATAGACTACATTTTTATACACATTCTCAGAATCTAACAGCATGTGTATAAAAGAATAGGTCTACTTTATTCCCAGATATTGAATGTGTGTGTGCGCAGCCTGCGTCTATGAGTATCTTCCAATTCTGTCTCGGGAGAAGGCAGATCTTGGTGCTATCAATTTGGAAATCAACCCATTTTTAATACAGACATAATATTGCTTTATAAAAAAAGTATTTAAAACATTGAGAACACATTCTTTCCTCGCTCATTTGTTTAAAAAGAAAATTTTTTGTACTAAGACAAATGTTCATAATAAATCTTTTGTTTAATTTTTTAATGTGGATGGAATTAAATCTAACAGTGTGTTTAGTATTGAAACAGTGCATTTAGTAGCTTTGCCAATCATCAACATTGTATATCTCTAGCATGTGTCATGGCCAAACATAATTTAATCCCTCTTCCTCGATAGATCTTGGGTCCCAAAGCATCCAATTGTCCAGGCATGTGCACAGTGCCTGCATGTTCGTGCACGAATGTGCACGAACGATTGCTACCCCTCTAGTCACTCAAACTGTGAAATCAAATTGTGTGCCATGAAAACTACCAAATTGTACCAGATACCATAGCAACACGTTTTATAGTGACTGGTTGTTTTTGATTCTTTATTGCTTATGGGAACGTTCTCTCTGAAAACTTTTCTCACAGAATATCGGTTAGCCATAAGTTATAAACTGCAATGAAATTAACATACAAAAAAAAGTTTGTATGCTGTTAATTTTTTTAAAATTTACTACTAATTTCAGGGGAAATTATATTTGCAGTATGTTCCTGAAATTCCTACACAAGATAAAGGCTAATTTTCTTTTGCATTCTGAGAGAAACTTTCATGAAACATTTGCTTAAAATAACTTACTGAATATACAATTGGTATGTACTCTGTGTGTATTGAAGTTGGTGGTCTGAGAACATTGTTAAAAGTGTATGGAGCCTATTTCAATCTCCTGTAATGCATTGCTTTGTAATAAAGCTTCACTTTTAGAAAATTTGCAATGCTTCTAGATCATGTTCTCAGAAATAAGAAGATTAGCAAATTGTTTGTTAGAAAAAAGAAAAGATAGTGTAACCTTTTTGATAAATAATCTTTTGCCTAGAAATAATACTCTTGTAAAGTATTGGATTAAAAAGAATTGTAATAGGATGTTTTTAAGTGAGGACTGCTCTTTTAACATGAAGTGAAATCTCTTTCAGGCTCCTAGCAGTTTGCTGGATGCACTTGAACAGCATCTAGCATCACTAGAAGGCAAGAAGGGCTCAGCAGCAAATACTCCCACACAAACAGCGAGGTATGTTCATTTCAAGCAAACCTGAGAAAAGTGGACATCCACAAGAATACTATTCATTGAAAGTTCTCTTTGCCAGTTTGACGTATTCAGTCTGCATTGCGCCTGTTAAGTTCAGTGCTATTGTTGACACGGACTGTAGTTTTCTGTAGTTCATACACAGTTTTCTAAGCTCTGCGGTGGAATTGTCCATTTCATGAAATAACCAGATACTCTATAATGAATAAATATAATATATGCCAAAATCGATTAGTTAAATATTCATTTTTGTTTGCTTAAAATTTTTATGAAATTTTTGCAATTCAAAATAATATATTTTGAAATGGTTTGTTGCCTTTTTTGAGCTATTTCCATAAAGTCTTCTCATGCTAATGTTAGAAAGGAAAGGATATTTGCATGTAGATTAGAAAAGCTCAGATTAGATTAGTGAAAATCAGGTAAATTGTTTACTAGCTTGTTTCATTTCCTCCTTGCTTGTTTTCCAAGACTCAATTTATCAATCATGTCAGCTTCATTCATCCTGTAATACTAAAAGTGATTTGTGTTAACTATCCTCCTTGTCACATAAGTGCAGATTATGTACATTTTAAGGCTATAAATAGTTAGAAAAACTCATCAATGGCAGAGTATAACTAGTGCGTGAACTATTAGTCTGTCATATTTGTGAGCTTTTTTTTGTGTCATATCTTTTTCAAAATTGTCAGAAATAAAAAAAAGTTTTACACAATTAATCTGAATTTACATTAATAAGATCATAATTTCATATTATATCTAATTTAGAAATTATAGTTTTGAAGTTTATGACCTACAAAATAATAAGCAATTGCTGCAAGAGGCTGTTGCTTCGTGCCAAGAATTATTTCACCTAATTTGAAGTATGATTTGGACAGTTTCACAGCTGCGGTGCAAAACTTTTGCAAAGATTTTCAGTTTCCAGTATTATTACCCACATGACTGCAAAATAAGAACAATTTGCAGTTTTTTCTAGTTTTATTTTTAATGTTTAACTAGAATAAAATAAAAACCTAAAAAAGATTAAAGTTAACAATTTGTTATCTTAATCTTTATTTATATCTAGTTTACAACTAGTGCATTGTTTAAAGAACAATTTTGGGAATTGAAATCACTGGATTAGTGTAAAATTCTTAATTAAAGAGACAAGGCAAGTGCAGGCTATTTACTTAATATAAGAAGAGCATATGTCAGTAGCTATATTTATAAAAACAAATGTTAATATCCATGTTTTGTTCTGGAGGTGAAAAGTTCACTTAAGATATTTTGTAAACTCAAAAACTAAGATTGTACTTGTAATAAATAATTTTTGAAATTTTTCCTGGAAAAAATTACTTGTCTTGACAATATTTAAAGTATTTTACAATGTTTAAAATTATTCTGTATTTCTCGTGGTACCTTTCGGACTTAATGCTTGTGAACATTTTACTGCACAGGTTGTGTTCATTGGCCTGTAGGACCTACAAGGACCCGTGGCTACAAATCTGGGGAATTTTTATTGTTTAGTGGGAACACTTGTATATGACTTGACTTGATGTCAGTTGGTTGTGTCTGCAGTGTTTTGAAAACCCAATATGTTGATCTGACCATGCAATATCTCAATGTTCCTTTGGCGTGGTGTGTGAAGAGACAGAACCCTTTTCTGTTCTCCTTCTCTTAAACGCAACAGCAAGAGTTTGTTTGTCATGTTTTATCAATTACTTTAAAATTATTTTGCATGCCAGCAACATTGGTACTGTTTTGTTCACTGCGTTTTGCTCTGCAGTTTCTCATTACAAAAACCACTTCAGAGAGGTTGCTAATGTTTTATTGGTAGAAGTACTTATGGTCACATCTTGCTTTTATGAATCTGATAATATTTATGTTATGATAATGATATTTGTTTTAATATATTCTCTTAATATATTGTTTTCTTCTATTTTAATCTTTTTTATAGTGAGAGTTATTTGAAACTCATTAATGTTTCTGAATTCAAAATTTACAGGTTTGTTACTTAGAGTAACTGGGCAAATTTACATGCAACTAAATACCTCTGTCATAAATTAACATTATTTATTCTTTTTTAAAATTTATTTTTTTATTTATTATTCCTACATTGCTGCTTAAAATTTAGGAATAATATTTAAGTAGTATGATAAAAAAATTTTTTTTTTTGAAATTTGAAAATTAAATGTTGGAAATTTAATTTATTTCCAAAGAGATGACGGAAAAGGTAGTTGTGGAAAATATTTTTCCTCGTTTCTTTTTCCATGTTCCACAACTTCATTACCATTCTTGCCATCAGCTTTATTTTATGAGTTATAAATATGAAAAATAGCTTTCACAGAAATAAGCGATCAGTTGGCCCTAAAAATCCAAATTTGTTAAGTTTGTAGTTTAGATTAAATGTGATAGAAAAGTATAGCAAATATCACAGTTGTAGTATTACATTGACACCTTAGTAGGCAGCTAACAAACAAATCTGTAGCTGTAGGCAGTACATGTGAATTAGCTAGAATAAATACCTGTGATGTACAGTATTGATAATAAACTTTGAAACACTGGGAATTGTGAGAATGCACTAACTGTTTTAATTCTTAGATATTATTTGTATGTGTAAAATACTAGTATAACAGATCTTGAAAACAAAGAGCTCATTGTGCTTCTTTTGTTGTTATGATCCCCTGCTGTTGAGCAAGTTATTATTTGAAAATTTTATTTGAAGCTTAAATCAGTGTCACAACTTTGCCAAACAATCATCAGTTCCACTTACTCAAAAAAACACTTTGATAAGAGTCACATTAGTGATGTTGGATAGCATTACATCATTCCAGTCATATTAGTTCGAGGAGGAGTGTGCGGATGTCACAGCCCAATATCCACTGCATGTCACTTGTTGGTATTGGCTTAGATAATGGGCCATTCCCTGTATCTCAGCCACTGTCACCTACACTCACATTTGTGCCCTCCATAATATTCTGAGACATCTTGCTGTGCTTACGTGTTCACTGCCCATGAAACTTCTTCAAATTCTTTTGAGAATAAGTTGCACATCTCATTCTTCAGTGCCACATAAATATCAACTTATTTCTCATTTCTGTCAGTATCTTTCACCTAGCCTGATGTACTCGAAGTATGACAAATCATTTTCACAGCATGACACCTCAGAAATCACTGTTACGTTCCACATACTTTTTAGTAGTTTTTATTTAATTGGCCTCATTGTAGTTAATGTAGACAGTGCTATGTATGTTGTTGTTGTTACCAGTTTATTTATATTTTGTTTTTGTTTTCTCTCTCTTTTCGTTTGGTTTCCTTTCTCTCTCTTCTTTCTCCACCCTTCCCGCCTTTTTCTCCCCTTGCCTGCTCCACCACGCCCGTCGGACTGTCTGTGAGCAGCAACCGCACCAATGTTAAGTCCGGCGTGTCCGCCCTATCTTCCACCAGCACGGCGTTCGGCACAGCGGCCAACAACACGCGCCTTGACTCGCATACTGGTTCAAATGGAATAGATGAGTCTCTGAAGCAACAAGCCTTGGCTGAGGAAGAAGCGGCTATGAATCAGTATAAGGTAAGGTTTACCCCCCACCAATTTGATTTTGTTAAAATGATGATTTTGTAACGTGTCTAGTTAAATAATTCAAATGTTTGGAATGTTGAAAGAGCCCCACTAGTTACGAAATAACCAATGTTGAAATGCTTTGAAATGATGTATTTTTATGAATTATCAAGATCTTAAATGTTCCTGATGTTATGCCAAATGTAATTTGAGAGTCAAGACCTAATTTTATATAAAATCATATTATTTGTTTGAAAACATTGTGAATTGTACTCACTTCCGTGAGCTATGAGAATACATCTGCTGAAGTACCTCTGTGCATGTGTTAGTCTGTGTTTGTTGTGGAAAAGAAAGAATGGGGAATAAAATGGGGATTAAGAAGAGTTGGTATTGCTTCATCACTCTCAAAATTTGTATTAATCATTTTTTTCACAATTTTAATATGTTGAGGGTGAAGATTGAAAAAGTTACAACTCATGAGCTACGTTTGTGATTCTTCTGAAAAGTTAATACCATGAAAATCCGATGTTTTCTTATGTATTTTCAGTGATGAATAATTCATTTTAAAATAGGGATGCGACATCATTGGCCACGTTTTCAAATCAGAAATGTTTGTATAGAAACCTTGTTGTTTTTTGATGTTTTGTTTATAAATGAAAAGTCCCATATCACAGTGATTTTGTAAAGCTTTAAATGTTAAATAATTGAAGTCAATGAATGTGTTTGAAGCAAATGCTGTCTGTACACTTTTATGAAGTAGAATATTTCTTGCCTGATGTATTGGCATGTACTGGCCGAGTTTATTTCAAAGTCAGCATTCCTGTTGACTGTAGAGACTGACCAGGAGGTCTAGAATTTTTTTCCTATCGGTGGCAGATTTTTAATATAAGCTACAAGCTAGGTCGAATTCAGTCACTTTCTGGAGGAGAATTCTAGTGGCCAGCTGCAACAATTGGCAGTTTTCCGTGAGTTTTCCAATGTATACCAGGCGAATGCCGAAGCAGTACCCAAACAAACAGGCAATGGACCATGTGTGATCGTTCCTTCCTCTTCCTTGTCCTATCTTTACCAATGACACACACAAACACAATTATGAGCTCTACATTCCCACACATCATGAGACCAGTTGGGAGCTTAGAGCTTGACCCGGCTGTGGTGATGCCCCACTGGGGGAAATTCTTGGAGAGGGAAATGCCCTGCAGGCCGACTAATGGATCAGCCGTGGCTCTTCGCAACCATTGGGGGAGGAGCACCGCCACCTCATGAAATAAAACATTTATTGCAACAGCAGGATTAATGACCTTAGCAATTGACGTGATTGCAAGCATCAGTCGATCGATCAGAGTTGATATGTCCTAGCATGGTGCTTTCACACACAGAAAGGCAGTCGTTGCATATGCAGTAGGAATAGGGCCTCTCCTCCTTGATCCCATAACATTCTATGGGGAATAGAAGCTCTCACTCCTTGATGACCCTGAGCGCTTGCGCTTCAAGCTGTTTTGATAGTAAGAAAGAATTATTGTTTAATTATTATTTATACTTTTTGTCGGTTATATCTCAATTATAATGTAATAAACAAATTCTCTTCTCACACAAGCACTAACAGTAGTGGTTACTAAATCAGCTTTAAAGCCTCAATCTTTTTTGGCAATGTGTTATTAATTTAAATGTTTAAAATTAAAACATTGATGTGTGACTGTTTTTGTCGCTTCCCTATTGTGAAACACAATTGTGAATATAATAAATTCAAAAATGTTAAAATTTTTAGTTTTGTAAGTCTCATGGTTGAGGGGGAGGGGACAAATAAGGTGATTTGATTGAATTCATATTTAATATATAGTAATATAATAGTAATTAATATATAGTAATAGAACATGCTAAGACAATATTGTCTTTTATTATAGAGGTACTGACTTTACTTTCAGGCTAAAGTATCGTCACCAACTGCTGCAAGTACGAATCCATTCCTCAGCTCACCAACCAGTGGAGGAGCACCAGCTTCTCAGTCGCAGCCCATTGTGGATTTATTTGGTTCTCCAACAAATGCGGGGCCTGATAGCATGCAGGTAATGCATATTTTAATGGTAGGTAGTTTTGCGTAAGAATTGTTAAAGTTTTTGAAGCAATTATTTTTCTGTTTTTTTAAGCTGGAACTGTTAAACAAGTTTGTTCCTTATTATAAGCTCTCAAATCCTCCACAGTTGATACTATCACACCTCCATTTCTGCTATTAATCCAACATCAGTGGATTTACAGTGGATTTGAAAGTCAAGAAAGCAGCTCATTAAAATTAATAAGGTTTGCAAGAACAAAACCAATATTTCACTATGTGATACCAACAATATTGTGTGTCAATGTGAATTTGAATTTATTAATACTCGCGAATCCTTCTTGTGTTAGGGGGGAGGGGAGTTGTCTATTGTATTTCTGCCAATCACATTCCTCACTATAAATTTTTGTACTTTTTGTGTTGAATGTAACGTTACTTAACGAATAGTTTAGATTACACTGGTCTACAAAAAACAACTTTTGTCTGCTACTGAGGAAAATTCACATATATTATACTAAAGTAGATGCTCTGATTCCATATCTGAAGTCAGATTCAGTTTTATTCTAGCATGTCACATTTTTTACTGTAGCATGGAAGGAAGGAAGTCTAATTCTTATTCAGTATTATATAGTGGTAGAGTAAGACCAAAAATAAATTAAACTTGGTTCTTTTTTTGCAAATTTTTATGTTAATTTATATTTTCAAAGCTTTCAAACTGATATATATTTATGTACAATATATAATAAGCACTTAAACTCTGAAAAGTTCTTAAGACTTTGATTTTGCATTTACATTGTCTTGCGTTGATGTTTGAAGAAACAGCAGAAACCGCCTTTCATGCTAGCATCTTAATGTCTTTAGTATCTGGATTCAATTGTGGATACATCCTGGTGGAACCTCGCCATGCTCACCACTCACAGCGTGGATATTTGGCAGAAAAAATTCAAGAAGCAATGCAAAGAATGTAACTTTAATGATGCGTGACAACCTATATTGTGATATGGTCTAATAAAGTTATGTACTTGTTCTGCATAATTATCTGCTTGATAATTTCCCAAAAACATGTTTGTCACAAGTGAAAATGTGTCCAAAAAAAGTTCTAAAGCATTAAGTTTTGTTATGAATGTTGTAATATATCAACTGTCATATTTCCGTTCCCCAAAAGATCCCCTGCCTTTAATTTTTCATCACTTTTCATTCTTGCAAACTTCTCTTCATGTTTCTAAAACCTTTTCCATCATGATTCATTTCTTTTACAAAAGTTTTCACGAGTGTACATTTAATGTTTAGGGGTGGAAGAAAAATATTCTGCTGGCAACTAGGGTCTTGTGCTATGTTGTTTTTCCCAATGGTGAAATGATTTCAATAAAATTCTGTAATTAAATGGAAAAAAAATCAAAGGCAATAAGCTTAAAATGTCATTTAGAGTCCATTTAATCTCAGCATGTATGTGCATTAAATCATTTAGAATAAGAGGTAAATTAGTTAATTTAAGATTTACTTACAATTCAGTTTTACAAGGGACCTAGAATGGCTTACAAAATGTCACTTCTGTTATCTCTTGAAATCACATAAAAGCACGCAGTGAAAAATCAACACTGGGAAGAAAGTCCTCACTGAGTAACTGTTAAAATGACCAACCAACAAAATCACCTGAATTAGGGTTGATACACTTCATTTTTTCAAGAAGCAAAATCACTGTAGACCAGTGTTATAGGTGTAGAAATAGTTGTGTAAGTGAATCATTATTCATTCATTCATTCATTCATTTTGTTGAAGTTTATTGAATTTTTTTAATTAAGGTTGTTGAAGTTTCTCTGTGCATCTACAATGCAACCCTATGTGCAGGCAACCAAGGCATCGGATGACCTCCTTCAGCTGAGTGGCAACCCCTTTGCAGACATGTTTGGTGGTGGGGCAGTGGCGCCTGCGGCCCCTGTGGCTGCTCCTGCACCTGCTCAGGACATGTGGCTGTCAAATGGTATGTGAATTTCCCACCTTAAAATTTCGAAAATTTGCATTTTTAATGGACTAGAGCTGCTTAATGAAACATTTTATAGATTTAATATTTATCGAAAAACAATAGAATTTTTAAATAGCATTGTTTTAGTAAGTGTGTTTTAAATATATATTGTGGTATATTTTGTTGGTTGCTTTTTTTTTTTTCATTACATTCATTAATTGTGGGGACCCATGTAGTCCAGTGCTTGCTATAAAAAATGCGGTCTCAGGTTCAATTCCCAGTGGGGTCTCTCAATGTTCATGAAACATGAAAGCTATTGAATTTTTTTCAAACCTTCAGTTGCAAAAGCCATGCGTGACGGTGATAGGTCATGAAATGCTGATCTCAAATTACCTAGCAGGCATGCTGTGGCAGGGTAGTTGCAACACTACTTGTCAAAGAGGTTTGTGCAGTAGTACCACTACATTTTCATTGATTCCTGCTGTGTTGGCCCCTCATGTCTCTCTTGTGATTTGCAGTCTGTCATCCCAGTTTTAAGTTGCAGATAAATTGCAATGATTGTTCCCTTTCTCCTAATTTATTTCAGGAATGCAATTTCGCTTGATCAAAAAATTCAGGAATATGGGGTTTTATTACAATTTCTTCCATTTTGTGATGATTAAATCTTCTTGCAGGGAAGCCAAAAATGTAAGGGAGCATTGAAATTAAGGCAATGATCATGCACATCTGACCCCCAAAAAAAAAAAAAAAATTGTCAAAAATCTTGCATGGACCGACAACTGCCTAAAGAAACCTGATTGAGCAGGATTTGGATATCTAGTGATGCAATGGTAGCGTGCCCTTCTTGATCAATTCCTTGAATGTTTGAACTGTAAATGTTACACACTAGAGTCTGCCTTGTTGGTGACTGTGCCTGCAGATTGCACTGTATAATTCTAAATAATATGTAACAAGTATCGCAGCTGTCAATGACCCCCATCTCGATCAGGTTTTTCGTTCAGTTTCCCTGATCCATTGAGCAAATGCTGAGATAGTCCCTTGTTTTGCTTCTGGACATAAATGTTATTTCATTATCTGTGCACGTCGTCTAGAATTCAGTGGGAAATATAGTTATTCAAATTATCGTTTCCATGTTGTCGCGGCAGGAAGTATTATTCCTTGACGAAGAACATCATGGATAAGAGCCCAAAATTTATTGCTTATTTATCTTTGAGAATAGATTTTATTACATAGGAGCAGAAATTTTTTTAAAAATTTATTTTATTTTATTTTATTTTATTTTATTATTATATTATGTTGTTGTTATTATTATTATTATTATTATTATTATTATTATTATTTTATTTTATTTTATTTTCTTATTCAAAATTCAAGTAGTGTGTGCCAGTGTAGGGATCACAGAATTTTGAAAATGTGCACAGAATTAACTTCTCCCCATAGCATGTCATACGGTTTTAACTGTGTTTTTGACGTTAAATAAATAAATAATAAATAGATTATTCTTGCACTGTTAAATGTCCAATTGCTCATACGTTTTTTTGAAATCCTCCCCCGGTAATTGTACCCTCCAAATATGAATGTGTGACCCTGACATGGCCTTCTTAATGCAGTCATTTCGTCATTTCCGAACCCAAAATACCATCTGGTTGCCAGAATGGTGAAGTCCAGACTCGTGTATACATATTTTTGTTAAAATATAAGCTAGTTATTCACTTTAAGTTAATTCATGTTGGTTACCTTTCCCAGTAAATACAAAGTTATTTTCTCTTGCTTTCTGAATTACCTTGTTAAATTTTTAAATTATAGGTGCCCAAAACGATATTGTAACTTGCAACTTACCATTTACTTCTCCTTTTGTTTTTAGTTTCACCAGCTCAACCCTTGTTTATCTTGTACCAAAACGTTGTTGTTAAGATGGGACTCTGTGTCCAAACATTACTAGTGTTTTGACTGCCTTGGGCAAGTTTGGCAAACAGTTATTGTGAATCGGATCACTGTTGGTTCCGTGAAAAAAGTGGTCTTTTAGAGGGTGGTTGTTTAATTGGGGGAATGTTACTTTTGCAAAGAAATGATTAAAGATTACTGGAGATCAGGATCTTACCTTGGAAAATATGCAATTTCATCAAAAGAACATATGTAATGGCTTTTAGTACATGTGCATGAATGTTGAAAACAATTTTTTATATATATATATATATATATATATATATATATATATATATATATATATATATATATATATATATATATATATATATATTGAAGTAAATTACTTTTAGATATATTTACTACATTTTTAAATAATATGTGCTTCTTATCTTGATTAAAAATAGACATTTAAATATTTTTCAGTTTCACTATTCCCAATACCTTTCTGGTAACAAAACTCGATATCCTTGTGCCAACCTCAAGGTCATTTTGAATATGCATAACACATCCTTACCTCAAGAGCCCCAAAAGTTAGCTTTTCCTGCAGTTATTCCTCAATTAAAACAAATCATCAAGCGGAGGATCTTGTGCGAGTGCTTGGCACAGATTCTGAACATAAATACTTGCTTGTTAAGGGACAAGTTGAAAACTCAGTCATTGCACTTCTATTGTAAGAGTATCCCAGAAAGGTGAGGTAAAGAATGTTGTGTAAATTCGAAGAATTGAACCGAAGAATTAGATGACGTACATATCCGCTGTCACTTTAGAAGAAATGAAACTAAATTGGAGCGACTGTTGTAACCAGTGACCACAACCAGATATCAGTGACCATGGTATGTTAACAATTCTCTCCTCCCCCTTGTTTCCTTCCCCCTCCCCATTTCCACAAGGATTGATGCTCTGGCACAGGACGTGTCGCGTGAATACCATTTACAATGTCGCCAATTTTAATTTGAACAAAAAGTAGGTTTACAATATCCTTAAAACATTCCTGAAAGTGGTCTCTTAATAGGGTAAATAAAGTAAATTGCTATTAAGGAGCTAGTCGGAGAGAGGGGTGATTGGTTAACGGGTTTGATTTACAGACAATAGTATATGGGTTTCAGTGCCCATTGAAAGAAAAATCTGTCGTATAATAGGGGAAAACTTACAGAGGAGTTTCACTGTGTATCAAAGTGTAGTGAATAAAAGAAGGAATCTGCACGCCGACCGTGAAGCCTTCGTTTTTCAGAAGATGTCGACCTTATACAAGTGGCTTAGGAATACGTTTGCGATCGCAACCAAAATGCGAGGGAATGTTTTTGGTTGAAGGGATATGTGGTGAAAAGGTTTGTTGCTGTCGGGCCTCGTTTTTTCAACAAGGAACAAACTCCAATAATTCTTAATGAAAAAGTGTCTTAGAAAACATCCCTCGCCGCCCTCTACATGAAATAATTAATTAAAAAGTGTCATACGTCGGTCTACGAATTTGTAGGGATGTTGAAGTGCTTGGTTCTATTCCCATGTTGAGGAGTATAAATTAGGGCTTCCAGTCACATTCTGATGAAATACGCTCGTAAGTGGGCGAGTCTAGAAATGATTCTAACTCTTCAACCGAATGTGTAGGTAGTTCCAACTCAAAGTACTTGGCAAACTAAGATTGGCGTTTTTAAGAGAGAGCTACTGTACATGGGGGGGGGGGGGGGCGAAACTCTTAGGGTGGTCTTCACGATGTTAGTACGGGGACCGATCTAGGGAGAGAACTGCATCCGGAAGTGACAAGGACGGGAGCGAAGGCCCTGAGCATATCGCAGATGATGTAAACTCTATGAATCGGACTGTTCCGTTCCGTTCCGTTCCGTTCCGTTCCGTTCCGTTCCGTTCCGTTCCGTTCCGTTCCGTTCCGTTCCGTTCGGTTTCGTTTTGAAAGCAGAAAAATGTCCCCTTAATGACGGATAGGCCTGTAAAGGAATAGAAATTGTATGTGACCCTGAGACTAAATTTTCTAGTCTTCAACTCCCTAATACGGGACAAAAATTTCCTAAGATTTATTGGGGGCAATGGTGGGGGACATTAGTCAAGGAGGACGGTCCCGTATTTTACGGAACGTCTGAGAGCTGGAACCCTAGTATAAACACTGCTTAAATAGGGAAATAATGTGCATTTACATAACAATAAAACTTTTCAGTATGCAGTATTCACCATTGTTATGCAATTCATACGTCTTACCATCCACCCTTATACTTGCTACAGCCGCTTGCGACCTGAATTGAAGTGGCTGGAACCTGGAATGTACCCACCAGCCACAGCGGTGCGAAGGGTCCTAGGAAGGAATGTCCGTCCTGAACGCGGAAGTTAATCTTTGAGAGTTCTGATGACCCCAGATCCGACGAGGTAGCATTGTGTGTGGGCCGGTGCGTGCGAAGTGCAGGGCCAGCCTTGTCATTTACTTTTTCCGGTTTTCGATACTACGATAATAGTCCAGTCATTTGTTTGTATTATATTTTAATTTCGTACGAGTATTCTTTACTTTAGGCAAAGTTGAAAATTTATCTTTTTCCCTCAATTATTATTTTTTTATCGGGTAAAACTCAAAGATGAATCTCGTGGCACAACTAAAACGCCTTTCTCGTCGCTGTTTATGCAACCCGTCGATCATTCCTGCTTTGGGGAACACTGCGGAGAAGGCGTCCATACGTAGAACCACGTCCTACACCAAGCGGAGTGTAAGATTGGCGAGGAGGGCAGCACTGTGCGTTCTTTTGCTTCGGAGAGAGAGACAGAGCTATTGGTAAACTGAAATTGAAGCACTGATGTAGACAAAGGCCCGGAGACGCGATGCCATCTTACTCGTTGTTCAGCAATACCCGTCGCGGTCCATTTAAGTTGCAGGGAAATGCCGACGCGTTCGATAGTTACATAATATGAAAAGGAAGTATTTTGAGTCCCTGAAAGTAACCACACACTCCAGTCATGCTAACTCCAAATTCTACAACAAGAGTACATGATACTAGATTGAATGAAAAACATCCATAATTTTTTTCTTTAACTTCCAGATTCCATAAAATCAGCGTAATGTACTGTTTAAAATCGTTAATGAGTGAACTAATTATGAAGTGCTTTCCGCAGGTTTAACGTAATGTTCTATGAAAAATTATCTGACGAAAAACTAATTGAGCTGATGAATTAGCATTACGTGCTACGTTATTAAAAAATGTTTTATTCCTTTGAAGCAGGAAAATGAATGCACGAGAGTAGACCGCCCCGGCGCTAAACGCGACGCAAGTCTCTGATGTTAGTTCTCAGATGCGCCGGTCTCTCTTCACTGCTACACTTCGCTTGGTCGGGTTACAGCTTGTACTTTATTATTATTATTATTATTATTATTATTATTATTATTATTATTATTATTATTATTAATGAGAAACCTACATGGCCGCAAATTAAACAGATTTATCAACCATGTTCAGCCCTTAAGTACTGTTTTCAGAAAGCCGGCAGATTTAGAAATTCGGGTAAAGGGTATTTGTGGGTCTGACTGGGGTATTTATTACTACAATGCAGCACTTAACAAAATTAAACTTGTAATACCTGAACGTTTGAGTACCTATAGTGGGTGTAATATGCCGACGTATTCACAATTGAAGCTCCAATGTTTAAGTTTACGACTTGAATGGAAAGGAGCCGGAAACATTGTTTTCCACCATTAGAGTACATTAAATTTATTTGCATGAAGGTGGGCAGCTGTGTTCTTCCACATTTCTGGGAGTGCGAGCCTTCCCCAGCAGCGTAGAGTGTTCGTGCGTGGGGCGGGTGGGTTGAAGGGCGGCGGTGAGGAGCGCTGGCGAGTGGCCCGCCGCCGCTGACAGCGCCCCGCTCTGCGCAGGCTTCGGCGCGGCCCCCGCCGCCGGCGCGGGCGCGGGCGCCTTCGTGTCGGACCAGAGCTTCTCGTCGGTGTTCGGCGCGGCGGACGCGGGCTCCGGTGAGTTGCAGGCCCTGTCCCGCCCGGCCGCCGGGCGCGAGGCGCACCAGCTGCGCCCCTTGGTTGTGCTGCCCATTTCTTGTACATTGTCCCCTTGTCATGTGTTGCGTGTTGGTGACGGTGGTTGCGGGCGTTGTCTCGTCTTGCCTTCGCCCCGTTGTGTCCCTGTCGCCCAGCGGCGAGTGCCCGCGGAGCAGCGCGGCCGCCTCCCCCGCCCCAGCGCCCCTGCCCTGCCCCTGCCCCCGCGGTGCGCGGGCGCCGGCCGGCTCCGACGGGCGCCCCGCGACCTCTCCCCTGTGTGTGTGTCTGTGCAAGCTGCCGCTGGGATGGGAGCCGCTGCAGCAGCCGGCGCCGCCGCCGCGCAGAACCCCTTCATGTCCGACTTCGGCGGGGCGGCCGAGCTCGTGGCGCCCGCGCCCGCCGCCGGGGGCTGTTTGACGCGCCGCCGCCCGCGGGCCCCGCGCCCGAAGGGGCCGCTTCGGACCCTTTCGGGGGCGGGGACTTGTTCGGTGACGCGGACGCGGGCGTGCTGCAGCCCACGGAGGCGCTGGGCGAGGGCGCGGGCGCGGGCGCGGCCACCACGGGCTCGGGCCCCGACGCTGACGGCGCGTTCCCGTCCGCCGCCGCCGCGGCCGCAGCCGCCGCTGCCGGCAAGGCGGCGTCCCCGCCCCGCCGCGGCCCCGCCCTGCCGCCATGGCGGCGGCCGCCGCTGCCGCCGCCACCGGCACGGGCTCCCCGCGCACCGCCTCCCGCCCCGCTGGGCTCCCCGAGCCGCCCACCGCCGGCCGGCGGGGCTCCGTCGCCGCTGCCGCCGCCGCCGCCCCGCCGCCGCCGCCCCGCAGCCCGTGCAGCCGCAGCCCATGGCGGCCGCGTTCGCAGGGTTCGGCAGCTTCGACCTCGGGGGCGGGGGGCCGGTGGGGGCGCCGGCGGGCCCCGCGCCGAGCTACGGCCGCCCGCCAAGCAGGAATGGCCATGGCGGTGATGCCCAACCGGCCCCCTGCCGTTGCCGCCGCCGCCGCCGCCCGCTGCCGCTGTTGTTGCCGCTGCTACCGCTGCCTCTTGTTGTCCCGCTGCATCGTAGCACGCAGGTGTGCAGGGAGGTCCCATCGCGGCAGGCGCCGGGGCTCGTCCGCCTGCCTCTCGATGGACTCGACTCGCCTCGCCTGTCTCGAACCCAACCCGTCTCCGCTGACGCCCCCCACCTCCGCTCCGCCCCCTCCCGCGACGGCCGCGTGCGCCGATTGCGTGGGCAGCGTGCCTGCCCGTCGCGTAGGGCTTGTACGAGGGTGGCGCGGGGCGCCCACTGTGAAAGAGACCTCCCTGGATCCCTGCGACCCTTTTCGTTGTTGTGGTTGTTTTTGTTTATTTAGCCGTCGCCAGAACCAGCCAGTGGTTGTAGTTGTTTGGCAGGTGTTGGAGGCAGGATGGAAAATATCCGGTGTCCAAGACACTAGTTTCTTTTTGTTTCGTGAGTTGAGAAGGCTGACCACCCTCCCCCACACTCATCTGCTCATTTCAGTTCTATAATGCCTCATTATTTATTAATTTTTCAATGTTTACAATATATCAATTTTTTTTGTCATGTTCATATAGGTTACTTATGATTTTTTTTTTTCTCACTGCTAAAATAAATTGCTTGAAATGGGCAATCAACCTGGCTTGCCTTTTTTTGCTGACTACTCTGAAAACTTTCATTGTGCATTCTATTTGCATTTCTGCAGAATTCGTGATAACAAAGCCACTTTATTCAATTTCTGGCTGGGAACAGTGTGTTTTCCATCCTCTTGTCTCTAACATTATTAATGTGTCATTTTCTGCTTTGCTCGTGCATGTATTTTTTTCGGTATTATGCACGGTTAAAAACCTAATGTTATAGAATTGTCATGTGTTATTTATTAATGTTTGAGCATGCAATATGTATATATATACAATTATACATTTGGCCTATTGATGTAACCCCCTTTTAAAATATTTTTGAAGAAATTGTTTGCAAATTCTTTCATTTTGTTTTTCAAAATTTGTCCAGTGGAAATTTGATTTTGTGTGTGCATTGTTCGTGTGAATTATTATTATCCTTCATTATAATAATTTTGATCAGAAAAAGATCTTGTGAGTGTAGTTGAAGTTTGAATATGAGATGCACAGCATGAAATGTTATATCTTTATTGTCTTACTAAAACTTCAATTTTTTTGGTGCCAGTGGCTAAGAATTAGCACAATTTAAAATGTGTTACTGTGTGAATTTGTTTTAGAAAGAATGTTTTCAAAATAGTAACAAATAATAAATTAGATTAATGTGTGGATAAATTTTGCCCTTTCTTCAGGAATTGGTATATGAAAATGAATGTTAATTGTGTTTACTAAGAGAATGCTTGATGCATGTACAGTATTAACAGTATGCCATTTTTCGGAGAGTTTGGTTGTAGTCTTGAAGAGCATTGAGCACGAGTATATGATCAATAAGATGCTTCCCTGAATGAGAAAATAGATATTCTAATATATTAATTCTTTAGTAATGTTGCACACAAAAGTTAATCAAACTTCACAAAGATAATACTGCATTTTTTAACTCTCCTTCACTTTGCAGATTAGATTTTATTCTGGAAATTTTGAAGTTTTGTGTGACATTAATTTTTTATGAACAATTATAAAAACCCATTAACTTATTAATGCTTGCTTTTCTTATGTTTCCACAATTATTTTCAAGAATTTTTACATTCTTCTCAATTACTTTTCCTAGAAACTGAAATAAAAAATGAGAGAGCTTTAAATAAATTATTAAATATTGCAGTAAAAGTTAATGTTGTTAGCATGATGATCTATAAAGAATTCCTTTTATTTTTATGAATTTTTTTAAGAAAATTTATTCTTTACTCTTTGCAATCAAAGACAATAATTGCACTACTTTATTATTTATTTATTTTCTTTATAATGTTAATTTACTGTGAATAAACCAAAATAAATAAGATTATTATAGATGGTAAGATTGATATTAAGCAGAATTTTTGTATATTGCTAAGGATTTACTTCAGATTAAGATTAGTTTTTTAATGTCGGCATGAAAGCTGGAGGGAATTCTTATTTGAAAACGCTATTTCTCGCATGATGCTGTAGTGGTGACGGTGCTGGTTTCTTCTTTTCTGTTATTTGCCTGCATTCCTGCCTGTCTGCCTGCCTGCTGCATACATCAGGTTTTGATGCTTTGGGAGACCTACTGGCGCCTGTTCAACCTCTCCACACCAGTACTGGCCCGGTTACAGCAGGTGTCGGCGGAGGGCTTATGCAACCCGCTGGTGCTGTGACTGATGGTCCTGCCTCAGGCAAGGTGCTCACTGGGGACCTCGATAGCAGTCTTGCCTCACTGGCGCAAAATCTGACCATCAACAAAGGTGGACAAGCTGCTGTGAAGTAAGTTATTTAACATTTGATAATTGTTCTTGATTCTGAAATCTTTTACTTAGAGCTTGTCCTCTCCTTCCAAAGTATTAAGTATTAAATATCACTTTTGATAGCATTTTTTGGGCATTCATGGGGCAGTGAAAGAATTTATCTTTTAAAATAAAGTGTTTGTGTAAAGTTGATTGTAGTTTTATATTGTGAAGTAAGGGTGTTAATACCATTTGTTCAATCAAAAGGCCATTTTCTATAATGAACGTGCTTCTAAGTTTGTTGTTTTTGTGCGGTATGTGTGCAATGCTCTAATGGTCCATACCAAAAGGAGATAGTTTTGGTAAGGGAAGGAGTTCAACAATTGGTTGATTGGTGTTATTTTGTATTCTACACGAAGATGATTGAAGTTCATATTGAACAGGGGAAATATAATTCTTTGTGATGCGCAGAGGTGTCCAGTGGAACTCTCCCAAGAACGCAGCTAAACCAGGTGCAGCGGGATGGACTCCACAGCCTATGGCTGCTACAACTGGAGCAGGGTACCGTCCCATGGTGAGAATTGGAATTGTTTTTTTTTTTTCTGCCTGTTATTTCTTGCACTTGGCCTGAATATTCAGTTTGTAGTTAATGAAGAATGCTTAAAACTGAAGATTAGCATTTTTACCTTTAGGAGCAGTAGTATTTATGTTTTAATTTTGTGTTGCATTATTGTGTTCTTTTGCAAATAGTGTTCTTTAAAAATACTTGATAGATGATGTGTAAATATTAACCCTTCATTTGAATTCACAGTGGTGAAGGATATTAAAAAGGGTATATTAAACATGAACAGCTTGAAATTCTGGTATAGAGGGCTATAATAGATTTAGTGTAATATTACTTAAAACCCTAACTCTTGTAAATATTGTCCAAAGTATTTTTTTGGAAGACGATGTGAAACAAGTAGGCCGAGTAGTTAGGTTATTTTGCTTGATGTGTAAAAGTGAAAAATTCACTCAAAATGTCAGTTGATCTTGAACCCAGTTTGCATTATTCGGGGAGTTATAATATATTGGTATTTCAAAGTCTCCATCCTTTAGTTTTATATTTTCAAATATTTTATTATAAAACCTTTTTATTTCTTAGATGTTTGCTTTTTGAGAGATCTATTTGAAGTCTGTGAATTTAGTGTTCCTATAGCATTGATTCCAAAGTAAATGATTTTTAGAACAATATTGATGTTCAAGTTCAACTTTGCATTTTGATTCTTTTGGTTCATTAATTCTGGAGCAAATTTCACTTACTTATTCTTTTAGTTTTATAGTTAAGTAGACTAGTGTGCACTGCAAATGAGAGCTGCACCTTCTCGCACGTCAATAGCAGTGCATGCTTCTCAGTGGTGACCGTGCTGCCATTTCAGGGACAGGGCATGGCCATGAATGTAACTGTCCAGTTCCCATCTTCAGCCCCCCTGGTAAGTATACCAAAAGCTCTCCTTGGCTGCTCAGCTTTTTCCTTAGAAGCATTTGATATTTGAAAAGAACAGCATTTTGCCTTTTGTGTGTGCATTTTGCATTTTGTACAAGTGCTATCTTATGTTTTCGTTCATTGGATAGTGTTTGCCAAACTTCCTATTTTCAGAATAAATAGCTGACTGAAGGAGAAATTTGTTATTTACTTGTGTAGACAAATTTCTTCACTAAAAAAGAAGTCCAGTGCGCAAATTAAATATAATCTGATGATGCTATTTGTCTGGAGAAGGAAAAGAAAGAATAAAAAAAAAAAAAAAAAATACTAATGCAATACTAATACAAGATGCATTTTTGCATATTCTGGTGTCTTGCCTTTATGATCATCTAAAATATTGTTTTGAGAAAATTTTGTGTGATCTTCCTTCTTATGTTCTTTAGTATGTTCTAATGTTAACATTAGGTAGTATGGAGGGAAATTTACTAATAAAAATCTGATTTAAGACTTATTCTTCAGTCACCTCGGTTAGTAATTTGTGAACAATCTGAACAAAACTCACCAATTCGAAAGTTATTTTCTATGCTATTTCTCGCAACTTCATTTAAAAGGATGTTAAAAAAATTATCAGATCTGCACTTTGGTCAAATAACCGCAAAAATGTTAAATAAATGTTGGAAAATTTATATTAATGATATTGTAACAATGCATTCTCATTTTGCTTCAGAAGTATTTGGTACAGTAAAAATTCAGAATGCATTTTTAAAGGATCCTTAAATACAACCTTTTTAAACCTGCAATTTAAGGTATGTTATTGGAGTTGATTGGCTAAATGTATTCTTTGAAAACAGTAATTCATATTCATTATTTATGAAATTTTTAAATAAACTTCCAGTTGAACAAGGTTAACTATAACATATAACTAATAACTGTGGAGTTTTTTATCTGCGTAAGAAAAAATTTTGTTGGAAACAAGTAATTCTTCTACATGAATTTTAGTAACTCAAATGAGGAAATAGTGGCTATACCTACATGGTAGATGTGACTGCAATAACTCGTTTCTCTTTCCAGGGAATGGCTGGAATGCGCCCAATGGCTCCTGGAGCAGTAGGTGCCCCCATGCCAGGCATGATGGCTGGCGCTGTACCAGCTGGAGCGGCAATGATGGCTGGTCCACGGATACCTGGAGTTGGGGGCCCGGCACCGGGTCAGTCACCTCAGCAACCACCATTGGACCCTTTTGGGGCACTATGAAAGGATTAAGCCCAGGTATATATAAATTGTGTAATAAAGAGCTTTCTCAAGGACAAAGATTGGAGTAGCAGATGTGTAGGAAATGACTGTGGCCTTCCAATCCACTAGTTCTTGGTGAAAATGTCTGGGATCGGCAAGGTCTTTAAACCTGCAATCTTTGTTATCATGCAAAAGAACTCTATTTCATTTCCAACTTCTATCAGATTCTAACATTATAGTTGTGAATATTAAAATAAAAGTTTAAGAAATCAATAATTCTCAATTGTCTTTCATTTGGGACCAAGTGACTTCCATCGTGTTGTCGTGCATCAAAAGGTTTTCAGCAACAAAGTTCAGAATCTGGGAGTTTATCTGCCATAATCTTCATTCATTTTGCTACTTTCAAAATATTCAAAGGGATCTGTTTGACAATAACACGTTTTCTTCAGAAAACTTTCATGGGCAATAAATTTCAATCTTGTTTAATTGCTGCAAATCTTGGATATATACTTGTCTTAAGCAAACATTGCCATCAGGAGATATTAATTATTGTTTAGATATATATGGCAACTAGACCAACATTAAATAATTGACTAAACACATTGAGAATTCCTAAACTACGCACACTGATTTAAGACTACCCATTAAGATTCACAATCTACAAGTTTTTAACATCATCAAAATTTCAATAAAATTTTAATTTGAAATTTCACTTGTTTGATGATTATGCTATCAAACAGCAACTACATTAATTAGTTTACAGTCCCTGAGATTAGTTTTAATTGTGTTTGTGATCCTTCATTACTTTTATTTGCATTATTGTGCTACTGTTTGAATGTATTTACAAAACATTGAGTGAGCTGAATACTAATAACGTTTTCATATTCACAATGGCAATGATAATTTTTTTCAGGAATTACATTGGAATTGAGGTGTCCTGTGTTGTATATAATGTATGAAGACCTTCCAAGACCTCAAAGCCATCATAGACACAAAAAGTGAAGTGAATTGCATCAGCAAGTTTCTTCACTCAGGCTTCACCCTCTGGTAGTTTTCCCAAGTCCTGTGAAGAAAATGGAAAAACCCTGTAACATTCTAAGAGCTCTGGAAACTTGATGGAACTGTTAGATGATTGTGAAAATGAAGAAAGATGTAAATTTGGTTCCTTTCTTGGTTTCATTTAGTTTTTTTATGGCCCTTAGTGCTTACTCAAACAAACAACTCAATAGTTATTGTGTGTACATGGTATATTCACAAATTGAAGTAGGTAAGCAGGGAAATTTCCTTTGTCATTGTTATTGACAAGAGGCCATGACTGAGTAGTGGAGGTAATGAATTGGTTATAATTTGAACGTATTAGTTCACTTGTTTGGAAAGACTATATATTTATTGATGCAAGCTGTTGAATATTTTTATTTGTTGGAAATAGGAAATATTTTTGAATCATATCAGTGTATGATTGTTTTTGAATGGATTATGGTGTGGGAGACTGCCTTGTTGATAGAAATGTGAAGTAGGAGTTCATCAAGTGACAGTTTGAAATGTTGGTCTGTGTTGTGGAATTAGTTACTTTTATTGCTCATGTGTAGGTTACTGCAAAATTTTCCCACGTAAAAACAATGGAAGTCTCTTGCTGTTTTTAGACATGAGCAGTCTGCTCAGAGCAAACTAACTTATCATTGCAATGCATGACCAAAGTATCCTTTACAGGTCACTCTGAGCAGGATAGCAGTTATAAAGCCTGTAGTCTGTCACAGATTGGGAACTATTGTTGTTATCATCCTTGCTGTGAGAAGTAAAAATAATCACTGTATTGCTGTTCATAACCGTTCATTGTAGCTGTTGATATTTTTGTGCAGTCGAATGGTCAAAAGTTCTCTATAGAACTGATAAAGTTTATCTTGTTGTATTAAGTAAATTAGGTACCTGTGTACAGTTGATGTAGTCTGTTTGGGGCAGAGGGAGAAATGACAAATACTTAAAGAATTGTTCTATTGTACACATCAAAATATTATAATTAAAAAAAGTGTATCAAATTGAGAACAATTTCTTCACTACTGGAAATCATTGCCTTTTGTTTAAAAAAAAGAAACAAAAAAAGAAGGAAGAAATGTACTCTATTATATTGTTACAAATGATAGACAATATTTTCTACAATATCAGTTTCCTTGAGAGTATGTGTTCTGCATGGAGATGTAAATTTTATTTGTACCTTTGTAATTAACATTTTGCATAATCACAAATTTCTTGACTAGATATTGTTTAAACTTAAAACTGTGATTTGTTCTTTCTGCTGCAGGTCCATAATCATAATTTGCAGTATTGTGTTCAAAGCTTTCATAAGTGTGCGCGTGTATGAATTTTATTCAAGAGTTTGTTTTTGTTTTTTTGTTTTTTTTCAGTTAATAGGAAATGGCTGTGAGGAATATTGTATGCCCATAAAGGTCCTCAAAATGTTCAGTTGTACATTTTAGTTGTATAATTTTGTTGCATGTGGTTGAATGACTGTTCAGTTGAGCTTGCTTGGAAATATTTGAGTATTTGGTTTGAAGGAAATCTGGCTCTGAACAGCGAATTCTATGGTATGTTCTTGTGCATTGTTAGGTCTCTTTCAGAGCAGTTTGTAGAAGTAATATCAGAAGAGATGTAAATTTTACATCTTGTTACGTAGGGTCAGAGTGAAACTTAGACCTGTGATGTGTAGATTACTTTCCAATCAATCAATGATACCTGGTCCTGGTAAGGCACACAGCAATATAAAGTGAGGTGAGATGATGGCCTCTGCTTTGTTTGTTCTGTATGCATGTATATATTCCTGTGAGCGCTAGGCACTATGTATGCAGTAGGAAGAGCTGCGTGTGGTTGCTTTGTGTGCTAGGACTTGTGAGGGCTATAGGTGCCTGTGCCTTGTGTTGTAAAGAGTGCTCGTGACCCTTGTCCTTCATGGAACGTAAAATAGCTAGGTTTGTGGTCCACAGAAATCGTACATGCAAAAAATTATCAGGCAAACCTTGTTGTATAAATATTATATAGTTATCTACAACATATAAATATATATATATAATGAAAGGAAGCTCTATGTTGAGTGAATTTAATGGTAAAAACTGTATGATAAAATTATACTGAATACAAGTATCGTTACAAATGTTAATTTTAAAATAATGGAGACAATATTTAAAAGATGGAACAGTTGTGTCGCCAAAAGAATTGTAAGGCTTTAGAATGACTTTGTGGATACTTGCAATACATTTGTGATGTATGAATGTTGTTAGGTAATGTTTCCTAATTATTTGTAATATTTTTTTTGTTTGCATTGGCTTATGTGCTGTAGTGTAGATGTATGTATTGATAATTATGGTATCTGCACTTTGTTGTTGAAAAAGAAACAGAAAATTAAAAATACAACTCAAGATAGTATATGCATAATATCTATTTATGAAAACTAATTTAGCACAAAACCTGGAACATGTAGTGGAAAAGTACATAAATACACTTATGAGAAAAATATTTGAGAGTTTTGGATACTACCCTTGCACTGATATTTTCATTCAAACGTTGACTGTAACTTTGTTAGATACAATTACAAATAATTATCCTTCTCATTTTATTTTTCATTTTTATTTTTTTCCTTTTTGGAACATTCCATGATAATAATGTTGGTAATATCATTGAAGTGAAGGGAAAGTCTCTGATTGCTATTTTCGTACATAGAATTGTAAAAATTCATATTTTTTCATTGATGTATTATTTCATCATTGAAACCCAATGTTTTAGTTAAAAAGTGTTACATAGCATAATGTATTAAAGTGGACGTGTGTTGTGTGATTGAAAATGCTCATGAGTGTCGAGGGTTTTCCAGAAAATATGAAAATATTTGATTTCCTTTTCTGTGTCATTGGAAATTCTGAAATTACTGTATTCAAGTATTATATGTACATACAACTTGCAAAGAGTAAAATGTATGTAATGCCTAAAGTATGCAATTTCCTTACTATCATATTTTATTTTGTACCTATCCATTTTATTGCTTAATTGACTTCAGAAAAATTAATTCAATCCTAAGACGGAAGTTACGGAGGAATTAAAGATCCATTCTTGAAACTGTGGTAGGCAGGAAGACTTCCAAAATATATCTGCGTACACTAGGCACACCCCTAGTTTTGACAATTGTAAATTAAAATCCTTTTTTAGTAACTTTTATATGTACCGATATCAGTGGTGTGAATCTAAAGAGAGTCCAACCAATTTGATGTTTTCATATAAAGATTTTTTTCATTTATAAAATTAACAATTTATTTTATTTGCTGATTTATATTTATTTGTAAATTCAATTGGAATATTGAAAGACTTTTGTTTCTGTACAAAATTAAGAAAAATTGTATTAGATAATGTGTCATCAACGGGGGGGGGGTAACCCCTCCTTCGTTTCAGCAAAAAATTACTTTCAAATTTTTTAATATATAATTGCAAATAAGATCCTTGATATAGTGTGTACATAGCTCGCATGGAAGTACTAAACCATTACACTTGATACAAAAATTTGAAACTAAACGTTACTCAGACTATTCAGTGATATGAAAATAGATCAATGGTTGACAGAAACATCAAAGTACTTTTACCTTTTCATTTTACATTAGAATATATCTAATCATAAAGGTTGGTTTAATATAAATGGTTGGGGGACTGCGGGTTTTTGGTGAAACTGAATATAATGAAAACCTGTTGTACTCTTATCACTTATATTTATGGAATCTTATTACCTGTGAACCTTAATCAGTAGCCTTTTTTGCCACTTTCTTTGGAGTAAATCAAATAGCTCCTTTGGGTATCTGATGAAATAAATAGTATAGTTGATTTCAACAAAATGCCATTAATCACATAGCATAAAAGTTAGAAAAACATGGGGAAAGGAAAAAAGAAATGCAATGAGGTTAGATAATAGGTACCTATATTGGATGTGGCTAAAAGAAAAAAGTTAAAAACAAGCAGACTAATACAGGTGATGCTACAAAATGGCCAAATTTCTCACACTAGTTATTTCCTTTCTTTTTAGTCAGTGCTACTTTTCTGGTTTTGCCCTAAACCCTTCCCAGCTGCCATCTATCAGTGAATGAAGACCTATCAAGGCCTTCCACGATCATAATCGCAATCAATCAAGGCCTCTCTCTCTGAGCCAATTCTAGCTAAATATCCTGGTATTCCCTCCGTATCACAGTCAGCCCATAGACCCCTTTTGATTCTGCACTATTACATATATGCCTTTGGTATCCTGTGCCCAAGCAGTGCTGGTTCTATGTGTAGTGAGTCAGTTTAATTATACACACAGATCAAACACACTGTTCCCGGTCAGAGCAAGAGATTATGGAAGAATGGTGCTGATGTGATACCCAAGGGGCATGGAATGCTCCCATGCCACGACACAACAAAAAATATTCATGCATTACCTCAATTTCATATCTATGGCTGCACGCCTGCCCCTGGCTCCTTCCCCACAAGGGCTACTGACTTGACCATTCTATTTGTAAATGTTACAATTATATAAAATAAGGATGCTAAGAACCGACCTTTTTGATGCATATATGGCTTGTACTGTGCTTTGCAGTGTTGAATCAGTGTATCTAAGTGATATTTGACACCATTTATTTACATAGCAACCACTTTGGCAAAGTTATTTTAAATTCTCAACCTCGCTCTTGAAAACAAACAAATTTCTTAAAATTAAATAACTACAGAAAATGTTGCTGAATAAAATATTGACTGAATTTCTAATAACATTAATTGTTTAGTTTTATTTCTTGCAACATTTATATTAAATTTGTGACATATTTCTTTATGAAAATTTTTGACATTTTCTGAGTTTTTTGGTTCTCTAATTGAAATGAGACGTTAATAATATCATAGAGTGAATTTCTTTTTATATGGAAATTTTCTTGGGAAAATTTGGAACTGTTTTTTGGAAAATATAATTTGAGTATTTCTGAAAATTCTTATTTACGCCCAAATCTTTTGAGATTTTAACAAACTTCACAAGAAATCATTTGAAGTATTTGTGTATTAAATTGTAAATAATACTTGTAATGTAAATATTAATTACTTGAGAGAAATATCACAAAAATTACATATGAAATACCAAAAGTTCACCTCAAAATGGTGCTTATGCTGGAGCAGATCCAAATATGATTAGGGGGGATATATGTATAGAAAATTAAAATTATTAAATCATTGAATAAATCATAAAATGTTAATAAAATGATTGAATTCAATGTAGAAAAATGATTAATATAATATTTTGTTCATTTTATTATACGGATATGAATATATAGAATTTAAATAAAAACAGATGACATCAATTTAGTAATTAAAAATGTATGTAATCATGTAATAACAATGTATTACATCTTTAGCTTTCTAGATCTTTACAATACAACTAGTTGCCTGTGAAAATGCTGCTGAACAATACCACACAAAATGCTTGTCCAAAAAGAGTAACCCGTGCATTGCTCAAGAACAAATAAAATGCTCTGTATAACTGTGCAATAAATTAAATATTTTAATAAAAACTGTCTTCATGAATACTGCGATAACATAGAATCAAATGTACTGTATGTACAACGATTCTTTATGTACCAAGAATATGAAAAAAGTTGCTGTTTCATAACACAAGTTGTGAATAGCAAATATTTAATGGTGGAGGGCCTTTTTCTTGGTGTCTTGCTATCACACGCCTCCAGCTGTGATGTAAACAGAGACGTGCACTGTATGAGTCAGTATGGTTGCAGCATTTTCTTTCAAATTCTGTGCCTATTGGAAATTAGTAATATAGATTCAACGGTTTCCTGTTGCTATAAATCGGTTTACTACTTATTCAGGCTTCAATTTGATATCAAGGTGGATATGTAATAATTTCAATCCGAATAACTTTTTCTCAAGCATTGTTGCAGGAAGCCAGGTGTTTAAGGAACTTATTGATAAGAAAGAACATTCAGCACTAATTTGTGACTGGTGAAATTCTGAGAAGTAGGAGGAATCTGTGTTATTTTGGGTTGCAAGCAATGAATAGATCATAAAAATATTAATACAATGATTTATCATTTGTTAATGTTTTGATACTAATTTGATCACAAAGTTTATTTTCTTATGTGATTTGAAATTAAAGGATAATATTTTCTCTTAGTAGTCCTTGCTTCATGGATAGTTGGCCTTCTAAGTACCGAAACTGGTAGGAGATGTGTAAAAAAAAAAAAAAGCATTATAAAACATTACATTTTCCTTACAATTTTGAAATTTTTAGTTCACACCTTCATGTCACACAATACCAGCTCAGAAATAGTTTTTAATTTTTTTTAATGATTGCAAAGTCTTGCATTGTCTAATCTTTACTGGAATATTATTCTATGCTCTGTTCATTGCTACTAATTAGATTTATTGTAAAACTTGATGTTTAACTTTCACGTATACGTATATACGAAGTAATATATACGTAGTATAGAGAAAGTGCTGCGCGAAAAAACGGGGAATTTTCGGCACAATTGCCGGGCTCTGACAACGAAAACGTGCATAACACCAGTTGCTAAATTAAGAAAAAAAATCCCTTAACTCTTGGTGAAGTCAGAATCACTGTTTTGTGGGTCCTTGATACCGAAAAAGCAATTGAAAGCAAAACGTCCGTTCGTCCGTCCGTCGGTGAACACTTAAGTACTAAACAACGACAATCCAATTGATGAACCCTGTCGATCTGGCTCTAGTTCAATTTTGAAATTTTAAATTTTTTTGGGGGTTCAAAAACGGCTCCAAATTTTTCTTTACATTTATTTTAGAATACAGTAAAATACACTTATAAAGGTGGCATAAGGTTCGATTTTCACGATTAACTCTGAATTTTCAAAAATTCCAAAAGTTTGAATTTTTTCGGCGTCTATAAAATAAAAGACCCAGATTTTTTCATAAATAAATTGTTGCTCATAAATAGTTCATTCATTAAAGCCATGTAGACCTTTTAGAAATTTCAGTAGTTTTCGTGCAATATTTGCAATTTTAAAAAAAGTGCAAAAATAAGATTTTCTCGAAAACGGCTCCAATTTTTTTCTTTAAATTTTTGCTAGGGGTAGTGCCAAACGAACCCTATACGATGTCAAAAACGCTATATTACTGTATTCTTTTATTTTTTCAAAAATTACAAAAATTTAATTTTGTCTTGTCTTTCACGTCGGTAATATTTACATTAGAGGCGATTTCTTCACATTATTATACTTACGAGTACATGTGCTTTAAATAATTCAAAAAAGTTCTCAAAACTCAACAGTTTTCTGTTAAAATGAGCTCAAAATTCCGCATTTTTAGAAAGGCTCCCAGGTCATTTTCTCAAAATTGGCTCCAGATTCTTTTTTCAAATTTTTCTAATGGATAGTGCTAATTGTACTGTTTAATATGTCGTGAAGTTTATTTTGGTGCATTCTTTTGTTGTTGTTTTTCAAAAATTACACAAATGTATTTTTTTTTTAATATCTCTCACGTCGTTAATATGCACATATCCATCTATTTGAAGACATTATTGCATTTGTGAGTTGAAAATCAGTTCAAATAAATTCAAATGAGGTTTTTCGAAAACTCAGTAGATTCCTGTGGAAAAGAGCTTCGAATTTCGCATTTACAGTAATGCTTAACCGCTATTTTTTTTAAAAACGGCATTAAATTTCAATTAAAATTTCTATTTAGGTCGAGGTTTTACTCTTCTTTAATATTCTTCTATATTCAATTGTACTATTAGGAGAGCAAAAAGTTGAGAAAATGTCAAAAAAATGTACTTTGGGCGACGATAGATGACAGCTGGCTAGAGAATGGAGCTAGACCAAGCCAGACCACGTCAAGGAAATTAGAAAAATTTGCTACGAGAAAGTGTGTGTCATTCTGTAGCACCTCTAGTTTTGATATATTACCGATACCTCCAAATTGCCACAATAAAATGTATTTGCATCTGCCATTGCATACATTTTGATGCCATATTTAGCAGGTTTAGATGGTATGTACTGTATCCATGAACAGCGGCCACGAAATGGTCAAATTTCATCAACTGTACAAGTTCACTCATGCTGTAAATTTTCTTATATTTTGAACAAAGCGTCAAAAATATTTATGACAGCAAGTTTATCCAGCTTCCTTCTTTCCTGACGGTGCTATCATCAAATCGAAGGCTCCTCAAAATTAGTAAAAACCTGCGATAACTCATAGCTGCTCTCAGAAGTGTCATTCCCGTTCCATCCTTTGTCCATAACTCTTCCACATTTACCATTCGTCCTTTTTTCAAGCCGATTTGGATAAGGATACCGATAGTAGCCAATAGTCTTCTCTGGTTAGATCAGTGCAATCTCGGGGCCGCCCATACATTGGGCGTAATTTTTCGATTTTTGCATTAGGTTTACATCAAAAAGTTTCGAAAAAACGTCAATTGGAGATTCAGAATCTCTTACTATTCTTCTAGGACCAGGTAACATTTTTACAATATTTTTTTTCTTGATTTTTGAAGATTTCAATAAACTTGATTTGTACCATTTCGTAACTTTATCCTTCCCAACATAAACATCTTCAGCCCTTGTTTCATCTGCATCCTCCCGATCACTACACTCAATTTCAGTTTCAGATCGGTTTTTTATGAAATCAGAATCGCTTTCTCAAAATTCCTGTTGATTGTTTTGAGCTCTGCTTTCATTCTCTTCTTCTGCTAATTCTTGCAAATTTCCAGAAATATCTTCAAGTTTCACCGGTTCCCACATAATAAAAACATTCCGAATGTGTACTATTCTAATCACTAACATTAAAAATAAGAAAAATAAAAAAATAGTTGCACTTACATTTTGTAACAAACAGAATAGGAAAGAATAAAGGTGACGGATAACAATGAGAGCGAGAGCGTTCGCGCGATGTATTCCGAATAACGCACGCTCTGACTAAATTGTGTATGGGCAGAAAAGTAGTCGCAACAATCGGGTGGGGTGAGGCAGACGGCAAGAAGAGTATTGTTTCGAGGAATAGCTGGCGCCAATATTCCAAGGAGCTGATGAGAAGCGAAAGACAGCTAAAATAAGGCCGGTGTTGTACAAAATACAACGGCGCGACCGGTGGAGGGTTAAGAAACCGAAAAGTTGAGAAAATATCCAAAAAATGTACTTTGGGTGACGATAGATGGCATTTGGCCAGGGAATGGAGCAAGACTTTAGAGCCAGTCCACACCGAGGAAATTAGAAAAAAATGTTACGAGAAAGTCTGTGCCATTTCGTAGCACCTCTAGTTTTCTGCGTCTTCCTTCAAGGAAAATATAGAATGTAGAGATTTTTTCTTAATAAGATCTGTTCTTCAAAATGTGGTCTTTAAATAAGGTAATGTTTTTTTTAAAAAAAAATAGTCGATTTGCGAAATTCGCGTTAAGGAAAAATCTATCTTTAGTATTGTAGTTGTAGGAAGAAGTGTTGAACGTTTGCAATTTTTGGAAACTCAGAGATTTCGACGAAAACAAGACATGCCCAATTTTTTAAGCGTTCTGTAACGCTATCAAAGGACAAAGTTTCATAGAAAAATTGGAGCCAATTTTGAGAAAATTTATCAAATATGTTTGAGGCTTCATGAAAAGTACTCCCAAAAATCAATATATGTTTCAAACTCGTAGAGCTGTGGTTTCGTTCTGGTCGATGAGTGAATATCAATTTTGGAGAAAATCTTTTAAATGGTTTAGGCGGTAATCACTGATGCACAGACAGACATATATAGAGTTTCACCTTAATCGATTTTTCGGTGTCAAGGGCCCACAAAACGTGGATTCTGACTACATAATATGGTAGAGGAAGTAATTTACTCCATGCAGGAACAAGATTTTATTTGATACCATGGTCTCACAACACGAGTTTTTCTGTCCAAAAAACGTCGATTTTTGCAGCAGCTTTACAATACTTTCTCTGTGCTACGTACGTAGTAAGACGAGAGAGTAATTAATGTTGCTACAGAATGTCATAGGCTTTCTCGTTCTAAGATTCTAATCTCTTTAGCCTGGGCTCACTTTTCGGCTTTGACCCACCCTCTTCCCAGCTGCCATCCGTTGCTGCTTAAAGGCTTAAAATGTTTTCACTTTACTGCAATTTTCGGACCTCTGATGGAGAACTGAGATAAGAGACTGTAGAACTGAGATAAGAGTTAATAAATATTAGAAGAGTTATAGAAGAGTAAAACATGGTCCACATGCAACTTTTTGTTGAAACATTTGGAGCCGTTTTTGAGAAAATGTCATTTGAGCGTTTCTGAAAATTTTCACAGAAAACTTTTGAGTTTTCTACACATTTCATTGGAATTCATTTGAATCACTTCTACTCACAACTGCAATAATGTATAAAACGCCCGTAAATTAATATTAACGACGTGGGATGTATTAAAATTAGCAGAACCCGGCAGACGTTCTGGCCTCTCTCTCTCTCTCTCTCTGTCCTCTCTTTCTCTCTCTCTTTCTCTCTCTCTCTCTTTCTCTCTCTCTTCTCTCTCTTTCTCTCTCTTTCTCTCTCTCTTTCTCTCTCTTTCTCTCTCTTTCTCTTCTCTCTTTCTCTCTCTCTTCTCTCTCTTTTTCTCTCTCTCTTTCTCTCTCTCTCTTTCTCTCTTCTCTTCTCTCTCTCTCTCTCTCTCTCTCTCTTTCTCTCTCTTTCTCTCTTCTCTTCTCTCTCTTTCTCTCTCTCTTTCTCTCTCTCTCTCTCTCTTTCTCTCTTTCTGTCTCTCTCTTTTCACTCTAACTTCTCCCTCTCTCTTTTCTTCTCTCTCTTTCCTTTTGCTCACTTTCCCCCTCACTCCCTTCTTTCCCTCCTAACATTTTTATTCTTTCTTCCTCCTCTCTCTCTCTCTCTCTTTCCCTTCTAACTTTTTCTGTCCTCTCCTTTTCACCTTTCTCCTTTTCCCCTCTTTCCTTTTTCCACTCTCTTTTCTCCTCTTCCTTTTCTTCTCTCCCTTTTCATCTTTTAATAATTTGTTAATATATTGAAGGTATCTCAATCTTCTGTCTCATTCATTCACTCACTGTTTATATTATAAGATTTTTAAACATTTTCTGTTCAGTTTTTTAAAACTTTTCCTTTATACAATCCTTGTCCTGACAATAACGAACACACATACACATACACATACACACACACACACACACACACACGAATTATCCAATTTGGTGCAGTCGTTCGAAAGTTATGCGCTTACAGAAAGTTATGCGCTTACATATATTTCGGCGATTCACTTTTTATTTATATTAATTCCTTTGTATAATTTTGAAAACATCAGAAGTATGAATCTAAATGGCATTTATGGAATATTATTATGTAATTTAGCACTATCCATAGAAAAAAACTCAAAGAAAAAATCGGAGACGTTTTTTAGAGAAAATCTTGTTTTTATATTTTTTTAATTCCCTTATTTCACTCAACTCATGCGAAAACTACTAATATTTTTAAAAATGTAATGACAATAATTAAAGAACGAATTATAGAAAACAAATTTCATTTGAAGAAAAAATTTCATCTTCAATATTGTAGTTTTAGAGAAGGACCGAAAAAAAGAAAACTTTTGTAATTTTCGAAAATTCTGGGATAACCGTGAAAATCGCACTAGTTATAAGGTATTTCGCTCTATTCTAAAATTTTGAAAATTGAGAAATTTGTGAGAAAATATTGAAAATGTCCCTGGAGGTTCATGTGAAGTACCCCCAAAATTTAAAGAATGTTTTTCAAAATCATAAATCTTCGAGTCGGGCCAGATTGATCAAGGAATATTAATATTTGGAAATAATCCAAAATTCTATGTCATTTTGTACCACCACTAGTTTTCTTTAAATATCCTATAAGAAAAGAGTGAACGCAACCATACCATTCTTGCAATATTCAAGAAGACTGTTTTGTTAAAATCTTTAATCCATTGTAATTATACGAGGGGATTTTATTTGCTGTTCTTCAGCGCAGGATGTTTTGTCTAATTCAGTTCAAAAGCATTTTAAGGCTCCCACAGACCGGCGCGGAACATCCGCAGCGGATGCGGCGTGGAAAGTTCCGCTCTAGACGTGGCGGCGGAATTCGCGGGACCGTTCACACCGGAGCGTCAATTATGAGTCAGCGTTTGGTGACAGTTTTCATCCGATGAAAAAGAGGCGCTCACTTCTGTGCAGCTGGGGATAGAAATGCCGAATTACTCGTTGCGTTCTGAGCACATGTGGTATGGTAGTTTTTCCTTCTTTTACGATTTTCCCTCAAATTGTTAATCTCTTTAGAAAATGTAGAAAAGTGGTCCATAATTTTGACCTAGAAAGGAAAAAATTCGTAGAATATCACTCCTTGACCCCACACCGAGAAACGCTTTTACTAGAATGACGTAACCGTTTCGATGAAATTTTAAATCTGATCGCAGAAGACATAAGAAAATCTGAACACTCATGAAGCTATCTTACCTAAAGAACAACTTGTTATTGCACTCACTCATAACGGCGAAAATGTTCATAGTAAAATGTACACAATTTTAAGAACACTATGTATAATCGAAGTTTAATATTATTTAAATTTAATTAAATTAGTGAACACGATTATAAGTATTTTTTTCTGGCTTTTCTGTCGTGTGAGATTTACTGGCGAGCTGAAAATATTCGAGATCTGACGTGTCTTTCGTCAGCAGTTTCGCAGCGGTTCGACCGCGAATAAAACGCTGCGAATCCGCTGCGGCGCCCTCGCCTTTCGCGCAGGTCTGAACCTACTCATAGGCCAACGTGACACGAAATCTCTACAGCTGACATTGCGCGTAGGCAGCGGATGTTCCGGGCCGGCCTGTGGGAGCCTTTACTGGCAGGCCACGAACACATTTTTAAACATTTTGTCATAGCTCAATTTTAATTTATAAGATGCCTAACTATTCGCTAAACTATTGTGTGTATTTCTAAGTTACTTTTACTTTGTCATACTACTTAGATAAAGTTATGTAATGCGGCTTGAAACGGCGATTTTAGGCAGAAAATGTCAGTGGCGAATCCTGAACATTATTGCAAGTATACCACACTTTATGGAAGCTACCTCTATCGTTGTCTTTTATTTTGAGTTTTTGTGAAATCTCAATTCTATGACTTTCCGTCCTTAATAATTGTTCTATGAGACAATTACACAAACCACTAACTGGATCATTAACACAGTCCATTTTTCACAAAACTTAAGCGTAGCTTACGAATGGCCAGAGAAGGATTGCTCACCGCCATGTTTTGCGGTGCCTACCGACCATCCAGACGCGCATCCTCGCCTCTCCCCACCCTTGAAACATGAGGAGCCCTAGGTTATCGCGGCTGACATGCGGTGACTTCGCCTGCGCTAACGAATTCTCTGGACAGCATTAAGAACTGTTTGAAACTTCCCAGCCGTTTTGAATTTGAATTTTTCAGTTAATGTTTTGAGCAACAATGTTTGTTATTAAAATAGTTTCTGCATGCCTGTGGACCATGGTTTTAAATTGAAGATCACATCTAAAGCAACCTCTCCAGTCTCCTGTTCTCACTAAACGCGCAGAAAAATTGTGCTTCCGTCGTAGTACATTATTTTCATCGAATAGATCATAAAAAGAGGAATTCAATGACGTATCATTTGTTAATGTTTGCCAGGAATTTGAGTATGAAATCATACTTTCGGATATGTGATTTTAATTTAAACGGACAAATATTTCCTTAAGTAGCCCTTGCCAACTGTCGCCTTTGAGAGAGGTGGCCTCCGCGGAGCCAAGATTGCTAGGGGAAGGCGGAGAGGGATAGAGGAGGGGTAGTGAGGAATTCTAGAGACGTAACTACATTCCATGGTCTAGACACGACGGACTCAGAACATCAGTACGAACGATTAGAATGGGAGATTGCGTCCACTGATTCAACAGAATTGGACGTTTCTTTACTGATTACAATTCCAAAGCATCCTGTATAACGCCAAAAACACAACTGTAGTCAGTTCGCTGGCCCTTTCACACACGACTCCAAAATGGGGGACACTAAGCATAATGAGTTAATACTTAACATACAAACAGTCTCGGCGCCGCGAAAGCCATCTTCACTAAATGCAACAGTTGCAAGGGCTACTAAAGGAAGATTAAGGCCAGATTAATTTAATCACATCTACAATTTTCGAGTAGTTTTCCAAAAGAAAACTGACTTATTTGATTCTTACGTGGGCACGAAACAAATTATCACACCCCCATTCATTTCAAATGCATTTCCATTGCACATCCAAAGCAGAGTACAGCGACGACTTTCGCCGTGACCCTGCTATTCGTTCCCATTATCACATTGAGTGCACCCAACAGCTCTGATCGGTAGTTTTCCGTGGTTTCTCCGATCAACACCAGGCGAATGCCGGAGCAGTACCCTAACAAACGGGCCACGGACCGCACGCAATCTTTCCTTCATCTTCCTTGTCCTATCCTCACCCCTTACACACACACACACACACACACACACACACACACACACACACTAATATGCACTACATTACCACATATTCTGGGAGACCGGTCGGGAGCCTAGAGCTTGTCTCGGCTGGGGCGGTGCCGCGCTGGTGGGAGAGTCCTGGTTAGGGGGAAACCTCACTAGCCGATAGTAGGTCGGCGCCGGATCTCGCCATCCGGCGGGGGAAGATCACTGCCATCGCCCGAGGAAAACATGCACCACACTTACGGGATTAATGACAAGCTGTTGACGCGCCCGGAATCACTAACCAACCAACCAAGCACTCAACAGCCATTGCCCCCCCCTCCCCGGTCTTCACGCAGCACCTTCGTCGACATCGCGACGCTCGTTCATCACATTCGCAAGCTCTCTCTCTCTCTTTCTCTCTCCCACCACTCCCCCGGGCGGCCGCCGCCATTGAGAACACAGGGCTCGCCGTCACCGCCGCGCGCGCTGCCGTCGCTACCTCCACCGAATTGCCGGACACGCCATGAGGCCGGATCGCCTCGTGAATTTTCCAAGAGGCCCGCGCCCCATCGCCGCCGAGTCCGCGAGTGTCCTCCCCCTCACCCCGGGGGGGGGCGGTGTCCCTGGGGTGTCCGTTCCTGCCCCCTCACCCTCCCGGCGTGCCCCGCGCTCTCGCCGCCGCCGCCGCCGTCATGGAAGGATTTACCTTTCGGCCGCTCCAGCGCGCGTCTAAAGCTTTAATTGGTTGCCTCAGGCAGGGGTGATGAAAAATCGTAGGGCGCGTGGTGCCATGCTGGCTGAATATTTGGCATTTTACTCCCTAGAGAGCAGCTATCGCGCAATAGAGAAAGGACTCGAAGTACTCGAAGTAACCTTCGGCATTGCACCGCTGAGTTGAGGTGAAAGGCGGAGGAAAACATACTACTCGTAGTTAGCTACTCTTAGGCAAAAGTTATTCTTACTATTAACTCATAAAGTTGGAAATTTTCCACAATTGAGAAATCTCAGTAGAACTACCACTAACTTTTAAATTAAATATTACGGTATTACGAAACAACTTTTTAAAATTATATTAATGTAGGTAGTACTAAGTATGGAAAGCAATAATTTGTCCTTCAATGTTTCAAAGGTTTTGCTGAATTTCGATGCTTGAACATTTTCGTGACTCGAATTCAATTTTAAAAATGGATTATGGGCACTGGCGTCTCGAACTAATATCCCCAATATAGTGGATATCCCTAAAATTATTTTGTTTCCATATATCAGGCAAAGGGCACCACGCCATGCGTTTCCTTAAATTCAAACATTAATGAATCGATCTATTTTAAGTAATATTAAAGTAGAAGCACTATTAATACACATAAACAAAACTCACCTATTTAAAGCAAAGGCAAGCGGTATGCGTCAGTGATTTTTACTGTAACCTTGGATAATCTTAATTTAATAAACAACTTTCCAGAATCTAATTTTCATTTTCTATCAGGTGTGATAATACACGTTGCGATTTGGGATTGAAGCTCCGTAGGCCTGGAGGTGCCGGGTGAACCTTCTCCCGAGGGTGATGGGTAGGAACGGATTTTATTGTAATAAAAAAATCAAAATATGTACATATATATGTATTTATTTTTTCAAAAATATGTAGGAAAAAAATTAAAAATATGTAAAATAAAAATTGACGTTAGAGTTTAAAATTGTGAGATACAACGTGCATTTTCAAGTTTTCAAAGAGAAAATGTCGTCGATCAGCTCTCAAAATAGATTTGTAGCGGCTGAAGGATCGTTCCACATATACAGAAGAAATTGGAGCATATTTGAACGCCGATATATCCATTGGGTTCAGTTCTAGTTTCAGAGTTGAGGTGTCTTTTCCTCCGCTGAGAATATTGGCAATGATTTTCATGTCTTTCCAGCCTGGAGTTTTCTCCAACGAATCTTATACTTTCTTTTTCATTTTTTCTATTTTCACCTGTTATGTCTTTTAATTTTGCTAATGCACTGTTCATTACTTAAATGCTAGCAGCTAATGGCATGTTCTGAGCCTCAAGCTTTGCGATAACATTTATTTAAAAATTGCATTTGCAGAAACGAAAGCCAAATAGTATTTCAGACTAGAATCATAAATCAAAATTTTGTTTTTGTAGTGCCGCAGATGACTCGGAGTCCAGCTTCAAAGAATATCTTTATTTGCTGGAAGTTTTCACAATAATATTTAGCTGCTTCTAACCACGTGCCCAATCTCGTAATTACCGGCTGTGGAGGCAAATTCAGTTCAGGATAACTGTCTTTAAACATTTTAACTCAGGCTTGATGCTTTCAAAATTCATTTTTAACGGTCGATATCAAAGTATTGACATCAGGAAATTGATGTCGAACAGTTTCTGCCACTCGATGAAGAGCATGTACTACGCACGTAAGATGAATCATCTTTGGGTAGAACACTTTTAATGCACTCCCCGCTTTCACCATGTAAGGAGCAGCATCGGTTAAAAACAACAACACGTTTTCATGCATGATACCACCAGGCCACAGCAGACTCATCGAGTCATTGAAAAACCTGGCAATTGTGGCGTGGTGGCATTTTTCGAAAACTTCACAATTTAATAGAAATGATGACGAAGGAGATTCGGGGCACATCTTTCCCAGAATAATATTTGCAATATATCTTCCTTCAACGTCAGTAGTTTCATCAATTGAAACCCAGACCTTACTAGTTTTTATTTCCTCCCGAATTTTAGTCAGAGTTTCCAAATAAATAATTTTCATGTAATTTTTTGTGTCCGGAGCTTTCATCCGGAATTTGTTTGTCAGTGTATTTTTTAAGAAGCTCTTGAACTCAGGGTCGCTGACTTTGTAAATGGGAATATCGGCTCTAACCAATGCACGGCACAAATCGGTAGAGAAAACTGACTTACTTGATTGAACATCAGGTGAAGATGTCAGAAATATTTCCTGAAGCTTCAATTTTCTTTCTTTGTTTTCTGTGTTTTGCTGTAGCGATGTGCTGGGTGACTTGAAACCGTTGGAAGGTTGAAACCTTTTTCTCACAGCATGCGCAGTACAATATACTCGAGTCACTTCTAAAGGTTTCATTAGGAAACTCACGGATGTATCTAGCCACTAACTCTTTGGATGTCGCTGCGATTTTTGGCATTGTCTCGCACCAGTCCACACCACTCAATAGGATTGGTATATGAAACGTAAAATACTTGAAAGTACAGTGTGTAGTTTACGAAGAGCCGGTGCATAAGTGACTAGTTACAGCGGAGAGCTAATACTGATAGGTTCCGATTTTGGCATTTCTGAGGCAGAGAAATATCTAGGTGTGGTGCAGAAAGCGCGATAAGACGGACATTCTAAACAATGTTTGTCCGATTAATATTGTGTTGCGCGTGGGTTGAATGTAACACGAGAAAGCATGTGATTACTTCAACTACTGCTTCTTGACCATCCGCTCATCCTACGCGGTTTCTGAGAAGCAAGGGCAGAGGGTCAGTCGGAGAGAAGGTCCGGAGGATATAAACGTGCAGTGTTACATTACTAAGTTTATCAGAAAAACATTCCCGAAATATTATTGGAAAATCTTATTTGATATTTTTTGTACAAGTAATATTCGAATGTAACGAAATATGGTAAAAATAGTGGTAAAAGGTAAAATATGTTAAAATATGTACTTATACTAAAATATGTAAAAAATATGTAAAATAAAAATGGTTTCAACTCATTCAGAATGTCTAGAAAACTCTAGAAAACAAATTCAAAGCAGGTATCTTGTTCCTACCAAAACATGTATTTACATGAAAATCCGTTCCTAGTGATGGGTTTTCGACAGCCACGGCCTTGCTGGGTCGGATGATGCCACTGCCTGCTGGGAATTATAGAGGCCGGCTCCTCTGCTTCGTTGCCAGTGATTAATTTTTCGGAGATCCGGCGCCGACGTATCCGACAGCTTTTTTTGGGGGGGGCAACGAGCCATCGCCCACTAGCGGGGCACCGCCCCAGTCTGGACAAGCTCGAAGTTCCCAACTGGTCTTCCGACATGAATGGTAGTGTAGTGTATGTAAGTGTGTTTAAGTGAGGGATGAAGATAGGACAAGGAAGGGGAAGGAAACATCGCGCGCGGCCCGTGGCCCGTTTGTTAGGGTACTTCTCTGGCATTCGCCTGGTGTTCGTCGGAGAAATCAAGGAAAATTATCGATCAGAGCAGCCGGCCGCTAGAATTCTCCTCCAGACAGCGGCTGAATTCGACCTAGCTGACATGCTAGTGTCGAAAACCCTCACTCGACCTAGCTCTGTGGCTAGCGTCGAAAATCCTGCCTCCGTGCGGTCTCTAGCCCTAGGACCTACCGGTCAGATGCACTGTAGTGACATCAATAGATGCCCTGAGCCACCAGCCGGCGCGTGGGAGGCCCCGCCGATCCTCCATCTCCCACCGTGAGCGGTTTTGCTTCCTATTTCCCCTAGGCTTAAAATAATACTTAAGGTGGGAGGGGCATTTAAAAAAATATAGGAAATATTTTCTTTGAACTGAATTTATGATAATAACGATTTCATTTTTAGATAAGTATCATTTTGCATTATATCTCGTTTACAAACTGTTTGGAATAAAATGTATAAATAATATGTTTTAAAGCTTTCTACATTAATTTTTTCCAGAAATAGTTTTAAATTAAAAAATAGTAGTTTATGCAATTAGTTTATAATGTTAAATTCATTGCTGAGTACATGTTTTGAAAACCAGCGATGTTAGGAGCGAGTTTTCGAATTTGCACGAATGCTATAAAGTGACATTATAAACGAGTTGCATACGCTATTTTTTGTATAACAGCATTATAAATTTACAAGAGAATCAAACTTAATTTTGCGAAACAACTTTCTTGTGGCTGTTCCGTTTACCGCTACTACCCCGCGATTCTCTCGCTGCGATTGGCTGAATGTTTGATGACGCAATCATTCCTGCCGTAAAATCTAGCTCGTCATCATTTGTGCCGTAAAATCCCGAATACGAACGATTTCTTGCAACAGAAAAGGTCGTTTATAATACTGGTATACAAAAAAAAAAGTCAATTGTTACTATGTGTATATAAGTTCACAAATAATTGTGAATTATTTTGAAATATATGTTTAATTATTTTAATATACATTGTAATCCCGAATATTTTCAAAGGAAAGAGTATGGTTTCCATAGCCCCTCATAAAATGCCCATCATGGAGCTCATAACAACTTTATAATATACCCGCCCCTTGAGATCTAGGAAGGCTGCATCAGTATTTGTGAGTACGATTTAAGTTGAGTTGAGTTGAGTTTGAGTTATGCCGCGAGCTGAGCTGCGGGGCCATCGGAATGGAAGAAATTTCCGTAATGTACTATTGGAATTCATGAGTGTCACAAAAGCGACCACCACTTCTCTATAATTTTTGTATCTAAAACACAGTTGGAGCTTTGTACTGAACAAAATTTATTGTGATTTTTTTTCAAATGAAAGGTAATGGCCGATATTGTTATCGCTTGCTATTATTAATCGGTATAAACAAAATATCTTAAAGTTAATACACTGAACGCTTATCTGTTGTCGTTTGATCATACCCGTTTGTTAATTGTGACGTGTGGTTGTGTAAGTAGCACTTGACGTTTCCTCTTGGAATCCACTACAACACTCATGCCAGATATATTGACAATTTAAACATTCCAATTACATTTCTACAAACATTTTAGCTTTGTGTTGACAGTGAATTGCATTGATCCACAATTTGTAAAACTCCCTCATTTCATTAACCTTTAGGAATAAATACAGAAAGACATGAAACAATATTCTGGAGGGAGTTCCCCTTTACAATAGAGTTCATTATGCTGTACTTCTCTGTTGTAACTTTCCTACAGTTCTTCCTTTGATGCAAAGTAATTGCAACTAGTAGATCTAATTAACTAGTAGATCTTTATTTTATTAAATTAAAACAAGTTATTTACAATCGAAAAGAAACTTTTAGAGTATAGAATGTGGGTAATGGAAAGAATTATCGTACTTACCAGCATAAATCTCCCGCCATCTCACTTAACGTTCTCGGTTTGGGTATATGTGGTGTACACAATGCAGTTGTCAAAATTAAAGGGATAATTTGCTACAGAGTCAAGGACCTAATTCTAAGATCAGTACCTCCCTCAAATATTTTCAGCGAAAAACATTACACATTACTTACACAAAAAAAGGTTTGTAAGAAAAAGCATACTAAACATACTCGGGCATGATTGTATTGTGTTCGTCCTTTCACCCCTTATCATCACCTTATCGTTTTATCTTCACATTCACCATAACGTTAACTCCAATAGTGATCGCTAATGACCTAGATGTTGATACGACCTTAACAAAAAAAAGTAATTATGAGCCAACTAATTTGGGGTTTAGAGGAAAGGCAACTTCGTAATTAAAAAGAAATATGAAAGAAATTTTGACAAGTCCTTGAATCAAAACTAACTCCACTCAATCGGGGAAGTCCCACAGTAGCATGTGATGTGTGGACAACCATTACATTCCATATTGGCACGTCTTTCACCATATATCGAAAAAAATCCAAAGGATTAAACATGAAAATATTCAAAATATTAATATATTCATATAAAATTTAGATAAATATATAATAATATTTGTTTTGGCGAAAATATTTACTTTTAAACAACTTAATCACAATATTTATTTTTGGTGATATGAAAGTTGGTATAGGGGAAGTATAGGGCGCTACTTCAATTTCCACTGAACTTTCAACGCTGAAGATTAAAAGAGAAAAATATGTATTTACGTAAAAGTCTGAACCCTACTAATACGCTTAACACAGCATCTATCGTATACATTATGCTCAACCCCTCGAAGTAACGTGTCCAAGACGAAACGCGCGGCGCCCTGTCACAGCGCGCCTAGCAACGCGCGCACGTCGAAAACGCGGCAATGTCATAGCCCGGAAAGGCGGGGGGGCGGGGCGGGGGCGGGCAGACAAGGACGCTCCCCGCGGACGCTCTAATTAGCTTGTACACCCCTCGCAGGGCGTCCGGTGAATTATTGAGCAAACAGGCGGGCTGGTTCCGCCGCCGCCGCCGCCGCCACAGTTTTTCCCCCGCGGTCGCGAGCGGCGGGGGTGGAGTTTGCCGCCGCCGCCGCCGGCGTCGCGACGCTCGGGCCTACGCCCCGCGAAAGCGCCTTTCCCCCCCCCCGCCCCCCCCGCCGCGCGCTGCCCCCGGGCGGGCGGAGTCGGGCGCCGACGCTCTAACCTACATGCCGGATCCGGCTTGTATTTTTAACAGGTGCCGACGTCGTGGCTTTGTGCTGCCGTCGCCTTCCCCTCGCCCCGTCAGACCCTCCCCGCCCCGCCCCCGCCCCACCCCGCCACGCGCTCTGGCACGCCGTTTTCCAAATCGCGACACATTCATAATTCACGTGACTTTGCCTATAGCCGGTAATGATAGACTTCGGGCGCCGGGACCCGCGTGGCGCGGAGTAGCGCGGCGCTCCAGCGGAGACCGTTTCAACCCTCTCCACTCCGCGCCCCCCCCCGCCCCCGCCGCCGGCGCCCAGGCCCCCGGCCCCCGCACATCCGCCTGTTAATATTTATGGACAATTTACTAAAAGCAGGCGCGTTTTTGTCTGGCTACCTGTGACCGTTCTTTACGGGTCTTACGCGTCGGACCCCGGCCACCCCAATCGCAGGGTTTTAACGCGGGGGCGGGGCGGGGCCCGCGCGCCCGAAGAGAGTGGATGGCGCCTGAGAGTGAGAGTGAGGTGAGAGTGTCGGGCGCGTTTCCATGCTGTGCTTTTGTCGAAGTTGAAGTAATGGATTGGGTAAGCGTGAGCGGTGTGTGATGGTGTTTGATACCTTGCGGAAAAAGTCGCTCAGTGCATTTAACTTACTAGGGAAACAATTCTCTTTTTAAAGTTCACGTTTGATACGACAAAAGTTTTCCAAAACATGTGGCGAAACACATTATCATTTGAAACAAATACACAAAAATCTGCGGTAGTTTTAAGTATTTTTAGTTTACTTTAAAGAATAAGATATTAACCGTTTTAAAGAAAACCCAACATACACTTATCTCTATTAAAACTGGAAGTTATCTTTCTATAATAGTAAATTATATTATTTTGGATGGAAACTGGAAAACGTTATTTTAAAACAATATTAAGCTCATATATATTTGATATTTTTCATTGGTTACTGTCTTTGAAATAGTAGAAATAAGTAGTTAAAGAAGGCAAGTAGTGTTTGCTTCTCCTTGACTAGTTTAGTGTAACAAAATAATAGGCTAACGTAAACAGTTTTAACAAAATAGGAAGGGAAAAGAGCATAATGCGTACGATGAATCAGGTGCTGTCATCAAGGAGTGAAGCTCGCTATTACGCAAGACTTTGTCGCCATCTAGTGTTATATATTGTAATTAAATTTTACAGAAAAATAATAGCTTCTCATTCCAGCCCTAGTCGTCGACCAGAGTGGATCTAGTATTGCGGGCTTCCGCTGAGCGCAGTCTACTCAATGTCGATGTGACTTTCAACGCTCGCAGTGTTATTTCGAGTGATCGAGTGTTAAGTATAGGATGTCACTTCTTGATTAGGTGAGCTCTTCAACATGGCGGGAAATGAGCAACCTTGTTGCATACTTTCGCAATCTTGTTGTGCACCGAGTGCGGCGGATTCTCTTCAAAGAAGAGAGCAAGAAGAAGAAGAAGAAGAAGAAGAGGAAGGAGGGGAGGAGAGGTTGGTCCACCTGCGGCGATGGATCAGAAACATTTTATTAGCAGTTAAGAGCGTACCGCTTCTACACAACAAACTCCAACACGCAGACTCAACCTTCAAGTCAGCCATGGACTTCAAAAGAAGGTCAGTGAGTGTTTCGTATTTCCCACGAAACAAAGAAGAAATGTGCTAATCTAAGTATTGCTGAATAGTGTGAAACATATCCCAAAAGTGACCCTAAATGCTATGTTCCTGTACAGAACAGATTCAGTGATGTAGCTCATCAGACCCAACTAGAATGTTTGAATATTTGAAGTCCCTTCGGACATTCTCCGCAACGAGTCCAAATCCCTCTACCCCCAAAAAAATTGTGGCCGAAATATCTAATGTAGTGCATTACTTTTCTTAGCTAAAGGAACTAACAGCTTTATAACATAGGTTAAAAAAAATATTATTGTTAATGGTGCAACAGTCTTCCACAACATAATCAAGTATCTCGTTTCAAACGCAACGTAAATTCCTTTCATTCTAAGATCTATCGCACAAAATGTATTCTGATGCATTTAAAAATCTTTACCAATTGTTATCAGAATCGGAAATTTTATAGAACTTAAAGAAGTGCTATCCTTCAACATGACATACAGGGAAAACCACCGTAACTTCTAAACTGTTCACGATATCGAAATGCAGTTTTCGCTCGACAACACGGATTAATGGGGCAAGTAATATGGTGTAGAGATATTGTTTGAAATAGTTTTATATTTTGAGAAATTTAAACATCTCTGATTTTTTAAATTAAATAATGTATTTTTTCTAACAATAGATAAATCACAAAAAGAGGAATGCAATAATGTAACATTGTTAATGTTTTATAGTATTTTTAGTACATTTTAGTTTCTGACATGTGATTTTAAATTAAACGTGCAATATTTCCTGTCTCTCGCATCTGTCGCTTTTGGGGAAAATGGCCTCCGCGGCGCCGGTACTTTTGTAAGGAGAGGCCGCAAAGGCAGATCGAAATATATAGAATAGTAGTTATTAAAGAATCTTCTTTAGTAAGTATGATTTAGTAATGATTTAAGAAGTATCTTAAATCATCTCATAAAACGAAATCGGAGAAATCTAAAGAGGCCGATATTATACTCAAATCGAGAATTTAATACGTGTTGGATATGAATGTCGACTTCGTAAAGATTCAAATAACTGTTAATTTTTTTCAAATTTGAATATTTATCCTGCAAAATCTGACTTTGGTTGATACGGTAATACAATTTATTTTGCACATAATATTGACATTAGTTTGCAAGAGAGTTGTGGCCAAGTTTTGTACTTTTACACCAGGTTCTACTGAAGCACCTTATCAGATCGATGTGTTAGGAATTCTTGAACATTATAGAAAAATTTCTGCAGGAGGACGTGTTTGAGTTTATTATTGAAGATGTATTCTTACTTCTGTAATGTGTCTCATATGGTTCGATAACTTTTTGAAGAATCGTATTTCTGTAAATAATGTACAATTTTTTTTGGTACAATGCGCTTATCCACAGTATTGGTGAAGGTTTTATGCTTGTCTTGTGGTGTATGAGAGTATGCGTGAGTTAAATTTGTAAGGTGTGCCATTGATAGGTAGGTACCTATTTACAAGCAAGAGAGAGAGAGTAAATGAATCAGCAAGGCTGCACACAAGGCGCGTAGAGAAATCTGTTCTGATGATACTGCTCATTGTAGTTAATAGTGCATCATGGATTATTAGAACACTTATGTACTACAGGTATTAGCTCATATTACGAAACTGATCTCAATTTTTTAAAGTTTGAATTTAGATAACCTAAGTCGATAAAATAATTTAACTATACTTTCAATCTGCTATGACATCATAAACAGGAAAAGACGCAAGAAACATAAATGTCCGTCAGATGTTTGATATATGGCCTTAGTAAAAACAATTGCATTTACTGCATCAAATGTGCCGGGAATAAATTACTCGGTGCACTTCCCCAAGAAAGAAACTTCTATGTACGCGAATTGGAAGGGAAACTTGCAAGGAGGGCATAAGGAACCTCTCCATCACCTACTACAGGGAACTATGGCGGCTTGTGAACAAAATATTCAGGAAAATAGAGAATCCAGTACAGGTGACGGTTTTCAGTTGGACTCGGAGGCTCTGCACCCTCTGGTTCAATTTATCATTGTTGAAATTTTATTCCCTTAAAATTATATTATTGTTCAACATAGAGAAAATATAATACAATGACTTTTGATTTATATTCTAACTGTTAGATCCCTGAATGGGTGCATTAGATGTTTTGGATTTGCATTCATAATTTTAATTTTTGGGAGGTGAATTGAAAATATGGAAAATGCTTAGACATGATACGGTTGAGGGCACATCAATTAAGGTGAGTTTACTGCTACAGTATGGTGGTCTGAATCTGTCTTCAGAGAATCGAGAAGTATGTGGTTCGGTTGTTTTGGGGCTCGGTTCTGTTGAACGTCCAAGGTGAATTTGGAGGTTTTGAGGAATGTGAAAAGCGATTAAAAATCTGGGGATAGTTTGGTAATGTGTTCTTCAGTTGTGGAGACTTGCAGTTCGGGATGAATTTGCTTGTTCGATACCTTGTCTTACGCCACTGCAGAGGGCGAATTGCCTACCTTGAATAAAAAATATATGATCCATGAAGTTCTATAATGTTTATTAGTGGTTTATTATTAAAGGTTTGCAAACTATTTACGTTAGATTTGGCTGTATTCTTCGGGCCCGCGTACGTCATACTTGGTCCAATTATCATTTTGTAAATTAGGTTTCCGAACTCTACTTTTTTGTTAATTATTACAATATGTTGGTTTTTGTTGCTTCTGTTTATGTTTCTGTGTGAATGTTTTCCTTTCAGTACAGTTTAGTTTAGTTTTTAATCTATTTAAATATTTGGCAGCTAGTTGGTGTGGTACCCACGTTATATTTCCAACGTGCATAACTAACTGGATTGGGAGTTTTCTCAAAATATTAGATATTCCTGTATTGGAATGGAAACTTTTCTGTAGAAATACTAAGAGTTTGCACTCTTAACAAGGATTTAGAAAATCAAATCTATGGAAACGGGAATTATTGTTTCTTAAATCGTTGGTTCACGAATGGTTCGAAATGAAGTAGTATTGGAATAGTTTTAGATTTTTCGAAAGCTTTCAAGTCAATACGAACATGAAAGTTTGCTTTCAAACGTTCCTTGATATGGAATTTGTGGTATTGCCTTAGATTGTATATCCTCGTCCTTTAACCTGGATTATTACAATATACCATTCTCCATGTCTGAAATGCGCTGTGCTCTTGCGCTTGCGAAATAGCTGCCCTAGGTCCAGACGAAATTCACTACCTAATTCTACAACATCTTCCTGAAATGCCCATGCAATTCCTCCAGCTTTATAATCGTGTCTGGGAATAGCACACCATCCCTGTTGGAGTCAACCTATCGTTGTCGCAGATATAAAAGAAGAAAAATATCGATTGTTGCCATCGAGCTACCGACCTACGTCTGTTTTGCAAAGTGCTGCGTTTGCAAAATTCTGGAACGCGTGGTAAGTCATGTTTGGTCTGGACTTTGCAATGTAAAAATGACTCATCCGATACCAATCCGGGTTCAGAATTCACCGATCCACTTTGGACCATCTCGTTCGCTATGGCAACAGAAATATCTACTTCTTTTGTCTTGAGCAAACACCTTGTGGCTGTCGACGGATTGTCGGTACGAGCATTAAAACTTCTTTGTATTTACTGATTATAGTTACCAGCAATTCTTTCCCTTGGAGAGAAATTGGCGCCATCTCGCATTCCTTTCAACTTCCGTTGAATCCATCACCCAACAAGAAAACTACCAGACGCAACCGAACACCACGCAACAACGGAAAGAAATGAAATCAAAACAACGCGTTCCTACCGTGAGAATACCCACAATGCATTGCACAATTGTTGCCAACCCCGCATTTTCACGACTGTTCGAGAATCACGGGATCCGGATCACGGTCTCAAAACGTAGGTGAAACGCATAGGGATCAAGTCGGCCTTGACTCCGCGGGATCAGGATCACGAAACTCGGATCAACTACGAATATGATCCTGGTTGGTGGAACTGGCCCATGTGTATTAATTGTTCTGGTACCATTCGTTTCCATATCAACAATGGACTGCATTTTTTAAGCTTTAAGGGTCCTGAGGTGTTGCGAAAAGGGCTTAATAGTGTAGCATGGGGCAAACGTCCGCATGGGGTAAGATTCCGATTAGCCTGTTCTGTTTTCGAGGAGTGAATTAGGCGCTTCTGCAATATAAATCGAAAGGTGCCATGGCAAATGTTCTGTGAGGAGAGTTTGCTAGCTCCAGTGCAATTACTGCTGCAACAATGAGGTGAGATATAATTTGAACTTATTTGATGTAATTTTGCAAGATATTGGTAAAATGTTTACGCTATTAATAGCGCAGTAATTAAAATCTACAATTTATAGTATGGGTATGTGAAATGAGACCTACTCAACGTACTACTAAATAGTTTTGTAAATGCCTCACTGAAGGCAGCAGAAAGCAAAATATATTATTTTGACGTTTGGGACAAGGGTCCTGGCGCATTCATGTCGGAACAAGAGCACTGATGCGGACTTCTGCCCCACCAGTTATAGCGCATGTTGAAATTTACCCAGAAAGGCTCATCACCTAATTCCAGGTAGCGGAACTGTTCGATAAGTCGTTCATGAAGAATTATACGAATGAAAAGGCTGCGAAAGCTTTTGAAGTCTGTGGTATTGTACCCATTGACAAATTCAAATTTGGGGAGAACGTCTTCCCTTCCTTCACAGACCACAGACCAGAAACCCATTTCTCCCGCTGCACTAACAGATGAGTTGGCATTAGATTGAGAAGATCCTGAAGTAGGTAGTCATGTGATCAAACCATAAATCACTCACCGGAGCCATCGCCATCTGTAGTGAACAAGGTCACAACACACCCTAAGGAACGCGGTTCTTCAAATTGTGAAACTTCAGAGAATCGCAGAAAACATTACTCTTCATCGGACATTATGCCGATCCGAAAGACAGGATTGAGTAAAAAACGAACTCAACAAGGAAATATGACATCGCGCCCTCACAAGACTGCATTGGAGAATAAGCAGCCCGGAAATGCCAATAAGAAATCGCTTTGGAACTCCACAAATAAGAGAGAAAAGAGAAAGAATAATAAACCAGTGCCACTGAAAATACTTCGATAGGGCTATGCCCTGCTTGAGAAATGGAATTCGTGGTCACTCCAGCTGAACTAGATACAATATGATTCGTGCGAAGAGTGGTGGCATGAAAAATGCACTTCCTATGAGGAAAGACAATTTATGTGCGATTTGTGTGAGAATTAATTTACACAATATAGACTTTGAGTTTATTATGAGACATGATTATTAGATTATTATTATTTTATTAGGGTATAATTTGCAATGAAGACTCTATTATGACCTTATAGTGTATCATATTTAATCATTTACTAATAAAACGGATGTTACATTTAATTTAATCGTATGATCCTTGTAAACATTATTAATTTATTTCTAAGGAAATTTAGATGTTTAGTGTATTCGGACTTTTGCCCCTTATGTTTGGGACTTTTACCCCGCATCTGGAACAAAAGTCCGAACACCGCACTTCCTTCTTTAATAGACATCAAATTTGAAGATACGCCATTCTTAAATAATAAAAAAATATCAAATTATGTTCTACCATATCATTTATTGTATGCAAATCTTTGTTCATTCACTGCTTGAAACGCAGCCTACAATGTCTATTTTCTAGAATATTCAATAACACACTTAATAGGTAAAATTGGCTGTTTCGTTGCGTACATTGAGAGTATTTTTTAGCAACTTTTAATTTATTTATCTGAATTACATTCAAATGAATTTATTGTCATAGTAACAATGCTCAGAAGTTTTGTTAGCTTCAAAAACAAAACTTTTCGTATTCATTAATGTAAACTAATGGTGCTACAGAGTGGCACAGGCTAACTCGTAAGCCGTAGTTTCCTTATCTCCTCCGCCTGAGCTATCTATTCGGTTTTGCCCATCGCCTTCTCAGCTGTCATCTATTGGGTCCTAAAATATTTTTTCAGGTTTTCTCAATTTTTCGGATCCCCACAAAAAAACAAACAGTAGAATTTAAATAAGACTTCAAGAATATTATAGCAGAGGTATTGCATGGTATTATATGGCAATTTTTATGATAACATTTGAAGTCGTATTTAAGAAAATATTCTTTGAGCGTTTTTGAAAATGCACAATTTTTAGCTCGCTTTCATAAAAAACTTATGAGTGTTTGATCAACTTCATTAAAACAAACTTCTACGTACAAATCAAATAATGAATAGAAATAGCAGGTTATGTAAATATTAAAGCTGTAAGACAAATTAAAAAAAAAATATTTGTGTAACTTTTGGATAACTAAAAAGTACATCAAAGTTACGTTTATGTCGTGTTGTTCAGTGCATTTAGCAATATCCTTATAAAAATTCAACGAAACAATGGGCTCGTTTTCGAAAAAATGATTGGGAAAGATGGCTCAGGGATCAACTGATGTCATTGCAGTGCCTCTGACCGGGAGGTCCTAGGTTCAAGTCCCTACAGTGGTAGGATTTTTGACACTAGCTAAGTCAAATTCAGCCGCCTGGAGGAAAATTCTAGCGGACGGCTGCTCTGATCAGTAGTTTTCCGTGGTTTCTCCGATCAACACCAGGCGAATGCCGGAACAGTACCCTATCAAACGGGTTAAGGGCTGCGCGCAATCTTTCCTTCCTCTTCCTTGTCTTATCCTTACCCCAAGTTTTGAGGTTCGTTGAACTTTATAAGACATCATTTGAAGCACTTGTACTCATAAATGCAATATTGTATACACATGGCTGGTAATGTAAATATGATCGACGTGAGAGATATCAAAAAATTACTTTTGCATTTTTTTTCATTGTTGTTCAGTTGTTCAGACCAGTTTCCAGTGTTGTTCAGCGACAGACGGACGGAAGTTTAAAAAAACAATTCTGTTTCGGGGGACCTAAAATATGTATTTCCGTTGAAATCTCTTAATCTATTTTCCGCAGAAACTTTCTGTATACAATGCATAATACTCCGTTATTATATGTATAGTATGTGTTGTTATATGTATATTATCGTTTGATATTTATTTTAAAAATATAATATGTTTTTAAAAATAATTTTTAATTAAATTTTATTTGTAAATATTAAGGATTAGATAATTAAAAATTAGCAAAAAATCTTAATTTAATTTTGACCACCATCGGTCGGATGATTCGAATATTTTTCTCTTTTCAGTTAGTTAAATAGATCTAGCTTATTTTAAAGGTTTTTTTTTTTTTTTAAATGTTTTAAATCAATTTTTCATGTTTCCGAGATTTGAAAGATTTTTAGCTTTCTAATGAGTTTTTGAAGCTAAGAGAGGTTGGAAATATTTGTAAAATTTTATAAATACTCCTTAAAGTGTTTAAACAATAAATTTACGCAGTTCCGTTAATAATATTATTTATCTATCGAAAGCCGTAAGCGGTAATGTGAATTCTGTATTAATTTTTTATTGTTCTAAACAGGATTATCAGGTCAGAAAAGCATTAAGCCTGCGAGTCCACTTTCACTATCTTACCCCGCCACCTCCTCTGCATTTGGAATAAGAGAGAAAATGAAGAGCTTATTTCAAAAAGTGACATACTCTATTTCTTGTATTCTAGTTTTGCGTGTGAATATATTCTTGATCAACTTTTCCATCATGCTGCCAAACGTGTTCAAAAACTGTTTTTCCTATGTTACATTGTATTTAAAAACTGTCGATTGCTATCTTAAACTCTGGGGACTAATATGGATATCTAAAAAATTGTGTTTCATGGAGATATGTCACTTTCGAATTTTTGAATGGAGAAAAAAAAACTTAAAAAGACACAACTCTTTGTGGGACTTGGATTTCCAAGTAAAAAAAGACGGCTTTTATCTCCATCCCGGTACTGCTTGAGGGCATTTCTTTAGGATGATAATATCTTCAAATGTATATTAATTTTAAAATCTTAAAATAATAATTAGCGATAACTTTTTAATATAAGTCTGCAATTCAATTGTTACGGCGCACAGAATCAGTGCGTAACTGCAATGTGTTGCCAAATTTATTATTAAATCTAAGTAGTTAGTGATTTTATGAAGAAATAAACAAAACACAACATGTAACAATTAAATAATTCTATGAATTTATGGAACTTTAATGAAAATGCAAAACTGAATTTTCAGTATTAACCCGCCCCTTAAGTTTCTAAATAAACCCTCAATTACTTCTGGAAGTGCTGTGGGGTTTCACAGTCGTCACTAAACGTTGATCGTTATATTGCAAAAAGATGTTCATATTAGTTAATAGGAGGGTCTTACTCTTGGTAAATGCCCTTACCATTTCCTTCACAAAATAAGGAAATTTGTGATGTTCGTTATTATAAAAATAGGATTATTTCTTGAAATATTTATTGATAAAATTAGTAATTATTTAAAAAAACAAAGTTTTAATATAAACCGTTAAATATCGTGGAATGTTATGATCTCATTCATATGTAAATTTTCAACGAAACGCGAAATAAACTAATGGAAAACATAACCTATAAAAACAAATTTTGGAGTGGGAAGAACACGGCTGCAAGTACCAGAGTACCCTATTGAGAATAGTAGAGAGGTTCTCTTATAGGTTACGAGGAACCAGGGCGTCAACGGAGAAAGCCGTTGTAACGAAAACGAACGCGAAAGCGCAACGCAAATCCGGAGCGCGTCCGTCGCAAGACCCATGTTTCACACTAAGTGTAACAAACGCGAGTTGATTTTGCAACTCTCATTCACCTGGGGCGAAGCGCGGCGGGCGCAACCGTTTGCCGGCGTCATTTGCGACCGCCTCCGCGCCATACGTTATTTTGCAATCCGCATATAGCAAATTACGGCTCTGAATTTGCCATTCATGCATGATTTAGTCCATGATTGTATCGTTCTCCGCACCCATGATCTCGCTGGTCATTTCCTGATCCCCGCGGTCTGTGCTGTGTGGGTTTTTTGTTTTTCCGTTGCACTCCCTCCTCCCTCCCTCCTTTCCCCCCTCTCTCCCACCCGCGTGCGCGCGCGCGTGTTAGCTCTCGCGTGTTTCCCGGCAAAAACGGCGAGCGCGTCGGTGGCCGCGTGCGAATTTCACAGTGTCAATTGGAAAAGCGCGCTTGTTCATATTTTGCGAGCGAGTGAACTGTCTGACATTTTCATGTATATTATATGAAGTTTTGGCAGGTCGGGGGCATGTTAATTTTAACTTTGCGCCCAACACAGAGAGCCGGTGTGTAGCTAATGGGAGAACGCGGGCTGTGGGGTTAGGTGGGAAGGGTGGGGCGGCGGAGGGAGGGCTCCATAACCACAATAATTACCTAGTGTATGAAATAAATTGTGGTGTGGCGCTAGTACATAGCAATAAATATATCATGGATCGCATATGGAACTAAATGCGGGACGGTGATCAATAATTCAACGGCCTGTATACTTTATGTGACATTCGGGAGGGAATGGATATGCCGGATCGTGGAGTAACCTCCATAAAGGCACATGTGCGAGTACTGGAGTTTTATTTCTCCAATGCACTTTGATTTCGAAGCGGAGTGGTCGCCGCCATATACAGAACGAGAACGGCAATGTTGATGTAGCGATCTATCTTCTCGGCGAGCTCCCCGAATCAGCTATGGCCTTACTTTCATTTACGAGCGCTGCCACCGACTCAACGAGAGTTCCTTTGTCTGGTTTTTCAGTTCGAGGCAACCTTCAGAACGTAAATAATAATACTTTAAATTGTCTTGAAATATCACCAAATATTATCCTAAAGTAAGATTTTTTGCTGACTAGAACAACAGCCTTATAAAAAATTTGTGTTTTTTGTGTGTACACACGAAAATCGCAACAAATGTATTCTATAAAATAATATTTATTTTCCATAATGGTGTTCTGAACAACAAAAGTCAATTTTGGAGTAAACAGTTTCATTCAGTTGTATAATGTTTTTAATAATAATAATAATAATAATAATAATAATAATAATAAACATGTTAGATATAGAAAATAATAATATAAAAACATTAGTGTACATGATCTTATTCTGTCTTATGGAACAGAGTTAAAAAGTGGAAATATTTATGAAAAATCAGAAAATATATGATGAAAATGACTTAAAAAATTTCTTTTCAACAAAAGAAGAACTAAGTAATAAATATCTGGTTAATGTAGTTCTATGTAATTAAAAAAAGTATTCAGAAAATAAATATTCTATGGATTATGAAAAAGAAACTTTGGATCGTAATAACGTGGGAATATCATCCACATCGACTTGTGTAACATCAGATGCCAGGCCTGAATTCGCAGATATTCATAAAGCAGAGAACATTCTTCTGGGTTGCTTTCAAGAAACAAAAAAAAAACTGAATCTGTATTATAGGTATGCAGAACTGTTTAATCAATTTATTTAGATTTACATTTGTTTTTAAATAATTGGTGCCGGCGGAAATCGAGTCCATGATTTCGGCACGAAGAAGATCCGAGGTAAATTTTAAGAAAAAAATAGCAAATATTGCAAGTCGAGTTTTTTTCATGGCGGCGTATTTATTTCAGTCTTATGCAAGGAAACAATATGACCTACATTTGAAACATTCAGAGACAGATGTCAATATTGCAGCACCCGTGGCTGGGGAATTTCAGATTAAATGATGAGGTTATTCTTCATTATTTTTCGGGCTTCCCAGTGTGATATACCATTCTTTGTGGTGCAGAAAGTGTATTCCTTTTTGCGACACAATTGTAAATCGGGAACTTTAGTGGCATTCCTCCGCAGTCTCTTCGAAATCACCGATGAGCATGTCCGCTCACCCGTCAGCTTGTTCGTACGCTTCCTCTCTTTGCGCCCATCCGCTGGTCCCTTCCACATGCACCCGTCCGTTCTCCCGCCCACCACGCCTCTTTGACCCGCCCCCCCTTTCCGCTAACGCCTCCCTCTGCACCCTCACCCCCCTGCCAGCGCCTTCGCCACCTCCACCACCGCCGCCCCCGCTTCCGCAACTGCCACTGCCTCCGCCTCCCCCCTCCGCCCCCTCCGCCATGCCTCCGCTCCTGCCCGACCTCCTCCTCCTATTCCTTTGCTTCCGCCCCGCCTCCGCTTCCGCCTCCACCTCCGCTTCCGCTTCCTCCTCCGCCTCCGCCTCTACTTCCGCCTCCATCCTCGCTTCCATCCTCTCCTCCGCTTCCATCTCCGCCTCCGCCTCTGCCTCCTCAGCCTCCGCTTCTGTCTCCGCTTCCGTCTCCGCTTCCGTCTCGCTTCCGTCTCCGCTTCCGTATCCACCTCCACTTCCACCGTCGCCACCACCACCGCCATCACCTCCACAACTGCTTCGGGCACTGCCTCCACGCTGTAGAGGCGCCCCCATAACTCATACATGTCCTCCCATTGTACACGTCCTCTGCCTTCCTCTCCGCCTACGTCTTCGGCTTTACCTCCTCCCCCACCTTGAGCATAGAGGAAAGATCATACCTCTTTAGTCTATGCCTTGAGCACCATCACTGCAGCCGTCGCCCCCGCCCGAGCCTTCTCCACCGCCCCCTTTTCCGCCTTCACCACAGCCTCCCCCGCGTCCGCCGCTGGCAGGCTGGCAGCTCGCTTGGGCGCCCGCCCGCTCGCACCCTCGCCCGCTCGCCCGAGCGCGCGTACAAACCGGCGCGGTGCTTTTTTCCCCCTGAGCGCGCCTCGGGGGCGGGCGGCGCACGTCACTTGTTCATTGGCGAGCGGCGGCGGCGGCGGCGGCGGCACGGCACGGCCGCGTCTGCCGCGCCCGCCTTGTCAAAGCCTCCAGCGTAGCCAATGTTTGAAGAACTAATGAGTTCCCTCCGCCCCCACGCGCCGCCCCCAGCCCCGCCCCCTCGCTCCCTCTCTCTTTCTCTCTTCCGCCTCCACCCTCGCTCCGACCCCCCCTTTCTCTCCCTCGGGCCCCTCTGGGACATTTTCCCGTGCTGACGTCCCGCTTCTGGTCTGTCTGACTGACTGGAATTATAGCAAATCAAATTATAAATGAAAATCGAAGATGTCTTTTTTTGTTATTTGTACTCCCTTCCGCACAGTTAACGTGTACCTAGCATACGGCTGCTTGTACAAGCTACAAAAGAGAGAGCGCTCCCTCCCCCGCACACCACCGCCGCCGGCAGCGGCGCCTGACGTCGAGCGACGGCACTAAAAAAAAAGAAAAAGAAAAAAAAAAAAGAGGGGCGCTCGCCGCTGCGCTGCGCCGCCGGTAGGCCGCGCTGCCGTGCCGCGCCGCGCCGCGGCGCTTGCCAATGTGTGTTTATGAAGTTAGCCCTGGCGTGTGATGGATGAAGCTGCGCCGGGGAGGGGAAGGAGCAAGGAATTATGATCGGGGATCGCGGCGGCGACGACGCTGGCGGAAGGGGCGCGGAGGGCGCGGCGCCGGGGGCTACCTCGTTCTTCCCCCCACCGCCACCCCCGCCCGGCAGCCGTATTGCTCAGATCATGTTTCTTTGATGACGTATTAAACGTGGAATTAGCGCCGGCGACAGGGAGGTGTGTAGCGCCTGATTGCTCGCGCCGCCCCGCCCTGCGGTGTCTCCGTTACCTCTTCACCCCCCCCCTGAGGGCGGTGGACCTTGTGGGTGTTCCACTTCGGTCCTTCTACGCTTCTCTACGCTATTTGAAACAATTCCTTTCTGTATTCCTTTGTCTCTCTTGTTGATCTCTTCTTAGATAATTTCGACGCCAAAACAGTTCGATTTTTTAAAATCTCTTTAACCCTCAGAAACTTCTGCATTACTTTAACGTAAAGGAAATAATTATCATGTACGTTAATGTATACGTACAGTAACCTTAATGTACATGAACATTGTACGTGTATAATTAAATTTAAGTACACAAATAAGTTAAGTGAACAACCGTGCATTAAATTTACATCGTTTTAACTTAACTTAAATTTAATGTGCAGGTACATTAATCTCCCTTTAATGTACAAGGTACATTAAAATTCATGTACAGTCGTAGATTAAATCTACATTAAATTTAATGTAATATCTAACGGTACGCACCGTGGACTCCCGTGTGTGACCTCGTTTCCCAGCCAATCGCTTCTACGCATCAACTGCTTTCTTATTTCCTCAAACGACAGTAGTCACCATCAATCCAACGTCCGGTTCTGGAGGTATTCAGATCTTCCACACCACTTTTGCGCTCCGCAAATTCTCTTTAATTCCTGCAACCTAAGAATGTTGTTCTTTTATGTTCGCTTTTACTTCTTTCTTCCCCTTAAATTAAGATACTATCCCCACCCGTCTGCGGTGTGTCAATGCTGTGTACACTTCACATCTCCCCACTCCCACCTACAACCTCGTTGTCGCTCAGTTAGATAGCAACGCCCTCTTTCCCCCTCCCCTCCCACCCACCCTCCGCGCCTTCCGTCGTGCGACCGACACTTCCGCAGCTCATTGCGAACGAGATTCCTTATTTATACCCCGCGCCGGACAGTCGGCGAATTGTGCCGGTCCGTCCGGGCGAGCGACGCATTTTCAAAACCATTACCGATTCTGTCTGCCTTGTGCAACAATCATGCGCGACCTTGTTGCGTGAAGGATTAGACGCGCGATCGAATCAGGTCGCCCCCGGACGCGCGTGTCTCCGGCCACCGCCGCCGCGGCGCTACAGTGGGCCCGAACAGCACCAGGTGCATAGCCGTGTTTGGTTTGTTTGTTTTTTTTTCGTGTTTCCGGGCGCGTCAACTGCTTTGGTCATTAGTCCCGTTAGTGTAGGGCATGTTTTTCGCGGGAGATGGCGGTGATCTTCCCCCGCTGAATGGCGAGATCCAGCGCCGACCTACCGTCGACTAGTGGGGTTTCCCCCTAACCAGGACTCTCCCACCAGCGGGGCACCGCCCCAGCCGGGACAAGCTCTAAGCTCCCGACCGGTCTCCCGGAATATGTGGTAGCGTAGTGCATGTTAGTGTAAGTGTGTAAGGTGGAGAGGATAGGACAAGGAAGAGGAAGGAAAGATCGCACGCGGTCCGTGGCCCGTTTGGTTGGGTACTGCTCCGGATTCGCCTGGTGTTGATCGGAGAAACCACGGAAAACTCCGATCGAGCAGCCGGCGCTAGAATTCTCCTCCAGGCAGCGACTAAGTTCGACCTAGCTGAAAAGCTAGTGTCGAAAATCCTGCCGCCGTTAGGACTCGAACCTAGGACCTCCCGGTCAGAGGCGCTGCAGTGACATCAGTTGATGCACTGAGCTACCACTCCCGGGTCATAGCCGTGTCGATTTCAACCACTGTCTCGAGGGCAATTCAGGCGGCCGGCTGCTCTGGTCGGTATAGTTTTCCGTAATTTCTCCATAAACACCAGGCAAATGTCAGAGCAGTGCCCTAACTAACGGATCCCGCTCCGCGCGCGATATTCCCATTCGCATCCGTGTCCTATCCTCACCTCTTATTTACATACACACACACACACACACACACACACACACACACACACACCCACACACACACACTCTTTCGCATGCAACACACGACCATACTCGGTGGGTGACCTGTAGGGAGTCCGGAATCATCCGTTAATCAATCACCATCAGATACATACATACGTTTTTGTTTTTTTTCAAAAAAAAAATTTTTACATAAACAAATTATTAAACATAGTAAAAAAATATTCCAATAAATTCATTAATTTTTTTAATAGTGTAACTACCGAAAACAATCATTAATAATTTATATCTATATAATAAATCAAAACTTCCAATTACATTTATTGTTATTCATCTCGTTTCGGTCAAAATGTTTAGTGGTGGTGTTCATTAATGTATAAATTAAAACAAATAAGATCATTAACATACATTAATGTTCATAACTAGTCAACTTTTTTTAAAATTCTGAAGTAAGCATTTCAATGAAAAAATGTTAAAGTTTAAAATGAGTCAATAAGAATAAATCAAAATAAAAAGAATGTAGTACATCTTGTTGCGAAATTCGCATTTCCAGAAACATACATTTAAAAATGTGTAATAGAATTAAATAAGAATAAAACAAAATAAAATAAATATTTCTTTTTATAATAATTAAATTTAAAAAAATTTCTGTGCTTTCAGAATTTGCGTTTTTGGTACGAGACAGAAAAATGTCACATGTATCAATGTTCTTTTAAAGACGCACAATGAACTAGTACATAATGAAATTTTCATCGTTGTTTTTTTTATTGTTTTTATTTTTATATTGTATATAAAATAGTTTTGTATTATTATTTAATTGTTCCGAAATCTATAGTTGAATATTGGACTATTGAAGACTTTTTGTAGAGGAAAAGACAAATAATCAGTGACATCTAGTGGCGAACTTCCCTTCAAATTGGAAAAAACGTAGAAAATGACGTTTAGTACACGTACACGCCAATTTCCAAACACCCATCTGTCACACTGGTTTTCTTCCTTTTTAAAACTTATAACTCACGAGTTGTTCACCTGATCTTTGGTCTCGGCCCCTCAGTAGTATGAAGAATACATACACCAACCTTTTTTTTAAAGCATTCTTTATCTTATTCTTCACCTCCAGGAACTAATGCATAAAACAAAAGATAAATTAAATTATATTGTTCGTTGACCTCCAAGATGTAGCTTGTGACTCACGCTACACTGAATAGTATAACATTGAATAATAATGAAGTAAGGAGAATGGGAAGAGACGGTAGGAAAAACGAAGATTGACGATGCGTGAATCCTTATCAATACAAACGATAAGTAATAACTATAAGTAGTAACTGGGATTTCTACAACGGTACCCTGAGCCTGAAGCTGGCGCACTGATCAATACATTACGAATCACTTGGGACATTTTTTTTTGTTTGTTTGTTTGTTTGTTTGTTTGTTTGTTTGTTGCTTGGTTGGTTGGTTGGTTGGTTGGTTTGCATATTGGTTTGTTTGGTTGTTGGTTTATTTGTTTATTTATTTTTTGTTTATTTTTATGTTTATTTTTTGTTTATTTTTTGTTATTTGTTTATTTTTTGTTTTTTTTTTTTTTTTTTTTATTTTTTCACTTTTTATCTAGTTTTAATTTTCTTTTTTAAAATTTTTCGATTTTTGTGGGAAACTTTTCGGCCCACTTGGGGCGAGCGTTCGCCGCCAGGTGCAGCGGCGGCGGGCGGCCCCGCGCGCGGATTGCTTTGGCGCGGCGCTTTGATTGATGGGGCGGCCAATTGGCGACGCGCGCGAGTTCTTTGCTGTCGCCGCGCGACGGCACGTCACGCCGGGCGCTTGTTGCGGATTCAAAGGGCGGCGCCTCCGCCCCCGCTCCTACCTCTTCCACTGCCTCTCCTCCACGCCACTTCCACCTGCCCCTTCACTGCCTCCTCTGTCGCCTCCACCACCGCCTCCACCACCGCCACCGCCACCGCCCACCGCTCACGCCACCGCTCACACCACCGCTCACACCACCGCTCACACCACCGCTCACACCACCGCCACCGCCCCGCCACCGCCACCGCCGCCACACGCCGCCACCGCCACCGCCGCCACCGCCACCGCCACCGCCACCGCCACCGCCACCGCCACCGCCACCGCCACCGCCACGCCACCGCCGCCGCCGCCGCCGCCGCCCCGAATTTGACTGTTGGTGTGTGCGGAACGTGGTTTCAGTTGTTTCGCGTCCGACGCAGCAGTAGAGAGGTGTGGCGATGAGAAGTGCCTGAGAGGGACGGTTCCAAAGAATTGGATCATGAAGAGATTTGTTTGTTGGGAGAGACAACCCGAGAGCAAAGCCTCTCCCACTCCATTACATTTTACAGATTTGGATTGGGGCTTATGAGCGCGAAAGAAAGATGAACAGTATATACACAAGGGATAAGAAGAAACGCTCGATGACCTGTATTAATCAATGCATTGAAATAAGAGAGAGAGAAAAAGAAATAATCATGGAATCGGTAGTTTTCACGAATGTTTTATTTACTTGAATCTCGCTTGTTAAAGGAACGGAAATTCCAAAAGAGAGAGAGAGAGAGAGAGAGAGAGAGAAATTATTTTTAAAATAAATAGTTTATTGCGGTAGAAGATGATTCTTTATTGTCAGGAAGGATTATCCTACCTGTGATTCCCATGCTTTAATAGTCTTGGGCATTGAAAACTGATGCAAGTGTGCAGACGGCAGATCTATGAGAAGAAACAAAGTTAATTTTTTTCAAGAGATTATTATGTGTACCAACGACCAAAATGCGTTGTAGAGCATTCATGAATAACGGTCAATGAATGCCACTCGTACAATGACTTTGTCTATTGAGAAAAATATTCAGTCGGTAGTAGTATTAGCAGTATTGTATTAGAAAACCACTGACTTAGAACAGTTAGTTTATTTTATATTTTAATGTTTGCATTTCGTGGATTCTCATTCATTGGTCAAATGGAGTTTTAATTACGAATATAAAAAATATGTCAGATCATATTCGATTATCTCGACGTAACGGATTGTACACGAGAAATAGAAGCATTAAGCAGGCTCACTGAGGCCTGTGGGCACGAGATTTTCGTTAACGCGCGTTATAACGCGCGTCGTAGATTAGCACTGTATCTTATGCAGAATTGCCAAAGCGCTCGTGTGCCGTTTGGCATAAGATACAGTGTTATTATAAGACGTGCGTTACATAACTCGCGTCGCAGATTAGCACTGTATCTTATGCGGAACTGACAAAGCGCTCGTGTCCGTGGCAAAGATAGTGTTATTATATGACGTGCGTTACATGACGCGCCTGGAAGCAACGCTCGTGTGTTGGGGTTGTAATTAAGCAATGCGATGGGAAACGAATGTAGAGGGTTGTGAACGTTGCAGAGCAGCAGCAAAGAGTATCTGAGATCCAGAAGCCGCAGGCGTGACAGCTCTCGCCAGTAGCGCTCTTCGTAACTTCGCTTCGAAACCAGGCCGAATAGTCGGGAACGAAGGAGGCAAGCTCACTCCAATGATCAATCGAGGAATCGAAACAGAATTTTGGCGTTATGAGACGCGTGGAATCAGAATGCTATTGGTATCAAGATTTTTTTAATATTCTAATATTTTATTAATGGAAAACCAAATTATTATTATTATTATTATTATTATTATTATTATTATTACCTTCTCGATTGTCGAGGATGTATAACTTTGAGATAATATACAAAAAAATATACCAGTATCTTTCTTGCTTCTTTTTAGAACTGAGATATCAGAGATAATGAATTCTGTCACTTGTGCTTGTGTGCTGTGTTATACAGTTTGTACCCAAAATATGATTGGGCATTTAAACAACAAAATTGTTAGTATAACAGAATATTTTTTTCCATTGTAAGTTTAAAGGTTGTTTTGCGACAACAATTTTTCAGTTCTTCTCTTTTTTATTTGTTAATTATTTTTTTTTTAAGGTCGCTTTTGGTCATTTAGGAACCCCTATGTTTGTTTTAACTGTAAGGAGAACTGTAAGAGGAGCACAGTTCTTATCTTTGAGTCAAGACTTAAACACTGAAAGTAACTTGGAGATTTCGGTGACCTAGAAGTACCTTGATGTCGATAAGGTATTAACAATGTTCGAGTTTTAGTAATCCCAGAACATTACGCATGATTTTAGCTACCATCAGAAGTTGTGATTAGAATTAACAGCATATGAAACGCACGCGTCTTGCGCATGTTCAGAACCTGCCCTCCCATCCAGCGCCTACGCATTCAGCGTAAGCAGCAAGTTGAGCGTGGCCGAACTTCAGTCGCCAATTAAGACCCACTGGCGCGCGCCTGCTGCCGAAACAAGCAGAGAGAGAGGTAGCAGAGTCCGCCCGGCCTGCCAACCACTGGTCCAGCGGACCATCGAACCACCCAACCGTCCAGCCTGACGACACCGCTGCCGCCCCGCCGCCCCGCCCCCGCCGCCCCCGCCGCCCCGCCGCCCCGCCCCCGCCGCCCCCGCCGCCCCGCCGCCCCCGCCGCCCCGCCGCCCCGCCGCCCGCCGCCCCCGCCGCCCCCGCCGCCCCGCCGCCCCGCCGCCCCGCCGCCCCCCGCCCCCGCCGCCCCGCCGCCCCGCCGCCCCGCCGCCCCGCCGCCCCCGCCCCCGCCGCCCCCGCAAAGGCACGTTCAAACAGCACCGCTGGCTGTGAGTGGGCAGGGTCCACCGGAACGGTCGCGACGGCACGGCGGCGGGGCAGAAGGGGGTTGGGGCAGGGCGGGGCAGCGGAGCCGGGGCGGCCCGACCGTCCGGCCCTTTGGGCAAACAGGCTGCTCCGACGACGCGGCCGGACCGACGCGCTCGTCAAACATGGAAATTGCCAGAAGATTCGGGCGGTGGCGCGGCGCGGCGCTGCGCGGGCGCGCGCGACAGTCGTTCTTCTTGGCCGGGGGCCTGCATAGTGATGAGCGACGGGCGCGGCGCGGAATGCAGAGGACGGCAGAGGGCGGCCGCGAACGGACGGATGGCGCAGGCGAGGCGGAAGTGCGGGAGCCACTCTGGGGAACGAAGGGCGAAGCTGCGCGATTTACCCTGGGCGTCGTGGATGGCCAACTCCGACGCGTGAACTTGCCGAGCCTAGTAGCCAGCCGAGTAGGGAGGAATGGTGAATAGGGGATTAGCGTTTGATGCTGAGTGCCGAGGAAGGCAACTGCAAGCCTGGGCATTGTTGATTTAGGGCGAGAAGGGAAAGCATTTTGGGCATAGCGTTCGATGCTGAAGGTTCTCCGAAGTGGGAAATTCGAAGTAGGAACGTTGTCTGGCAATAGCGAAGTGGAAGGAGTATGATTAGCGTTTTGCCCTGGGAGTCGGAGATAACTAATTCCGACGCGTGAACATGGTCCAGACTTATGGTCATTACAACGTAGAAAAGAATGGTGAATATAGGATTAGAGGTTTGTGTTGACTTTCAAGAAAAGCGAACTCAAGCGTCGGAACGTTGCCTGCGGAAAGAGTGAAGCTGAAAGAACGGTTTGCCCTGAAAGTCAGAGATATCAATTCAGCCACTACATTGTGCAAACGTGGTGTAGTCAAGTGGTGCGGATAATGAAATGAAAGCAATAGTTTAAGCATTACATGCTGAAAGGTGTTGATGGCAAAATTTGAAGCGAGATCGCCGCGGTTTGATGATAGCAAGTAAAAGAAAGAGTTAATTCGGGACCGTAGATCGAAAAAGAGTTTCAGAGATAACGCACAACTTACTACGGAGGGTTTGGTTAAAAAAAAAAAGGAAGATTTCATGGACGTCAGAAATGACGAACGGCATCAATTACGGACTACAGGCGAAGAGATGAAAAAATGTCGGGTACAGGGTTGGAGGGGACGTGAAATGACGGAGGGACAACAGAGTGAAAGAGATGGTATACTAGAAGGGAGATCCAACGAGGTGTCAGGATAATCAGAGGATCCGAAGAGCAATGGATGATAAAAAGGGATTAAGGAAAACGCAAGAAGAAATGGAAAAAATGAAAATATCTGAAAACGATAGTCAATTGACTCTTATAGTTAACTCTATAATTGCAAAATTAAATACTAGCTGAACCCTTGCGATTATATCGCAAGAAGGCAAGAATACTATAAGGAAAATCGGAAGTCCCAAAAATATTATTTCATGTCGTTTTCATTCTCCGAAAATATGAATCGAGGATTTCAAATTTGAAACAATACATACTGTTCTTTGTGATTGCAGAGTTCAACATATTTCTAAAAATATAATTGAAGTGTTTGTTTACATAGATCTGTATGTGTGGGTTGAAGTAAACTATTGGAAGATATTCTGTTATCCAAATTAACTTAAAATCGTAATGGATTACTTTTAATTATAATCATTGAAACGTTTTTGTAGTGAGACGTGTGACGAATGATTTCTAGATATTATTTTTATTTATATGCACTCACTTACCTTTGCATTTATAAACAGTCAATCTTGGAACTTAAGACGCTCGCCATCAATCACAGATCGGCCAATCTCAACATCATGGTTGAACACCGTGCTCCTTCTATTGTATTATAATTTTATTGTAATTGGTATTGAAAAGGATGTAATGAATGAATGACGACAGAGAAGCGTTCACTCTATTTTATTAAAATATACTCTTCATTCTGTAAACAGTATACTTTAATCTCCCCTTATACACACTTGCAGATGTATGCATTATCCTCTCAAACATGTCGCGGGATCAGTCGGGAGCTCAGAACTTGCTCCGGTTGTGGCGATGCACCGCTGGGGTGGGAAGCCGACGTATACGTAGGCCCCGGATTTTACCATCCAGCGGAGAAGGAATCATTTACCAGATTATATTTTCACTACACTAACGGGACTAATGATCATAGCAGTTGATTGCGCGGAAACATCAATCAATCAATCAATGAATCATGCAATCAAACAGTCATACAATTTAGGGTGATTCGTACTTTTAAAATCCATCTTATGAATCATATTTTACAGTGCCGTACATCGCAATATATCTTTTATCGCACATTGCATCGTGCGTCGATATACATTAATGTTGGGTCTCAGGCTGCAGCTGCAATAGAATGAAGTTCTTGGTTCAGTTGGCTTAGGACATTCCACACTCTGAATCCGCGCTTGTGATGTGTCGACTTGCCATCGGCGATGCGAGAGGGACAGCTCGGCCGCTCGAAAGAGCCGTGCGGAAGCAAGCAGAAGAGGAGGCCGGAGGGCTGGCGCTGGGTGGGTCAGCGGGCAGGCAAGCGGGCGGGCGGGTGGCGGAAGCAAGCTTGCGCGGGTAAAGGACGAAGGGAGGGGGAACGAAGGACGGAGGGAGAGGGCGGAAGGAGGGTCAAGGTAGGAAAGAGGGGAAAGGGGGAGAGAAAAGGAGAGTGGGAGGATGGGAAAAGCGAGGAGGGGGTTGGAAAAGGGAGACGGGTAGATGAGAAAAGGAAAAGGGAGGTGCGAGGATGGGAAAAGGGAGGTGCGAGGATGGGAAAAGGGAGGTGCGAGGATGGGAAAGGAAGGGGAGGAAAGGAGTGAGAGGATGGGAAAAGGGAGGTTCGGAGAGGAAGTGGAGGGGGAAAAGGGTAGGTCGTGAAGGAGTGGATGGGAAAGAGGGGAGGATGGAAGGAGGTGAGAGGATGGGAAAGGAGGTTCGTGAGAAGGGCGGGTGGCCGGGCAGCCTGACGCGTGGGCGCGTGGGGTCAACAGCGGCGTCTGTGCCTGCCAGCAGCGCTGTCCGCAGAGAAGAGCGCGGCGGCGGGCGGCCGCTGTTTGCTCTGCGCCGCCCTCTGATTGGCTCCTCTTTGCCTCGGGCGCGCGCCGCCCCTGGGCCCTCGGCCACCGCCGAGAAAACCGGCGAACGAGGGGCGGGATCCTCCGCTGCAGCCGCCCGCAGCCGCCCGCGCACTACGCTAAACCGAGCTCATGCGCTGGCTCTCCGCGCGAAACGTCTCCTCTTGCTACGCTCTCACGGAAATCTGGGCGTTAGAATACGATTTGGAGAAATTTCTGGAAAGAAATCTTCACGAATAGAAGTGTCGCAATAATAGCTCTCTTTTGCACGTCAAAGCAGTAAGCTGCCATTGCTTGAAGTTGAGATATAATTCGCAACTTAATACGAAGGCGAAATACCAAGGAAAACCGTATATCATTGGGGATAAATCCAGTTCTTTTTGAGAATCATATTTAAAGGTTGCATCAAAAAGTGTGATAAAGAAAGGTTCACTCTAGGGTGTACGAATTATAGTACAGTAGATGTACAGTAGTGTAGTAGTACGGAATTGTCTAGTATTGTATCTTTCTGTGCGAACATATTATCTCTACTTAATAACTTAATCACTGCTGATCTCTTAAATTGTTGTTTCATTTTTATTTTATTCAGGACAGTTGTTTAATACTTTTTTTTTTCAAAAAAATAGTTTAAGAATGTTTGTTCCTGTTTGAATTATAGATTCCTGTTTCTACATTAAAGATCTTCATTTAAAGAAGATATTACCATAAGAATAGGATAATTTATGTTTTTAAAGGTCATTCCAAACGAAAACGAACATTTTTTCTGACATCTCCGTGTTGATTGAAACTCTGGATATATACTAGTTGTAATATGAAACCACTAGAAATACCGTTATTTGATGTTACTGTTTACTAGGCTTCTATCAATGCTGTTTTAGAGGACAAATTCGTTAAAACGAGAGGTACCTCAAAATTCAGGGAAATAGGCCTATTAAGCATAAGTTAGCATAATAATGCATTATAATGAAATTGAAAATACTTGAATTATTTCATTTTTTCTCTTTGTTTAGTTTATTGCCATTTATAAAGTCATTTTAAGCATTGAGTTAGAATTTTCATTAAACTATCAAATTCCAAAATATATCATCTTTGATTTTTAATTTTTTGTGTTTAAATTATAGAGGAATAGAGAAACTAAAATGCACTCAACGTAGAGTCAAAGAAAGGTTGTTAAATATGTCGTTTTCTTGGAAATTAATTTTTGGGAATTTTCACTTTTATAAATATTTTATTATCTACAAAATATTGTTTTGAATATTTACAGTGTAAAATAAAATTCATTTTGTAATATTTAGAACTCAACATGGAGGAAAACTGGAAAATACTGAAATACTAGTGGAAGTAGTATATACGTACAATTTAAGTTGAAAAGGTAACTTTTGCATTAACTGCTTTTACTAAAAGCATTCTTAAAATTATTTCTAACAAGCAGACATAACTAAACCGGTTGACATTGCGTATATTGAGCCCCTAGCTGAAGCTTTCGTTAACCGAGAGGTCCTAGGTTTGAGTTCCATTTGTGGCATGGTTTTCAACATCAAGTAAATATTTCTTTCGAAGTCTACCTCTCCTTCGATGGGCGATTTGTTAGGTCTATTCCAAGTTGTTCTCCCTGACAGAGACCGAAATAGTAAGTTCATAAACAGGTCATTGTCCGACGCGATTCCCATTCCATTTCCTGCCCTCACCACAGTTCTTACCGATTGACCCAACCCTGATCTCAAATGACCGATTCCCCGTTGACGCAAGCAAATGTTCGCCAAGCGTCGGAGATCCGAAATAGAGCGACAAGCTGCGAGTTTTCTATACTTGAATGGGTCTCGAGGCGGGGTAATCGGAATAGAGGAATGTATGCTCATAATAAGCTTATAACGTGATTTAGTTGATTCTTATGATGTGATTAATCTTGATTTTGTAGTAGTATGGAAGTGAGGCTAGTTAATAGTGTTAATTATTTTCACGTGGGGGCAGATTTAACCTTCCAATCTCAGTAGGGATGTCCCCTTAACAGCTAAACTGTTATTTCTTAACCGTTAACGTTTCGTAACTGTTACGCGAAATAACAGTTATTTCGTTTATCCTGTTATTGGCTGAAATGCATAGAACTGTAATCTATTGTGCCTAATACGAACTACTACAGCTTTGTGGCAACCATTTTGTACGATAACAACTTCACTGCAGCTAATCAATCATGATTTGCCAGTGTTCAAATTATAGATTCATTAATCCATAATTCGTCATTATTACGCACCATGTGCCACAATATTTTTTATTTTACTGTATTCACTGCAACAAGTTGTTTGTCTTTTAAATTAAGTCCGTTCAATATATTAACTTGTTTATGTTTCATTGCTGCTAATGTGAGATCAACTAATATTTCCCTAGGTCCGATAAAATAAAAATGAGTTACGATCAAATATCTCACATTATAATACTTGATATTCGACAGTCATTAACACTTTAGCTATAGGTAAGCAAAACACTGTTTCTTCTCATTATTTTGGCACTCGTCACTTCTATGCACAAGTTGATATTCGAAAGAATATTTGCAATTTGAACCGAATCACTTCATTTTAGTAATATTCTATATTCTATACACATTCGCTACACATTATACGAATTACTATTCATCCTCGGCAGTTCATCCAGTCTCGTTCATATCAGCTGCTTCTCTGTCCAAACATGTTAGCGAAAGTAGTACAAGGAAGCGCCGTAAGGTAGCTGCACAAGCTTTACGGTGCTACCAACGTTATTCGTTTCGCGTAGTTTAAATCTTAGCAGTCGCTACAACTGATTTAACTCTTAGCAGTCGGTCATGTTAGGTCGCTGGTCATGAACCTGTTATTTTTCAACTGTTATTATACCAGGTATTACGAGTAAGCTGTTTTGTGATAACAGTTGAAGAAAAGCTGTTAAACCCATCTCCAACTCGCAGTCTCTAACTCGAAGTCTTGTTGCCGTCTGCTATGAAGTACAGTTTTGCGTCATTTCTCCGGTCATTACCAGACAAATTCATGCAGCTTGTTAACTAATAATAATGTAACATTAGTGGAGTACGGTCAATGGACTTTATTCCTCTCAAGAACTAGTTAACACAAATTTAGGCAATTTTGCCAAGTGATTGTTCACAAACAAATTGCAAAAGAAAATATAATTATATAAAAAAATTACCAGGCGAATGCCAGAGCAGTACCCTAAAAAACCGACCACGGATCGCGTGCGATCTTTAATCTCATTCCTTGCCCTATACTCTCCCTCTTACTTTTACACATTTACGTGCACTTCACTATTACATACAAGGGCTAGGCGGAAGCATAGAGCTTGCCCCGGTTGGGGTAGTGTCCCGGCGATGGAGATACTTGTTTTGGGAAAATCTCGAAAGCCGACGAGTAGATTGGCGCCAGTTCTTCACATCTAGCAGAGAGAAGAAAGCCGCCACATACAATGCACTACACTTACGGAAATATTGGCTATAGTAGTTGACTCGTTGGGAAACATCAAATAAACAAATGAAATAGAGTCCTATGGATGGATTTTCTACAGCTAGATATGTGGGACGGATGATGCCACTTTCTAAAGAATGATTCAAAATTGTCTTCTGGCCTACCAAGAGGGGATATTGTTATCCATAATAACGTTGTTTCTGTAAAACGAAATTCAGAAATCGACGTTTTGAAATTGTCAAATAATTATCATAATGGCAAGTGGCAGTGGCTTGTGAATCACTGTCTTACGATACGAATATTGTTCAGATTAATATGCTAATATTTGGGTCGACAGGATTTTGTATACATAAGATACAAGGTATGACACTTTAAACATCAAACCCACACTAATGGGGATGGAATGTTTATGAAATAATGACTCGCGCAGTCACAGCTGGGCGCATTAAATTGGTCGTATCCTCAGGTCATCCTTTTGGGACGGGGAAGGTTTCCTCTTCGTACCGTCGAACTGGCGGCCTCCGGTCGTGAGTATTGAATGTTTTGTCCCCCTGCAGTGTATCATTATTCGTTGCTGGTAGAAACACGTTCAGAATTTTTCAAATATAAAACAAAAAGATTTGTCATATTGTGACGCAGCAGACATTGAGAGATCCGAAAGCAATTTTGAATCACCAAGTAGAGGCTTGATCGATTGTTTCCACGTTCTCCTTCGCTTATTCCAAAGCCTTAGACAATAACTCTCGACGCGTGCAATCCCACTTCTCTGTTTTGCCCCACTCTCAATCTTATAGCGTTTTCCATTCGCCGCGCTGGTGCGCACCCAGTGCGCACGCAGGGCAGCGTTCGTGTTCCATTCGACCGCTAGGGCGCACCAGTGCAAAGAAGCGCATGTTCCATTCGCACTACGAAACGAAACCAGGGCGCACTCGGGGCGCCCTAAACTGCACTGACGATCGCGTCAGTGCAGTCCTGTGCACCGGGCCATTGTGAGGTTAGGTGCGGAAGTTATCCATGCTGATTTGGATTCGTGGTGAAATTGTGAAGGTAATTCAGGATCTACTGTCACGCAGAGATACTTTGAATGATGAAGTATTATTATGTTTTGCAAGAAACGTCTTAAAATAATTTTTGTGACTCGCGAAGTTCGGAAAATCAATTTGTGATTTTCTAAAATTTAACCTTGAATAACTATTTTAACAAATCCAGTGCTATTTAGAAACCAAAGTGTAGGTATGTCTTAATTTCGAAACGCTAATGAAGTGAAAATAAAAATAGTTACCCTTACAAAATCATTCAAATGTATGTGCCAATAAATGTTTCTCGCACACCCATACATATACCGGCGGAAATACTCATGTTGATATTTTTATGGTTTTCAATAACCAAACAATTCTGCAGAAGCCTTTCGGTTCAAAATCTTGTGTACTATATCGATCAATGGCAAATCACGAAAAATGAAATTTCGACTCATACGCATTTGAAGTTTTCCTAGTTTTTAAATAAAGAAATCACTTGTTAATAATTTATTAATTTAGAAGTAAGAATTACCAAAAGACTTCATAAAAATTATAACAATGATCAAAATTCAAAATTATTATTTTTCGAGTTCCATCGGTGTGACAGGCCAAGAACAATCTCATTTCCTAGCGCACATGCACTGACTCAGTTCGGAATCCGTTGCATTCGTAGCTGCCCTTCATGCGTGTGGAGCAGCACTGTTGCGGAGCGATGACGATTTGGCCTGCACCAGGGTGGGTTTCAGTGCAACGAATGGAAAACGTTATTAGGGCCCGGCAATTACACTGCATTCCATGTTCTAGAAATACTCCAGCATAGTTGTAAATACGAGCGTGTCAAGCCAAGGCTCCAACTCCAGGAGCTCTAGCACCGTAGCACGAAGATCCTCTCGTCCTTCAGTCCACAATCCGCAGCGAGAGAACCTTGAGGCAGCTGCAGCGGATGAAATCACAAACACCCTCTCCTCATTCACCTCTGCGCAGGGTAAACTTCGGAGCCGAGAAGAACAGAAAAGAGAGGCGCAAGCTCTCACACAAACACCAAGTTTAATAGTAATTACCTTAGAGCGAGTTGGGCGCGCTCTTTTCTCAAACAAGCGCGTTTGAAGGCCCGGGGGGGCGGGGCCGAGCCGGGGGCGGAGGCTGCGAGGGATGGCGGACGGAATGATAAAGTGAGGCGAAAGGAGACGAGTCGGGGTTGGGGGTCGCGCCTCCGCCGCGCCCTCTGCCAGCCAGGAAGAACAATGTAAATAACTCCTGCCTTCCTTTCACGTAGTAATTAATTCTAAGAAGTCCCGGGGATATCAATTATATCTTTCCGCAGGCCCCACCGCTCGTATTTTACTCCGAATTGCAACGCGTGAATCAGAGGCACGCCGAGCCGTGTTGCGAGGGGGAGGGCGGGGACGGCCGAGGACACGGGAGGTGAGGGCGGGCGACAGAGTGGGGACGGGCGGCTTGCGGACAAGGGTGTCAGTGGGTGGGGGGAAGCTGAGGGCGAGTTGGTTACTCGGAGGAAAAATGTTGGTGGTTTTAGAGTTGCGGTTGCTCGCGTACTTATGTAATGTGGGTCCGTCAGGGAAGCAAACACTCCTGCCCAGGAGGGTCAAGAGTTTAAGGATGCAGGTGAAAATAAAAGCGAACTGAATTTTCTGTCGATATATCTATACAATAGATTATTGACCATCAAATAATAGTTAAAGAGAGATTTTTATCTAAAAATCACACTTCCAAAAGTAGTTTATTTAAATTATTTCTGAAGTTTAACCAAAGAATCGTATTTATACATATTTCAAAGATCAATTCAGAATGATCTGCAAGTTTTATAAAACAACTGTTAATCAGTCATTTTTTTTGGGAGCACCCTAATGTACGTTTGCGGCTATCCACATTTCCCAATGTGTTCTAATCATAGTCCACATTTGTTTTGAAGTTTATATTTTCACAATTTATCAGTTAAATGAATCACGTACTTCATGATATACTACATTTTAAGCACTATTTACTATCATAGCAATATTTTGATGTATTCTTTGAATGCCAAGAGATATCGAACAAATGTTTGCATGTAGGAATGGCTTTATTGACCCAAATCAACTTGTCATTTTGTGAGGGTTTTTACTAAATAAGCCAAAAGCAAACAAGTATGATCAACGCAATAGTTAATGGTTCAATGATCGTTATTGTGGGCGATGTATAGAGAAGGGACAAAAAAGAAAAATATTGTGCGAAAGTTGCGGTACATTCTATGACTAGGATACTATTGTATTTTTTGCTAAGCGGCAGTTGCATTGGATGTTGCGAACTGATGTGTCCGCTGTATAAAAGATCTAACGATGAGGTCAAAACCTTGAAAAACATACCAACTTACGGAGATCGTCTCTGGGACATCGATCATCATAAGCAGAGAAAACGATTCCAAACACCGCGTATCCACCAGAGTTCGCCCAGAGAGCGGTTCGTTTCACTATCACCCACTGCGCCGCCGGTTGGGGACAGACTGCTAGTACTTCGATCAGGGGTGTCCAACTTGCAAGGTCTCAAGGGCCACAACTAACACCTTTAACATAACTGTGACCGGGAGCGGTAGCTCAGTGCATCAACTGATGTCACTGTAGCGCTTCTGACCGGGAGGTCCTAGGTTCCCACTCCCCACGCGGCAGGAGTTTCGACACTAGCTTTTCAGCTACGTCGAATTCAGTCGCTGTCTGGAGGAGAATTCTAGCGGCCGGCTGCTCTGATCGCTAGTTTTCCGTGGTTTCTCCGATCAACACCAGGCGACTGCCGGAGCAGTACCCTATCGAACGGGCCACGGACCGCGCGCGATGTGTCCTTCCTCTTCCTCGTCCTATCCTCTCCCCTTACACACACACACACACACACACTTACATTAACATGCACTACACTAACACATATTGCGGGAGGTCGGTCGGAAGCTTAGAGCTTGTCCGGCTGGGGCGGTGCCCGCTGGTGGGAGAGTCCTGGTTAGGGGGAAACCCCACTAGCCGACGGTAGGTCGGCGCCGATCTCGCCATCCCGCGCATATCCTGAGAAAGAAACATGCACTACACTAATGGGACTAATGACTAAAGCAGTTTACGTGCCCGGAAACGGGAAAAAAATCAAATCAAATCAACATAACTGTGGGCCATATTTTCATTACTCGAGTTTCCACACCTGCATTGCTCGTACTGTTGATCTCGGCAGTTTGCTCGGCTGCTCTGAAACGCGGAGAGGGGATGGAACCACGCGCGATATCAGGTCGTACAATGCATACCGCAGCGAAACACATTGGGATGATTTTGAATGTCTGATTTTACCGAAAAAATCCTTAAATCTAAACGCAATTTTAATTTTACATTGACCCCGGCAGGGGTTGACCTGACAGGAGAAATGCGCTAGGCGCACAATCGTCTCGCGAGACTTTCACTTTTGACTAATAATCTTCCGCGGGCCACAATAAGTGACACTACGTAGCATTCTTCACAGACAGACCGACGGACGGACAGACAAATGATCGGTCAGTCGGACGGTGGGACGAACGGACGGAGGGGCGGACAGATGTTTTGCCGACATTCGATTTTTTGGTATCAAGGGCCCACAAAACCTGGATTCTGGCCACACTACGTATTAGAAGATTTTCTTTCTAAATTTAGCTACTGGATTTATCGACTTTTTCATTACAGGGTTCTGTAATAAAAAAAATTCTGGAGAAAATTCGCCGTTGTGCAGTAATGCCTCGCGCAGAATTACATATCTCTTTTCTGCATAAGCGGCAGCAAGAAAGTAAAAGACAACGTGAACCCTAGTATCACGTGCAAATTATTCTCAGTCTTTTTTGTGTGTCAGTTGATATAACTCCAGCGATAGTCAACCTCTGAAGGCAAACACGAAACGCCGTGCTGCCCCAAATTGGCCAGAGGAGCGCAATCGTTCCACCATCATCAGCCTCACTGCACCGCACGGGGGCGTTCCGCGGGCGAGATGGGTGAGTTTGCCGCGGGTGAGGCAACATAAAATTACGCAAAAGGGAACTACAGCCCGTTTAAGTGACCAATATACGTTCGAGATAAATGACAGTTAACAATTTATTTACGTTAAAAACTGTGTGTGACGTGCTACGGGGAGAAGTGAATTCTATGCAAGTTTTCATAATTCTCTGATCCATACCCTAAGCCATATTCTACTTGAATTTTAAGTACAAGAACAAATGAGAATTTTGGCAAGGATTGTTAACAAAATCTTCAGTCCGATGTAAAAAAGCACTTCCATTCAAACACACAGTCATTTACCGAAAAAGAGAGAACAGCGTCTCCGTCAAGAAACAAGAGAGACATATCGTTTGAACAGTAACCTCCTAGCCACTACACGCTACCTGTACTCTGACCTGGAGCGGAAGCTCAGTGCATCAACTGATGTAACTGCAGCGCTTCTGATCGGGAGGTCCTAGGTTCGAGTCCAGACGGCGGCAGGATTTTCGACACTAGCTTTTCAGCTAGGTCGAATTCGCTAGGTCGCTGTCGGGAGGAGAATTCTAGCGGCCGGCTCTGATCGGTAGTTTTCCGTGTTTTTTCCGATCAACACCAGGCGAATGCCGGAGCAATACCCTACCAAACGGGCCACGGACCGCGCGTGATCTGTCCTTCCTCTTCCTTGTCCTATCCTCTCCCTTACACAACACACACACACACACACACACACACACACACTAACATGCATTACACTAATGACCAAAGCAGTTGACGCCCCCGGCCCCATCTCCCGAAAAAACTGCCCTACACTACGGGACTAATGACCAAAGCAGTTACGCCCCGAAACACGAAAAAATCAAATCAAATGAAATACCTCTACTCTGCGAGTGAAGCAACAACCTGCAAACAGCTACTTGCCCCCAAAAAACAAGCCTTGCTCTCTCGCATTAGTAATACTTTCAGATGGTAGTAGTGTTTGGAAGCCAGTCCACGCAAACCACAGACAATCATTCACCGAAAGAGGCAACAGCGCCGCCGTCAAGAAACGCCGTCACCCCAAGAGAGGGATCTTCCCAGCGGCCACCGCCCCGCCGCCCGCGCCAGCCGCGTGAGGCGCGTCGCGTCGCGGCGCTGATGGACGAGGCGCGGGGGCGAGGGCGGGCGACGCGCCGCTCCGCCTGGGCGGGGCGGGGCGGGGCGAGGGCGTACGATGAATGATAAGAGTTCCTGCGCGGAGCAGCGCGCGACGGCTGCGGGGGCGCCCGGAGTAATCAGCTAATTAGAGGACGCCCCCTCCAGCAGCGGGCGCGGCGCGGCACGCAGCCCAACAGTGGGTCTAAACGAGGGGCACCGCCGCGCCGGTCAGACCGCACACCTGCCACCTCTGAGAACCGTGATTCAGATTCTGGATGATCCTTGCAGGGTTTGTAGGGGGTAAAGAGTGGTCGTTACAGCTTTCTCAGGGATGTACCGTTTCCTGTGTCTCAGTGCACCGTCGTTTTATCATAATTAAAATTGTATTATCATCATCCATCGATCGAAACCATACATTATAGATGCAGCCGAATATGCTAGAGGTTGAAGATAAACTACAACTGTCAGTGGGCCTAAAGAGAAGAGAGCCCTTCTGGTAAGAGACCGGAAGATTATTGCTTAAGTAGACTAAGCTCACGCTTAGGGATTACAATTATTTTTAAAATATTTTTTAATTTTTGTTTACAGTACTGAAATACCGTTTTAAAATATAAAGATTATACTTTATTTTCATATTCATAAGTTAAATATTTCCATTTTAATAGATATACCCATAGTTTACTTTTGCTCAGAGTCCCTTAATAAAAGTTAAATCCAGACAAGTGTGTTGTATTTGGGACGCTTGCGGATGGGTGCATCACATGAAAAAGATGGATTTTAAAAAAAAGTAAAATTAATGTTTTTCGAATTATTGCAAGATTGTAAAGGAAGGATTCGAAAGTAGAACAGAAAAGAAAGCCGGTAAAACTATGAAATTTAATGTATACCTGCATGTGCAATAAAGTTTTCCACATATAATCAGATTTTCAGTACGTTTTTATATTTATACTTTCTAATTCTCAATAGTTCATCATGGTACATTCATGTAGAAATTTCATGAATTTTTTTTTGGAAACAAAATTTGTTTGGTACAATAGACAAATTGAAATGATTGAAGGCGTTGTCATTGTCAACAATAGTACTACTAACAGTCTAAATAATACCAATACTATTGTTGACAATGACAACGCCTTCAATCATTTCAATTATGTAAATGTCAACCACAACTCACCACTGAATCAATATACAATAGACAAAGCATATACGTATAGGGCAGTAGTGGTGGGGGTGATCGGGTCGTGCATCGTGATCAGAGCGAGTCGATGTTGGATAGGTCGGAACGAGAGACTGGGCGAGGGTGGACGATGGGAAAGGCAGAGAGTGGGGGGGAGGAGAGGGCAGGTGAGGCAAAGCGAAGAGAATCAAATCAGAGGATGTCTATTTATTGATTGTTTCACATCACCTGATATGGTCCAGTTAGTATAGTAAGTGTTCCCGAGAGGTGGCGATGATTCCTCCAATGGATGGTGAGATACGGCACCGACCTACGCGTTGGTTTGTGGAAACTTTCCACCTCGAGGTATCTCCCAGAGTGCGGCGCAACCACAGTCGGGAGAAGCTGTAAGCTCCCGACCGGTCTCCAGATATGACTGGTAGTGTACTGCATGTGAATGTAAGATTGCAAGCAAGAGGGAGAAAAGATCGCTTGCGGTCCGTGGTCCGTTTATTATGGTGCTGCTCCGGCATTAACCTGGTATTGATCGGAGAAACCACGGAGAACTACCGATCAGAGCAACCGACTGCACTAGAATTCTCCTCCGCACAGCGGCTGAACACGACCAACTCTTCGATTTTTCTGTAGTGGCCGGTGATATTAGGTCCTTGTTACACCTGCTGCCTTATAAGCTTTTTAGCAGTGATAAGTACACTTTTGAGCCCATGGGCCCGTTATAAGGACGTTCGCGAATTAATTAAAACTATTCATTTTATAAGGCAGTAGGTTGAACAATGACTTTTGTCATGGGCCACTGTAGAAAAATCGAAGTATAGTGCCAAAAATCCGCTACCATCGGGACTCGAGCCCTAGGATCTGCCGATCAGAGCCGCTGTACACATAGCGGCTCTGAGATAAACTCAGCAGGTTATAGCGAATCGAGGATGTAAATAACATTTTATCAATTTTACACAATAAATACAATTCATTCCTTTTCCTCTGTAATAAGCTATTACGGTTAATAAACACCCTGACAATAAACGGTTACCTCAGATAGTACGTTAGATAAAATTTGATAATTTTGTAATTTAAAAAAAATGCAAATTTCAACTATTACAAGCATTCCTAATACTCTCAGAAATTTCTGCATTACTTTTAATGTAAAGTACTTAATTTAAAAAATTTAATGAAAATGTACATTAATATCCCTTTAATGTACAATGTACATTAAAATTCATGTACGATCATACATTAAATCTACATTAAATTTAATGCAATTTCTGACAGTGTACCCTCGCGTGCCCGACTATTTGGGTTTCACCCGCGGGCATTAATGTGCGGGCGCCATTCGGTGGTTTGGGAGCAGTGTGCGCCTACGAGTGGAGGGATCGCAACGGTGAAGCGGAGCTGTGGGGCGCGGAGGCCGATCGCCGGATAAACAAGCCCGAGTGCGCACTAAATATCCATTCAGATCGATTTAAGACCTGTTTTTGTGCCTCTTTAAATCTCGTTTCAAACTCTAATTGGGCAAAAGTTCTTCCGAGGACGGAGGGTCTTTGGTGCGGTGTGACATTTCCAGAGGTGTCACGTCTTTCGGGGCAGGAGAATGCATTCGAGAGAAGTGCTTTGGAAGGGATTTATAAATATGAAATTAAATTCAAAACTGTCGTACTTTGAAATTGTGTATGCAGGGACATTTGTGAATGTTATAATAGTCTCGTTTTCAGCATTGTTTAAGAATCTTAACATTTTCTCTTTTATTTGTGTGTGCTTGGATGATGGTCTTCTGTGGGGAACTGAACATTTTTTTAAATTCTACAAAAACATTCAAGGGAATTCTCGAAAAAGCGTTTTTTGGCAGGGGGGGCTAAATGCTATGAGGGGAGGGGTTATGACACCTGCGAAGATGATTGATTGCTTACATCTGTTTTCAAGGGGTGCACCCATATACCATGCACCGAAATGTTCTTTCTTTCTAGTTAATAATAATAGTAATAATAATAATATTATTATTATTATTATTATTATTATTATTTGGGGTTATCAATTAAATTTACTACATACAAAAATAATTAATGGTCTATAAAAGCAGGTTAGTTTAAGCTCTGTCCATCTCTTTAATTAGTCATTAATTCTATTGCAGATATGCTCATATAAACTCAGCTAAAATATGTAAAATTTGAAAGCACTGTCACGATAAATTAATGATTTTGAAAACATTCAGGGATAATCGGGAGGATGGTGACAAAGGAAGAAATTCCATTGCATTTGCAGCTCTCTGTGTAATTTAAATTACTATCAATAACATTTTACTTGTTGATAAGCCGTGTGGATGTTTGGAGGAAGTAGAGTGTCGAGGAGAAAGAATTAACAATGAACGGAAAGGAAAGGAACACAATCGCGTTTCGAGAACACGAGGAACGCAAAAAGCTTGACAAAAGGGTTAATTGGTTTATTAGGCTTACAATGAGCGTTATTGGTTTTTATGGGACTACTAAAGTTCCGTTTTCACGTTTATTCGCCATTTTGAAACCAATAAGCTAGGTATTGCGAGTGAATAGTAGTGGACGATATTACTTCTACGACGGAGAAATATTTTCAATGATTCAATGTTAGTGCCTAAATCTCTGTGTGTGGTTCGTTTACCCAGGTCGTGTTCGGGTCATGGTTTTCATTGATCGATTGTTGGTTATTTTCATTATCAGGGAGGACGTGAAAATGAATAATATGTTATTATAATTGAAGATGATTCAATGGTAAACTAGAATCATTGCAATAACTAGTATTACAGTATAAAGTACATATTGCGAATCTAAATTACTATCAATCACATATTACTTCCTCCTATAGGTACGCCTACTGCTGCATACGTATAAATGAAGAAAATCTCCCATATTGCATTAGAGGAATACAACGAAAATTTTTAAAAAAAAATTATTCAAAAAAGTAATATTTGTTAATACTTAGGATACCCAGTTATTTCCTTTTTTCTAATTACAACAAATTCTGTACATTATATTATGATGAATAGACTAACGAGTCTTGATGGAAGAAGCATGAAACTTGAAACACAGTTACCTCTAATTTCATTTCTTCAATATGACATTTGCGACGAAGGCATTCATGAAATTACAACAATTATAAGACTGTTTCACGAATTACAGAACTGAGTGTGGGCGATGTATTCCCCCATTTCCAGCTGCCTCGCACGTCATACCTGGCTGCGACACGGAGATGACTGCCAACAGCTTTTGTTAAGCGAGTAACGAAGATTTTTATCAGGTTATGATCTTCCAATCTCGTTTTTTTTGCTTCCATCACACGAATTTTGGATGGAAAATTTTTGATTGACATGGCAGAAAAGAATGAGAAATGCAAATATTATGAGACGCAGCACTGGTATCAGACAAAATACAATTATCTTAATAATGCCTAAAAGAAAGAAACGGCAGCAGAAATTCATTCCGTATATCACACAACTCTATCTGAGCCCAGAAGCTTACATTCATGAAAACTGACGAGGTTAGCCCTGGGCGAGTTAAATTACTATCTAGATACTTAACAATTATTTTGAATTCACGGTGTCTCTATTGCTAGGTTAGAGAAGAGGACGAAAGAGGAATTGTCTTTGATATCCTTAGTGATAGAATTGATATTAACTAGTACGCGAAAAACTAACCGTTGTAATTTTTAGACAAGTAGAAATGTAGAAAATTCCCCTCCTTTTTGACATTTTCAATATTTAATCATTCATACTCTCAGTGGATACTGATTATGTATATTATTAAATCTCGTACGATATAACGTTGTTCCACACAATTTTGGCTTTCACAAAGCGGTAACAAATTTTATTATTTTTCAGCTGAAACGAATTCAGTAACTAATATTTGTTGAAAAATTGACGATTTCTTTTTAATTTCTTTTACCTTTACAACGATACTGTTTCCTAACGTTCTTTTTTTGTATCTTATTTTTATTACGTCACGCTAATCTATCGAAGGCAGTGGCTGTTTCACGTTCCACCACTACCTCAGCCTTTAGAATTAGTTTTTTCTTTCAAATGAATATATTTACCGATCCGTTCACTTTTCCTCTGTTTTATTGTTGTCATTGTTCTCAAGATTCAATTTTCTTTTTATTAGTCGGCTTTCTATTTTTTCAATTGATGCCTAGCTTCTTATATTCTCACGTTTTTCCCATTTTGAGTCTTCATTTTCTTCTGTAACTTCGCTACCCCCTTTCTTACTTTCCTCCTTATGTGTCCTTCCATCTTTTCGTTGACTCTAAACCTTTATTGCCATCTTTTCATCGACTCTTTCATCCTAAACCTTTATTACCACCTTTCTCCCTTCCTCTGTCCTTCTTGGAGAGTACATTGCAGTTCCGCATTTTCTTGCGGACTCGGCCATCGCCTTCTTTCTTTCCGCCATCGCCCGCCCCGAGCTGAGCCGCTGGCGCAGGGGGCGGGGCGCAGGTAATCCCGTTAGGGGCGGCGGCAGATTGCCCGGCTGCGGCGCCGCGGCGCGCGCTTGCACTGGGCCTCCGGCGGCGGCGCGACGCCCTGCGCGCGAGGCGGCGCCCTCTCGCGGCGCGGCGCAACCGCCCGGGCGTGCGCCGCGCCCGCCGCAGGGCGGAGCGCGGGGGAGAAGCGCGAGGCGTGGCGTGGCGTGGCCGGGGCGTGACGGGTGGGCTGGCGGAGGACGGGGCTGGCGGAGGACGGGGCATGGCGGAGGACGGGGCTGGGATGGCGTGGCGGGGAACCGGTGGCGGGCGCAGCGGGTTGGGACAGCGTAGCTCCAGACGGGAAGCAAGGCTGAGGAGACTACCAAAGGTGCCGAGAGGAGATCAAACTAGGGGTGGGGGGTAGGAGGTGGAGTCGGGGCGAGGCGGAGCGGACGCCAGTGAATGTTTCCAGACACGTCAACTGCTATGGTCATTTATCCCGTAAGTGTAGTGAATTTTACTCCGGGAGGTGGTGGTAATTCCTTCTCCGATGGATGGTTAGATCCGGTGCCAGGAATCTCCTCCCAACGGGGAACCTCCCATCCCCGAACGAGCTCTAAACTCCACACTGGTCTCCCGACATGTGTGGCAGAGTGATACATGTAAGGGTGTGCGCGTGGTTGGTTAAGACAAGAAAGTTAAAAAGAAGATCGCGTGCGGTTCGTTGTCCGTTTATGAAGGAAGGTACGGTTCCCGCATTCTTCTGGTACTTTTCGGAAAAACCGCGGGAAATTTCCGACCAGAACATTCGCTCGCTAGAATTTTCATCCACGGAGAGGACGAATGAAACCATAACACTTCGTGGTCAGACTCGGTGCAGAGTGAGCGGCAATGTTGGCTGTGCGGAGGAGGCGAGGAGCGAAGTAGGGCGGTGTGGGGCCAGGCATGGCGGAGCTGGCAGTGTGCGTGTGTGGGGCGGGCCGGATTCGCCTCAAAGGGGAGGAAACCACGAGTGAAGGAAGCCACCCAGGTGAGAACGCTCTGGCTGCGCCGCTGTGGCAGCACCGTCGCGTCGGTTGCAGCGTCGTCGACGAACGGCGCCCTGGAGCGCGCGCTTCCGTCAGCGAAATTACCCCCCTCCGCGGTTGCCACGGAAACGTCAGGAACACGGTGGAAATTATTTACAAGATTGAAATTACCATTTCGCTCTAATATTCATAATAATATCCTTTCTTTATGTAATACGCTAAGAAAATATAAAATTTTTGTATATTATAACAAACTATTGGCAGAACCCCGAAATTCTGCTACTGCTGGAGAGAAAGAGCACTTAAGTATTTGTAATAAGTTACAAATGAAGTCGAGATGAGGCGACTGGTCGCTAGCCAACCAGACAACCAGTCGTCTCCAGCCCACCGTCGCTCCGGACACTTCGCTAAACAACCCACCGCCAATGAAGATGTCCTCCTCAGCCGAGGACGAAACGTTCGTCCCTCGAGCGCCAATTGTAGCAGGCACCGTTCATTTCCAGAATGCTATTTTTTCATCCTCAATCATACAAATATATTTACAACGTTATATATTATTTTCTTAAAAATATGTACTTTTTATTGCAAAATTAATACAAATAGCTAGTGAATTGACAAAAAATAAATTATTGATAAATATTACTTTACCTGAAATTCAACTGCATCATGCCTAAATATAATTGAGGCATTTAAACAATACAATAATGTTCATCACCCTGATGTTGACTATAATAAATGTTGTTTTTTTTTAAAGAAGTTGCAAGATTACAATGAAGAAAACATCACACCGGAATAGACACCGATGAAGAACTTTCCAAATTCACACTATGAGAATATTCCGCATACAGTTTTATGGTTGCAAAGCCGCACAAATCAACAATCTACTCGTGCCGCAACCGCCAGCGGATCAATCACACGACGCGCCCGCTGCGTCAGCGTCTACTCGGCACCCTTCCACGCGATGCGTCCTCAGCCACGCCACGGCGGCGGCGCGCGGTCGTGAGGAGGCGGCAGGGGGGGGAGATGGATGGGCGCACTTCGCCCTCGCGGTGTCAGCGCCCGGCGCGGCCCAAGGGAGGACGAGGACGAGCAGCTGCGCAGCTCCACGCGGCCCAAGGAGCACCTCCTCAACTTTATCTATTATTATTATTATTATTATTATTATTATTATTATTATTATTATTATTATTATTATTATTATTATTATTATTATTATTATTTTATTATCAGATTTTATTTTTATTATTATTTTATTATATTTTGACATAGTATTTTATAATTTAAATAAAACCAACCGGTTGTTTGATAAACAGAAGGATATAACAAAAATAGGAGATAAATCTAATGTGGTCTACTCTATTCCTTGTGTGATGACTGTAAACAGGTGTACGTTGGAGAAACCAAACAATATCTTAACAAAAGAGTTTACCAACACAAATACGATATTAATAAACATTCTGCATTGTACACATCATTAACTAAACATAGAACGGAACGCAACCACTCTATTGGTTTCGATAAAATGAAAATTTTACATCACGAAAAGATAACTTTTAAAAGACAAATGGCAGAAATAATATATATTATGTTAAATGATTCTATGAACACTAAAAATGACATTGAATCTACATCAAATTTATAAATCATTAATAATAAACAGATATTCATAATTGCTTTTTGCCGCTGTTCACTCATAATTTTGCACATCCATTCCTTGATGTATTTCATTTGTGCTGCATACATATGAATGTTTTAGCCACCAAATTAGACGCCAACTTCGGCATATTATAGAAATACTTTACATGAAAATGTTGTTAAATGTTAATATATCTCTAATATGTATGTTTAATGTATTCCTTTGTTTTGTATACTACTCAAAATTTATTGTCGAATGCTTTACTTATCAAATGCTTTTGAAAAGGCACATGCTAAATGTGCGAAACGTAAAGCAATAGATAAATGTATATATCTTATATGAATTATACATCATAATTCCTGATTTCTGTATTGATTGATCCTATTTGGTCCAATAGTTTAAAAAAGATCCATCTTTCTACTATATTATCATTATCATTATCATTATCATTATCATTATCATTATCATTATTATTATCATTATTATCATCATTATTATTATTATTATTTTTCTGTACATTAAAGAACGAAAACTAATTAATAATCAAAAAATTCTGTACTTTCTCAGTAAGCATTAGAACCTTCATCTATTCACACGACTTACGCTCTAGCAATTGCAACTGGTAATGACAAATCAGAGAAAGACGGAGAAGAAATTCATCTTTGTCCGTCGATCAATTTAAAAACTTTCGCACAAATGGCAAGTCTGTAGGATTAAAGCTTTTTGGATGGATGTGCAGATTTCTTTTTATAATCCAATTTTTGTAAGACCTGAAGCAAATCGGTCTGTCACCACTCCTGTGGCTGAGATGATTATTGTTGCATACTTTTGTATTTTATTTTTGAAATCTTCCGATTCTGTCTTATTGAGATTTTTTGTCAGTGGACAGCCTACATCTATGATTGTTGCATACTTTTGTATTTTATTATAACTACTATGTCCGGGCGATTATAATCCACAGTTTTATCAGTGACAATAGGCCTATCCCAGTAGTAGTATTTCACTATTTTCTATAACCGGTGAAAGTGAATATTTGTAAAATGGTGGAGGGTTTTCAATTAGTCTGTAATTTGATGCCAATTGTCTATGGATTATTTTGGCTACTTTATTGTGCCTTCCTAGATATGCAGTGTTGGCAAGAACTGGGCAATCTGCAATCACATGGTCGATGGTCCATTTGGATGATTACACATTCTACAGACATATTTTATACTGCTCTTCAGTATGTGTTTATCATAATTGCGTGTTTTATTACTCCCATCTTGAATTGCTATTATAAATCCTTCAGTTTCAGGAAATAAATATCCCATTTTCAGGAGAGAAGCATTATTATTACTATTATTATTATTATTATTATTATTATTATATATTATTATTATACATTGTTTTTCTCGGTATTCACGGATTTTATTTGACTTTGTGTCGGGTTAATAACCAAGACACAGGTCAATTCATGTTTCGTCGCAATTTAGGAATTTTGAAGAATCCTGCATGTGTTTAAGATGATCGATATTTGCATAATTTTATAGGTATATTTTGGTATTTGAATAAGTTTCAGATTTTTATGGATGTTATTTGGTATAACTCCGTGCACGAAATGACCAGAGGAACAATATGAACTTTTTGGAGATGCCATAGTGCCTTGACTTCAGTTGCTAGTTCTGTATACTTTGTTATTTTTTCTGCATGTGCTGTTTGGAGATTAGCTGTTTGTGGAACAGTTATGTCAATCAGGAAGCCAATCTTTTGCCGTTTGTCTACAAAAGTTATGTCTGGTCTGTTATGGTGAATAGTTGTATCTGTAATAATTTCTCTGTCATAGTACAACTTAAAGTTTGAATTTTCAAGTACAATTACGGAACATATTTGTAATATGGGCAGGTCAACTTGATTGCACCTATACGTGTGTAGGTTGGATTCGCTGCCAGTTTTGGTGAATATATTTGCAACTTGATTGCCTATAGTGTAATCTGTATGGGCCATTAATTTGCATCCTGATGTGATGTGCTGTATGCTCTCAACTGCTGTATGGCATTTTCTACATTTGTCATGTATTGTTTGTTTGAGGATATGCTTCCTGTAACTTTTAGTGTTGATCACTTGATCCTGTATGGCCACCATGAACCCTTCTGTTTCGCCAAACAGATTACCGTATTTTAGCCAAATGTTTGAGGCTTTGAGTCTACATGAGGTTGCTTGAGATCATTTGCATGGCGTCCATGGAGTTCCTTTCTTGACCACGTGTCTATTTTGCAGTTATTGTCTGTAACCCGCAGAGAAATGTCCAGCTGTTTGTTGTTAAGGTTAAGAGGGGTTAATTTAGTATCTACTTGAACTATTGCAGCGTAGTTCTGAGGTTGCCTGTTTCTCATAATAAAGTTCCTTAATGAATGGATTTGTTTGTAGCACAAGTTCTTTAGAACTATTAGGCCTCTTCCTCCTCACTATGCTACCTGTTAATTTGGTTTTCAGTGTCACTCGTTCTATTGCGCTATTTGGATGGTGATGTCTGAATTTTGTCAAAATTGTGCGGGTAAGTCTCTGGATGTCTTCGAGGTCTGTGTCGCTCCATGGTATAATTCCAAATGAGTACGTGTATACTGGTACTGCAAATGTGTTGATTGCTTTTATCATGTTATTACCTGTTAATTTGGTTTTCAGGAGTGCAGTGACTCTTGATTTGTACAGTTTTGTTAGAGATTGTTTGATTGCCTTGTTGTCTGTGATTGCTGCTTGATCGAATCCTAAATACTTATATATTTCTTCATCGCCCATTGCCTGAATTGTCGTTTGATCACTGAGTGTACTGTATATCTTCTGTAACTTTCCAGTTTTGTCTACGTGAAGGGTCTTACATTTGTCAATACCAAAACTCATATGAATGTCTTCAGAAAAGTTCGTGTTATTTCAAGGAGATGTTGAAGCTGTCTTTCTGTTGAGCTGTAAAGTTTAATGTCATCCATATACATCAGATGTGATATGGTGTGGATAGTCATCTTATTTTTACGAATTTGGAAGCCATAGTGAGTACTGTTAAGTTGTGTTGATAGGGGATTTAGAGCCAGACAGAACAACAATGGGCTTAAAGAATCTCCTTGGAAGATTCCCCGCATAATTCTGATCTCTTTGTTGAGATTGTTAACTCTTGCTGCCTTAAGGACAATGTTGTTCTCCAATGAGTCATGATATGTTCCAGGAAGTTGATGATGGTTTCGTTAATTTTGTATATGCGGAGAACTTCAATAAGCCAACTGTGAGGAACGCTATCAAATGCTTTCTTGTAGTCAATGTATGCCAGGTTGTTGTTGTTTTATTATTATTATTAAGTTACTATTATTATTTCATTTTCAATTCTCTCGACTAGCGAGGTGCCATACAGCCGACACCAGGACCTTTAGAGAACCAAGGTACCTGCTTCGCTTGCAAACTCGGGCGGTCAGGATTCACGGTGAAGTCAGGTGATGTTATATCAATAAAAACTTCCTCACGATGCGTGCAGTACTCCGGAGAACAGCCTTTTTTGTCCGAATGTGCCAGTTGTTAAACCAAGCCTTGCAGACGATGAAGTTAGTTCTTCAGAGACCAGTCCATTTGCAGAGATAACCACGAGAACTACTTCAACAGATACTGCCACATGTCGCTCAGTTCAATAGCCAAGACCTGATATTTTCGCTTCTTCTCGGCAATGGAAGCGGCTATATTTCAGTCTAGAGGGATTGCTCCTTTCCGTGAAAACTTGTCGACCCATATTATGTCAGGTCTTGGCTGCGAACAGTGGTGACTGCAACATTCCACAACAGCTTCCACGGTTTCGTCTTCAGAACTGAATCCCGCTTGAACTTGTAGTATGGGACCTCTTTCTCTACCATCTCTGACTTTGCAGCCAGGGCCTGATGGACAACCGCAGCAACGTCATTGTGCCGACTCAGTTATTCTGTTTGCGCCAATACAGAACACCCGCCCATTATGTGTTGGAGAGTTTCGCCGGATTGATTGCAAAGTCGGCAGCGGTCCTCTACACTGATATCCCCAATCACATACCTTGAGTAATTGCAAGTGGAGGTTACTTCGTCCTGAATAGAAATGACGAAGCAAAGAGGCCAGATTTTGTTGCCAGATTTTGTGTGCCAGGAGACTGACAATGCGATGTTCACAGTGTAGTTGTTATTATCATTATCATTATTATCATTATCATAATTATTATTATTCCTCTGGGATGGCTCGTGGGTAGCGTATTAGCTTCCGAGAAAGTCTTGACAAATAGGTTGCAGAAAACGATGTGATCTCTACAAATTTTTTTCTATTATGATAATTCCTTCATTAAACTTTGGTATCGTTGATGAATGCTATAATGTATTAGTAAAATGTTGCAACTGATCATATTTAAAAAAATGTTTACATCTTCCCTTTTTTGATACGAATACAACGAATTACGTGTATTAGTTGAGCAAGTAGTCAACATTTGCAATCATATTAAATCTTTAAAATGATTACTCTCTGGACAGATGTCTGAACATAAGTAAGCATTTGTAGTTTTAGAAGGCATTTAAGCTGAAATTTAAAGCTGATTTATGTGAATTACTTATTTAATGGTATAATAATTTTTTTGCTTCTTGCTTTTAGATTTGTTCACTGTATTTGTTATAAATATTATTTATGTTCAAGTGAATAATAAGGGTATAACAGTCAAAATAATTAAATAGAATTATTAGATTCTAATCTCACCTGACTTCTTGAAATCACTTAATTCTGATTGCCTGACTGTATCTGTTCTGAAAGGTAACGTTTGTAATATTTATAATACACTGAGTTAAACTTGTAACTCTCATTTATTATTCATTTTACCTCATGGATGATTCATTATTTGGTACACTAAGTAATAACAGTAAATGTTAGAATAGTATTTGCATATGTATTAATAATAACAATTCACTACATAAAGTGATAATGGCCTTCACTTTCAGTTTCTTTTAGTATTAATGTTATTTGAAGGTTTTGCTAGACATAAATACATGTAATCGATCTATAGAAATTGGCAACACTAACTCAAAGTCTGAATTCTGGCTTAGCATCTACAAGAATATCAGTAGAACCGCCAACTATTCACATTTTAATAATATAAATATAATAAAAGTATGTAGTATAGTTGAATACCTCAGCACCCATAAGCAATGTTCTCAGACCTTGCGTTTTTGCCACCCCCTGTATTACCATCACGTTCCATGAATCTATTATATTTATCCCGGTTCCCTCTCAAAACTTACCCATATCTCCACCTGCATCTCAAATATTTCCTTCCTTTACAACATCCCATTATCTATGTTTCACAATTTCCTCGCCTAGTTTTCCAAGCATCTTTCACTACATTTTGCGTCCTACGACCTATTATGTGTTCATTCCCATCATTTTTCTACTCTCTTTTCTCTCTTCCCATGCCTCTCGTCAGACTATATGTGTGCGGTATTTTTTCCTGCGTTTGATAGGGGTACTGGCGACCTCTTTCGGGAATAAGACAATTAAGGGGTGATGTATAGAACGAGTGCCGTGTTTATAATTTACGGTACTGCTGCAGCCGCCCCCGCCCCCGCCATTTCCATCCGCTGCGTCCCCAGGGCCCGCGCGCAAGCCATTGAGAAATTACAAGGCGAATTCTTCCGCGTTGCACCATTAGCCAGTGGAAAAAGTCTGAAGTTGATGGATGGCGACCGCCGCCTGTCGCGCGGTGGAGCACCTGATGCCGCCGCCATCGCCCGTCCTCTTCCCCTTCGCTTGTTTCTCTTTCGCACGTGCCCCGGCCGCCCGCCCGCGCACGTTGTTCTTTGCTGGGGCCATCCGTTCTTCTTTGGCGTGCGTTCGTTCGTTCGTTGCTTTCGCATGCCAGAATGTTCTGAAATGCTTCTAAAAATGCCTGCAATAAAATGAAGCAGATGTTTTTATTCATGCTGGAGAACGCACCTCAAAGATTAACAATTAATCAAAATCCTTGTCTTTTCCAATATTAAAACATTAAAATCATTTTAATATCAAAATATTCTGCGAAACACCAAATTGTTTGGTTCTTTTTTTATTTCATCAAATGCTTACAAAGTGATAGTAAGGATATTTTGATTTCTATGTAAAGTTATTTTTGTTGTTCTGAGGGATTAAAACAGAAAGGCTTATAGAAGAAATTCTAAAAAAAATACATTAATTATTTTATGTCATAATACAAGTTTTTCTTGCATTTCAAAATAGTAACAATATTGACATTTTTTATTAAAGAATCCGCACTTTTAGGTCATTAAACTTGAAAGTAGGAAATTGTCAGTTAGAGCTCAAATTACGAAGGTAGTGTGTCAAAACTCGCTTTAGAAAGCTGTCAACTGACATTATAAAATTTAAATTAGCCCCCCCCGCGCGGTTCGCAATCGCATGGTGTTGGATCACCGTCGCCAGTGGGGCTCGACAGCGCGACAGTTGGACCGATGCCCCCTCCTGCGATCTCACTTTCAGAAATGAAATAAAACAAAAAATAAAATCGATGAGGAAGTCCTATGACTAATTTAAAATTTTACTTAATATCACTGAAGTGCATGTTTTAACATCTTACCCAACTGCAGCCCTGGTTTTGTTTGATTCATTCTATGCTATTTCTTTTGATACAGGTTTGATAATCTTTATCTGTTTTTCTGGAAGATCCCAGTTTGTTTTCCAAATTCACATTTGGGTACATGTTATTCATTTCGATTTCTTGGATGACATTAACAGTAAACCAAAAAAATCCTGGATCAATTATGTATTGCAAAAATCAACTTAACAGACAATTTCATTAATGAAACCGTCATTACAGTTGTTTATTTTCCGTGTTTCTGTCACACCGTTTTTAACTGTTGTCGACGTAAAATAAAAATAGAAAAAAATGAAAAAGTTAAATTAATTGTTGAAAAATATACATATTACTGTAAGCTCAAGTATTAATATCATGTAAATGTGAAATAATTTACATTTATTATACAGCATCATATCCTGTCTGTGGTCAGACCACCTGCAAACAGTCAATCAGATCATCGAAAAAGCACAAGAATTTAATATAAAATTGTACATAGCATTTGTTGATTTTACGAAGGCCTTTGACTGTGTAGAACAATCATTTATACTTCAATCACTCAAGAATCAAGGAGTCCCCAGCAAATATATTAATATTTTAAAACAACTATATGCACACGGCCAAGCACATGTAAGAACAGATCAAGAAGGAGAAATATTTCCAATTAAGAGAGGAGTAAGACAAGGGGACCCAATATCTCCTAAATTATTTAATAGTTTGCTTGAAATGTGTTTCCGTAAAATAAATTGGTCCAAACAAGCAGGTGTAAATGTCAACGGACGGTGGCTGACAAACCTCCGTTTTGCAGATGACATTACTCTATTTCCTACCTCGCCTAAAATTTTAAAGGAAATGCTATACGATGTAAACGCAAAATGTACTGATGATGTAAAGAGTCCTGGTTAGGGGGAAACCCCACTAGCCGACGGTAGGTCGGCGCCGGATCCCGCCATCCAGGAAGATTTTCCCGAGAAAAAAACATGCACTACACTAACGGGACTAATGACCAAAGCAGTTGACGCGTCCGGAAACACGAAGGAATCAATCATTCAATCAATACACCGTAGGATCTTCAAATTCCCAATTGGTGAAAATTGCTCGCATACGCCACGCTAACTGACAGGAAACCCCTTTGGAACCCCAACAACAAGTAACCCTTTTCCCCAAACGCTACAACTCGCATTACGTCTCTATTCTCCAGCGCCGCACATTATCTGGTAATCTAGCTTCCAGAGCGCGCCCGTGTTCACAAACAGCACCTCGCCCAACGCGAAGCAAAGCGAAACCCGAGCCGCTTCCATCGGGGCACACCAGTCGCCGCCGGGGGGGAAGGCGCGGCCCAAGGGGGGCGGGGGGGGAGGCCGGGAGGCGCGTGGCGGCGGCGTCACAACACAACTCGCTGGACGCGGGCGGCGCGGCGCTGGAAATCGGACTCCTTGCAAACACAAAACAGCAATGTGTGCGAAGGAGAAAACGTATTAGGGGGAGGGGGTTCAAAGGGCTTCAGCCCCACCCAGAAGCCGATGGTACAAACCGGGATGCAGCGCCTCTGACCCGGGAGGTCCTAGGTTCGAGTCCTGACGGCGGCAGGATTTTCGACACTAGCTTTTCAGCTAGGTCGAGTTCAGTCGCTGTCTGGAGGAAATTCTGCGGCCGGCTGCTATGATCGGTAGTTTTCCGTGGTTTCTCCGATCAACACCAGGCGAATGCCGGAGCAGTACCCTACCAAACGGGCCACGGACCGCGCGCGATCTGTCCTTCCTCTTCCTTGTCCTATCCTCTCATCTTACACACACTTACACTAACATGCACTACACTACCGCATATTCCGGGAGACCGGTCGGGAGCTTAGAGCTTGTCCCGGCTGGGCGGTGCCCCGCTGGTGGAGAGTCCTGGTTAGGGAAACTCCACTAGCCGACGGTAGGTCGGCGCCGGATCTCGCCATCCAGCGGGGGAAGATCACCGCCATCTCCCGAGAAAAAACATGCACTACACTAACGGGACGAATGACCAAAGCAGTTGACGCGCCCGGAAACACGAAAAAATCAATCAATCAACAAACCGGGAGCGGTAGCTCAGTGCATCAACTGATGTCGCTGCAGCGCTTCCGACCGGCAGGTCCTACGTTCCCACTCCCCACGGCGGCGGGATTTTCGACACTGGCTTTTCAGCTAGGTCGAATTCAGCTCGCTGTCTGGAGGAGAATTCTAGCGGCCGGCTGCTCTGATCGGTAGTTTTCCGTGGTTTCTCCGATCAACACCAGGCGAATGCCGGAGTAGTACCCTACCAAACGGGCCACGGACCGCGCGCGATCTGTCCTTCCTCTTTCTTCTCCTATCTTCTCCCCTTACACACACACATACACACACCAACATGCACTACACGACTACATATTCCGGGATATCGGTCGGGAGAGTCCTGGTTTGGGGGAAACCCCACTAGCCGACGGTTGGTCGGCGACGGATTTCGCCATCCTATGGGGGAAGATCACCGCCATCTCCAGCGAAAAAACATGCACTACACTAACGGGACGAATGACCGAAGCAGTTGACACACATTCACACATATAATTTCATTCGATAGATCAATTAAATACTTTGTGTGATGCTGTGATGCATGTCATAATTTGTCATTTTTAAAGATAAGGTTTAGAAAATTGTTTATTTTTACTGTTTGTGTTAAAGGTAGTTGAATAGCAGCTGATACATAGAGTAAAACTGAAATAACTAAAAACTAAATAGGAAATAAACGTTTCTGCTCAGGATTAAATTATTCTCCTTTAACATGAAAAGTTTTTAGAATATCGCATTTATTGTCTCCCGACGAAATATTGTTCACATTCAAATTCAGTGGACTTCTTGATATTTTATCACAAAATAACTTCATTTACGATGTTGTCGCTTCTGCGTAAATTTTTTCAGGAATTTGAGAAAAAATGTTGTCTAGTATCAATATTTTTAATAGTATTAAAAATATTCATACTAGATATCTTTTTCTCAAATTATTATAGGAAATATATTAAGACTGTATAAGCAATAGTGTACATGTGTGTTAAAGTGCTCATCTCAGTGGTGTGTATACACAGTGTGTATATTGAACTATAGTGTGTATATTGAAATCAGCGTTTGGAGTACGCAGAGAACAAACGAGTATATCCCCAATGTATAAAACACTTTTACTTTTTCGTAGTGCAGGGGAAGTATTGAATGCTGCAGGAAAACATGCTAATTTTTTCAGAGAAAACCCCTTTCTGAAACTAAAAGTTTCGGAAATTTTTTAATACCCTCTTCAACTAAATTATTAAAGATAGTAGATAACTTGTTCATAATGAAACCTCTTCTTTAAAATTACATCTTTAAATATTCTCACGCACAACATATTTTACATGATTGTATGTCAACATTTAACAACAAATAAGGCATTAACTAACATTCCGCTATTAGAATCCCTTCCCGCATTCGTTCGTTTACAGTTGGCTAACTTGTAAATGGCTTCGACGCTTCCTTTTGTGACGTCCACGTCCGACAAAAATATAGTGCGCCACGAGAAATAATTGAAATTAGGAAGTGCAGTGTTACATACTCTTCTGTAAATATTCTTTTTCCTTTACATATTACATTGAATTTACTTTTGTGTGATAAATATTATGTTTATTTTAAAATCGAGACTTGAATGCGAGAATGCGTACCGATGCACGTGGTTCCAGTCTTTGTGCTGTTGTGTGGAGCTGTGATTGATAGGTTTCTATTTGCATTCGTGGCAGTTTTCTTTTACTGGTTGTGAGAGAAGAGATTTTCCACATACGTAATTAAATTAAATTATTTCCCGGACTCTCGTACGTGCATATACTTCAGCGAAACTCTTCGACTTCTGGATAGTGATGTCTTCTCAGGAGCCATAACCAAACACTTTACGAAGAGGCGTCGCTGAACAGCTGTCGCGGCGGAAGAATACTTCTCTGAAATACACGTGATGTTCACTTGTTTTCGCGACTGTCACCTTGGCTCATTCTTAGGAAAATCGTTCTATAGCACGTAGATATCCCTATGCCGTTTTCTGGTATTCTTAAATTGAGAAGTGAGTTTTCTCATTGTTACACAGCAACATATACTGAGACATTGCCAGGAAAGCACACATTATAATCTTTTCCGATCGGGAATCGAACCGGGTCCCGTCATGGAAAGCGAGCACGCTGACCAATGAGGTATCTGCGAGGGCTTACACTTGATAGCTTCGTCGAATTCAGCAGGTGATTGGAGGAGAATTCTAGTGGCCGGCGACTGAACACTGATCTGTAGTTTTCCTTACTTTCTCCGATGAATACCATGCAATTGCCGAGGAAGTACCCTATCAAACAGGATACGAACCGCGAGGGTTCTTTCATTCCTATTCTTGTTGTATCCTGTCCCCTTACTCACACACACTCACATGCGCTGTATAACCACGCATGACGGTTGCTTTTCCGGCTGACGCGGTGAACCGATGTGGAGATTCGAGGAGGTGAATCCGTCACAAGCCGACGTGCATGTCGGTGCCGGATCTCACTAACCGCTACTTCCAGAGTTAAAACATTGACTATACAGCTAAAGTAATGAACAAAGCAGTTGACGTGAAAGATACAGTAGAATACATCAACCAATCAATCAATATCTGTGCGAGTCCACTTAAGGTTGATAAGTAGAATTTTACTAAGAATACAGAAAAGAATTAAAATTTTCGAAATTAGTTTTTCTGCAAATATTGATAACATTGAATTTTTTAAACATGAGTTACAGAAATAAAGATTACTCAAACTATTTTGTAATATATGCCTGACACACATTTGCCTGCACCTATTCATTCACAGGCACATCCAAACAAGTAAGGATAAAAATAACTCAAAACATTTTAAACGCACTTTTAAACAATTTTCAAAAAATAAATTGTTTAATTTTTGTGTCCTAAACGTTTACGCCGTATTTAAGAGAGACAGAGATGATTACCAGTAATGAGAACGGGAAGTGAGGACGGACGGTGAATTTAAATACATTCGCCTTCACTTCCCGTCCTCGCTACCTACCATCAATTGTCATCCTCCCGGCCAATCAGTAGCTTCAATGAAAGTACGAATCCAAAAACTGAGACGTTTATTTGTTCTGTACTCAGTGTTATTTAAATCTTGGTGGCAAAAGACTTTCGACTGTCCACATCAGATACTACTGACCTTAATTTAACTTAGAACATAATTAATTGATTCGTATGCTTGAAATAATTAAAGGGAAAATCAGTAAGGATGTCGCCATTTGGCATATCGGCATTATGTGGTAACCTTTCCTACTCGCAAAATAAGATGCCACTTTCACCACTCGTAACATAAATAATTATTATAACTGATATTTCTTGGTACGATAATTGCTTTATATTTTACAAATGAGCCACTCTTAAGCAATACTGTCCATTTTATTATTGAAACACAACCAGAGTGGTTAAAAACGTGCATTAATTTTGTATCTCATGTTTAATGAGGGAGGAAACCTAAGATATCATTTAATTCCATACAAGAGGCATGTTAAAAAGTTCACTTGTTTATTTGATAGCAACCTAATTTTCAAGGGATGTGGATCACGGAATTGGTCAATTAATGAAACACAGTAATTTGCCAACGTTTATGTAATACTTCCTCAGGGCTACAGTAAACAAAAACACAAGGAATGAAGATACTTATCTGAACAAATATTTATAATCACACCATATATACCTGAATTGTGAAAAACAAAAGTAATATAAAACCAAAGTAATATAAGCTATACACACCTTACTAATATACAAGACCGTCAAACATCATGTCTGCCTCCAGATCAACTCCAGCATGGAGTTGCTACAGCCCACAGGGCCATTGCACGCCACGTCTGACCAGGGCCAAGGCCCGAAAGTAAGTGAATGAAGAAGAAACGTGTTGTGTCAGGACCACGTGCTCAGTCACTCCATGCCCGAAACCATGCGTATCCGGTGAACCACGTGTTTAATTAGCAATATTGAGATATACCAAAATTTTCCTCTCTCTCTACATTTGTATCTGCTAAAGATCTTAGCGTCCGGCTTGCTGGGTCAATGGGTCACGATATAATATAATCCTTATTACCTCTATAATGGATTATAGGATCCGCCGACTATACAGCGCAAGTGGGAATCTGAAATAGAATGTTTCTATTCCTGGTTCATTACTGTTTGGATTGACTAAATGAAATATCACTTTCTTTTCTGAAGAACAAAATTCAACAAAGTTTATTTTTGCCTTTCTAACAAACAATTTAGAGAATTTACAATTTTTATGCCTTTGATCAAGATATCTTTCAATTTACACCTTATACCGCGGTTAACTTATCTTTTCTTCGTTGATGTCCCTCGTAGACTTCTCAGTCGAAATATCTTGCGATCTTGCCGTAGTCCAAAGTTTCAAGAAATCCTCTCCTGCCCCTATCAAGCTGGTCTCCAACTATCAAAATTATCAGTCCGATTACGTCCTATGACATAGTCCCGAACTCGATTACCACTCCCGACAAAGTTCCAATTTATACACCAATATTGCTTCCACATCAAAATATCTGCAATATCATTCACTGTCCTTAAAATTTCACTGATAACCCAATTCTATCTCGATTGTACTCGTTCCCTCTCACGAACATACGATCAGTTCAGAAGCGCGTTTCAGAGCAGAATGAAATCTTTCTGCATGATTCATCCCTCGAAGACTTCGTATTAAACTACCTTCATTTTTTTCATAACATTTGACCGTCCTTCTCTCACCCAGCCAATCCATACGTTCGTTATATTTTGGTGTAGCTGACCTTTTGATCGTATAAACTTCTTCGCCCAATCCTAAATTTTCTACTTTCGGCATCCAGAACTCTTAATGCAAAAAAACAAAACTACATTGTTTATTCACGGTCGTTGCTAAGCTCTAGCTCTCGTGATATTTCGTAATACATGGTCCACCATATTGTCTACAAATAAATGTTATTTATTTTAACGTGACATATCGGTATGTCACAATATGTGTTTTATTAATTGAACAATCCCGTGATCCACATCCCACAGTTTATTAATGGTCGTGAATTCTACAATGGTCAACATAAGAACAACTTTTCCAACGATTCTCTTCGCGCACGGATGAAACCTAGCCTGTAGACGGCAGAGATGTCGACAGAGGCAACAACAATCAAAGCCTTGACAATGGAGAGCGCAAATCGAATGCGCGAGGCCGTGTAATTCGATCAGGATGAGAGCCTGGCACGCCCAACGCCCCGGGCGGGCGGCCGGCGCGTGCCCGGTGCTTGACTGGGCAGCGCGCGGCGTGCAGCTAGCCTTTGCGCGCCATTGTCCGCCGACGTCGCCGGACGTGAGGCGAGGGGCGGCTAATTTTATTTGCGGGGCGTTCGAAATTGCGCATGACCTTGCTTTACTGGTCGAGTGTTGTGATAAGAAAGCGTTGATGGCTGTAATGGGATGTTAGCTTGAGAGTTGTGTTAATGAATGGACATTATTGTGCTTATAAACTTTTATTGTTTTTTCATATATGCTGGAAAAGAGAAACTGTGTGGTTTATGCCTGATATTTACGAAAAATGTTTTATGTGAAGAGCAAATAACGTAGTCTCTTACAACAATTTTCGTGCGGTTACAGTAATTCAAAGCGTGTAATTTTGTTTCCATGAAGATAACGTCGTTTCCTCAGAAAATTCGATCGACATGATGTGTTAACTGTGATCATGTTTCTTTCAAAAATTAACCAGAAGAAAATTAATCCTAAACTGTTTTATATTGGTGTTTAATATATATAATTGACGCATTCGATATTTTTTCTTGAAATATGGCTAGTCTGTTAAATATGTTTGATAGACCCTTAAAATTGTATAAATAATTTTAACAATTTTTAAAAAAACATCTTATTTTCATGGTAAACCCCTCGAAAGAAATGTACTGTACTTGATTTGTAATGACAAGGTCAAAATATCTTCCAATTTTTATTTACAAATAATATTTGTTGCCGAAGCATCTTGAACGTATGAACTGATTTTCTGTACGTGAATAAAATCAAACGTGTATGAAATTGAAACGTGGGTAAAATAAAAATATTTTGTATTAGCTACCTAACGTAACACGTATACATTTAAAAGTGTAAACATGTTACAAAAACTATTTAGTATTCTGAAGGTCATCTCTATCAAACATATTTCGTTACTGCTTCATACGTCGACTGGGCGTCGAACCAACAGTCAAACATCCCGCACAACTCCAAAGACCACACCTGCACCTCGTCTGAACGACCTTTCTAAACGCACCCATTCTCCAGAAAGCTTCATGAACGCGCCCGCTCAATCAGTGGCTCGTTCCGCGAACAGCAGCAGCAGCGCGGTGCTTCGCGCGCAAGCAGGCGGGCGGCGGGGGCAGCAGAATTCGCCAACCGGGCGGCGGCTAGTGCGTTACGAGCTCGGCGCGTGGCCCGGGCCCGGCAAGTGCGCCGCACTCGGAAGAGATTACAAACAGATCATTAAATTGTTTCCCAGCCCATCCGGCGATTAGGAGGCGGCGGCGGCGGGCGGCGGTGCGGGTCCGCGAACAATGCCAGCAGCCATCTGCGACCTCACGGCGCGTGCGCGAGCACGTGGCTGACAAGTGACTAACGCCGCGAGCGCCCGGGGGGGCTTCCCCTATTGTCGCGATCGAGCGCGGAAGGGGAGGGGGCCGTGAGGGGGAGCGGTCGGGTGGTGGTGGTGGGAACGGGCGGCGTCCAGGCAGGACCTGCGCGGGGACGCCGCCGAGAGCGGGAGCAGCATCTGCGATGAAATCTAGATCATGGGGGTGGAGGCGTCTGCAGGAAGCAGGGTGGGGGAGGGTGTGTGTGAGAAGCAATTCCGGGAGCAAAAGCCGGGACTCCCCCTGGAGTGTGCGCGTTTAGAGCCAGATCTCCGTTTGGGCGGGGAAGCGGCTGAAATCTTCTTGATGGAATTGTCGCTTCATGAAGTGAAGAGCAGTTCTTCGATATTCATCTTTCGCAGGGATAAGATTTCCGGCCAACGGGTGGTGATTCGATGAGTTCAAAGTACGGTTGAAAGAATGAATAAGGAAGCAGTTCCGTCAATATTGGTGAACATCCGTATAGGACATACATATATAACATATTCACTTTTTTTCGTAATTGTAACATTTTTAAAAGGAAATAATATAATTTAGAGGCTTCAGGTCGGTAGCTGTAAAAATATTGTCTGTATATTAAGAATAAACTTCTTCGTGTATAAAAACTAGAATAGGCGACAGATAAAAACAATAGTAATAATAATGATAATGATAAAAATGATGACAACAATAATAATAATAATAATAATAATAATAATAATAATAATAATAATAATAAAAAGAACAAAACAACAACGTAGTTATAACAGTGAACGGAACTTTTTTCTAACGAATGTTTTGGATTATTCTTTTCAGAACTTATTTACACAATTATCAGAAAAGAAAGGGGATAATATTCAACACGAAGCATATTTTTCGGTTTCACATTCGATACATTGTATATCTTCAGAGGCCGCAAATTGACGATATGACATTCTCTTCTGACAATTTTACTCATGGTTTTTCAAACATGCAGCGGCGAAAATATAAATCATGGGTGGAAAAGAAATAAATTTCATCGTGAACTCAAAAGCAACGTTCAGACGCATCGTATTGACGAAATCTCCAGAATTGACAGAATCAATTCGTCAGAAGCATCATCGTTTCGTGCAGAGCCTACTGGGGCGTTGGGAAATCAAAAAGGACTGAATGTTGGAGGCGGATTGTGGAGCAAAAAGCGTTTGTGAGGGGAACTTTATGACGCATGTGACGGGGAAATACGACCGTAGAAGGCGTCCACGAAATGTGTGAAACCGTATGCACGAAAATGTACTAAAGTCTCAAACAATCCACCATATTATACTTTTTAGATCATTTCATCAGATGTACTGCTTACACCGGGAGCGGAAGCTCAGTGCATCAACTGATGTCACTGCAGCGTCTCAATCCAAAATAATATCCAAAAATATATTATTTCATACTGTAAATATCATGCAAAGCTCATTACCAGGAGATAATGTTTAAAACCATGTATCTCGAATACCATTTGAGCGGGCACGGGAAGACGATCTGCGATGAAATCTAGATCTCGGGGTGGAGGCGCCTTCATTCTCGAAGCGTCTTGCGGCATTTGATATGAGTGCCGTGCATTGTTTAAATCCGGGGTGATCTGAAAGATAGTACATTTTGTTCTAATAGGGCGCATTAATAAAAACCTTTCAGTACAGAAATGTCAAAATGTTTTTGTTTGGGTAAATAATAAACCCTTTGAAGAATCCGGAATCGCCGACCTGGATGGCCGAGGTGGCTAAGAGAGAGTACCGACTCAGCGCTTCGGTCTGAAGGGTCGCGGGTTCGAGTCCCGCCTTGGGCATGGTTGTTTGTCCCTTGTCTTTGTACGAGTGTGTTGTCGCGAAGGGACTCGCGTTCTGCTGACCCCAGATCAGAGGAGCCTCGCAAGTGTTTTGGTGTGTAGTGTATGGTCGAATATGCGTCCCATCGGGACGCAAAGGGTAACCGGCTATCAGCTGGATAAAAACCCTAGAAAGAAGAAGAAGAATCTGGTTTCAAGTTTTTAGGAACAATTATTTCACAGACTGCCTCCGAGGAAAAAAATCTTTACTTCATTCAGAATCATGTTATTAGCAAATAATAACATATGGGTATCTATTCTGATTGATAGTCACACAGTAAGCATTCGTGAATAAGCAAGCCATCCCAATAGAATCCACTGCCACTGAATTATTCATCCTCATCCACGCAACCCTCACCCCCACCACCGAGTGATCACCCGCGTCTTCCAGCCGGACGGCACGGATCCATCGGCGACCTTCGCGCGGGAAGCAGGGAAATCACGGGGCCTCACGCGCCGGGGCGTGGCCGGGGCGCGGTGACTTACGGCGCCTTGGGGCATATGGGCGCCGCGGGGCGTCGACCTCGATGAGGGCGAGGCGGCGGCGGGGCGCAAGGCCGTGCGCTCGGGGCGACGCCCACTGCGCGCGCGTACGGCACGCGGAGAAAATAACGCAACCCTTCAGTTGATCCAAAGTGGTTTTGAAACCAAAAAAATTGTGCTGAGCAACGTTTTAAAAATGATCCATAGGATAATATTACGTGATAAAATTGGGTATCTGAAAAGCGACACAGGGAAAGGAATCGTGTATGAGCTATCAAGAGAAGGCAAATGAAGCTAACAACATATAAGGCATCAAGGGCAAGGGAGTTATGTCAGGAATATTAGACGAACATTTTCCTGGGTATTAATCCACTAGACCCCCCCCCCCCGCTGCCACCCGAGTGTTGTGTTGCGGAGGGTCTCGTGTTTTACTCACCTCAGATTCCAGGAGCTGGACAGCGCATTAGTGCAGTGCAAGGGTCTCCAACCTCCTAGAAGGAAGAGAAGGAGCAGAAGGAAGAGAAGGAGCAGAAGAATGTGGAGGAGAAGGGACGGAAGGACGAGAAGGAGGAGAAGAAAAAGGGGAGAAGGAGAGGAGAAAAAGGAGGAGGAGGAGAGGGAGGAGGAGAAAAAGGAGGAGGGGAGAAAAAGGAGGAGGAGATAGATAAAATGAAATAGGAGAAGAAACAGAAGAAGGAGAAGGGGACAGGGCTGGAATAGAGGAAGAAGAAGAGTGTCAAGTATGAAATATAGACCCTGTAAAGAAAGAGCACAAGCAGAAGAGTACCAACAGTGAAAAATAATAATTTTCTTTTCAAGGAGAGAGAGAGGTACGGGGCGCAGGCATTGAGGCCCACAGTGCTGCGGGGGCGCGGTCGTCGCGAGGTTCTCACGCGCCGCGGGCGGCCGCGGCGCCGCGGCCGTGGGCGCTGGGCGCGCGACGCTGCACTTGTTCTCACATATATCGCGCGAGGGGCGGTGCCGCGACGCGGGCGAGCACCCATCCCCTCCCACCCCTCCCCTGCGAGGGGTGTCGGCGGCGGCTGGGGCCCCGCTGTCGGCGGGTCATTACCAGGGTGAAAGGACTATGTGGTGGCGGTTAACGTACCACTCTCAGATGAGTGCGGATTACGGAGAACTTATTTTTATGTTTTTTTTTTTTTGTAATACTGAACTGTTATATCGACTAACGAAAGCAAAGCCGCTCTTAACATTGGCGTTTGTTAAGAATTTTAATAACCACGTACATTAGGAACAATGAAAACAATTAATGTGCAGCTGTAGATGACGTGTGAGTACTTTTATTCCAAGCGAAAATATTTTTAAAATGCTTTTCTAATATAAGAAGATGCTAAAAAAAAGTATTAAACGACACACGGCAAACATTGCAAATAACGGTTGGTTGTAACCCTCACGTATAGCCTCGGTTTACAAATTTTCCTTATGTCCTCCTTAAGACGTCAATAACTGCAACAATTTCAGAAAGATGCTTACAATATTGAATGTAAATATAGTTAAGATCTGCGTACGTCGAATGTTTTGTCAAGAAGAGAACTTTATAGGCTGGAAAGGATTTATATAATTTCCGTGTTTCGTCCTTTGATATGGACAAAATCTTTTAAGCACAGAATCTGTCAAGAACAGAATGATGCGAAAAAGAAATAACCGGTGATTAAGGTCCGCAAAGAAAATGCGAAAAGGATTGAATGATTCATGAAGACGAATATCGATGGACGGAATGAGAACAACCATTAAGACAAAACTTGTGAATGTAGACATTCTATGAATGATTTAATATGATTAGTAGAATTATTAATTACATTAGTTCAACTTGGAAACATTTCTCGACGACAGTTATCAGAATCAATAAAGTATTTATTCCACATACCCTAAAGTCAAAGAACCCCCCTCTAAAATGTTTTGATCAATAATTACAAAAACAACAACAGACCAGAAAAGCGGAAGTACTTACGTCACAATAGAATGATTTATTTCCGTGCCCACATTTTCACCCTTGGGGCTCTCCACATTCGTCGCCATCCAAATTATCCCGAGCACCTCGTCTCCCCATGACACCCGCCTCGTCCAGTAAATGCCGCAAGCTTGACTAGCCCTCGCCGGCGCAGGAGACAGCGTCGTGAGGGACCGCGCTCGCTGTCAGACTTCACCCTCCGGCGCCGCCGCCCCCGCCCCGCCCCTGCGCTCTGATTACAGAGAGTCGCCAGCGAGCGACTTCGCCCGCGAGCGAGGGCTCCTTCCACTGCCGCCGCCTTCGCCCCGCCATCTCCACCACTCGCGCTGACGCGTCGTCTGACCGTCTCGCCGTCTCCACCGTCCCGCCGTCCCCGCCGCCGTCCCCGCCGCCGTCCCCCACTGCCGCCGCCTCCGCCATCTCCACCACTCGCGCTGACTTGCGTCGTCTGACCGTCTCGCCGTCCCCACCGCCGTCCCCACCGCCGTCCCCGCCGCCGTCCCCGCCGTCGTCCCCGCCGCCGTCCCCGCCGTCGTCCCCTCGTCGTCCCCTCCGCCATTCTGTCGCCCCGCCCCCTTCCTTCCCGTCCTCTTCCCGTCTTCCTCTCCTTCCCTGTCCACCCCCCGGCGGGACGTCGTCCGCCCCGGCGCGCGCCAGCGTGTGAGTGCGTCTGCGTCGCCGTCTTGTAATCGCGGAATGGTCGTCCGCCGGAATAACTCGCGCTCCGCCGGCCCCGCGCCCCCCCCCACCGCCCCCGCCCCCGCCGCCGCCTTTGAGCAATTTGTCCAGGGCGTCGCCGGGGCCGCGACTCCCTCTGTTCTCTCAAGGACGCCGCCGCCGGCGGCAGGGGAGAGCAGACAGCGACCGCGGTGATAGTGAAAGTCCCGAGATGGCGTCGACGAGAAAGGCTGACACGGAGGCAATCTTAGGTTAGAGGTCGGTGGTTTGGAAACGGACGAGGGAGGTTGCTTTAAACTAAGGAATAATTTTGTGAGAATGACAATTCCGCTTCAAGAAGGGATGAGTTGTTTGAAATTTGTAAAGGCCGGTTCCCAACCTTTAAAAGGACATAGAATGAGTTGAAGGTTAAAATTGAAGATTGGAGGATAGTGAGAAATTTGTTTTTCTTGAATGTAGGAATCGGTTATGATGTGATATTTGATGATTATTATTGTAAAAACGGTGGTTAATGTAGCGATAAAAATGAAGTCAGAAATGATCATGATATTGATGGAAAGCATGTTTTTCATCTAGTTATGGTTTTTCCTGTTATGGTGGTGATGGAACCACTGTTAGTGTCGTTTCCAGTGGAGTCGTAGGCTCCCGCGGCCAGAGTCATGTAAATGATCTTGGCTGTCCAGGTGACGCCGCGTCGAAGATAAGAGTCGATAAGATGGTCGAAACGTCGGCAACACAGCCTTCGACGCGACGTCACCTGGACAGCCAAGATCATTTACGTCGTTTCCAGTGGTTTCAACGTCGAGAGCGTTGGCCTCATCCTAATGTTCTGGACCCCATCCCTGGGGAACGCCACTCACTAGACTGAGCCATCCCCGCCAACATCTCCAGTCGTCACTGCATGACGCCCGAGGCGGTCACGAGAAAGAAGCGACGGGAATTCCTGTGCACTACGTCGGAGGGCACACAACTCGCACTGAGCGGGCGGGACACTACAAACGGAGTTCGGTGAAATCGAAAGACAATGTTAGCCATTTGTTCGCGATTGTCTAAGCTTTGGATGTCATGCCTTCCTTACATTAATCGTGAAATATATTATTTGAAGAGCTGACTAGAAAAAAATCTATTGAATAATTGTGCCTATATTTAACTACCGATTTAATGTCCTATAAAGTCTATTAAAAATCACAGATAATCAAATAATGTAACATTTTCTTAATTATTATTACTAACCAATAGATGTTCTGTTCTTGCTCTTGGTGTTATGAGAGGGATGGTCAAAAAATAACGTGGGGTGGTCAAATTGTCGAGGTAGCATTAGGGGTTATAAATGCGTTGTCATGTTGCAACCCAATAATTATAGCGTTGGAGAGAAATGATAATTCCTTCGCCTCCTCCAAGGACGTGAACCGAGGAAATAACCAAAGCAGAAAGGAATCCTGATTCGGAAATAACAGAGAACCGGGTGCGGTCCACCCCAAAGGGTGACCGAGGCAGCTGACCCCTGCACCGGGGTCTTGGGCAGGCTGAGTGACGGGGAAGACCCGGAGCTTTCGCTCGGTCGATAGGCCCTCTTGCTCTCGAAGGGCGCCTTGCACACCGCCCCGCCCCCGCCCCTGCGCTCCCCTTGTCCCTCGCCCCGTCCCCGCCCCCAGTCCGGCTCGTCCCTGCTGTCTCCCGGCCTATTGATCTACCTATGGGCCAGGCCGTTGCGACGGGAACCACGCGGAAGCCCGTTTGTCTGTGGCGTTCGGGGTTCAGATTGTGGTCATTCAATTCCGTGTGGAAATGGAATAGGCGAAATGGGTTCATGGAACGCTTTTGTTTCGTCCTACATTCCACATCATATGTTCCGACGTCTTTTATCATCTCATACTTTCAGTTTAATTTCACTTGCATCATTTTCCTACATTCATTTTCTTACATTTTGCGTCGTTCCTACATTCCCATACAATTTGAAACTCGTTCTAGCCTACGATTTATATAAATGAAGTTGCTGAATTACAAATCTATTATTATTATCGCCTTTCTTCCCATCAATCCAAGAATGTTAGGAACTTCGATCGGTCTAAATATGAATCAGAACTCATAAAATCTGGCTTTAAAAGAGGTGAAATTTTAAGAGGTGTAACTTCACGGATATTTCCCTTCTATAAAAAGTAGTTTTTGTAAATATGCTTCTAGTATTTTGCATTTATGCCCAGAGAGAGTCAACCTATTGTATTTGTTCTCATTAGCAACTTTTAAAAGAAATTCGTAACTGATCCTCTTCTGAGAAAGAGGAGTTAGATGTTGTTTTAAAATAGTCGCACTTCTATTAAAAAAATTAAGACGGAAAATCCAACAGATTCTTCATTCCATTCTCTGTGGTAATGACATTTTTTTCTTCTCAATGCAAATAAAGAGTCCGCTAGACATCACTCGAATTCGTAACTGCTCCTCTTCTGAGAAAGAGGAGTTAGATTCGCCGTCACGATGATTTTCAGTCGTAAGGGATATGAAATCTAGTTGCGGAGAAGGGACCGAGTCTTGTTCTCTTGAGCGAAATGTATTAGTTGAAGGCAGGTGATTACTTTCTTTGCATTGGGAAAGGTTCGAATAAACGACAAAAAGACCTTGTCTTGTCTTTCTGCCGAAAATAATGAAACTGTTCAGAAAATATTTTTATTTTTTATTGATACTTTATTGCTTGTTACTGCTTTCCATAAGGAGCTCAATATACAATGTATGACTTACCTGGATGGAGAGGATTGTGGTTACAAGGGAAATATGAAAAATTGATAAGGAAATATGAAAAGACAAATTGAATGAAGTTAACATCCAGTTAACTCGGAAAATGCACTACATACATTTATTTAATTTCTTGTTTGTATAAAATTATTTTTATGTAATTCACTATTGTCAAATATCCAAACATTAGAAACTATATCGGACAAAATATCTGAACATTCAAACATTAGAAACTCCATTTCCTCTTTGGATGAACGCCATTAATATTTTGAATTTGTTTCAATGCAAAAATTCAATTGAAAGAGAGAGCACATACGGGATCTTGTCAATGTTCTTTTCACAAGTTGGCAAGTCTTTAAACATCCCGTCGGAGACATCGCTGCAGATTCCCCGTCGGAGGTGGCGTTGGAGTGCCAAGTGCAACGCTTTGGGGGGGGGAGGGGCGGCGCTAAGCGGGCGCGGGCCGCTTTTAATAAGCGCGATTATTTCGTCTGTCCGTCAGCGGCGCGGCGCGGGGCGGTGCAGTGCGGCGCGGGGCGGGACGGGGGCGGGGTGGAGCGGAGCGGAGCGGGCCGGGGCGGGGGCGACGCGGGGAGGGACGGGGCGGGGAGGGAAGAGCGGTGCGGGGAGGGGAAGAGCGAGGCGGGGCGGGCGGGGCAGAGCGAGGCGGGCGGGGCGGGGCGGGGTTGGGCGAGGCGGGGCGGGCGAGGGGCGGGGAGGGGGGCGCGAGGCGGCGGGCCGTGGCTAACGCGAGGAGACAGCCGGGCAGCCGCCAACGCCGCTGCTGCTTGCCCCGTCGTCCTGTCCGCCTCCGCCGCCGCCACCGAATCGTCTCGCATCCAACGTCGCTCAAGTTGTCGGGGTCTTTTCTGCATTATCGCTGTTGGTGTACGTATTGTTTCCCCTGCTCCTCCTTCTCCTCCTTCTCCCCTTCTCCTCCTCCTCCTCCTCCTTCTTCTTCCTCCTCCTCGTCCTTGTCCTTTCCTTGTCCTTCTTCTCCTTGTCCTTCCTTCCCTTCCTTCTTCTCCTTTCCTTTCCTTCTTCTCCTTCTTCTCTCCTTCTTCTTCTTCTTCTTCTTCTCTTCTCTCTTTCTCTTCTTCTCATATTTGTTCATTTTCCTCCCTTCCTTCTAAGGTTCGGTTCTGATTCTTCTTCTTTCTGTCACAAGAGTAAACTAGTAGTATACAGAATGCTACGTAGAGTAAAATTTCTGAGGAAAAGTGCAAAAAACTAAAAATAACAATATTGATTTTGATAATGGAGAACCGTTTTCCATATCTTTCACAAAAGTCAATAATAGTAGAAACCATTCTATGCACGTTAAGCGATTTTGCAAACTTTCAACTTATTTCTTCTTCCATCCGGGGCCCCTCCTGTGAAGGATGAAACAGACATGACCGCCGTTTATTACGAAACAAGCAGGTAAATCTCTTATAACACATTAAGAAACAGAAGTACAAGACAATATAATTTGTAGAAACTAAATTGAAAAAAAAATAATGTTAAGATATATCATTACTTTCCGAAATTTTAAAGAGCCTCTAAATCGCAAAATGTTTTCCTACACTTTGGTTGAATCCTCGTGCATTCTGAGTAGACTGGATGCCTGCATGGCGCGAAGAGTTTACCCGACTTCCAGAGCTCTTTCTCTATTCTCTGCTCGCCACAACCCACTTGTCACGTACAATGCCATCTACTCTATCCCCGACTCCGCATCCTCCTTCATTTCCGCCGACCGTAACTCCCTCTCTACTCTCCACTATCCTCACTATCGCCGTTTCTGTTACCCCTCCCGACATCCACCTCCGTTTCATCTTATCCATCACCCCATCTACGTAACTACGTTCATTGTTGCTACTTCCGCCTCACCCTTCTTAGTCTCCCACGCACTTTCCATCGTAACCACCAGCGTCTCTTTCGTCATGTGGCTGACTTACGATGCTCTACCACTTCTCTCACTCCCACAGTCTCACCATCAATCACCTTTTTCGACTGTGCCGTCGTCACCATCGCCACTGTTGCCATTTTACACTGCTCCTTCACTTTGTCGTCATTGCTGCTTTTGCTACTTCCTTCTCAAACTGCATTACCACCTCCTTCACTGCTACTTCATTGACTTCCACTACCTCCTCCGTTATTGCCATCCCCTTCGTCACCCCCACCGCAGTCACCATTGCCATCTCCACTGCCTCCAAACCTCCGCCGTCGCCAGCGCTGCCGCCCGCGGTATGCGCCAACCGTAGGGAAACTTTTATCGTAAGTATTTACTATTCAAATTAGAAAACTTCGCTATTCGGACAGTTGAAGGAAGGAGACGGAAGGCAAAGCAGACAGGAGAGACGGGATGTGGTTGGGCGAACGCGACCCACGCAGAGGCAGGGCGGGACGACTCGGAGAGAAATACAGCAGTGAGTGAGTGGGAGAAGAAAATCTTGGAGTTGAAGGAGAGAAACTGGATTCGACCATGAAAAGAAGGCTGTGGGTCATATGCAGGTAGTTTTTTAATTTTTTCATAACTAGAGGTGTTGGAGGATGAGATGAGACATACACAGAAAGGAAAGAGAGAAGGTATTCTTGATTTAGAAATTTGTTTCCTGTGAGAAAAACAAGCCGACCTGGATGGTCGAGGTGGCTAAGAGCGAGTACCGACTCAGCGCTTCGGTCCGAAGGGTCGCGGGTGCGAGTCCCGCCTTGGGCATGGTTGTTTGTCCCTTGTCTTTGTGTGTATGTGTTGTCGCGGAGGGCCTCGCGTTCTGCTGACCCCAGATCAGAGGAGCCCGCAAGTGTGTTGGGGTCTAGTGTATGGTCGAATATGCGTCCCATCGGGACGCAAAGGGTAACCGGCTGTCAGCTGAAAAAAAAAACCCTAGAAAGAAGAAGAGAAAAAACAAGTGATTAGATAAAAAGTAAAGATACGGAGAAGAAGGAAACTATAACATTCGGACTTGTGAATTATCCTCACATATTCGCGACGACGATGCAGAGGCAATGGTGTGATACGAACTAGAATCTCGCAAATACCTCCTCTGAGACGAGGATAAAATGGCGAGAAATGTGCTGAAAAAAAGGTAACGTGGTTTTCACGAGTCATCTTGCACAGAAATGGAATCATGAAAATAGTAGCACATGGACAAAATGTTGAAAAAAAGGAGAGGAAACAAGATAGTTTTGCACCAAAGAAGAAGCAAAGTGATGAAGCCAAGATAATGGTTTTAATTTGCAAGAAAATTAGAAAATAATACAGCAATGAAATATAAAGAATAAAAATACAAAAGACACTCGAATTGTAATATTATTATATTTTTTCTTCTTACTACTGATATTATTATTATTATTATTATTATTATTATTGTTGTTGTTGTTGTTGTTGTTGTTGTTGTTCCTTGAAAACAGCTACTGCACAACTTATGAAATTTCATGGTCTCAGTGAAATAACATCTGAATAGCCGAAGGTCTGATACGTAGAGAGAGCGATTTGAAGAGAAGGCAGGAGGAGGGCGACAACCTCTTTCCTCTGTCACACTTCACGCTCAGCGCTTTTTTGCGTGAAAACTCTTGAAAAAAAACTTCTCACGCAGATGCGTTTTATCTCATCCCTCGCGATGAATATTTTCATTTTGGTTTTCATCTCTTTTCAAAACTTATCAAACCGGATTCCGGGAATTTTTTTCCGCTCATCCACGGAAAGTACATGTCTACCGTTAGAAGATACCGTTTCGCAGGGGAAAATATAATTTAAATGCCTAATCGCTTCACGCAACTGTCAATACGTTAATAAAAATTAATTGGAATTACGGAGAAAATTCCGTTAAAGCGCAGTCTTTACATTCTACCTTGGAACAAAAATTGACTTTGTTTTATTAAATGTAAAAATGTTCTCTCAATTTAAACAAAGCCGTTTAAATTAAGAGCCTGCAGAAGTGGGTGTCGGATTTTCATATCGCCTCGTCGGGCAGGTGCGAACGGGGGCATTTGAAAACCATTGTACAGGATTTCGCTAGGTAATTTGTTAATTAAATTCACGGTAATCTCGCGGAATCTACTATTGCATGTGTTCCGTAAGCGGCCGGATCAAAATGGCTCCGGTTTAGTAATCTACTGGAGCTCGCTGCTACAGGGTGTACCAGCAAGCTGAGCACAATGTTGCTGCGAATGGTAGAATTCCCCGTCCGATGATGATACACTGAGAAGGGTGAAAACATTGCGTTCCGTTAGGTAGAGCAGTCAATAAATACTCAGTTTTTGCATGACGTATGGTAAGCCCTGGGTGAGGAGATAATGTAAAACAGAGAAACACATTCGATCATGTTATAATTGTATCAATCAAGTACTACAACTTTTGACATGAAAATTGATCTTCTCTTAAAATCCACGTAAGTTTAATTTTTGGCTCTATAAGACACATCTTAGACCACAAATGAGATCTATATGTAAAGATCTCGTCTGTCGAGAACATAACAGGGTCTCTTGGTAGTTTAGGAAACTCGTTGGTTGGAAAACGTGATCTGCAAAGTTCAGACAAACCGAAATAATAATAATAATAATAATAATAATAATAATAATAATAATAATAATTATAGTGAGAAGAAGAAGAAGAAGAAGAAGAAGAAGAAGAAGAAACATTTCCAATACAACTGATGTTTTCATTCTGACTTCCTGATAAGAGTTCGTTACAATTAATTCTTCTCTCCCGATATAAATTTTGTATTAGATCACAATATTTCATCACTTTCATATACCGAATTGTCATTTGCTGTAACTATTGTGCACTTATCTATGGCATTATCTACGTTTACGGCCCCGCACAGAGATGACAAAATTATGCTTTTAGAAAAGACTCTAAAACCTATTTTATATTTTACGATATTTCTTTGAAGGTCGTTAGAAGCTGAAAGTACACTCATTGGATCAATTTGGTTGTACATTATTTGATCACAGAAAAAAATGTTTGGCAATTTTGTGAACATTTATTAAAATTAGTATGCGGTATTTTTCAGTAGTCATAATTTGTAAGATATCCCTACATTAATTAATTGAATTCCAAAATTTTAAAATTTAATTAATATTGTAATGTAGTGTCTGTTGTCATGTTAAATAAATACTTACAATCGTTTATGTACATTTATTTGTTATTTAAATGAGCGGGGAAAATTTTAAATGAAATAATCTGCTCTTCAATGTGGGTAGGAAGGTATTTACATTCAGGCGGCTCAAATCAGCTATTTTCTCTGAGCCAAACCTCAGTTCTATTTCAAAAGTCTTGATACATTACGTAAATTTGTTTAAATTTAATACATTCAAAGTATCCAAAAATTATAAAACGTCTCGTAAATTTATGCACATTTTTAGGAAGTACGTATACGCCATGCCAACGTGTGTTCTATTGTCCTAAACATTGTTATCGGTCAATTATCTTGATCATCTTTGTATCACAGAAAATTCGATTATGTGTGAAAGTGAAACCTTGTAAATTACCCAGATATTGAATTTCAGAGATATTCTTTACATACGTTATTCCTTCTTAAATCGTCCTTAAAAAACAATGGGATTAATATTGCGTGTTCATTCCAAAGTAATTTTACATCCTCGTTAATTTTCTTCATTAATTAACATAACGATGATAAGTGGGCCGGGTATTAACAATGCCTAATTCCCTAAATGCATCATCAATAGACGTTGATATCAGGTACTTATATTGTCATGTAACGCAGAGAACTTATCATAACTGCAAGATAATGAGACGGGCGAAATGTTTACCACGTCGTCATTCACGAAAATCATTCAGAAATTCGTTTACTTCATCAAATATGTATGGACATTAAGGTAATGTGAGTACTTGTCACTCGTCTCTATAGGTCTCACTCTTCCTGATACGTACACGCTCCATCAGGAGGGTACTGTTTATCGACAATTTTAATCTCTTACGAAAATGAAAATGAAAGGAAAACACCGCAGCACTTCGGTAAAGTAGGGACACTGTTACACATATGTGAACATTTCGTCACTGGATTATCGTCATAAAATGTTTTCCCAATTTCAAGAAATTCATTTTCTTTAAAGTGAGGAAGTCTGGTTCGTATTTTCAAGTATCCCATCCTCCTGATTTTAAAACATCTTCTTAGTTATTTACTACGAATATGTTTCCCTTTAACGAATGAGAGGGAGTCATGTAATTTTATATGTAGTGAAGAAACTAATGTTTGTACGAGTAAATGTAATTAAGACGAGATTCAGTACGCTGTATTATCGTATATGAAATCACAGATAAAGCGCGTATAAGTCCACATACTTTACATCTACTTATTGACGATGTAATTAGAAGATCGATGTGACTTGTCGAGTGCAAACTACACCCGCAGCCACCCCGGGGGCGGGGCTCCTGTAGTAGGTGGCGGTGCGGCGTGAACTCCACACGCACCATGCGCGAGAGCGTCAACAGCACCCACCCCCGCGCGTAATGAAGCGATCCCCGACGCCCGCAGCGCTTTTCACGCGCGCGCCCAGTTCGTTACCCCTCGCGGGCGCGGCTTCGAACCCCGGCACGCGCAAACAGCGCGCTCCCCTCGCTTGCGGCGGCGGGGGAGGCAGGGGAAGGGGGTGGTGATGGCGATGGGTGTGGAGGGGATGAGGGCAGAGCGGAAATCAGGGTGAATAAGTTTGGCTGTTTTCGGGAAATTGCGAGAAGGGGGAGGTTGAAGAGGAGTCAGTCGAGGACGAGGGGAAGCGGGGACGAGGGGAAGCGGGGACGACGGGTGCGGGGGCGAGGGGAAGCGGGGAGAAGGGGGAGCGGGGATATGGAGGCAGGGCAATGCAGTGGGGACATGGAGGCGGTGACAGGAGGGACAGGGAGGTGGGGACTGTGTGGCGGGGTGCGTGTGTGGCGGGGTGCGTGTGTGGCGGGGGCGTGTGTGGCGGGGACTGTGAGGCGGGGGGAGCGTGTGTGGCGGGGAGCGTGTGCGGCGGGGAGCGTGTGCGGCGGGGAGCGTGTGCGGCGGGGAGCGTGTGGGCGGGTGTGCGGCGGGGAGCGTGTGCGGCGGGAGCGTGTGCGCGGGGAGCGTGGGGGCGGGGAGCGCGTGTGGTGGAGACGGGGGACCGGGGAGGGGACTGTGTGGCTGCGACGCGCCGTCGATGGCGAGGGAGGGCGCGCGAAAGCGTGCTTTGACTCGTCACAATTAACGCGCGCGCGGCTTGGATTTACACGCGGGTGGCCTCTATAAGTTACGCGGTGCCTTCCCGCGAGACAACCTGATTGCCTGGGTGCCGCTGGCGCCGGCTGCGGGCGGCGCGGGGCGGGAGGGGCCGCGAAGGGCGGCGCTGCGCGTGCGACGCAAAGGTGAAGGCAGAATGAGGAGGAGGGCGAGGAGAGATGAATAGAAGGATGAGGGGAAAAGAAAGAAGCAAGCACGGAATAGAGGTTGGGAATAGAATGAAATGTTATAAATCTTATTTAATTATTAATTTTTATAATTTTATTTTAAATTCATTAACTAGTTAATTAATAGTGACTGAATTATTACAAATAAAGTTATGGCAATAAATTCCTGTACTGTCTTGACTAGTAATTCTGAAAACAATATATGAAAGTGGTTGACAATTCATTATTATAAATTATGAAAGTGGTTGATGATATATTATGAAAAATATTAGCAAATAAGGGATCTGGGAACATAAATAAAAGGAAGGAATACATTATTGGTAAAATGAACGAATTTGAACAACATGACAAATGGCCACAGAGACTGCCGAATACAAGTTTCTTCTGATTTCATGAGAATTTTTTTGATGTTGTTCTGGGATTTGATAAAATGCAAGAAATTGAAAGGAAATCATGCAAAAGCTGTTATGTTCCGTGTAACATGGAAATCCTGTGAATTTTAGAAGATATATAAATATAATGAGTAATATAAGTGGTAAATAATGTTTTTCACGTTAAGAATAAGTATGGCATTTCAAGAATAAGTGTGGCGGTAAGACACAAATTATTTCTGGAGTGAAATGGAATGGACACACTGGCAACGATACACAGGCAGAGTCAATGACATTGTGAAAAAAAAAATGAATATGGAATCTTAACGTCAAGAACCTGGATATACACATCAGTAATATTAACACATTTTGTGACAGTGCTTTACGTTTTAATAAAGAGGATAATAACTACTTAAACGGTCCCGGCACTGATGTTAAATATATAAACCAAACAGGTTTGTTATCAACATTCAGTGAAGTTAATTGTTCAGTTGTGTAAGCTGCCGTAAATGATGCATGGCATCATGCACATTTGTGTTGTGTATTCCTACACTTTCTATAAACCGATTTCTAATAATAAATTATATTATTATAATAAAATAAATCTGTAGTAAAATGTAAAGAGAAATGTTTGAAAAACAACAACAGAGAGAACAAAAGCACAATTTGTCACACTGCAAGAATTTTGGAGATTCCAAATCATATTTTCACTTTTGTGTCCGTTGTTTTGAAAATTCTGTTTACTTTCAATTTATTTCTCCAGAAATATAGGGTAATTTTTTAAAAAAATTTACATGGATGTGTTACTTAACGGTAGCATTACTATTTATTGAACAGAAATAAAATTAACGTAGTTGTTAATAAATGTATCTAGATATACAGTGAGGTGATTTGGATGATTTCCCAGTATATTTCTGTAGTATTCGTATTTCGGGCACTCAGTTATTTCTTCTTTCATGATCTTGACTTAAAAATCATTCATTTCTGACATACCATGTTGCTTTTTTTTTTTATCGAAGATACTTGAACTGAAATCGCCTGAAGAATTTCGATGTTGGAGACTCACTAAACCCCAAAATTGGATGCCGTAGGACCAAATATGATGCAGAATATTTTTATATGAGTTGATTTTGTTTTGTTGTTTGAGAGAAGTTGGTAGTTTCTTGATTTTATGTTTGCGCTTTATTATTCACTGACATGTGAAGATATTTTCGTTAGATCAGGTGACGGAAAAGTTATTTTGTTACTTCCAAAATAGTTTATTGATGAAAGTGCAATTTAAATTTAGAAGACTACAAGGTTCTATATAGTGTTTTTAAATGATAAGATTAGTTTGACAGTTTTTTATCGTATTTATAATGACTCGAATTAAATTATTTACATTTGTCAGCCAAAATCGGTAAACTATGTGAAGAAATTGATTCGACGGATATTAAAAACGAAATTTTAGTAATTCCCTTTGAAATAGGCTACTGAAATGCGAAACTAATGTAATAAGACCACTGAGGCTCCCAAATCACGAGGGAGGAGGAGAGTGGTCTTTGGGTGCTTCAGTCCTCCCCTGGATCACACATTACCGATTTATGGAGTTTTCCTAGTTTCTAGGATGACGAAAGTCTGTCAAGATCTCAATTGAATGTATTATAAATACATGTAAATCAACAAATAAATATACATTTTAAATTCAGTATAAATGAAAAATGACATAAAAGAAAATATCAAGTTCACTGAGCACTACTCTATAGTTCCGCATCAAAGAAATATCCTGGTTCCACCAATATATGTCACACATTTGATAGCTTATTTCGTTTTAAACACAGGGAACGTTCTAGCGACTCGGGGGCGAAAACACCTGATGCATAGTAGACAAGCGCGAGGACTAGGAGCCCCATGAGAGGCCAGCGTCGAAGGGCGTAAACCCGCCGGCAGCCCGCGCGGGCGGACACCACCGCCCAGAGGGCAGTGCGATCGCAAAGGGTGCGTCACCCCAGGCGAAAGGGGACAAGCGCCACAGCTCACCCGACTATAGGCGCTTCTTGCCATCAATTTCAATAGTCGGACGCCGACCCTAGCTCGAACCCTGGGCCCTCCGGTAATTAACGCGTGGCGAGGGCAGGGGAGAGAGGAGAAAACACAGATTTGAGCGTGAGGGGGCCGCTGGGGGCGGAGGATTTTGTGCATTCGTCCGGCGGCACTGCCCCCCTTCCACGCTGCCTTCACTGCGTCCGCGCCCCCGCCCCACGAAGTCCTCGCCGTTCCTATCAGCCTCACTGATCACCGTCGAGCCCGCAACCGCCGATCCCCTCTTCACCACCCTGCGTCCATCCCCTCACTGTCTCCATCGCATCCGCCAACCCTGCAGACTCCGCCCCCTCACCAGCACCACCGGCGCTCCTGCCGCCTCCGCTGCTGCCCCGCTTCCGCCCCGCCCCACTTCCCCGCCCCGCTTCCGTCCGCTTCTCCGCCCCGCTTCCCGTCCCCGCTTCCGTCCCCGCTTCCCTGTCCCCATTCCCAGCTCCCGCTTCCCAGCCGTTTCGCCCCGCTTCCGGCCCCGCTTCCGGCCCCGCTTCCGGCCCCGCTTCCGCCCCGCTTCCGGCCCCGCTTCCGGCCCCGCTTCCGGCCCCGCTTCCGGCCCCGCTTCTGCCCCCGCTTCTGCCCCCGCTTCTGCCCCCGCTTCTGCCCCCGCTTCTGCCCCGCTTCTGCCCCCGCTTCTGCCCCCGCTTCTGCCCCCGCTTCTGCCCCGCTTCTCCCCGCTTCTCCCCGCTTCTCCCCGCTTCTGCCCCGCTTCTCCCCCGCTTCTCCCCCGGCCCCGCTTCTGCCCCCGCTTCTGCCCCCGCTTCTGCCCCGCCTGCCCTCGCTTCTTCCCCCGCTTCTGCCCCCGCATTCGTCCCGGCCCCCGCTGCCGGCACAATGGGTGGGTGCGCGCGGACGAGGCCTAAAGGGAATATTTTAAATGACCGCACAGCTCGAGCGCTTGCGGTGCGCGTCGGAGTTATGTGCCGCTGTCGGCTAATAATTTGGGCGCTAATGCGATTTAGTGGGCGTTGGTCTGTTATCTATTGGGTTTCCAGCGAATTAAGAGTGGGAATATCGTTTGTTTTCGTTTCTTGTGGGATTTAACGAGGGTCATACACGGTATGGGATGATTATTCAACTTTCTAAAATTTGTTTTGTGATAATGACCTTAGTTTACCCATGCTGGTATTACATTTCTTTCAAAGCTTTTGGAGTATATTAAGTAAAATGAAGTTGTTTAGTGTGAAATTATCACTTTACCTTCGCTGCTAATAGTATTTGCTACGCTGCCATACACTCCTAAAAATATTTTTGTCACGTCTCGATTGACTCAGCAGACTTGTTTTCATATCGTTCATTACAAATTATTTGACAGTTTCTATCTTTAAAACCGTGACTTTAAACATTGTGTTTCATGCTGTAAAGTAAATAAATGAGTATTGAAAAATTAGTTGAACAATTTTTGCTGTAAACATGGACTGGAGGTTATTTTGAATTTTTAAATTCGATATATTATTATAATGCTTCTAATTTCTTTTTTCTCGAGTAAATAATTTTATTCATAATAGGTAGATCACACTGCGGAAAAATATACTTGATAGTTCCGCAGACGCCTTCAAGAATTTACCCTGGTTTCTTTTACCGATTTAATCGATACAGATTTTATGGATGCTATGTTCGAAATGAATGTTCACCTACATCGCTCATTGAATGCTCTGACTGAATTGAACGCGTGGCTGAAAATCGAATTGAATTTAAAGCTCATTGAATGCATCTTGTGTATCTGAGAAGTTTCACTGCAGAGCCTCTGACAGGGAGAACCTGGGGAAAACGGTTGCTACAAATACTTTTGAGAATGTAGAGATTTCTGTATTAAAAATTCGAATATGCAATGCTAGTTTATTTTGATTTTGAAAATCGTTTAAAAAGTTCAAAATGTATGAAAGTTGAAGCCATCGGTACGAAGAACTCGAAAATGACGATTTCCATTCATTAATCTGCGTGCAAATTAGGTCATACTTTTTTCATATTCAGACGTAAATTATATAGTGTCATGACATGTTATATATTACATCGAGTGGAAAAAAATGGTGTAGCTATTTCATAAAATAAGCTTCGAAGACAAGTAGATTGAAAGTTTATGTTCCGACGAGGACAGTTCTTATACATCAAAGCCGAACATGCCTGAATGATCATTTAAGAGAGCGGTTGGCCCTGACAATCTTTTCCATGGTTTCCTTCGATCAAATCCATGTGGATTCCGGAAAAGTAACTTAAACAACGGGTCGCGGACTGAGCGAAATTATTTATTCCTCATCCTGTGTCATTCTGTCCTGAGGGTGGACGATGGATTCATTCTCCATGGTAATTGGTCCATCTCCCGTTGATCAGGAAAGTCTCCTGCATTGCAGATACAGATATGACGATATCTGTGGGACCTCAACAAAAATGAATTATATAAAGTGGCGCTTGAATCAGAAGAACGAAAAGTACTCTTGGAAAGCTGACACCCAGTTGATAGAATTTATAAAAAGAAACAGATTTGGCTGGGCGATGCCATTGGGCACAATTCTACCTAATCCATTCCTTCCCATCCCATGCTTTTCCCTCTCCAATCCTTAAGTGGCCAATACACGAGCAATCATGATCCGCGAATCGACCCCCGCTTTAAAAGTGTCCAATGTGGCGGCAGTGCAGCAGGTGAAGGTGGCGATATATACAACATGATAATGAGCGGCGCGAGCCAGACTCGCTAGTCAGACTCGCTAGTCAGACTCGCTAGCCAGACTCGCTAGCCAGACTCGCTAGCCAGACTCGCTAGCCAGACTCGCTAGCCAGACTCGCTAGCCAGACTCGCTAGCCAGACTCGCTAGCCAGACTCGCTAGTCAGACTCGCTAGTCAGACTCGCTAGTCAGACTCGCTAGTCAGACTCGCTAGTCAGACTCGCTAGTCAGACTCGCTAGTCAGACTCGCTAGTCAGACTCGCTAGTCAGACTCGCTAGTCAGACTCGCTAGTCAGACTCGCTAGTCAGACTCGCTAGTCAGACTCGCTAGTCAGACTCGCTAGTCAGACTCGCTAGTCAGACTCGCTAGTCAGACTCGCTAGTCAGACTCGCTAGTCAGACTCGCTAGTCAGACTCGCTAGTCAGACTCGCTAGTCAGACTCGCTAGTCAGACTGGCTAGTCAGACTGGCTAGTCAGACTGGCTAGTCAGACTGGCTAGTCAGACTGGCTAGTCAGACTGGCTAGTCAGACTGGCTAGTCAGACTGGCTAGTCAGACTGGCTAGTGAGACTGGCTAGTGAGACTGGCTAGTGAGACTCGCTAGTCAGACTCGCTAGTTCGTGTATGGCATTTCAGGGCTGAGCGGTGGATATTTCCCCATTTCGATTCGATCCATCAAGTACTCTTTCTGCGAGTGCGAACGACAGGCCATCGTCCGTCCTAGTCTATAGCGCAATCAGGGAGGCAGCGGGAGAATGCGGATGTATTTTCTTTCGCGAATTGTTTTGATTAACTCATCACATGTGTCAAATTACGCTCCGATTTCGGTTGAGGTTAAAAGTATTTAGGTCTCGTTTTTGTTTTCGGTTTTAGATTACAAAATATTTCGGTTTCCGTTTTGAATCGCTTACAAACGACTTTTCTTTATTTTCTTATGAATATATATATAATAACTGCGATTCTTCGTGACCCCTTTATCTTGCAGTCATGGTCAGGGGCGTCTGTGTAATTTTTTACACTACTGGGTATATTAACAAATTTTTATTTATTTACATTTTATTTATTTGTGCCACAAAAAGTAATATTTTACAACAAAATGGGTTATAAGAAGGGAATTCAATTCAAATAAATGTTGTAGCTGAAACACTTCTCGAAACACGAATCTAGCATAACAAATTGGGCGAAATTTTGAAGATGTAGAAAAACCCGAATCGGAATGATTCAGCTCATTTACGGTTGACACAGCGGATTCGGTGGTATAAAGCGGATTCGGTGGTACAACGGTCTGCGTACCGGATTGTTGTACCCGAGTTTGCGGGTTCAAACCCGTTCGAAGCCGTGGACTTTTAAAGGCGAAAAATTCCCCTTCCTTCCGAGTGGTAGAAGTAAAGTCGGCTGTCCCATGTTGTAGATTTACTGCATGCAATAGATCCTCAAGCCTAAAAGAAGCCTCTGAGCAAAATTGAGATCCGCCTGTTTCGTCGCACAAGATAATACCTCATTTCTCCGCTAGCTCTAGTCCGAGCCGGTGAAAGGAGCGTACCGAAATTTGCGTGGTTAGACGGAAGCGTGGGCCTGATGGCCCAAGTCTCGCCACGTAAAATAAGGCATTAGAGTAACTAACTAACTAACAACGTATTGAATGAAAAATATGGGTTTTCGGGTTCTGTATCAATATTAAAACGATATTAATGGTTTCGGTTACAGTTACGTTTCGATGGCTTGGTTTTGATACGGCGTGGGCCTTCGCGAGAACACACGCGTTCGGCTGCGGGTCTCCACGGGGTGCGTGCAATGGCTGCACCGCCCCCAGCGGTCATTTCAAATATTCCCTTTCGGAGGCGCCCGCTTGTGTGAAATAATTCCCGGCGTGCAATGGGGGACACGGGCGCCCCTCCGCGCACGGCGACTGCAGCCCCTGCCGCCTCTGGCGTCGCCCGTGCCCCGACCCGCCACGCCACGCCACGCCCCGCCACGCCCCGCCACGCCCGCCACGCCACGCCCGCCCGCCCGCCACGCCCGCCACGCCCGCCCCGCCCGCCGCCACGCCCCGCCACCCCACGCCTCGCCCCGCCCGCCACGCCTCGCCTCGCCCCGCTCCGGCAGGCCCTGCCCGCCACTCCCGCCACACCACGCCCCGCCACGCCACGCCCCGCCACGCCCCGCCCCGCCACGCCACGCCCCGCCACGCCCCGCCACGCCACGCCACGCCTCGCCACGCCACGCCACGCCACGTCCCGCCACGCCCAACCTCGCCCCGCCTGCACGCACGCTGCTCACACGGATGTATTTGATATCGGGAGATGCACCGCTTGACAAACGTCCTTGGGAGCGGGACTTGCCTCTGGATGCGAAGGGTCCAACTGAGGTGGCTGAGGGCATCAACTGGTGTAGCTGCAGAGCCTCTGGCTCGAGCCCTCACGGTGGAAGTGTTTGCGATACTAGCTACATAGCTAGGTCGAATTCGATCGCTGTCTGGAGGAAAATTCTAGCGGCCGGCAGCTCTGATCGGTAGGTTTCCGAGTTGTCTCCGATGAACACCAGACGAATGCCGGAGCAGTACGCTACCAAACAGGTCACGGATCGCGCACTATCTTTCCTTCCTCTTCCTTTTCTTATCCTCATCCCTTTCTTACACACACTTATACTACCACTGATCCCTTACAATGTACAACACATGTTGGGAGACAAAATGGAAGGTTAGAGCTTGTCAAGGCTGGCACACTTCTCACTGGTAGGAAATACCTGGATGGGGAAACCTCCCGCAAGTCGGTGTATAGTTCGGTACTGGATCTCACTATTTAGACGGGGAGAGCACCGCCTACGATAAAACAAGCATTACCCTTACGGGACTAATTACCATAATAGTTGACGCGTCAAGAAATACGAAATACTAATCAATCAATCAATCATTAATGTGAAGGAGAATGGTGCCTCTTACAAAACTCTTTGGGCGTGGGAACGGTACCGAAGCGAATGATGTCTTGGAGCTATGCAATGGTGTACTGGTCACGTGACTGGCGCACTGTGCGTGACGCTCTCGACATCGGAGAGCATCAACTGTCACCGATACTGAACGCGTGACCACATTGTTAAGAGAGGAAGTTGCCTAGCGGCAAGCGGGAAGCATAGCAGTCAATGAGCATATTCTATGAGCAGTAGAAGTTGTTCTCCCTACGCGGTTTATCTATAATAAAGTACATGGGAGATGTTGGGATGCGTTCAGAGAACAATTTCAGAAGGATGAGCGAGTAGCTGCAATGAGTAAAGCAACGCCCGACTCTTCATTGGTTTGGTTTGTTTTTTTCGTGTTTCCGGGCGCGTCAGCTGCTTTGGTCATTAGTCCCGTTAGTGTAGTGTACGTACACGCGCCGGTGGAGAAAACATCCCGCAGGAAATTTTCTATGTTCAAATAAACTGCCATATATCTAGCACCCTGAACCGATCGCTATCGTGTCGAGAGCTCGAATGAATATTTTTGTATCCTAATTCAACACGTCAACTTTTTTCATCTTTTACTCTCTTGTTTAAAACAAAATTATGCGATCTACTTATCGTCCGCTTTTGAACTAATGGACATTGTTTATATGTCGCACTCCGATACATGGCAACCACGTCTTTTTGCTAATAAAGTATTATTTCTAATGAAATTCGCTGAATTTCATATTGATGACAATCTGGTATGTCACAATACTTTCCTAAAAAATGTATGGATTAATCGACTGGGTCAGATGCAACAAAATACTCGCAAGTCGCTACTTGAGAAAATGAATTTTGAAGGCAGTATTTCAAACACTTGATAAGAACAAAAATATAAAAATAATTCAAATTCTTGTTGTTGAAAAATGATAAATTCAACAAGACACGTCTTACTAGATCAAAAGAAAACTTTAATATTGGATATTATTACACTCGAATTTAGCTTCGAATAAGCACTCCAAATTTCATTTGTCTCATCCTTTATTACGCATTGATAAATGTAAGTGGTGCTACATCTAGGATTACTTCTCACATTTTAAATGTCCAATAAATATACACGAATTAATTTAAAATGATGTAATGCCCCATATCACAAATGAAAAAATCAATGCTGAATGGGATTGATTTTTCTATTTTCAGAAATTTTAAGTTATCCAAACATTTTACAGGAATTTTTAAGCCTCCTTTTAGTGGTAATTGCAGCTCCTTAGAACACTGAATAACAGAAGTAGAGAATGATCAGAGTACATATCGAGGATAGGTGTTCGATGAAAATCACAATGTGGAGTGTTTTAATTCTGTATTATTCTGCCTTATTGAATAATAATAATATGTGCAACATACCCTTACAATAAGATAAATTTGCCAATGTATCAAAAGCTACAGGTGACATTGATGCCATTGACATCAAATATTCAGTTATCTTGTTCTACCATAGATTCAATTCAACGTGTCAAGATTGATTGACGCGTTTCGATATCGGAGTCACAATATTTTAGCTAACTCTGTATGATGGAAACGAGGACATAACAGATAGGATCAACTTAATTTATTGAAACAAATACCTACTTTTATCTTCTTCTACATCAAACCAATCACTATGAGGTACCTCAAAATTTAATCTATGGGTGTATTATCAGGCTCTACTGTCAATAACATTGGAATTTTATTCTCAAGAAAACTATACATTCTTTCAAATGTGGTAAATATAAATGTTATTATTATTATTATTATTATTATTATTATTATTATTATTATTATTATTATTTGTTTACACATCGTTGATTCACAGGAAGACCTGGTTCCCAAATAACCACGGGCTTTTCGCCAAGTGTGTTATATGCTATTTATTTAAGAATCAGAATTTAAAAAGTTCCGGACAATAGGGCAAGTATTTCAGATGACAGATTTATGCATTGATTTTAAAGTCTTGGAGGGATATTAAGTTTTCGATGGTTTATTATTATTATTATTATTATTATTATTATTATTATTATTATATTATCTCACTGTTGGATTGGGTTGTACCACCGCTTGAAAGTGTTATCGATTTAACAAGCGATGGCAGTGAATCCTGCTCCGAAGGCGACAAGAAAAGTGTCGTGCCGGTGCATGGCACTCGGAACGGGGTCACATGGCCTTTGTGCATTGTGTACTGGGTATTCGAAGCTACCTCGGTTCAAATTCAACCACTGTCTGAAGGAAAATTCTAGAAACTGGCTGTTCTGATCTGTAGTTTTCCGTGGGTTCGTCGATCAATGCCCGGCGAAAGGTTAAGCAGTACCATATCAAACGGGACAATAGCCGCGAGCGATCTTTTTTCGTCAACCTTGTCCCTTCATGTTTGCATACACATTTATAACTAAATGCACTACACTACCTAACACCGGGAGCGGTAGCTCAGCATCAACTGATGTCACTGCAGCGCCTCTGACCGGGAGGTCTAGGTTCCCACTCCTCACGGCGGCAGGATTTTCGACACTAGCTTTTCAGCTAGGTCGAATTCAGTCGCTGTCTGGAGGAGAACTCTAGCGGCCGGCTGCTCTGATCGATAGTTTTCCGTGGTTTCTCCGATCAACACCAGGCAATTGCCGGGGCAGTACCCTACCAAACGGGCCACGGACCGCGCGCGATCTGTCCATCCTCTTCCTTGTCCTATCCTCTCCCCTTACACACACACATACACTTACATTAACATGCACTTACACTACCACATATTCTGGGAGACCGGTCGGGAGCTTAGAGCTTGTCCCGGCTGGGGCGGTGCCCCGCTGGTGGGAGAGTCCTGGTTAGCGGGAAACCCCACTAGCCGACGGTAGGTCGGCGCCGGATCTCGCCATCCAGCGGGGGAAGACACCGCCAGCTTCCGCGAAAAAACATGCTCTACACTAACGGAACTAATGACCAAAGCAGTTGACGCGCCCGGAAACACGAAAAAACAATCAATCAATCATACTACACTACCACACTGTCGGGAGACCAATGGGGGCCTTGTAGTTGGTCCTGGTTGAGACTGTGACCGTCTGAGGGATACACCTCGAAGTTGGAAACCAGCCGCAAGGCGAGATGCAGGCGGGCGCCAGATCTGGCGTTCCAGTGGTGTAGGAACAAAGGGGTATAAAATGCACTCTACTTACGGGACGAATGATCGTAGCATTTGCCACGACCGTAAGCAGAAGTACTCAATTAAGCAATCCCATTACTTTGACTTCTTCCTTCCTGTTTTCTTTACAATTAATGTCTATCATTATTATTAATCGACAATTCCACTTATTTTTGCATTAAGAATAAATGTATTTTGCGTATATTATTACATATAGTATTTTCTGATGACATTTCGCTACACCTTTTAGCCATCTTCAGACCTGTTTTTTAATTGTACATTTTAACAATTTTTAGTACATAATTTTTAATACATTTTAAATAAAAATCTGTTGACAGAAGCTTACCTTGTTCCTTTCTGTCTTACCTTACCTTACCTGACTTACCTTTCTGTCAACAGATTTTTGTGTGTCGTGCCATTTACGTAATCTAACGGCCATGCTAACGTTGCTGAAGCGAGACCTGGGGGCTGCCAAAGCGTAGTGACAGTTGAGTAGCACTACAGAAAGCATTTCTACCTTCAGATAAATGATTTTCATCAGGTCTCCGAAGTCGATCACAAGACAGTGACTAGCCAATGCTGTATACAACGGTCGCAGAACGTCCTGCGTAGCTGTGCAGGACAACACAGCAGCTGTAGTCCAACTTTCGACCAGCTGAAAAAAAAGTTTAACGCAAGATGAAAGCCTAGGCTTCGGCAGTCGGAGTCAGTATCTACTTGCCTGCCCGAGGGACGCCGCGCCCTAGGCATAGCCGCTCTGCCGAATGCACTTGTCCCTGAGAAAGATCGCAGCCTGACGACGGAACCTTAGCATCAGTGCCTACACGAGGCATCTCTCGGACAGAAGGGTCGAAGCCGAAGCAAAAGAGCGCCATGAAGTCCATGCCAGATCGAAGATCGCGGTGCGTATGCGTTGTGGGTCACAACTACAATGAATAAATATGAAGAATGGAAGAAATAGCTAATAGATAAAAATGAATGATCCTGAAAATGCCAGGAAATCTAAACATTACAGAACAGAATACACTATTTCGCCTAGCTGAAAAAGTCTCAACCCAAGATATTCGTCCTGCTAAGAAAGACGACCGCAAAAGAGATCGAACGGCCGTGGAGTTGCCACGGTGTCTCATGCTGTGACCAAACAAATATGAAAAATTGAAGAAAAATCCCATAAACATGCTGACAAAAATGAATAATCATGAACTTTTTAGGGAATATGAAAACCACACACACAGAACAACACACACAATTTCGAACTTCTGAAGAAATAATAATAATAAAAATAATAATAGTAATAATAATAATAATAGTCTACGTATCCAAGCCGACGCAAAGAGTGCCAAGTTCGAATGCTGAGTAGTCCAGTAAAATCAAATCATGAAGATCGAAGAGAAAACAATGATTGTCGACAAATGATCGTAATATTGAACGAATCACAAGACACACACAATTTCGACCTCTGAAGAAATAATAGAACAAATATATAAAAACTGAATAATGAATAGTCGTGATCGAAGTCGTACGGTAGTGCCGTGTCGCATCTGAGTCGCGACTGCACCAAATAAATATGAAGAATGGAAGAGGAAACACATGACATTGCTGACAAAAATGATCGTGAATAGTTTAGGGAATCTGAACACCACAGGTTAGCCCACAATATTTCGACCTTCTGAAGAAAAAATAGAACCCAAGGTTTTCATGTCCCGAAGCCGACCGCAAAAGAATGCTGTGATCGAACGGTCGTGGTGTAGTCGCCGTGTTGCATACTGTGTATCGCGACTGCATCGAATAAGTACGAAGAATGGAAGAAAAAACACATGAAATTGCTGACAAAAATGAATGATCGTGAACATTTAGCGAATCTGAACACCGCAGGTCAGCACACACTATTTCGACCAACAGAAGGGAAAAAAATCAACCCAAGATTTTCGTCGCGCTCCAAAGTCGACCGCAAAAGAGTGCCGTGATCGAACGGCCGAGGTGTCGCCGTCGTGTCGCGTGTGTGTCGCGACTGCACCGCCACCGCGTGCGCCGCCGCCGCCACCGCCGCCACCGCCGCCACCGCCGCCGCCGCCGCCGCCGCCGCCGCCGCCCCGCCGCCGCCGCCCCCGCCGCCGCCCGCCGCCGCCGCCGCCGCCCGCCCCCGCCGCCCCCGCCGCCGCCGCCCCGCCGCTCGCCGCCGCCCCCGCCGCCGCCGCCGCCGCCGCCCCCGCCGCCCTCGCCGCCACCGCCACCGCCACCGCCGCCGCCCCGCCGCCGCCGCCGCCCGCCCCGCCGCCGCCCGCCGCCGCCCGCCGCCGCCACCGCCGCCGCCCCCCCGCCACCGCCGCCGCCCCCCGCCGCCGCCGCCCCGCCGCCGCCGCGCCGCGCGCGCCGGTGATGTAACGAGCATTGACAGCGCAAATAAATTCCCGTTTCATTTACGCGGCTTAAAGGCTGAACGTTGGATCCAGCCATGTTTTGAAGTATTAATAATTTAATTATCCGGTGATTACGATAATGAATTTGGATAGCAAAGGCAATAAATAGGCGTCGTGTCCGCTCCGTGTCGTGGCGCGATGGCTGGCGTGTCTGCCGGCGGCGGGGGGGCGGGAGAGGGAGGGGGTTGGGGGGTTGAGGCTAGCCGGGACGCACCCAGGGGGTGACTGGGGAGTAATCGATAGGGGACTAATCGATATTACTGCGGGGAAAGAATTAATTCTTTGGGCAGTTCTTTTGAAAAGTGGCATTGACTTTTTGATAAAAATGCAGTGTTTTCACGCAGCGTTTCTCGACACAAAAGAGGAAAAATTGACGTTTTGTGGAGACAGACGTTTTGTTTTGTTCTTTGATGTGTCGCAATACTACAATGTTGATGAAGTCACCGACATCAACAACAGAATGAAAAGTAATAGAAGCAATACAAATGTGTAAGTTAGGGACGTGAAGACTCAAGATTATAGTCTATTCAAGTTCATTTGCTAAACGTTAGTCATATTATAAAACTATTGTTTTTAGGCTCGAGCCTTTTCTGTAGGCAGATTGTATTGCAGTTTTAGTAACTAAACACATGTCTTTGAGAAAATACGTCGAATAATAAGTATGGATGAATTAAATATTTACACAATTTTGCAGTAAGAAAACACAAATCAATTTGTAACGAATAATTATTTTCTTCCAGGAATACATAAATCTAAAAAAGAATATATCAAAAAATAACACATGTTATATTTACACAATGAAAACTAAAAAATTACAGATCTTTAGAACATTTTTCAAAACTGGAAGTTACAAACGTGAGAAAGACTGACAGACATTTGCGGACTTCAGATATTTTAACAGTGATATCTTCGATTTCACGTTACAGTAAACAAGGGAGAATGAAGGACCCGCCATCAGACATTCGTCCAAAAGCAAACGTTGCCAAATCAACGATTCCATTATATCACACGAGATATTTTAGCAGTGATATCTACAGATTCCACGTTACAGTAAACAAAAGAGAATGAAGGACCCGCCAATACTTTTCGTCCAATAGCAACAGTTGTCTAATCTCGCAGGCGTAAGAAAATTTCGGAAAGATGTGAATTTGGTGACCGAGCACGCGCCGGTGAGATGAGCGGCGAACCGGTCGCCGCGCACAGGTGGCCACTCAAGGCGCGGGGGCGGGCGCACGCAGGCGGGCGCAAGGCAGATGATGACTACGAGGCCCTCCGTCGGGAGGCAAGGCCTCCGCGGAGCTAATACGGCCGGCGCCGGCTGAGAATTACCTATAAAAGCAAGACCAGCCCCAATGCTGTTGCTTCCCCCGCCGGCGCCCAAAATCTTTCCCGCCCGGGGGGCGGCGGAGTGTCACGCGGGGGCAGCAGCCGGGCGGCGCACGCGGGGCATGGCAGGGATCCATCAAGGTGACGTCACGGGGCGGGCTCGGCGCGGCCAATGGGCGCGCGCGCCGCGGGGCGCCGGGAGGGGGACGTGGATTGGCCGTGACGGGCGCGCGGGCGGCGCGGTGGGGGCGCCGGCGCTCGCGGGGCCCCCGGCCTCGCGCCGCCCCTCGCGCACCGCGCCGCGCCGGCCGGGAAGAAGCGAGTTGTGCTGGAACCGGCTGTTATTGAATTAAGCTTATCATTTGATTTCCGCGCAACCAACGAGTAGGAACTCTCCTTGTGTTTCGGGCTGAAGCAAAACCAGTTTCCTCTCGTATCTAAAACCCTCTACCCGAGCCGATATTATTTTTTTAACCGGGCGGCGAGCTTCTCCGCACCGCCGAGGAAACAAACGCAAGTTTTCTTACGTCTTCCGGCGGCGATTATCGGCGTGGGCGGCAAGACCCGACCGCCGCGCCGGACACGTGGCGAAGAAGGGGCGCCGCTTATTAATTTATTATAACCGCTCCTTACGCGGCGCGCGGGCCGGCGGCGGCGGAGGCGGAGGCGGCGGCGGCCGCCGGCGTGGGCGTCCTCAGACGCACAGCGCGACGCGCGGCGTCGCGCCGCCTGGCGCCGCGAGCGAGCGCGCGCGAGTTCGACGCCCGGGCGCGGCAGTGAGCAGTGCGAGTGACCGCGGACACGTTCGGCAGCGGCGACGGCGTCGGCGGCGGCGACGCGGCCCCGGCCTACGCCATGGATTACTCGTACCTCAACCAGGCGGCGGCGGGCTTCGACGCGTCCAGCTGCTCGCTACGGCCGCCCATGGACCCCACGGGCCTGGGCAACATGCCGTGCTCGTACGGCGACCTGACGTCGTGCAGCCAGATGTCGCAGGCGGCCTACCGCTACACGGCGGCCGCGGCCAGCATGGCCCGCTCGTACGGCAGCCCCGGCGCCGCGGGCGTGACGGCGGCGGCGGCGGCCGCCGCGGCCGCGGGCCACATGGGCGTGGGCCACCACCATCCGGCCGCCGCCGCCGCCGGCTCGCAGTGCGCCGTCATGGGCGGGCGCGCGCCGCACCAGGAGCACCCGCACCACCGCGCGCCCATGTTCCCGTCCACCATGAACCTGCAGAGTGAGTACCCTCGCCGTGCTTGCCACACCCTCTTCCTAAACATTAGGTTTATGCTCGTGGGATGGGCTGACCACGTGGGATCACCAAGTGTCCATTCCGTTGCTTTTATGTTGACAGTTTGCTTTTTAGAATAATGTGAATCACAGTTAACTCACCTATGTTGCAATTTTCGTTGTAATTTAACTTACTAAGAAAATGTATCTTTATGTAAATATTGTCTACCAGCAAAACATGACTGAACACGCTCTTCGTTTGAAACTGGTTAGTTCATTGGAGTCAAATATATGATTTCATGTCGATAGTGTTGTCTTATTTCTATCTAAGCATGTCGATATGTTAGAGAATCAAGTTCTCAAAGTATATCATTTCCTTCATATTTTACAAGAATGCACATATAACAATGAACAATTGAAATAAATGTTCTTTGAAAACATGAAGTGACAAATCCTTTTTCTCTTTCTAACTTTCGTTCAAAATGTCTATTATTCCCCCAAATATCAGGATTAACCACTAAAAGCCATTGGTATTCACAAATAATTTAAATGATTATAATTTCAAAGAACAAGTTTCCACTGAATGTAAATACTGACAAAGTATTTTGTTTCTTTGTTTTGTATGTTCATATGATTTTATCTAAAAGAACAGATTAATTTGAAAGACTGTGTTCAATAAATCAATCAAACTAAGCTAGAAATTGGACGATAAACACAGATCTACAAAGATGTTGTAGCTGTCTAATAACGAATAATTTGGAGAGCTTGCTGTAATACACAACTACAACTTTCAAAACAAAAATTAAGAAAAGTAATGGAGTGTCCATAAAACTCGTCTCGACTCAAGAGCAAAATCAAGAAGGTCTCTCATGAAAATTCAACCGTTCGCTTTCATCCACCATCCGCCTTCGCAGGCATTCCCAGGGGCTTCCTTAGGCCGGGGAAACTTTCCTCGCGGTGCCACGAGGCAGGCAAGAGGCCCATTTGGGCGCGCGGTTATGTTCAGGTGCGGCTGTGTGGCGTTTTACGCTCTCAAACTTCTCCGGCGGCGGCGGCGGCGGCGGGAGGGACGGGGGCGGAGCACTCCCTTAAAATCTAAAAGCGATTATTCCATAAAGCTCCCTTCGGCCATCGATCGCCTGAACGCGTTATACAGCGCACAATAAACGCCCCGGCGTCCGTATTCATTATTCAGCGGCCGCCTCCTCGCCAGATGCTCGCTGCCCCGATGGCGGGCGGTGCTCAGCGGCCGACGGGATCTCCGCCGCCACCGGCCGCTAGATCCGCGAGAGGCTCCCGGTTTTTGATCGTAAAGGAATTTTATTTACTTACTTATTTTACGTCAAAAACAGTTAAGAACTGTGTCTGACGTGCTATGGGAAGTACGGGGATATCCGGAAGAAATGGTTTTGTGAGACAATGCCAGCGGTTGTGTTCACTTTCGATTATTCTCCGTTCAGACTCGTGTAGGATTGACTGAAACGGTGAGAATTGCTTGAAAAGGTTGGAAGCACGTCTTTCTGAGGATTTGACTTGAAAAGAAGTTGAATGGTTTTCAGTAAACCATCCGAATTGGAGGTCGTGCAAGGCGGATTGACCTTTCAAATAAAGCTAAACATGATTAAATTCATTCACGAAAAAGTAGTAATTACTAACATTACAATTTGTGTAATAAACAATAGCACTCAGGAGTGGAAGTTAGTTCTTTTTGAAATAGCAGAGAATTTTTTTTATTGAACAAAATACAAATGTGATGTTAGAAATGTAGTCAGAAGTATATCTCTCATTATTTTGAAAATATTGGAAACATTAAACGTTTCTCAGTAATATTGTAACCCAAATCAGTGTTTTAACGACGGTGATAAATTGGTGGAGTCTATCTGTGGATTCGCCATGAGCAAAATAACGTTTGCATTTAGTTATTACAGTCTACAGTGGGGAAGAAATGAAGGCAAGCTCGCAAAATTGTGTTAACCTAAAAAATTTGCAAAAGCTAGAGTTAAATGCTGCCACCTATTGTGGATGATGCAAACTATCTTCTGCGAGGTGAGCTATCACCAAGGGAGAATTGTGTATGAAAATATTGGGCTTTGAATTCTTTCGGTTTTCAAAACAGCTTGTGAGTAAGAGTAAATTCGGACTAAACTTTCTTATGTCGCATTTGAACTGTTGTCTTGCCAGACTAGGAAATAGCTTAATATCACCGCAATATCGTGATTGGTTTCCTCAAATAATCACACAGGATACTGGTCATACTTACTTCAGAGTGGAATGATCATGTCATTCAGCAAAAGTCTCTACTTACTTTTCATACATACCTTCCCAATAAGAGATATTTTGCAATGATAGAAAATAATAATAGAACTGTGCCTTTTATTTAAGTTCCTGATGACTGGATTAGGAAGGCTACAGTTAGAAAGCCGTGCACAGTAGTAAAAATGTATCTAATGTGATTGTCATCTCATCTCTCATCCATTGTTGGAGGAGATAAGCAAAAGAATAGTGTCAGAAAACTAACAAAAGTTTTTGTTAAGTTGGTTTTTCGGTATAATGCTGGAGAAAGATGAACCATTTGAATTTTTTTCAGTATTAATGTGTATCCATCAAAGAATCTGATCCAGTTAACGCAAGGAAACAAAGAAGTGTATAGGCGATCTCTTGGTGGCGTAGAGCTGCCGCATAAATATAGTTGAAAGAGGGAAATGAAATCCACCAAGATCAGAGACATATTAGAATTATTGAATTATGTTTTTTCAGTGCACCATCCATTTTACAGAGATTTACAGCACGTAAACAGTCAGTTAAACACTGTTCCACTTTTCAAAGATACTGTTGTAACCTGGGTAGACGTTTTCTAAGTTTTGGATCTCTCTTGCGATACAATATTGAAAACAGTTACGTCATTGTGATATTATTACAATGATGCTACTACTGTAAGATAATAAATAAATAAATTTCATTTTTCTCTACGCAAATGTTCTTATATCTCAATTTCAGCAAAATTTTGATTAATTTTTGCGTTTCTTCACATTCATGATGTAAAACTATGACAATTTACAATACTTAACAAACCTTATGTAATCATCGGCTCTTCTACCTCTCAGAAACGGTCCGGGCCAATGCAGGAATTAACCACCTAAGGATTTTATTTGATCAGTCAGACTATCCGACTCGAATTCGAGTGGACAAGCCAAATAAAACTAAAATATAATAGAACAGTTAAAAAATAAGTATTAGCATTTTGCACATTTCATCAAAAGTTTTTTATGTTGGCGGAAAATATTATAAATTTACTCGCACTTTTGTTGTGATATGAGAATGTACATTTCACGCAAACAAGTCATTTGTTCCACATTTTTATATTATTATATTTTTACCAAATTTATTTTGGCTCATAAATTCACAACTGGTTACCTTTCTATTTACTTTTTAAACTTTATTACACAATCTAAAGTTTTTAAACAAGTACCCGTTTCTATGAGCGGTAGGCTACCTTATTCTTTCTCTTTTCCCATTGAGCTTTCGTTGAATGATTCTTAATTAGTGCTGTAAAAATTCTTAATATTACAGTGTATTAATAATTATTGTTTCTTTTTTATAATTTTCTGTGAAAAGTACGATATTATCTGAATTTAATACACTAAAAATAACGGAAATTTTTCAAATTTTCTATACTTCACGATAAAAATGAATGTTAAAATTCTGGATAATTCAAAATTTTCCTCATTTCGACCATTTTTTTGTTTTTAGTAATATGTATTTGATCCATTTTTATTAAGTACTATTAAGTTAAGAAAGTAAATATTCACGAACGTTTTTAAAATGTTGAAAAATGTTAAATTGAAACTCTACCTAGTTTCTAATTCTGAATTATGTCTGTTGGTAAAACATGACATGGCTGCAAAACCGTAATAAGTTGAAAACGGCAGTAATATGCGATATGTAATAATAATTTTATTTCAAGTCAATAAATAAAACTTATATGCTCCCAGACTTAGAACCAATTTAGTAAATAAATAAAATACAACATAAAGTACCGTTCATTCAGGGTTTTAATTTTAAAAGCGAACCTAAATAATATTATTACCAGTATTAGCAGATAAAAACTTACGTCCATGGAACTTCAGTCATTTGCAAATAAAATGCACAAGAATATAGAGTTTATTATATAATGACAAATACTATTAGTATATTTCGGGATTTTACAAATGCTCAATAATCAATTCAAAATACATAATTTTGTAGCATTTTCTTCAAAATGTTTTACAAATTAATTGAAAAGAAAATACTGGTAATGTGCAGCTCTGTTTCACTAAAAACTATTCTAAATAACGCAATATTGGTATTTATGTATGTTTAACCTAATAATTTTATTTTTAAAATTAATTGGTTCAACAGGACACATTTGAGAATTTTCTACAATCATTTAGAATTTCACATGCCAAAACTCAATTTCTGTGAACTGAATTTTGGGGATAAAAACGAAAGGAATGGCTCTAACTTCCTAGAGTATTAAATAAAATGTTTAAATTTCAGTTCCTTTTACACAAGGTTCAGATTTATCAGTAATCCATACCTTGAAAATTTTACGTGATGGTACGCAAAGAAATCGCGACTTTCGACAAAAAGAAGTTGGCAAAGTTTTTGCAGGTTAGCGAATAAGTACGAAATAATAAGGATGATTATCGTAATCACGGGAGAGGTACAGAAAACACAGTGCAAACTTCCTGAATGTCCATGAAAGCATGTGATAGTAAAGAGCAGACACGATTTGTTTTTTTCTTTGTTTAGATTTAAAATTCGTTAAATGTTTTAGCTACTTGCATATCCTATTTGTCGACGAGAGTGATTTCAATAATTCCTCACAAGCAAATTAGCATTGTTTCACCATGGTGCACGACTATACCGCAAATTAATATTAGTGTACACCCAACTAGTCATATGTAGTCAGGGCCTGTCAGACAGCGAACGATTTCGCAGGATTCTGTCAGTGTATTCGAGAGAATACAATCTGGTGATCCATCAAGTTCATTGCATTTTGTAAAATAACATCCTTTCTTTTGCCTGAAAATCAACTATCATTGAAAAATAACCCTGTATAATAACTCGTTGATAAATAATATCCTATCTATTTCTTCAGAAACAATAATATCAGATTTTTTTTTTTTAAAAAAAAAAAAACGTATTTACAGCAGACGAGTTATTAGAATCAGTTTTTCTAATGTTGTCATTTCAATTATGACATCAGTAACATTTATCCTTATTTGTAAAACTGCGTTAACGATGTTTAAAAATATTTCCTCAATAAAATATTATATTGATATCGTTATCTGTATTTTAAAGCATTGATATGTGTCAAGAGAAATGAAAATGCTGAGATTTTTCAGAAAAGAAACACAACTTCGAGAAACTGTGTATTTCAGATACTACAGTGTCATCTTTATATATTACAACTTATCTAAACTAGAAACATTGAGTCACCAAACATGTAAGATTGCATTATCTACGTAGTTTTAGATTTATTAGTAACACACATTAAGAAAACCTATCCAGCACAAATTAGTTAGAGTAATAAAATTTCCTTTTTTCACGGTGCATTATTGTGGATAACGCGTGAAAAAATTAATTATTGCAAATTAAAAAACCTGAAAAAATGGTAGAGTTAAAAAAAACAGTATAATATTTTGCATTTTAAAATTAATATAATTATTTTAAATAACTTATAGCGTTGTATTTTGAGAAAAGAAGGCTTTGATTTATAAAGAATAGTTTCCTTTTAAATAAGATTTAAAAGTAAATTCGAGCACAATAAAAAAGCATTAGTGATTTTTTCAACAGTCATCACCAGTTGACGAATATCTAAATACATGTGAAATAATTATCGTGTTGATTAATAAAATTTGCAACATGTTTGCAACATGTATTGTATGTTTTTCGGATCAGCACCATTTAATAAATTTTCTAATTTCTAATTTGTTCTTGAAGGAATAAGACTTTCTACGCCCTTGATACGGTTTGTCATTTTTGTACTAAATAAAAGAATATTTCGGGATGAAACTTGAATTTTTAAAGGCTTCTTCCACATGATTCCCGACACAGCATCAGTAGGGATGAAAGAAGAATTGATTTATCCATTTATTTTATCAGTCTAGTTGAATTACTCTTTTAAAACCTTTTAATGTGAAATTGTCAAATTTCTTTTCGTATTTTATTTCTCTATAAAAAATTCCAGATGCGTTGTTATACACAACCTGGATTGATGGACATGGTGTTGTAATTGCGTTCAAATATAGTAGAAGATTAGGAGTAGATTTACAAGTAGAAGTATTTTTCTTCATAAAATCATCATAAATTTAAAACGATCGATATTTGGGTAAATATCGATTTCATTAATTGATTTATCGATTCTTTCGATAAATGAGTTTTCGGTAGATACCATTTACAACACATCGATTAATAAACCAGCAGCAGAACCTCAAGACACAATTGATACCCGCCTATCCCTACCACAGGACCACAACAGCGCGGGGCCCCGGGAACCAAACCACCGACCACGTCTCCCCCCCGGCCACGTGCCTGCTGTCGCGTGCAATATCGGCTGAGCTTCTCCCCCTCCCTCCTCACCCCCACCCCCAAACCGCCCACCACCCTTCGCCCCTGCCCGCCGCTCTAGGACCGAGCGCTCGTAAATTTTTGGGCGGAAGCTATAGAAAACAGCGGTAATGTTTTCGGCGCGGCGGCCGCCGTAAATAAGAGTGATTTATTGGGCCGCGTCGGGGCATCGAGGCGTGCGGTGAAGCGGCGTCCGAGGTAGTAATTGGAATTACATTTCCGACCTAATTGTATTGCAGCATGCCACGATGCCGCCGCCGCCGCCGCCAGTCGCAGCTCGTTGCACTGGACCTGCGTGGATCCTCGTGACGCGGGACCGGGGATAGAGCGAGCCGCGTTTAATAAATAGCCAAAGTTGCTTTTGGAATGGCGCGAGAGCTTAGGTTGGGTCATTGATGAACCAATGATTCCGTTTGTGATAAGAGGCAACAACATATCGTAGGCACAGTCGGAATAATGTCTTAAGGAGCCTTAAGCATTATCAAACTGCCCACATTATAATGGTAAAAAAATTGAACAAAAGAAATCAATGTGAATGAGATAATTAACATCAATCTTCGCTAGGTATTTAAAAATAATATTATTTTTAACATTTTTATGAACTATTATAAAATTGTGTTTAAAAATATTTGGGTAGCCAGCGAGCGCTTTAAGCAAGTGTTTAGTCTGCTTATGTATCCTCCTGGTATCGTGACTTATGGGTCAATGATCTCATTTCGATCAGGTTTTTCCTCCAATTTCCCAGATATTTTGAGCAAATGCTGCGATGGTCCCTTGTTTGCTTCTGGACATAAATGTAGCTTCAGTATTTGGAAAATTCTGGAATCATTTACCTTGGAAAATAGTTTTTATTACACGAGAACGAATATTTTCTTCTCAGTTCTTTCTAAAATTGCTCGTTGCTGCTTATATTGACAATTCAACGTAATATGTGTATGAGTTAGGTAGGGATCCCAGAGCTCACGATAACGTTCACAGATTGACTCCCTGTGGTACGTCACACATAGTTCTTAACTGCTTTTTGACCTTAGTGTTAAGTCGACAATAGCAAAATTCTTTTTATTAATACTTACAAAAACGTATGACATCATCACTGATATTACTGATGATATTGACTGGGCAGCATCAAACTTCCGATTTTACGATTTTGAAGACCTAATCAGAATTACTTTCGAGATCAAAGTTGTTTGTTATTTTTACGAGAAATAGATGCACAATCACTGTAGATCATTTCGTACCTAAATGCCGTTTGGTATTTATAATAATGTCAGAAGAAAATTCACGACCGATGAGTTCGTTAAAGTTTCTAGTACTCGAGTGGCATCAGAGCGGTACTACTTTAAAAAATTTGAATATTACATTGAATACACTTCGGGACGTTTTACATGCTGATAGTGTCATCAACTCAATATCTTTCCTAACGTTTTTCAAAGCAACATCGGTTTGACAAGAGAGGTAAGATACTTAGGTTCCACGCAAAAAATGCAAAAAGAATTGGTCTAATCGAACATACTCCTACATGTAATATTTGTATCACCATGTGTTCAATCTCTCGTTCTCACGCGCACGCACACACACGAACACACATCACTCTCGCACACACACCACAAACACACACACACACACATCACTCTCGCACACACACCCAAGCAAATTGTTATATATTATCAATTCTTCTTTTTCCCACATTTTGCGACAAAATAGATAAAATTAACTACCTTCTCAAGTTTTGATCTCTTTTTCAACGTTAAGACAGTTATTCCTCTTTCTTGAAAGGAATAAGTGTGACGGATTGGTTTCACAGAATTGGATATGAGAACATTGTGTTTATTAGAAGGTTGTTAGTTTGATGTAGTATTGTAATAATGTGCCTCTGTATCTTGTACCAAATGTACCACGGAAAATGACGAAAATAAGGAAATAATACAGGTTAAAAGTTGGAGAGAAATAAAAGTAATATAAATAAGAACATTGATAAATTACTTTAAGGTGTAACTTAAAGTAAAGATAGTTATCTATTGACGTCTCTTACAAACGTTATACATATTCAAATATTTTAATGATCTTAGTAGTCAGCTAGCGGCTTACAGCAACAAAAAAACTGCTGAGCAAAACATCACAAAATGGTTTTCTAAAAGAGTACCTCATTGTTCAAGAACAAATGAAATACTCTCTTATAGCGCTGCAATAAATGAAATATCTTAACAAGAACTGTCTTTACAAGAACTACAATAACATATGTATATAGTTCTGTACAAAAAGATAAAAAAGAGTTGCTGTTCAAGAACACAATACGTATATAGGAAGGCGGGTGTGCTCTTGCTTTGAAGCTTGCTGTCACATGACCTCAGATGTGTCGTAAATGGGACGCACTGAGTATGGCAATTCGGTCGGTACGCGCATTATGAGAATAGGCGGAACAACACAGGAAATTATTTGCATTTTTCAGTCGAAATCGAAACTGTGTGATTGGTTTTAGATTTTACCGGTTTCCTGAGTATCTAACAAAACCATAAACACCTTTTACACGAGCAGGGGAGGATAGATTTTCCTTCAGTTTCTCCGCTCATTGGAAGTTACTATTGTAAAGGTTTTTTGTACTTTTTCCTGTGCATATAAAGAAACAGTAGACATTTCTAACATGATCGGAAACTGTATAGTTTGTTTCAGTTTTGCTCGTATTGAGAATTAGTAACATAGATGCTCTTTTGTAATGTATACGCTGATAAATGAAATAATTTAACTATTTCAATAAAACACTGACACCTCACGTGTCAGATGAAAATAAAATAAAAAAATTTCCTTTTGAAATGAGGAGAATGTAAGAACCGTAATTTTAGTATAAGAAAAACCTACAGTGATTGATTCATAACTTGTCCTCACATTACACAAATTAAATGTAAATTAACATTTTCAAAATACGACTATTTTAATGTTTTCACATCCAAGGAAAAATACAGTGAAATTACAATCACAAATAAATTAAAACAGTAAATTTTTTTTGCGCGTGCAATTTATTTCTCATTATCAAAATAATTAAGGTAAATCATTTTACTGTTACAGTAATGCTAGATATGATGGTTCTCTGATATTAAACAAACCTTGTTTTATTTTATTTTTCATGTTACATTACAAATAGGTTATTTTTGAAGCTTTCGCGGTAATGATGAATTAGTATGGAATTCCAGTTACTCTAAGCAGACCTGGGTGCGTTTACCTAAAATAAATATTGTTAATAAAACCAACAGAGTTATTTATGATTTACAATTATTATTGATTTCTTTTAAAAGTAATTATTGAAAAATACATTTTTTTTAAATACTTTAACTCTTTTTTGTGTTCTTTCTGTTGTGTAAAATTATATCTTTCTTCACAGTAAATCGGAAATATGCTTTAGCATGTCAATCATTTATCACAGAGCTAAAAATCTCTTAAATTTGTTTTCCCGTGTTGTTGGTTTGAAAGGAAGCACAACCGTAACGCAATGATTTTATAAATCCTCGTGAGCCACAATATCATCTGCCTCGCATCACGCAATATTGCGTTTTTCGCAGCCGCGAGCAAACGCGGGCGCTCGCCGCACGTTCACTCGACGCCACTCGAGCGCGGCGCGCCGCCGGAAGCGCTGCCGCTGCACTGCAGCTGCAGCTGCAACAACACGCGGCAGCGGCGCGGCGGCCGGCGGCCGGCGCTCGGTGGCCAACGCTCAATTGAAGAGCGCCGCGCCACGAAACTAGAGCCGGCCAAATGAAAACGCAATCCCCCACGCCCGCCCGCGACAATGAATTCGATGAAAACTGGCGCAGTGTAGTAATTGTTCGATTATTTTTCGAATTTTCGGTGGGGAGGGCGAGATTGGAAATACGTTTTTGGTTGGATTTGCGCTAGAACTAGTTGTCCGATCATGAGCGTTGTGGCGACGCTGTAATTAAGGGAAAGTACGGGAAGGATGATCAAACGATATAATTTCGGGATTCTAATTCTAGCGGCAAAAAGAGGGGAAGGGGTGTGAAATCCCAATGGAATTTTGTGGATGATTTTTTACTTAACTGCTGGAACATATGCTTACTTTCTGTGTTTTCTTGTATTTTTCTTTATAACGTTGAAGGAAAAGATGACAAAAATTATGAATCTGATAATTATATTATTTTGCAAAGTTAATTCTTATTGGGGTTATTAATAGTCAAACCAAAGCCATAAAAAGTATCAAAAAATGTTTAAAAGCTGAAAATTCTGAAAATATACAGAAATATTGCGTCATGAATCCATGAAACTTCGCTGAATTGCAAATGGTAATTGAATAATCTCCTCGCTATTTATTTATAATCTTTTACATGATCAGTACTCGACAATTCATTTGGTGACACATTCTACAGTCCGTCTCTGTTGTTGTCAGTCATGAGCATCTCTACAGTATACTAACCATTGTCAATCAAGGGATAATAAATATAGTTTTTAACTCAGACATAAAGTTGAATTGATTTATAAAAATACAGTTTTAGTGATAAATCACCATCGTTAAGTGACCCATATAATTGGTATTTCAGTATCTTTCTCGAGTTTGCTACTATTAGATGGAGACCATTTAGAGACAATGCGATTTGTTAACTATATGTATTGGAATGTGAACTGGTAGTGTAATGTTCATATTGAAACATTTTTATATAGTCCTCACATTCGTGTTAAATTACTGCTGATCATATTCGGACTAATTTAACAATGTTCTTTAAATACTTTCGTCTGCCTTTCAAGTGTATAGTACTAAATACTGCATAGGGTACTGATCAGCATTTGGCAATGGCAAGAATTTGATCGTTTTTTGTGGAAATAAATACGATTGTTGACTTTTCATATAAAACGAAAAAGAAACTGGCACACAAAAGCTGGAAAGACTCTGCCAATCACTGAAACTTCGAATACACTAGTTAACTAGAGCAAATATTCGTTAGCCAGGGCACGGAGCTAATTCTGTTGAGTTTTGGGATCCTTTGTTTGGCTCAGTCCTTTGTTTCTCATGTCCTTAATTTACTCCTCCATTTAACTGTGTACGTTGCTTTGTTTAATTTCTGGGTTTGTTTACCATCGCATATTTTTATTCATAAAATATAATTCTGATGTTTTACAGAATACTGGACAGTATTTTGTTTCTTCTTAAGTCTTCATGCATTTAATTTACTTTTAAATTTTTTTCAAAGGCCGACAACGAACTGCATTACGAATACAATTTCTTTTAGTGGGATTTGATACTTTTCAAATAATAGGTTGTAGTACAAATCAGTTAACCATTACACAGAAACAATAGCGTTTGGAGAAGCATAGTTTACGAGAAATATTTTTTATGAGTGGCAGGACTCGGAGAGATGCTGGAAATTTTATTCATTGTTTCCTTTAGTATAGAGTTTTGTTCAATGCACTTCGTAACACGATGTTTTATGGGTTTTTTTTGGGTAAATGAGTCACGTCTGATTCGGTACTTTCTCTGTAATTTCTGTACTTTTCATGTATACTTTGCCAAAAATTCGCTTTTTACTAAAATACCATTGTAAAAATATTCATATAGTTCAGAATATTTCGTCTGAATAATTTTCTTCTGTATTAGCTCGAAACTATTTATTATCAAACATTGAAACAGATAATTTCAGTTTGCTGGTCAAACAACAAAAAAATCTCTGACATTTCTTGTAATTTTTAACAACACTCGTTTAGTTTAAAAAATCACACCGACTTTTGACAGTTGGAAAAGTAGCGCTTTGACATCAGAGGCCTTTCGGAAACGACTTTAGTACACCTAAAATTCATCAACGTGCGTAAAAGAAAATCAGAAGTCTTTTCTATATTTAAAACAGACAATTTGTTCTAAAGAACACACACGTTTCGAATTTCTTAGAGTCTATAAGCGCCAATACTTCTAAAACCATGAAAACATAGCCTCTTAGCCTGCGCGGCAATCGAAATCCGCTCTGCCTCATGCGTTTGATTCGCTCTAACAGCATGCCGTCGAGCCCAGCACCCGAGCCGAGACCATAACCTCGCAAGCGTCATGCTAGTGGAGTTGGCGGCGGCGGTGGGACCATCTGGCGGGCGCGACGCGAGCGGGCGGTCGGCGGCGGCGGTGGCGGTGGTAGCAGCGGAGGCAGCATCACTCCGTCACGGGGGGTGAACCTCTCCGCCCCCGCTGCCGCCGCCGGAGGTTACTGGATCGATAGGCGCGCGGCCGCTCCGCGGCTCCCGTCGCCGGCAACCCGCTGCACGTGCCTGCTGTGCGGGTTGCCGTCGCCGTGTGCCGAAGGGGAAACCTCTCGTGTAGGAGGGATGTGTCAATGAGTGTTCAACACTACAATACTTGTGTTCTAAACAACCATGCGTATTAAGTAAATTGAATTGATTTGTCTCATTCGTCAGGTATTTGAGCGTCTGCTTCCCTTTTCAACGTCTGTTGAAGACATATCTAAGTACAGAAGATCTTTTTTTATCTCCTTTCTCGGTCTTAAAATATTAAAATTATGAACTTCCGTTTTTAGGTTGAATCTATTTCAGATTTTTTTCTGAACGCAAAAAAATTAATAAAACGCTGTGCTTTGCCGAAATAGAACTTGAAATATTTTTCGTAATTATTTAATTTTGCTACAACGTACGTGATGTAAAGCTTCATTCAGCATGTGAGAATTAGAATACTGAAAAATCGCAAATGTATTCTATTGTATTGAAAACATCTAGTCATTATTTTATTGTCTCAAAGTTTAGTAGAGAGAATTCAAAGCTATGGAAATAATTATAAAATAATGATATTAATTTTATACATGAGGATGTAGAAAACGTGTGAAAAAGTAAGAACGATACATTAATTACAACTTGCTCACTGAATTTTTGGATGAATAATGCAATCAAAATTGTTTGTTCTGAATTTTACGTGATACAGAAGCTAGTCAACTTACAGAAGAATCTGATTTTGTGAGTCGAAGTTAAAATCAAGTGCCAACTACAGAGTATTCCCAAAAAGTTCTATTCATTCTTCTTCTATTCGACCGTGGACTTTCTCAACATTCTTAAGTTTAGAAGAAACTTAAATTGAAAGCTTTCTTCTCGCTAGAGAAACTGAGACTCCGTTTATCGCACTCATTCAACACAACTCTTTTCATCTTCCTCTCTAGATACGACTCAACTGCCGAAGTTATACAACACCAGGTGTCTCATCAAAACATTTTCTCGGAGATCTTTGGTCAAAACTTAAGGACCCAATTCTTGGAGTACACTTTCCTGCTACGTATCTCCTACACAAGAGGTCTGCTGTCATACCTACTGTTAGAACGTTGTGAACTGCCACTCTCCTGAGAGTATAAACGTATGTAAATGGAGGAAGTGTCTATTAAACAATGCGGACTTCAACTTTCATCCTAACCCTCAAAATGTGGAATATAAATATTGAGTTTTATTTCACTAGTTTTTTCGTAAAAAAAGTCACTGTTCGAAAGTACTGTTAACAACCTCTGTTTTCAAAGTACTTAAAAATGAAAATATATTTATCATAGAATGTTTACTTAATAAAAATACATTTTGAACTGATGCTTCATTATTTATTTATCTGTATTATATTATTTGAAATCTTAAGTTACATTAATATTCGTTTGATATTTTTAGTATATTGTGTATTGCCAAATTAGCAATAATAAGAGAACTAATCTAATAATTATAGATATGGGGATAATCATCCACACAATTAATTATTATTGTTGTGGATGATTATCCCTATATCTATAATGGATTACCACGAGATCTCAGCTACCACCACGGAAACTTTTCTAATAAATTTAGAGTTTTCAGGTAAAAGTTGTCGGTTACAAGTTGAAATAACGGCCCTTTTTTGATTCCTCATTTCTCCCAGTGCGTCGGCCTAGGAAGCAGGCTCAGTGAGCTGTCGGATCCCGGGAGGGATAACCTTCCGCGGATTTGGTTTTTTTTTTTTCATGTTTCCGGGCGCGTCAACTGCTTTGATCTTTAGTCCTGTTAGTGTACTGCATGTTTTTTCTCGGGAGATGGCGGTGGTCTTCCCCCGCTGGATGGCGAGATCCGGCGCCGACCTACCGTCGGCTAGTGGGGTTTCCCCCTAACCAGGGCTCTCCCACAAGCGGGGCACCGCGCCAGCCGGGACAAGCTCTAAACTCCCGATCGGTCTCCCGGAATATGTGGTAGTGTAGTGCATGTTAGTGTAAGTGACATCAGTTGATGCACTGAGCTACCGCTCCCGGTAGACTTCCTCGGAGATCTCGGGCGTGAAAAGTCGCCCTCGTCGGCCTGCGCTCTGGCGGCGGCGCCATCGCAATTATTAGTTCGTCGTAAAGCAAGCGCGCGCCCGTCCGCACAGGTGCGCGCGGCCGGCGGCCGTGAACAATGCATCAGCGCGGCAAACGATCGCTTAGGTCGACGCAAACAGCTAATGACTCCGCGGCGAAACACCTGCCACCCGGCCCATAAACAGTTAACACGCGCGCCGCGCGATATACCGCCTCGCTTCGCAACGAGGACGGCGAGGCTGGAAGGTCGACGAGGGCGCTATGTGCTCGAGGACGGTGTGGATGAGTGGAGGACGATGAGGACAACGTGGCGAGGGGTGTGGATGACGAGGGCGGAATGGGTGATGAGGACGATGAGGACAACGTGGACGACGAGGGCGCTATGTGCTCGAGGACGGTGTGGATGACGAGGGCGGAATGGGTGATGAGGACGATGAGGACAACGTGGACGACGAGGGCGCTATGTGCTCGAGGACGGTGTGGATGACGAGGGTGGAATGGGTGATGAGGACGGGGACGACGAGGGCGCTGTATTCTCCAAGGCGGTGTGAGCGAGAGGGTAGAGTGGATGAGGATTGTAGGGTAGTTGTTTCATCAAGTTTGCAAAAGGTGGCCCTGCTAGATCTTACTCCTGACGTATTAACTAAGTTCTAGATCAAAAGATTCTAATATGACCTAGTTATTTGTGACTTATCCATCCACCCCGATTTTCGAAAAAAAAAATTGTTTCTATCTTCTCTCCATCTGCACCATCATAAACACCTTTAGTTACAGGTTACCATGAGTAATAGACCTTAATCAAGATTTGTGTGTGAAGCAACAGCTCAAAAGAAACTTGAACACAGATTTTACGATAGAAAATTCAAGATCATATTGTTGAGGCAATTTCAAAACTTTTCCCTTCTATTCTCCAATGTTGTGAGTATAAAAAAATAAACCAAAAATATGATCAATTTTTATAAGAAATTTTTGCAGATTTGTTTTATTTCATTTAAATGACGACATAATAATATATTTTGTTGGCAAAAGTTAATATTTTTGGAAGAAATGCAATGAAAAATTCAAAGTTTTCTTGTAATTGAAAAAAACGTACATTTTTGTGTTCAACTAATCATGTTTTGCATTAGAATATCTTGATAATAGGGGGAAGATTTCATAGTAGCTCAGAGATAATACAATCTGGCCAACGACTCGTCTTGTTCGGATTTCGCCATGATACGGTTAATGTTTAATTAATCGCCAATAATTTAGTAAATAGAACATGTTTTAAGAAGAATTACGACGATTATTTCTTTTATTTCGTAGAAAATATACGTTTCGTATTACTGCAACCGAGAAGATACTGCTCACCGTAGTGAAATTCATTCTACTTAATTCTTTACATTGTTCTTTTCTAAAAGAATGCGATTTTAAAACTTAATTTTTTATAAATCACCATTAAACGTATTACAGAAAGTCAATAATTTTGGTGATAAATTGTGAACAGAAAATGGAAAATATTTTTTTAAAATACGTTTTCCGTATATAAAAGTAGTTTTGACAAGTTTATAAACAAATTTTCAAAACATGTTTCGTTGTCACAAAATATAAAATCACTGCCACGTGATGATTGAAGTTCTTAACAAAGTAATTGACTTAATTTGCAATTTGTTTCTATTGTTTTGTATTATACCACGTTATATCTTATTGCAGAATTTTCTGCAGACATTACTACTGTGGAGAAACTGACACGGTATCTATTGAATAACGAGCACTTAATGATCCTTCTGGAAAGAAAATTGCCAAAATGTTAAGAACGTATTGAACTCTCATTGCAAAATTTGTTACTATTCACGGGAGAAAGCTTTTCTCAAAATTACGTTGATATTTCAAGATATTTTATTTCACAAAATATTTTCTAACAAATTCATAACGTAATTACAAAAATATTTTTAAACTTGCTCCCACCATAACACAAATTGATTCTTTTTAACTTACGGAATATGTGAATAACAAATATATGAATCCCAGAGCATTTCAGGACTCTAAGAAATATTCTAATCGGTTTGAGTATTGTGATTGTGAATTCTAACATGACCACGATGTCTTTAAAAGGCCAATGACAATCATTTCAGGTATACTGCCATTATCTTTCACTTAATCCAAAACAAAAGATTGATTGAAAATGTTAAACGCACTAATTTATTATGTTTGTCACATTTGTTCACACAGCACCACTACCGTACGGACATTCATTTCACAGTACTTTCAAGTTAGAAAGTTGGCAATCCTTCAATTCACAAACAAAACACATTGGAAATAAATACTTTTGAAGTCGTCATTTTTCATTGAAGGCTTATCAAATTTTTATTCACTTTCTATCGTTTTTTCGTAAACACAGTTGATAACACGAAAAGTGGAGGTGATTGAAAGTAAACAAGGCACAATTTCAACCATGCGTGTAACGATTCTAGAATTGGTACGAAGCTTGAAAATGCAAAAATTGAGAGGACCAAAGTAATTTTCACTCACACTTCAAAACTTCATGATAACGTTTATATCCCAGAGTAAACTATCGAAAATAATTTTCACACAGTTGGCAGGACCGAAATCCTCCAAACGGAATCACAAGTGAATTTCTTCTAAAAAAGAAATAAACACATTATTCTTCATCAACAGCTTGAATACAGCAACACTTGAGGCTCTCAGAAACCAAATATCTATTTTTGAAAGAACTTCAAAAGCACCGACAATCGAAACAAGAGCGAAACGAATCTAGGAGTTTACATAACATAATCGGACGTGAACACATTTTTCACGGAAATAGAGGGCAACTTTTTGAAGGCAACTCACGGAACTTCCATAGCACAAACGGAAGCGAGCGTATTCTTTGTGTAAACAGAGGCTATCGCTTCGTGAGAACGGAAGAACTCGGAACATCCAACGCACAGACGAAGGCGAGCATATTCTTCACGTAAACGGTGAAGGAGCTTCTGGAAAGCGGCGCAACTTCGAAACTTGCAAAGCACAAACTGTAGCGAGCACATTGCTTTTACAGGAGCAGGAGGTAGACCGAAGATCTGGGAACATCCAAACCACAAAGTAGCATGTTGTTCTCGTGAACGGAAGTTCACGGTGAACGAGGGCGGTGGCGAAGGCAAACGGCGGACAATCGTGCGCCGTCGCGGGCAATTCATTGATTAGGTATTGATGGCGGAAGATCTCGGAACATCCAAAGCACCAACGTAGCGTCTTCTTCTCGTAAACGGTTGGTAGCGGTTAATGAGAGCGGTAGTTTGGGCGGGCGCGCGGGCGGTCGCGGGCGGGCGGTCGCGGGCGGGCGGTCCGGCGGGCGGTCGCGGGCGGTCGGTCGCGGGCGGGCGGTCGCGCGCGGGCGGTCGCGGGCAGAGCACCCGCTGCTAGACCTCCCGCTGCTCCGGAGGCGCGCGTGCAGACTGCGGGGCCCCAGCCATCGGTCGCTAGCCTTGGGAAGACCCGGGCTTCTTTTTCTCATTCGCCGGCATTATAAGACCATAACTCAGTTGTGCTGGCGACGTTAACAAGGTTACACCTTACCCGCCGCTACTTCACTTGAGCCCTGCGCGCCCGTGCCCTTCTCTTCTCTTCTCCGCGCCCCCCCCCTCCGCCCGCGCTCCGTCTCCGTCGCTCTCTCGCGCTCTCCTACGGCACCGAAATTAAATAATTTAATACCAAGCGAAAGTTTATTGTGAATAATCTAGTTTGCTGGGTTCCGGAGCCTCCTCCACCGCCGCCGCCAGTAGTGTCTGCTTCAAGCAAACTCGACTCCGCGGAGGGGGCAGCGAAGGAGTAGGACGAGAGGGGGTGAAGGAGGAGGAGAAGAAGAAGGGAGGAGGAGGGAGAGGGGAAGAGGGCGCCGCGGGACGTCGCTGGGTGGCGGGAGGAGGGCGGGGCCGGAGGGGAGGTAACCGTTTTATCGAGGAAATAGGCGAAGACTGAAAAGAGGTGAAGGGGCTGCGGGGTGTCTGGGGGGAGCGAGTGAGTGTGAGCGAAGTGAGCGGGTGGACGTGTGAGTGAGGGAGGGAGTGAGACGGGAAGAGGCGAGCTGGAGAATGACGGTGTGGGAAGAGTTGGGAGTATGACGTGGTTTTGTTTCCACTTGACCTTTACTAGTCTTAGAAGACGAGAGAGAAGATGGAAGGGTGTAATACAGGTTCAAAATGCGACTTTTACTAGATATAACGATGAATAATACAATTTATGTTTATACATTTCGGAATAAAATGCACTAACAACTTCAACACTTATGTATAGAATTGCTGCTATCGATTTAATTAATTTTTATTTTCACGTTCGAAAATAAAAATCGATTGTTAAAAATCATTACACCATATTACTTTCTGAAATATTTGAAATTGACAAGATTACCATAAGAATCACCTTTTTAAATTAACTGTTCAATTTAATTTCTAGGCTGGAGATTAAAATACATTTACTTATATCTGAATTTCGCATTTGCTTCGTTTTGTGATTTTATGAACTGTAGAATACAAATCGCTACTAACATGAAAGATACTTGGTAAAATATATTTCAAATAGCAATGCATCACTCGAAATATTGAAAATATAGGACGTGAAGTAGAAAAAGAATTCAACAGAGAACAGCAACTCATTGGAAATGTATTCGATAAAGGAAGAATAAAAATGTTTTCCCATGTTATCAGCTACAAGCAAAAACCTTTTATACTGCTATTGTGTATGTGTGTGTGTGAGTGGGTGATTTACTAGGGAAATACTTTGACAAGCGATACTCTAAAACCATGCGAAGAATACATTATTGAAATACTTTTTGACTATTTTCGTTAGCTAACGTATTTTCGATATTTTATAATTTGACAAATTGAAAACAAATTGTGAAAATTGGAAATAAACACAGACTAACTTATAATTTAGTACAGCGTATTATAAAGGGTACAACTGAAAAATTTTTAAAAACCTACAAAAATCTGATAGAGCAGATAACAAACCTTTACCCAACATTGGTCGGGCGCGTCTCTACTGCGCCTTCATATTCCGTTTCACTGTGAATTCATTTGTGAGTGTAACACGTATTTTGAATTTTAAGTTTACTTTTAAAAATTTAAAAAGGAACCTTAATTTTTTTTAAAATTGTTCATTAAAATTTTTAAATTTGATCATGAATCACGCATACGTAATCTGTTGTCAATTTTATTTTTAGATTACAGTGATTATACGAATACTAGTTTTGAAAATGTATTGTTGCTCCATTATGGTTTTCTGCATGCTATGTTCGTCAGACTTTCAATTCCAAAGGAGACGTTTTTAATTTCACAAGTTTGGAAAAAATATTTCAAATACAAGTGTTTTTTTTATCTCGGATATAAATGAAATAATTCAAACTTCGAATTATGTAAAGTATATATTTTTCATGGGGCCAATTTATCTCCGTTCCTCTTAATAAAATACCATCCCTTCAAATACCTCTAAGTACGTACTTCCCCCAGACCCAGAATGTAAGAACGCCAGTCGAGACTTGCGCGACCAAGTCGGGTAAGGGTCCAGATGGCGAGGTCGGCTCCGCTCTGCCGTCGGTTCTCGGATTCTCGAGCGCGGCGGCGGCGGCGGCGGCGGATGCGCCGAGAGTCAGCAATCTGCGCTCGCAGGGGATTTCGTTGCTGCGCGCGAAGGCCGCGCCCTGCAAGCCAACGCCCCCGCGCAGGCAACGGGGGGGGGGCAGGGGAGCCAGAGGCAGAGGCAGAGCCAGCTGGAATATGGGGCCGGGACGCCCCGGGCTCAAGCGGAAATACGGGCTTGAGAGCACGCTGCGAGGGAGGAAATGCCGGGGTGAAGTGGAAGATAGCGTGGAGGCAAACGTTCATTGGGCTCCACGTATTTTTCAAGAATAACTGTCGCGGCGGACTTATATAGATTTTCAAAAATGGTTCTGCTTTACTTTTATTCTTATTCATCTTCACCTTATTTATTTTTATTATTATTGTTTTATTATTATTGTTATCATTGTTTTTATTATTATTACGCATGTATTTATACAACACAGTAAAGAGTGGTATTTTAATAGGTGGAAAAACGTATGTACAGAGAGGATTACATCCATGGATAATTTGAGTTGAGTAATATAGCATTTTTATTTGAATACAACGACATGAATCGCCACTAGCGAAAAGTAATTTCCATCAGTTCTTGGCGTACCGGAGAGATGCTTTTGTAACGACATGAGTGACTGATTTAGGAGGGGGAGGGAAATGTGACAAAATAAACAAAATTGATGTTACCATTTTGTAAGCAAGGAAGTAAAGGAGCAGATGGAAAGCCAAAAATATTCCGTGACACGCAGCCTCTTGAAGAAAACTAGGAGGACTACAGAAACACGGTGGACACGGTTTTATTTCACATTGAGAATATTGGAACCAGGATGTACCTCCTCGCCTTTCAGTTCACCATTTATGTTTGGCTCTATGTTATGTTCTAGATTTGACAGATTTAAATTATAATTTCGATACTAACGGAACAAGGATAACTGAGAAAGGATAATGAAATCGAGAATAAGAGTATAAAATGAACAAAATAATCTCATAAAAATAGAGGCAAGTAAAACAACTGTCTTCTACAGAAAACGAAATAGTAATCGCCACGAACTCGATTTTCCAATATTAAATTCCACTTTGTTACCAACCGGATTGGTCCCCAAATAAAATGCTCTAGTCATTGCAACGTGAATTTTCTCGAGATATGTAATTAAATTAATTACTATGTCTGTCTCTCCAGAAGCAAGAAAGTAGGCAGAATCCAACTGTGAATCGCAAACAGTCGTCGAGAGCCAGGTTGCGCTTAGGTCGCGCTGTGAACGGGTTGGAAAGTACTAAGACCTGGAGGCAAACCCAAATCATCTAGGGGTACGACGCAAGCGAACGACTAGGGTATATTTTTTACACGAAAAGCTAAAGCTATGAGATAGACGACACATTGCTATGAGATTTCCAGTAGCTGGTTGTTCCAAAAGTTGTAAACATGAAGGTAAGTAACATAGTTCACCACAAAAAATTGCTAATCAGAGTGACTTGACTAGAGCCTTTCCAAATCCACTGCGATCGTCCGGCCTTCGGACTCGTAACGTAAAAATCGGATTAACGTGAAAACCCTCAGTCCTGCTTACGGCTGAGAGTCAAATAGACGATTTTCTGCAAAACATGTCTAGTTTTACTTTTTGAATCATCACCCATTGTATCACGAATTCCATGCTTTTCAGTTACCTATTTGCTTTAGCTGTTAGTCAAAAATATACCCGCTGTCAGGACCGGCCGCCGCGTTGTCGGAGCACTGAAACGGTTGCGTGGGGAGGTAAGCGTGAAGATAAACGGGGACTGGCGAGGGAGGACATGGTGAGGGCGCAAGAAAGGCGCGAAGGATTGATGCGGGGACGGGAACGGGTGCGGGGACGGGGCGGGGACGGGCGCCGGACGGGCGCGGGACAGGCGCGGGGACGGGCGCGGGACGGGCGCGGGACGGGCGCGGGACGGGCGCGGGACGGGCGCGGGAACGGGCGCGGGACGGGCGCGGGGACGGGCGCGGGACGGCGCGGGACGGGCGCGGGGACGGGCGCGGGGACGGGCGGGACGGCGCGGGACGGCCGCGGGAACGGGCGCGGGGACGGCGCGGGAACGGGCGCGGGACGGGCGCGGGACCGGGCGGCGGGGACGGGCGCGGGACGGGACGCGGGAACGGGCGCGGGGACGGGCGCGAGGAACGGGCGCGGCGACGGGCGCGGGACGGGCGCGGAACGGGCGCGGGACGGGCGGGGACGGGCGCGGTCGGGAGCGCGAGGCCCGGAGCGGCGAGGGCGAGTTTTTCCATTTCTTAAGTAAATGCCCGGGAGTCTCTTGCTCCACGCGGCGGCGGCGGCGGTAGTGTTTGCGCGGCGGATTCGCCAGGCGGTCGCTGGGAGGGCCTTCCGCCCGCGCGGTGGCTCCGCGGAATACTGAGAGGGCAAGAAAAGGGGAGTACGTGCTCAACGACGCGGTGGTGGGGTGAAGGGGCGGGGTTTGCGATGTGAGAATGAAGAGAAGACTTACGGAGAGAATTAAGGATTTGTTCCTACCATTATTCTTACAATTATTTCTTCTTCTTCGTCTTCTTCTTCGTCTTATTATTATTATTATTATTATTATTATTATTATTATTATTATTATTTTCTCTAGCGAATATCTTAGACTACGCAGGACATGCTCTTGCCTGGACTCATATTCTATAATTTTTATCACGTTGCAAGTCTTGCATGTAACTAATCAGGAGTATCAACATTAGGCTGAATCCGATTTTTATACCCCAGGGTTGTTAGTCCTGGGGGGATTATTATTATTATTATTATTATTATTATTATTATTATTATTATTATTATTATTATTATTATTATTATTATTATCTAGCGAATAGACCATCTTAGACTACGCAGGACATGCTCTTGCCCGGACTCATATTCTATAATTTTTATGACGTTGCAAGTCTTGCATGTAACTAATCAGGAGTATCAACATTAGGCTGAATCCGATTTTTATACCCCAGGGTTGTTAGTCCTGGGGGGATTATTATTATTATTATTATTATTGTTGTTGTTGTTGTATTATTATTTTTAATATTACACTTTGGACACTTTCTTTAGACGTATGACCATCACTGATCAATTCTTTTCGTCAGAAGGAATACAAGCACAGAATTCATGCAATGTTTATACATTGTCTTTAGGTTTGCCTCTTTTTAGAGAGATATTCTCATTTCGTTAATTTTGTTCAATCGTATACGTTCAATTTTGCTCAACATCACAACTCGTTATCTTGGATTTTTAATATATCTGCGAGATATTACTTTTGGTGATTATTTTTCTCATCATTATCAGTGGCATTAGGTGATCCCATCCCTCTTTCCCTTCCGAAAAAACAGTTCATGAATATAAACCTCCAAATGAAATGTGCTACTCCCACATTATACTTTAATAAAAAATAGCTTAAATAAGCTTGTTGCAACTTACACAACAAGAAAATGAAATCTCTTGCTTCACTTTGTTCTTTTTAGTGTCATCATAAAAAATTAAACTTCATTATTCTTTCAAGTAGAGAAATACTGCACAGTTGGTTTCGAAAAATGAATCTGAGTGCCTAATGACTTCCAACTGTTGATTCAATGAAGAGTAAGAATAAATTGAATAATGTATCTTCTCTAGTTTAGTGTCGTGCATCATTTGCTACTCGTGTGAAACTTTCCCAATTCTTGTATCCAGTTATGATCATGAGATATTCTGGCTCTGGCAATGAGCAAACAGAAGACATTGAGTTCAAGTTTTCCGTGTCAACTTCACTACTGATTTTTTTCTAGGTTAAGCAAGGAAAATTACTCGAGAGTTACTTTTTATTGTTTTCTTTTGTTATAATACGCTTTGTGTTCGCCTACCATTTTGAGTTAAATGTTTCTTCTCGTAGGACTGCCTCGCTGAAAACTGCCTTCTCAAATTTTGATCGAGTGTGCATTCACTGGAAGACAAATACAAGCAGAATATTCAACAAAGCAGTCTGATAATAAACAGCGAAGATTTTCCTCAAAATAAAACAGACTACAATATCACAAACACTAAAATATATCACTGCTGGTCCACACACACTTAATTTTCTTAAAAGAAATAGGATGGCAATTCATAAGTTCGAGAATTTAGTTTGTCCACGCGTCAGAATTATCTATCTAGAATGATAAAATATGTACTGTTTATTTTAGTTCCCTCACATTACAGCGAGAGAGAATTCAATGTTCCTTATTATTTTAATTTTTATATTCTCTACAAAAGCTTCGGTAATTCATAATGCCAAAATGTAGTACTATTTACTAAATTAGATGGATGTGGAGTAGCATTGGATTATGGTTTACGTGAATTCATTTGGGTTTTTTTCTTCTGACTTCTAGCGGCAAAGAGTACGATCAGTTCTGCGGCACGGATTGCGACGTCATTGCCTAGATTGTTGAGGACAGAACACTTTCCATCAATGACTATTTCTTACACCGACTTTCCCCATCTTTGTGTGTAAGCTCGCGTGCATCTCTTCAGCCAGGAAGAGGGGGCAGGGGTAAGGCAGGGTAAGGCAGGTAAGGCAGGGTAAGGGGTAAGGGGGGAAGGCAGTGGGCCGGAACAACGATTTCAGAAGGGAAAATAGTGCATCCATTTTTTTATGTGTACAAGGGGTTGAAAATTTATTGAACTTTCGGTTTCAACATTCATGCGTATAAATTCTCATACAGAAATATCATAGCAGTACTGGAATTCAATATAATTCGATAGAGAATAACGTGCTTCATTGGATCTATGTAGAATTCGGGAGATGATTTTTGTAGTTATGAAAACACGAAGAATATGAAAACAATTTCATTCTTTCTACAAAAATAACTACACTTTAAAGCCAAAATCTAAAAAAACACTGAATTAACTTTACAATTGCTAGTAACATTCAAAGATAATTTTCATTTTGTAAAATTTACTAAAACAGTGTTGGGCAGTTGGACTTTACTCCACGGAAGTTGCGTCACGTAAAAAAAGATGGCTTCCAATACCGTCATTTAGGGCCGAAGATTTAGAAGTGGAGGAGGCTACTATAGGACGAGAGTGTAATTGAAAGAAATACAACAAAATGTAACGTTAAGTTATGAATATGAAACATACCGATGTATTTTGAAAATTCGAATGCTATTGATCATTAATTTCACCCTTGAAGGTAATTTCTATCATTTTCATTCAATGATATATTATTGCAACGCATGTTTTATCAATATACATAGTTCTTTGTTTAAAAGTCACCAAGCCACGTTTAATCTGGAAGACATTTTTAGATACATTTTTTTAAAAAAACGGTACATTCGTTTATTTCAAGCAGAGAAGAAAACTCCGGATGATTAATCAATAAACGATGCAGCCAATTCTGCTGACCTCACAAAGTAAAAAACCTTCCATCTTTCACCCCGGGCGCGTCAATCGATTCTCGAGACGACTAACGCAATTCCGCAAATTAATTCCGAAGAATTGGATTTCGAACAATTTTCCGGTCACTGACGCGATTGCGCCATTGGTTTCCAGGCTCTGAAAAAAGTAGGGGCAGCAGGGGTTGGGAAGGGCAGCGATGGCGGAGCGGTGGGGGCAGGGGAGGGGAAGGCCGGTCTGGTCGAGGAGACGCAGGCTGGAGCGAGGCCCCCAGGAGCTCAGCGAGGAAGTGGGAATGGCCTCCTTTGCCAAGGCGAGAAGGGAGCGGGCGTTCGGACTTGAGCCTGGCACCGAGGATATGATTTGGGGGTACCTGGACGGATTTTGAGGGTCAAGGAACATTCAGAAAAAGGCTGAGGTGTATAAAAGAGAGAATAGACTGAGACAGACAAGGAGAGCAAAAAAGATGGATCGGGAGAAATTGATGAAAAAGGAAGATATATAATAATAAAAATTATAAAAAACTGTTGTGAGATGAAGACAACGAATAAGAGATGAAACGCATTTTACAATAATCGATATATTACCTTAAAGTTTATAATTATTGAAAAGTTGTTAAGGATTTAGGACATTGTGTAGCACTGGTCTCACGATTCCACAAAATCACCGGTTTGCATTGGGTTTATTGCTTGTCGTTACTTCTGTGCAGTGAAATGAACGAGGGAGGGCTTGAGCTGAACGATTGGCCCGCCCACGGTTAAGGGAATCTATGACTGATTTTGTTTCAATTTGTATACTTTTATACATAGATAAATGAAGGGTTTGCTACGACTTATGAATATATTATCATGCTTTGTGCAAAGTTTGGACACTAAATCCATCTTCTTCATTGTTAAAGTTTACACGGTTTAACATAAAAATCTCATCGCTCAACACTTTTTAAAATTTTCTTACAAAAATTTTGTTCCTGCAGCCTTATATATTTAAACAATTTTTACTAAAACGTTTTTTTGAGCGTTGCGTGTGAATATTTTTTAGGTATATAAAGATAATTATCGAAGGTTCTAAATTCTTCCTCCTTCAACCCCAAGAAGTGTATATCTGCACTAATGACAAAAGCATTGTGTAATACACTTATTACTCGCTTTTTACCACAATCCCTCAATGATAAATCTGATAAGAAGTGTTCCGCAAGGACCTTTTGAATAAACAAAATACTCTAAAACTGAAATATCAGAAAAAGCATTTAAGCAAATCAGGATTCATACATACTTCAAGACCAGATCAGATCTTTTAAGTACCCTTGCTAAACCATCACCACCACCACCCGCCCTCGACATCATCACCTTCCTCTCAACCTCATTGCCTGCCATCCTCACCGCCTTGCCATCCTCACCGCCTTCGCCATCCTCACCGCCCTCGCCATCCTCACCGCCTTGCCATCCTCACCGCCCTCGCCATCCTCGCCGCACTCTCCATCCTCACCTCCTCGCCATCCTCACCGCCTTTGCCATCCTCACCGCCTTAGCCATCCTCGCCGCCTTTGCCATCCTCCATCGCCCTCGCCATCCTCGCCGCCTTCCCATCCTCGCCGCCTTTGCCATCCTCCCCACTTTTCCATCCTCACCGCCCTCGCCATCCTCACACCCTCGCTATGGACACTGTCCTTGCTGTCTTTGCCTCCTTATACCCTCGCCTCCGCCGCCGGCGCCGCCCTCGCCGCCACTTGCACCTGCGCTGCCTCCCCGTCTCCAACGCCGCTGCGACACCACAGCCACCACCACCCCCGCCACGTAGACGGATTGCCGGGCTAACACGACCTGAGAGGCGGTCTCCAGGTGGGCGCCCGCCCCGCCCCCCGCGTTCCCCAGCTTCTTCGTCAATAACAACGCGAGCAGACGGGCGCGGCCGCCGGAGAAGAAGACGAGGCTGGACAAGTTGTGCCAACTTTTGTTGGATGAGGTCGGCTTTTCTCCCGGGATTGAGAAGTGGGGACGCCACTGGCTGACGTTGATTTGTGGTCAGTCTTGCGGATTATCTGCTGACTTTGCTAGCATGGATCATATTTAATACGAGACAACCATATATTCAACTCGTGTCGGTTGGACCATTCTGTTTGATACACAGAAATGTCGTTGTTTTTATTAGTGACAATACAATTTGTTAAATTAATGACAGATTTTATTAAATAGTTTTGTCTCATGCTGAAATTCCTAAGCAATTTCATCGAATAAAGAATTAAGATGTTATAATGTGGAAAGGTGTGGTAATGAAATGTACAAATCACAGTGAGGACAACAGAAAATATCGTAAGCGTGACGTATGAAAAGTTAGCTTAGAGAAAATTCTCCTTTATTGATTTGTTTTTGTATAGTGATTGAGATATAAAAAAATTATAATAATGTCTGTAATAGTGCGGACGAAATAAGGGTGTTTTAAGATTTCTTCTTCTTCTTACTCGTCATCTTCTCGCGTGAAGTCAAGTAAGAGGATGTACTAATTTCAATTCCAAACCTTTTGACGTGTTCTCTTCTTGTCATCCCACGAACATCTTTCCATCACCATCAAAAAACGCATTTCACTGCGTTTCTTCCTTAAATATATTTGTTATTTTTCGTAACTTATTGATACACTTTTTAGAGTTCACGCTCATACACGTATGTACAACAAACCTCAAAAAATTGTGACAGCAAATAACTTCTATTTGAGCTACGCGAAACCAAATTGAAATAGCTCGGTCCCTTTCAACAACGGCTTCCTCCCTTTGCTTCGTCGCCAGTTTTCACCAGCAGCGGCGCCGCGGATTATCCGCGCGTTTTATTCGCGCGCGGGGGCGGCGCGGAGGGGGGAGGTCCGAGCGCCGGTTACGCGCTCGTAAAGCGGTTATGGGCGCGTTTTTGCCGAGAATGCGCCGCAGCCGCCGCCACCGCCGGCCGCCGCCCGCCATAAATGTCAGTTCAATGCGCCCCGATGCGACGCGCCCGCGCGCGAGGAGCGGCCAACGCTGAGGCGGAGGGCGGGTGGGGGAGTGGGGGAGTGGGGGGAGCGGGTATAAATGGAAAGAAGAAGGCTGAGGATGAGAGGGAAGGCCTGAGGAAGCGGGTGTGAGTGAATGGGAGAGGGAGACATAGTGAGAGACACCCGGAATTACAGCGAGAGACAGAGAGAGAGAGAGAGACAGAGAGAGAGAGAGAGCAGAGAGAGAGACAGAGAAGACAGAGAGAGACAGAGACGAGACAAGACAGAACAGACAGACAAGACAGAGAAACAGACAGAACAGAAGAGACAGAAGAGACAGAAGACACAGAGAGACACAGAGAGAACAGAAGACACAGACAGACAGAGAAGAGACACAGAGAACGACAGACACAGACAGACACAGACAGACACAGACAGAGAAAGGAAAAGAGACATAGACACAGAGAGAGACACATAGACACAGAGAGACACATTCATAGATAAAGAGACACACAGTAGGGGTAGCTCAGTGCATCAACAGATATCACTGCGGCGCCTCTGATCGGGAGGTCCTAGGTTCGAGTCCTGACAGCGGCAGGATTTTCGACACTAGCTTTTCAGATAAGCCGAATTCAGTCGTGTCGCTGTCTGGAGGAGAAATCTAGACGCCGGCTGCTCTGATCAGTAGTTTTCCGTGATTTCTCTGATCAACACCAGGCGAATGCCGGTGCAGTACCCTACCAAACGGGCCACGGACCGCGCGCGATCTGTCCTTCCTCTTCCTTGTCCTATCTTCTCCCCTTACACACACACACACACACACACACACACACACTAACACTAACATGCACTACACTACCACATATTCCCAGAGACCGGTCGGGAGCTTAGAGCTTGTCCCGGCTGCGGCGGTGCCTCGCTGGTGGAGGAGTCCTGGTTAGGGGGAAACTCCACTTGCCGACGGTAGTTCGGCACCGGATCTCGCCATCCAGCGGGGGGCCGCCCACCGCCATCTCCCGAGAAAAAACACGCTCTCCACTTACGGGACTAATGACCAAAGCTGTTGACGCGCCCGAAAACTCGAAAAAATCAATCAACCAAGATACACACACAAACACACATGGGTGGCAAAGCACGCGCGAAGGTGGGGAGAAAGGGAAAAATGGGTGTAAAGACGAGAATGTTAATAGTGTCTTGCAATTGGATTATATTCAACGAAAATCTTATTTTTAATATTAAATTTGTTCAAAGAATTGACACCTCAGTTGTTATTTCAACAAATTTAATTATTGAAATACATTTGTACAATATTGAATACAAGGTCACAACTTGAATTCATTTAGTGCTACGGAAGATATTTGCGGGCGGAATTGCCTCCAATATGGTGGCAAGATGGTGACAATTATAAACCTTTTTTTTATTTCGCAGGTGTAATTAATTCTCTGCAGACACAACCTTTTCTTTATTATAACCAAAGAAGCGAAAACTAATCTCCGTGGTCTAATGTTTTCTTCGAAGATGCTTGAAGGTTCTTCAGCACAAAGGCAAAAAACCTAAAGTGTAAAATATTTGCGCGTCACAATAATTAGAATAAATATTTAAAATATAAATAATGAGATATACAAAATTTTTTCTCTCTACATTAATATCTGCCGAAGATCTTAGCGTCCGGCTTGCTGGGTCAATGGGTCACGATATATTATAATCCTTATTACCTTTATAATGGATTATAGGATCCGCCGACTATACAGCGCAGCTGGGAATCTGAAATAGAATGATTCTATTCCTAGTTCATTACTGTTTGGATTGACTAAATGAAAGATCACTTTCTTTTCTAAAGAACAAAATTTAACAAAGTTTATTGTTACCTTTTTTAGCAAACAATTTAGTGAATTTAAGTTACGCCTTTGATCAAGATATCTTTCAATTTACAATTTTATACCGCGGTTAACTTATCTATTCTTCGTTGATGTCCCTCGTAGACTTCTCAGTCGAAATATCTTGCGAGCTTGCCGTAGTCCAAAGTTCCAAGAAATCCTCTTCTGCCCCTATCCAAGCTGTTCTCAAACTATCAAAATTATCAGTCCCGATTACGTCCTATGACATAGTCCCGAACTCGATTACCACTCCCGACAAAGTTCCAATTTATACATCAATATTGCTTCCACATGAAAATATCTGCAATATCATTCACTGTCCTTAAAATTTCACTGACAACCCAATTCTGACTATCTAGATAGTACTCGTTCCCTCTCACGAACCTACGATCAGTTCAGAAGCGCGATGCCGGGCAGAATGAAATCTTCCTGCATGATTCACCCTCGAAGACCGTATTAAACTACCTTATATTTTGGTGTAGCTGACCTTTCAATCGTCTAAACTTCTTCGCCCAACCTCTCTCCCCAGCCAATCCATACTTCGTTATATTTGGTGTAGCTGACCTTTCAATCGTCTAATCTCGCCCAATCCCAAATTTTCTACTTTCGGCATCCAGGCCTCTTAATGCCTTTACAAAAAACAAAAACTACCTTGTTTATTCACGGTCGTTGCTAAGCTCTAGCTCTCGTGATATTTCGTAATACATGGTCCACCATATAGTCTACAAATAAATGTTAGTTTATTTTAATGTGACATATGGGTATGTCACAATAATGATAACATTACAAGTGAAATTAAAGGCGTTTTTTGAGCATCTAACAAGTTAAGAAGAAAGCAGAAATCGGTATTAAATTATTATTGTAATTGGTATTATACTTCTTAATTCAGATTATTTTTTCTCAACACAATACACACATTTTGAAAATTTAATCAGCATCTTTTAATTTTTGCGCATAATGACACGTTAATATCTTTATTATACCAAGATATTTCTACTTTGAAAGAAAATATTGTAGAAAAATACGATAATTGTAACATTGAATAAAGAAAAGTGAAGTTGATAAATAAACTTTGATGAAAGCCTCAGGCAAAAATAGGCTTTTGCAATTCCATTGAGAAATCCTGTGCCTTCACAATTTGATGAGAATGATGTGGCGATGATTAGAATCATGTTACAATGTCAGAAGTATTGTCACGCCAGGCTGCCAGATATTCCAAGGTATGTTTTTCCCAAGGGAGTCACAGGTTAAGTTTAGCTCAGAGCCACCACTACCGCTGACTCTGTAGCGACGCTGACTGTGAGGTCCTAAGATCTCAGCGCCAGCGATAGCAGACTTCCGATACTGACTTCGTAGTTAGGATGAATCCGGCTGTTGCCTGTAGGAGAATTCTCGCGACCGGGTGTTCTTGTCGGTAGTTCTCCATGGACGATCTATACCAGACGAATGCCGAAATAGCGCCTTAAGAAACGAGCCACCAACCACTCGTGTCCTTTCCTTCCTATTTATTTTCCACTTCTCTCTCCTTCGCAAACTTTTACGTGCACAACGCTATTATATGACATATGGGAGCTTTAAGCATGTACCGCTGAGGCGGTGCCCGGCTGGGGGAGATACCTCGAGGCGTGGATGAAACAAGAAGAACGGAGCGAGTGACCGGCCGGGCGAGCGGTTGTGTGGTCGGCCGGAAGAGCGGGCGGTTTGCGGCGCTGCTCGCGGCTGCATAAAAATGTCCTCGCGAGATTCTTTTATGGGCGCTTTAGGAGCGCTGCAGTCACTGGAGCGCCTTTATGACGTCCTGCGACCGCCGCCATTTTAGCGGCGCTGCGGCGGCGCCGGGCGCTGGGAGCTCGGGGCCGTGCAGTCAAGAAGACCGGCGCTCCCGAGAGCGCGATATGCTCAATATCGTGCATTATAATTTATTTACGCCGTAAAGAGATAAAGACATGCATCGTATCAAAGGACCCTACATTCTTCGGGAAAGAAAACTTACAGTCGCTCAAAGAGTTACTGGTGAACCCTTCAAACAATCGAAATAAATAATATGAATTCGCAAGCTACAAAAGGAGCTCTAAGGCTTCAAATACGCAAAACACTGCTTGAAATCATGTCATTCACACTTTTTTAAAAACATTTGTAGATTTAGCGTAATTTTGAGTTAAATTGCCTTTTTAGTAAATAACGGCTTAAAATTGTTTGTGTAAACCTTTTGTAAGGATACCGTATAATACACTGAATTCAATAGCGGAAGTGTCATTTTTTATTTAAACTTTCGAACTCCAAAACCTTAAAGATCAACATTTTCAGCAGTAATGACTGGAAACTAGTATTGACGTTCACTGTTTATTAGCTGGAAAGTGTACCCGTCGCTGACTGACTAACCAAAAATTTTTTTTGACTGGAAAGTGACGCATCCCCGTACGCGAGTGTTGCGGTACGCGTAAGGAAATGTCTACTTTGCATTTCGTGTACCGTAGAGAAGTGAACCTCATGTTAGACTATCAGGTACTTCAAAGTGAACAAAATAGGGAGCCAAGAAACAACATGTCTCCGCCTAGTTTATTGAGAATTATCTCAAAAGTATATACTTGTACATTTTCATGATTTCGAACAAAAAATAAGTTTTCAACTCAAAAGTGCCATTGGCTACTCTTTTCAAAACGCCATAATCGGCTTCACTCGTCGCCTTATCCGTCAACATTTTATTCTCACACCAAAGACTCATTCTGTGATAATTACGCAAATTACTATTTCGAATTTCCCTAAATTCGATTGCGAGTTTTTCAAATGATGACGGATGGGATGCCAGTTGCAACACTATAATATTACGTAACCATATCAACAAAATGGAAAACTATGTGCTGTTTCAGCACGAATAGTTTTCTTGTGCCGTCAATCCATTAGAAGTCGTTTCAAAGAGGACAGACCCATACACATAAACTCTTTAACCTCCGTAAGATTTACAAGTGGATGAAAGAGGATATACCTGCCCCTAAACACTGTACCCCTCTTGCGTTCCACAAGCGGATGAAAGAGGACATACCCGCTCCTAAACACTGTACCCCTCTTGCTTTCCACAGGAGGATAAAACAGGACATACCCGTGTCTAAATACTGTACCCCTCTTCCGTTCACAAGCGGATAAAAGAGGACATACCTGCTCCTAAACACTGTACCCCTCTTGCGTTTCCACAGGCGGATGAAACAGGACATACCCGTGTCTAAAACTGTACCCCTCTTCCGTTCTACAAGCGGATAAAAGAGGACATACCCGCTCCTAATCACTGTACCCTATTGCGTTTCCGGCGGATGAAACAGGACATACCCGTGTCTAAATCTGCTGCCCTCTTCCGTTCTACAAGCGGATAAAAGAGGACATACCTGCTCCTAAACACTGTACCCTCTTGCGTTTCACAGGCGGATAAAACAGGACAACCCGTGTCTAAATCTGTACCCTCTTCCGTTCTACGAACGGACTAAAGAGGACATACCTGCTCCTAAACACTGTACCGCTCATTGTGTTCCACAGGCGGATGAAGAGGACATACCCGTGTCTAAATGCTGTACCTCTTCCGTTCTACAAGGATAAAAGAGGACATACCTCTCTAAACACTGCACCCCTATTGCGTTCCACAGGCGGATGAAAGAGGACATACCCGTGTTTAAAACACTGCACCCCTATTGCGTTCCACAGGCCGATAAAAGAGGACCTACCCTTGCCTAAACATTTTACCCTCCTTCCGCCCCGCCGCGCCGTCGGGTGAAAGAGCGCATCCCGCGCCGTGGGCTTCGTCGGCTGCTCACTTTTCCGCGGAGCGACGAGGCGGCCCCTCGGATCGTTACGGCCACCGCACGCACCGCGGCCTGATTAGAAGCTGCGCCGCCAGGAACGCAGGAGCGAGGCGGAGGCGACGGCGCCAGCGGCGTTGCACGTGCGTATTCGGGGACATCGCGTTCAGGCGAACAGCGACAGCACGAGGTGTTGATCTACTGGTGAGCTGTTGGCGTTTTGCCCTCAATTGGCGTCGTGGTGTCATTTTGACCCCACTCGAATTCGAAGTTTAATATCCTGCCTATTATGCAAATGAGAATGTTGATATGTTGTTTACCTTCAAATAATAATAATAATAATAATAATAATAATAATAATAATAATAATAATAATAATAATAATAATAATGTCTTTATTAATGGCGAGGCTCACGCCACAGGACCTGCTCTTCCGCCTAACCACTGAATCTACATTAATACAGGGTAGTAACATATAAGAGAGGAGCATGTAAGAATGTTATAGGAAGGCTTGGTGCTGTAAGAAAATCGAGTATAAACTTTATGAATGACAGGAGACTTCCTGATGTTAGTATAACTAATCTTGTTACTGCCACAAGCCCTTCATGTGAAAAAAATAGAATGATTTCATAAGTGCTAGTGGGCATTTACGATGGCTAAGAACTTCGTGATTAAAAACTTTTATCTGTGTATGGAGCATAAAGACAAAACTCGTTCAATATTCACAAGATGTTTAACATATAGATGAACGACTGAACTGCAAGAGTCACAAAACAATATTGCTACCATGTTAGGAAAATGAACACTGTTGTTTACGAATAATAATGCGTGTATAGTTCTCGTAGGAAAAAATATTAAGTATAATATAAATATAGCCACACAGTTTCACGACATCATTAACGATATTCCTTACTTTGACTTAACATAAGCGCCCCAGAATGATAATTCTCTATATCCAAACCTAATTTGTTTGATACTCAGTCAGTTGTTTTCGATGAAAGTTTTCTCTGCACATTCTTTCTGACTAAAATATATATTATATATATATATATATATATATATATATATATATATATATATATATAAAATATTGAAATGTTTACTCAATGAAAAATATAAATTTTAGAAGTAATTAATTTTGGAGATGTATATAATTTGTTAATGGCAGAGAACAAAACATGGAATGATTGATGAGATATTTATCGTGAATCCACATCTGAAAAGTTTTAAAGAATAATTAACATGAATGAAAATTATTAAAACGATCATGAAAATTTCTAGTACAGAAAACGCTATATACATAATTAACGTTAACACATTAAGTCAATTTAATATATTGATAAAACCTTCTTTTATAATGTAATTGATGAAACTAAACTTATTAATTTTTTTGCTGCCAGATGAACAATTAACTTCATCCACTCGGGAATATTTAACATAGTTTTAACACTACATCATAAGAGAAAAATACATTTAGAACTATTGTATATAAGACAAAATTAATCAAACGTATTGAAATTCGTAATTCAAATGAGCTCTTGACTGCTAACAGTTACCAAATATGCTTCCCAAATTAATTCCGCAAATCTTTTTTCTCGTTATGCAGTGTTCATCTTTATTAGGCGCAATCCATGAAACGATTGCTACCTTTAACCTGGAGCATCTGGGCGCAAGCAAGGAATAATCATAATTGGGGTGGGGGTGGGCGCTCTTTCAGCCGCTCAGTGGGGCGGGGCGGAGCGGGCGTTCCCAGTCCCAGGAGCCGAAACGGTTAGGGCGCGAGGCAATTAAGGCCACACGTGTGGCCACAGAGAAGTCCTCCTGAGCGCTGTGGTGCGCGCAGCTCGCTCCGGCGGCGGGGGCGGCGGCGGCGGCGGGGGCGGGGGGCGAGGGCGAAAAGGGAGAAGCAAGGCAGAAACACAGGTGGAAGTGGGGATAAGACGGGAGGTAGGAGAGGCAACACCGGTTTAGAGAGCACATAGTCTGGGACTGGAGGAAGCACTAAACGTTAAGGTGAAATACTCAAATGAACGGAAGATTAGACCTCACGTGCTCCGATTAATAGAGATTATCGTTTGACTTTCCCTTCGGAAAAAAGATAAGATGATATGAGATTATATAGCGAGAGTGAAAATCGTTTTGAGGAAAGAATCGTAGACGAAATATGTTATTTCCTATATTGTAAGAAAGATGTTAGGAGCAGGAAGAAATAAAATTGAGAGAAAGTTAGCAAGGCTTCTTGGAGGTTGATTATACAGGTAACAACTGAATTGCAAGCAATGAGGGCGGTTGGGGGAAGGGAAATGATACGGATTGAAATGAGTTCAGGAAAGAGTTTAGGCCGGATATGAGGACTGGAGTGGTGAAGACGCAGGGCAGTGAGGGCTCAAGTGAATTAATGCTGGGAGGGAGTAGGTCCCGATGAGAGAGTGAGGTCGCAGGGATGGAGACGAGAGGGCGGGGAGGACGTGTGAGAGTCGAGGACGCGGGGGTGAGGACGACGCTGGAGCGTTGAGGATGCTGTGCCGGATGTTCATCACGCGCATGTCGTGAGAATAGTGGCACGATGTGGACGTGGAGTAAGGACAACGGAGGATGATGAGGACAAGGAACAGTCAGATGCGAGCGCCGGAGAACGTTGCGTGAGGAAGAAGAGTTTGAATGGTTGGGAACGACGGGCTACTTGTTGGGGAGTCGTCTGCATAGGAAGCAGTCAATTGTATTGTTGATTTATTATTTCGTGTTTCCGGGTTTCACCTGCTATGGTTATAAGGCCCATAAGTCTAGCATGCTTTAATCGCGAGGGGTGTTGTGTTCCCCTGGCATGTGGGATTTTCCCGAACCATGTACCTCTCATCAGCGGGACACCACCCCAAACGGTATGAGTTCCCGACTGGTCTTCCAACATGTATGGTAGGGGAGTGCATGTAAGTGTGCATGTAAACATGTAAATAAGGAAGAGGAAAGAAAGACTGCTCGCGGTCCGAGACTCGTTTGATGGGGAACTGCTCCGCCATTTGCCTGAGGTAAATCGGAGAAACCACTACCGATGAACTTAACTCTCCTGTCAACGTAACTCTCCAGCCAGTGTCAAAAATCCTCCACCGCTGTGACCCGTACCCTAGAATCTCCCAGTCAGAGGCACTGCAGTGACCTCAGTTGATGCCCTGAGTCACCTCAACCGGACACTACTATTAAGAACACTGGTAGCAAAAGTGGTACATGCGAACGTTGAACCTGTAGCGGTAATTCAGTGCATCAACAAATGTCACTGCAGCACCTCTGACCGGGAGGTCCTAGGTTCGAGTCCTGACGGCGGCAGGATTTTCGACACTAGCTTTCCAGCTAGGTCGAATTCAATCGCTGACTTGAGAAGAATTCTAGCGGCCGGCTGCTCTGATCGGTAGTTTTCCGTGGTTTCTCCGATCCACACCAGGTGACTGCCGGAGCAGTACCCTACCAAACGGACCACGGACTGCGCGCGATTTGCCCTTCTTCTTCCTGGTCGTATCCTCTCCTCTTACACACACTCACTTACACTAACATGCACCACACTATCACATATTCCGGGAAATCGGTCGGGAGCTTAGAGCTTGTCACGGCTGGGGCGGTGCCCCGCTGGTGGGAGAGTCCTGGTTAGGGGAAACCCCGCTAGCCGACGGTAGGTCGGTGCCGGATCTCGCCGTCCAGCGGGGTAAGATCACCGCCATCTCCCGAGAAAAAACATTCACTACAGTAACGGGACTAATGACCGAAGCAGTTGACGCGCCCGGAAACACGAAAAAATCAATCAAGCAAGCAAGCAAGCAAACGTTGAGGTCGGTCAGCGGTCAGAGTACAGACAAACCATCCCGGATGTGTTGTCCACAAAACGTGCGCATAAGCGAGGAGCGGACCATTGTCGAAGGCCGGGCGTGTGGAAGCGGCGCCGTGAGCGGGAGGTGCGGCGTGGCAGACCAAGGCTCCCCAGGCGATTGCGGTCTGCGGCGCGCGGCTCCGGCTTCGCCGCAAGCAGCCGCAAGCCCCGCTGCACCTGGAGCCGCTCTTCCTCACCGCTCGCCCCCCACCCCCACACCGCCACGCCCATTTGCCCGCCGCGCAGGTTGCACCACGACCGCGCACAGGCTCCGAATGAATCTCAACGCATCCCGAGTATGTTTCAGCAAGTGGAACTTAAAGAATACAGTCGTTCCAGCGATTTATGACGTAAATATCTATCAATTTCAACGCATTTTACTTTTTCGCGACGGAGTAGAGAGGAAGTTATGTAATGCGCGATAAAATGGTGAATTTTCTGTGGGAAAAACTCTTATTATAGAACCATGGTAACGAGAAAGTGAATAAATCTAGTTGCTAAATTAAAAGAAAAAATCCTCTAACGTGCAGTTAAGCCCATAGATATATATACTAGTGCCCATATATATATATATATATATATATATATATATATATATATATATATATATATACCCATATATATATATATATATATATATATATATATATATATATATATATATATATATATATGGTTAAGCCAGAATCCATGTTTTGTAGCTCCTTCATACCTAAAAACCGAATGACGGCAAAAATCTGTCTGTCCGTCAGCCTGAGAACAACGCTAAACCGTTCAGCCGATTTTCTCCAAAATTGATATTCCTTAATCGATCTGGCTGATCTCGCTCCCCCTTGATTCGATTCCGATAATTTAATTTTGATACCTATTTTTTTAAATTGTTCCTTAAAAATGTATTTTGAAATAAGTTCAGTGTACAACGTTTCGAAAAGTTGAGTACTTTTCGCGTAATTTTGCGTGAAAAATACGTGCGAGAATGTTCGTGCTGTTTTAGCACACAGTTTGAGTTTTACGAGGATACGAGAATGCTTATTTACTCAGTGTACCTTATACTCGTATAAAATAAGCTTTCGATTTATCGTTATCTCCTACTTCAGAACGTCGGAACTCGAAAAGTTATAATTTACACTATATATGTTATTGCCATATTCGCAATATTCGTCTAATATCTATTAATTTGTATACATACCGTCAAAAATTTGCTAATTTGTATATATTATTTATATAAGCGTCTAAAATGTGCTCATTAATTTAACAAATGTTGTGTGTTGTTGAGATCAAAATCAGTGCAATAATATTTATTAACAGAATGGTAAGGGAAACTTGAATTATTGATCACCTGGCGCTTCTTTTAATCCAAGTTCAGAACAGACTGTACTAGAGAAGAACGCTATGAGTTATGTATCAGATGCAGCGGATGTTTCTCTGCAGGAATTCTTCTCAGACGAGTATACAATTTGCTTCTCAAGTGAGATGTACCTTTTCAAATGCACAAAAGCGAACTTTACGACGTCGAAATAAGGCACTATGAAATGGAGAACTCCACGCATCCCTGCTTCTTGGAAGAACTTCTCACAACTACGAAGTAAATTTAGGAAGGAAAATATGAAGCGATTTTATTTATCTGTTTTCATCTGATCCATTTCTCAAATAATTACTGAAAAAATATGCTTACATTTTGAAAAGTTTAAGGAATATGATTAAGCATATCTGAAAAAACGATTTAACTGTAACATTTTGAAGTTCTTGTTCGCGTTCTCTATTACGCAAAAAAAAACAACAACAGGAAAAAAGGCAAAAAGAATACGAAACGTAAATCTACGCCGCCGTAGAAACAATGAAAAGTAAATCAGTGGAGTAGGCTCAAACGGTCTAAACAAGGACATGAGGAACAACCCTGGGGGACTTCCTCAAGCCGAGGCGCGCAAGAAATGTGAGATTTGCATAACGCGTGCGCGACCAGGCGACCTGGAAGGAGACCGCCGCCGCGGCCGCGAGGAACTGGGTCGGGAGAGCACTTCCTCCTCCGACCAGAAGGGCACTCCGCTCGGAGCCACCTCTCGCGGCTCCACACGATGACTGTGAGCATTCTCCTCTTGCGCAGAAGCGGAAAGCGATGCAAGAGGTGTGAAAATGCTAAGACGTTTTTTGGTGATAAACCTACAAACAATTATATTTTAATTAACAATTTACACATTACGCTTATTCTTCCCACAAATAGTATTCTTATATAATTCAAGAAACACGATCGCACATAGTTCATTATTTTTATACACACATAATTTTTATTTATGTTAGACTCATTTTAGTATATTTATCGTGAACTACAGCACTCATAATTTTTTTTAATTTAATTTCACATTTTGGTTTTCAATTGTTTATTACTCAAATTTACTTTTTATAACCAAGAAATACTAGATTTAGTTGACTAAAAATTCTCCGGTGTTATTCTCCTCAGATTTCCTTGCTCTAACAACACTAGTTTCAAAATAATATTCTCCATTTATATAAAATTAGTATTTTCGTACCTATTATAACGGACAGAAATATAGATTTTATCCTCGAAGTTTGCAGTGTAAATTTTGACGAAAGAAATCTCTTATTTTACTGTATAAACACTATATTTCAACTAAACATAAACATTTTCAAGGACATACTCAAATTTGATATTTAATGACCATACAGAATCTGAGCTCTTGAGTCTTGTTCAATTGAAACATCCTTCAGAACGCCGTATTGTTGCAAATCGTGACGCATCGCTATGCAGATGGAGCGAGAACGCAGCCCTTTGCCGAGCGCTCGCGCCGCCACAGCTCAGCTTCTCCTCGGCCGTCGTCGGCGCTGCCACAGCCGCCGGCGCCCCCGCGCCATGATGCATGGGCGGGCGGCGCGGACGCGAAGGGCGGGCGGGCAGGCTCTCCCTACTGGCGCGCGCCTCTGAGCCCAAGGCTCCCCCACCCCCACCCTCCCAGAGCTCAACCTCCACCCTCCCCGCAGTCGGCGCCGCGAGGGAAGAAAGGAGGAAAAATATGGAAACGCATTACTCCTTTTCGTCGGGCCGACTGTATAATGGCCGTTCTATGGGATCGCGCGCAATTTGTCTTTCAGCGCGCGTGCTCCCGCTCATTCACAACCGCGCACTGCGCCCGCCGCGCGCCCTGGCGGCGGGGAGGGGAACTTTCGCTCCCATTCCACGAGCAGTATTTCGGACGGGATGACCGTTATTTGGTGATAGTGTGAAATTAGTAAATATATGAAGTTCAATTATGCATGTGAAATATATTTTTCTAGGTATTAAAATAATATAATAAATTTTATTGATTGATTTTTTCATGTTTCCGGGTGCGTCAACTGCTCTGGTCATTAGTCCCGTTAGTGAAGTGCATGTTTTCCTCGGGAGATGATGGTGAACTACCCCCGCTGGATGACGAGGTCCGGTGCCGACCTACCGTCGGCTAGTGGGGTTTCCCCCTAACCAGGACTCTCCCATCAGCGGGGTGCCGCCCCAGCTGGGACAAGCTCTAAGCTCCTAACCGGTCTCCCGAAATATGTGGTAGTGTAGTGCATGTTAGTGTAAGTGTGTGTGTGTAAGAGGAGAGGATAGGAAAATGAATAGAAAGGAAAGATAGTGCGCGGTCAGTGGCCGTTGGTAGGTCTGCTCCGGCATTCGCCTGGTGGTGGCGGAGAAACCACGAAAACTACCGATCAGAGCAGCCGGCCCTAGAATTCTCCTCCAGACAGCGACTGAATTCGACTAGCTGAAAAGCTAGCGTCGAAAATCCTGCCGCCGTCAGGACTCGAAGCTAGGAACTCTCAGTCAGAGGCGCTGCAGTGACATCAGTTGATGCATTCAGCTACCGCTCTAGGTAATTAATAAATAAGGTGCAAAAAAACAAGTGGCCAGGGCGTCAGGGTTTTTGATCTGCATCTATTGAGGTATTCGTGTCACTTTTGCGTCACGTTCGTTAGATGAGCTTTCGCTTTATCTGGCGGTTTGATGCAGAAGACATAGCACTAAATAGTGCTCAGTGATGTTTGAGTGGAACTAAATAACGCGCGTAAAATTATATATATTTTACGTAGTGATTAAATATACAAAGTGAGTTAATAAAGTAGCTCGCCCTTCCCAGTTGTGGTCTGTATCTACTTATGATTAAAAAGAAGATTTTAAAGTAACAAATACAATTCCATTACATGCATAGTATTGTGGCGTAATGGGAAATAATTTTCACAGACATACGAGTAGATTAACTGTACAGTACTTACATTTATTTTTCTTTAAAAAAACGCTGTGTATAATCTATCCTTAAAGTTACCCTTCTCGATTCGCTTAGCCATGGTCGAGTACAACACTCCACCGATACAAATAGCAAATAGAGCCCTTATGTGCAGCCCCTTCTCCTTAGCAAGGGATTGATGGTGTGCCACTTCAAGTTGAAAGTTACACCATCCACGCCACAATTGCCAGTGGCAGTGATATCACTTCTTTTGTTAACCATAAACCAGCTCCCGAATCATTGGTCGCGCTTCGTGTCGAAACATGGCCACCCCAGCCAGCAGATAATGTGCGTACGTACAATAACAACGTCTCCAATAGGGCCCTGTCACCTGATTTCGGCTCTGTTTGAGAGACGATACTAGCTGTCACGTGACCCTGAGTGCGTTTTCCCAGTGCGCTCTACTCCCATTCTCACATACTCACACACACACACACACACACACACACACACACACACACACCAAACCACCCCTGCAGTCATGACAACTCAATGACACGACTGTGTCTTATAATTCTTACGTTCATCTCCTAAATTTGTTCATGCTAAAGTAATATTAACTAATTACTGTATTCATAATTGGACGTTTCTCTCTTTTATTGAACATTCAAACCAAAACTAGACGTGACAAGAGTAATGATTTATAAAGAATCCATTTCCGAGGTTTGTTAAATATAAATTTGTGATGTTCAAAGCCTGTAAGCATCAATTTGTGATGTTCTGCTGTAAGTGAAGTGTATCACATGAACCGTACGATTAACAGCGATCAAAGGTTGATTTACTTCCCATTATTGCGCATACTACAGCGATATCTGTGGTCACTTTTCCATATGTGTAGACGTAGCTGATAATTCATGGCACTAAACTGTCAGAAATAAAGAACCATGAAGACGTAGGATCCTGATAAAACATATTTTCATTTCAAAATTAAGCCACATAGAAAAAGAGGAAGATAGAAATTGAAGAGATATTGAATAGAGTATAAAAACATACACATTTTTTATCCAGTTATTGAGCATAGATCATAGAAGGGGCAGAAATTTAATCAATTTTTTTTAAATTGTCTTTAACAGTAGATTTAATTTCGGAAATAAATTTTATTAAATTTATGGTAATTATTCAAATTTAATTAAACTACATTTAAAATTTGATTTTTCAAGAAAAATTTTCTTTTCTAAGATTTTTTGAACCACTGCTAATATACAACTTAAGAAATATTCAGAATAGCGTTCAAACAAAGTAGATCACTTATTTTCGTCACCAATTTCTTTCTTTTCATTTCCAGGCCTTCCGTATGTTCTGAAATGTTTGTAACGCGATAGGCTGCTCGTGTTCGCTGCTGGCTGCTGCATCACATAATTGCGGACCAGGATCTGGTCTACGCGCATTATTAATATTTTAGATCACGGCTCACCGCAATTAGATTTTATTGCACATCAACCGAGTACGTGGCTTGAATGGAGGGGATTTAGGAAAGCTTTACGCTCACGCAACTTCATCAATAACTAATGATATTTTGTATCATCATGAAAATGTCATTAAATCAAGAGGAGACGGGTACAGTCTAATAATTTTTGTTTGGTGAACTGTGTTAACACACTACAGCAATTTAGCAGATTATGGGTACTAATAAGGATAATATAATATTTACTTCGTGAAACGTTTCGTGAGAAATAATTTTAAAGTAATATAAAATATTCCAAATAAAGACATTTTCATCTAAACATCCAAACAATACATGTTAGAAAACTTTAAATTGATCAATTTTATTTATTTTAATCGTTCTTTTAAAATAATTATCATAATTGATGGTACTGCGTTGAAATATCAGAATATACAACGTAAAATGATAGAAAATATTGAAATTATAGAAAAGAAAAACAGAAAATGAAAAATGTTGAAAACGTGAATAATTCTAATGAGAAGAATTGTATAAAATAAACAGCTGTTAACACGAAACATTAACTGACAAATAACTTGTAGAACATAAAAAAAATTGTAAAAGATAAGATGTGGAACAAGATAAATCAATTTTTGAATAAAAATATTTAATTGGTTTTAGGTTGTATGTTGTATTGTAAAAAGGCAAATTTAATAGAATTCATGTAGAAAAATCACAAGCAAGAATGTGTTTACGTTTTCATGTACTAGTCAAATTTACATCTATTAATCTTCATTTGAATTAATTCAATATTATTGACATTCCTTGATTGTTGTAATGTTGGTAATTTGTAACGGCTATAGAAGTCGATCACAGCGAAAATAGAAAGTATCGTGGCCGAAAGGCTGTTTAAAGTGATTTACTTCAAGTATTAACACTGCGAGAAGGATCAGAGGACAACGGCAAAGTAGTTACTTGAACAATACTGAATTTGGATTATGACCATTCGAATAGGGTAGATTAATAACGTTTTATATGAATATTACTAGCCTTTTAACTTCAAATTGCAAGTTTGAGAATTTATAAACATGGTCTCCTAGAATTGGCGCCCAACGAGACAAAATACCCATATTTACACAAATCAATTGGCGAGTCGACCACCTCAGATCGATCGCGCAGGTGGGCGGAGCAACGCGAAACTCGACCTTATGGTCGATTACATTTCTTCAAACCACAGATTTGAAACACTTGGTGGAAGAGTAAGACATTACTTTGCTAGCTACACAGTCATTAGTTGTATTGAAGCTCTTAGAATTATAACATTTTAATTTGTCATTACAAAATGCAATACATGAAGCTCAACCGGAATGACGTGAATGTGTTGAGTGTAAATTGAGTTCTGCCAATATTGATCTATATACTTCTCGCTTATTGTATTGTGGCAGTTTCCATAACGCAATAACTCTTAATTTCAATAAGTGTCTGCTAGAATAGAGTATAAAAGGGTAGTTTACAGAGCCAGATGAACAAGATTTATCAGGAAGTACCAATGAATCAAATCTATAATTCAGAGGAACTAGATGTATAAACCCAGTACACAAATAAAGTAGATCTATGAGCTAGTATCCACTGGAGTACGTGAATGAGCTAGCATAAAAAAGGAATAGATCAATGATTCTGAATCCCCAAAAGCTAGACCTACGAGCCAGACCTCCGCACTCAATCAAAACCCCCTACCAACCTTAAATCGATTTCCGCCACAAGCCGACTGCTTGCATTGACAAGAACTAGATCTATGATTCTCAAACCCATGACCTCGACCTATGAGCCAGATTTGCCCCAACAAACAAAAAAATTCCCCACAACCAAATCTATTTCCGCCACAAGCCTTACATTCACAAGAACTAGATCTATTATTCTCAATCCCTATAAGCTAGATCCATGAGCCAGACCTGACCAGCCCAAATCAAAATCCCCGCCACTACTACAAATCGATTTCCATCACAAGCCGACCGCCTTGCATTGACAAGAACTAGATCTACGGTTCTCAATCCCATAACCTAGACCCATAAGCGAGATCTGCCCAAACAAACAAAATCGCTCTCACATAAATCGATTTCACCTCAAGCCGTCCGCGCCCCATCACAAGAACTAGATCTATGATTCCGAATCCCCATAAGCTAGACCCATGAAACAGATCTGCCCCAACCGAACAAAATCGCCTCTCCACCATAAATCGATTTTCACCTCAAGCCGTCCGCGCCCCATCACAAGAACTAGATCTATGATTCCGAATCCCCATAAGCTAGACCCATGAAACAGATCTGCCCCGACCGAACAAAATCCCCTCCCCACCATAAATCGATTTCCCACCTCAAGCCGTCCGCTCCCCATCACTAGAACTAAATCTATGATTCCGAATCCCCATAAGCTAGACCCATGGAACAGATCTGCCCCGACCGAACAAAATCCCCTCCCCACCATAAATCGATTTCCACCTCAAGCCGTCCGCGCCCCATCACAAGAACTAGATCTATGATTCCGAATCCCCATAAGCTAGACCCATGAAACAGATCTGCCCCGACCGAACAAAATCCCTCCCCACCATAAATAGATTCCCGCCACCAGCCGACCACCTCAAGCAGACCGCGGCGTGGTCGCCCCCGGAGGCGACCCATATGCCCGGGCTAATTGTCACGCGGGGCGGGGCGCTCGCGGGTGCGGGAGCTTATCCGGGCGGTTATGAATAAAACACGCGACCGGGGGCCCAGCGGAGCGGAGGGCGGCGGTGTTGTCGGGGGGCGAGCCCCCCATCGCACCGCCCGCCGCCGCGGCCGGCGAAAGTAAACAAACAGGCGCGACGCGAGGCGCGGCCGACAGCTGGTCGAACGCGCCCGTGACGCGAGGCCGGGCGGTGGCTGATTCGGATGCGCGCGCCGTCGCCGCCCCCGGGCTGGATTACGCTCCTGACGGCCGGCGGCGCGGCGGGCCGACGCTTGAGTCTCGAAAGCGAGTACGTCTAACCGAGTACGTTCTAACTGTTTTTGACGTAAAATAAATAAATAAAAAAATAAAGTGGCATAAATACACGAGAGCCTGACGTGATAATAATGACGTACCACTAGGGAGGCAAGATTTTTCTAAGGCCCGAGGCATGCATCGAAAGCTTTAATTTGTTGCTTATATATACCAAAGTCGTCCTGTTCTAGTCGCGTGGATTAACCTGTCCCATTTATTTAATGGCATGTAGAGACAACGCGAGCAGTCGATTTGAAGTCCACTGTTCAATCTTGAAATATGAATTCGCTTGGTTAGTGTGTGCTGTAATTTCCCCAATTCCATAATGAATTTGCCGTAACGCGTGTAACGTGATTCACCTCATGACCCAAATCGTCCTGTTCTAGTCGCGTGGATTAACCTGTCCCATTCCATAACGCATATTGTATATTTTGTAGATTCGTTTCATGCTGTGTCCAATCTCATAATTCGATATTATTGAGCATGGCGTGTGGTTTCTAAAGCCTTAGCTCAAATACGTAGCGTAGAGTCAAGAAAATGACTCTCTAAAAAATGTCATTTTGCAATGAACGGTTTCGTCATGAGAAGAGCCTTTTATTTCGAGGTCAAAGACAAACCGTCTCGAAACCGAGTACGTCTTAATGCTCCCACAGATCGGCGCGGTAGATTCCGCAGCGGGTGCGGCGCGGAACGTTCCGAGCTAGACGCGGCCGCGGAATTCGCGGGACCGTTCGCATCGGAGCGTCAATTATCAGTCAGCGTTTGGTGACGGTTGGCAAGGTCGCTCGACCCAGAGGGGAGCGAAGACTCCCGAACACGAGCGGACTTCCACGAAACTCGAACTGCAGCGGAAGAAACGCGTCTGATGGCGTTACAAATTTCGCCGCCGATTAAACGCTGTGAATCCGTTGCCGCAACGCTTGCCTACCGCGCAGGTCTGAACGTGCTCATATGGCAACACGAACCTTCGGCTGCAGCCAGTCCGCGTACGCGGCGGATTTTCCGCGTTGGTCTGTGGGAGCCTTAACGGCGACTCCACACATTCGTTATTCGGGGAACACCGAGCAACCGCTCGCCGAATCTCGAGTAGTGTGGATGAGTTGCTTGCTATTTGCCGAGTGACGAACATTCGGTGTTCGCCCGACCCACCGCGTGTCAGTCTTTCGAACACATCAAAGGGGGGCGAACATTCGCCGAACACAGCTGCTCGGGGTTGCAAGAGCACTAGCTCGCTGCTCGGTGAATGCCGCATGTGTGGAGCCGTCTTAACGCAGGGTCGGTAGCGTCCCCCTGGGGGTCGATGGAATTTTAAAATGGTTAATGAAGATCAAGAGGTTGATAGCTGAATAAGCATGACAACTCATCTGAGTTGTCAAGGTCATATTGATTACAAAAATGTATCAATGAAGTTGGACATTGATTTCTTTTATAAAGGTTCAAAATATCTAAGAATACTTGTTTAGATTTATAAAAGTTGAAAATATAATAGTACAAGAATAAGAAAACAAAAACCTAATAAACCATTTTTTTCAAAACGTGGGTCCATTTTCTTTGTCTTTGTACTTGGTATCAAGTCACTTACCTGCCATTATTTATGTTGTGATTATTCTCTATGCTGTGTATTACAGGAAAAGGCAAAGGGAACAATGAAGCAAAATATGTTTTTAAAGGAGTGGATGTAAGTAACGGGTCGGGACCCTGATATAACTCAACCGTTTTGGGTGTTTGCTGGATGGACATAATTTACTGTAATACATATTGACATAACTTGAATTTCTATCACCGAAACAGACATGTTAATTCTGAAATATCGGTATTGTTCTGTATACAAGTTTAACTGAAGAATAAAAATGTGTTAGAAATATTATTTGTTTCCAGTACTTTCGGACAGGGAGACAAAAAAGGCAACGTCAAAGAAAATTATAACTTGTCTGTCATCACTTTCTTAGAAAGTTTGAATTGTTCTATCATGAAATGGGATTGGGGTGGTTGACATTACGTCGTATCTTTGTACGGAGTTTGTCATTGGCAATAACTAGCACCAATGTGATTCATCCACTTTTAGAAAACAAATAATTGTCAAAAATTTCAAGCACATGGAAGCAGAGCTAAATGTTATATATTTAAAAAAACTTTAAAACAAAACATTCTTACATTGTTTTGTGATATTTCACTATTCGTAGATCCCCAAGGAGTAAGTGTGTGTGTGCATACGTTCCATCATTCTACACCTGATCAAATATTACTTTAGTGCAGTGTCACAATTCTCCCCCTGAATGTGCATCCGTATGAAGTTTTCGTTCCTTTTCCTGTCACGAAGTGTCCTGAAGTTCGCGCTGACGCGGCTCGTGTGTGATCCCCTCGTCCCAGGTGCAGCACACACGGGCGGAATGCGCTTGTCGCCTTCCGCCTGGCCTCCCCAGCGCTCGCGGCGGCGCGCGGGCCCCAGCTGTTGGAAGCTCGGGAGGTTTCCGTGGGGGAGGAAGGAGGAGAAAGAGGTGTGAGACGGGGACCGGTCGAGAGAGACCGGAGGGAAGGGGTGGGGGTGAAAAAGAATACCTGTGCGAAGTAGGTCGGAGTGAGATGGTTAGATGCGACGTCGGTTGGAGTGCGACGAAGACAACGAGGCGAGGTTGAGTGAGGTGGTGCAGGTTGAGGGGGGACGGGAGTGAGTGGGCGGGGCTGAGCCCGCGAGGCGGAGCGGGACGTGGCTGAGTGAAGCGGAGCGTGGCAGGGCTGAGCGTGGCGGTGCTGAGCGTGGCGGGGCTGAGCGTGGCGGGGCTGAGCGTGGCGGGGCTGAGCGTGGCGGGGCTGAGCGTGGCGGGGCTGAGCGTGGCGGGGCTGAGCGTGGCGGTGCTGAGCGTGGCGGGGCTGAGCGTGGCGGTGCTGGCGGGCGGGGCGAGCGTGGCGGGGGTGCGGGATGGGGCTGAGCGAGCCAGGCGGGGCAGGAAGGAGCGGGGCGGGGTGGAGCTGCGAGGGGTGGGACTGGCAGGATGGGTGGGCAGACGCGGTGGGTCGTGGGGGGGGGTTCGCGGGTGCTTGTGCACGCCGCGCCCCAAGTTTCGTGAACTCGTGGCGTGGGCGGGGTGGGCGGCGCTCGTGGGGCGTGGTGGGAAGCAATCTTCGGAGGTCGCGGTTGCCGCCGGATGGCGCCCATATGGGACGGGATACACGCTGTTGTTGGAAGGTAAAGTGTGCTTTTCTCTCGTTATTTTCGTTATAACAAATATGGTATCTGTAACAATATGCCCACGGTTCGCGTTTACAAGTAATATCTTAGTATGTTATAAATAGGATTGACATGCCATTAATTGAATATATTATATGATCAGTAACGTAGTGAAGAAATAATATTACTGGAATTTTTCTATGAAATACAAAGATAAGAAACTAATGGAATCATGCAATCGACAATGCTAGTTTTCATTTGGCGAAGCAATCTAATTATCTCTTCTAAAACGTCACAGTGATGAAGCATTGCATAAAGTGATGAATGTTATGTTTCTAAATAATAACTTCCATGATAAAAAAGCGATAAAAACAAAATACTGTAATTATGATATTTTTCAGTCGGTCACGGTCAACGATAATAACTGGTTTTCAATACAATAGAAAATGTGAAATAGACGGGCGTTTTGCCCAATAGATCAGTGCATTGCATCACACTGTAATCTCTTGGAAACAGTACAAATATATATCGATTTTACTCTAAATAAGACAATTACTAATATTATGTCGGCGTGTATTATACAAGGATGTTTTACATAATGACAAACAAGAACACGAAACGAGCGCACATCAGTTTTTCAAACCGGCTGCCGAAAAAGAAAACCTCTCGCATACATTTCCCTCTACCTCTCTAATAAATACTCCAACGCGGCCAGTAACCGTCGCGGAAAGTGAGTGTATTCCGCGGTGACGAAAGCGCGACATAAAACCGGCTCACGTACGTGGCAAGTACGTCCGGCGGTGACGTCCGACGAAATGCGAGCGCCGCATGCGAGGCTTTCCCCTCCCCTCCCCCTTCCCCCCTGCCCAACGCACGCGCCGCGGGGAGGAAGAGGCAAAGAGGGGGGATGGGGCGCCCGGGAGACAGACGAGCGGCAAAAGGGACGCGCAATCAGCCAACCCCCGAGGAGGAGGTGGAGGAGGAGAAGAAAGAAGAACAAGAATGCGCCTGCAGGGCAACGCCGCGGGGAGGTCGTTGGGCGCCGTGCGGCCCTCGTCGGGGCAAAAAGACTGCTGGCGGCGGCGGCGGATGTGGTGGTGGAGATGGTGGACTTACGGGCGGTTGTAGCGGTGACATTGGTGAGCGTGGCGGGTCTGAGCGTGGCGGGGCTGAGCGTGGCGGGCTGAGCGTGGCGGGGCTGAGCGTGGCGGGGCTGAGCGTGGCGGGGCTGACGCGTGGCGGGGATACGTGTGGCGGGGATTCGTGTGGCGGGGATTCGTGTGGCGGGGATTCGTGTGGCCGGGCTGAGCGTGGCCCGGCTGAGCATCGCGGGGATACGTGGCGGGATTCGTGGCGGGATTCGTGTGGCGGGATTCGTGTGGCGGGGATTCGTGTGGCGGATTCGTGTGGCGGATCGTGTGGCGGGATTCGTGTGGCGGGATTCGTGTGGCGATGGGGGGAGGGCCGAGCGTGGCGGTGATGACAGCGGGACAGACGGAAGGGTTGAAGTGATAGTGGTGACAGTGGTCGTAGTAACGTAAATTGTGTAAATAAAGGTGGTTGTAGGTGATTGTGATATCGGCGGTCGGTGATGTTGATGTCGGCTGTAACCGGGAGGTAACACGGTGGCTCCGACGGTCATGTAGGAAAGTGGGTAATTAGTGAAGGGTTGATATGGTCATAATGAGAATCGGATTGAAAAAAGTGTATGTTGAACATGATGGCTTAAGTTCTCTGTTCTGTAAGAATTCGCCATGTGTTTCAATCACCGATGTTTCTTCGCAATATAATGCGTGAGTGTGAGGCAGACCCAAGAGATTAAAAAAAACGGGCTAGTAATATAATTGTTTGAACAAGTAGTGAAATTAACAAAGAAATTCAAGAAATGGCGAAAGTGGCTAGTAGTTGGATGTTATCTATTATATGATTTTAAAACTACATGATTCCCATAAGATCATTTTAAGGCTTTGTGCCGTATTATTTTCAAGGCGATAAACATTTTTCAGACACTTTGAAAGAAATAATGTTTAATCTGTGAAGGAGGATTATTTTAGTTGAAGTTTGTATGTTCAGTTCCACGTATCAAAGTATTTCAATTAATATAAAAGGTTCCATATCAACGTAATCTGCAATGGTTTCATCTGGTATTAATACACACACGTTATCGTAATAACGCAAGTTTTACGGAACAAAATGAAAAAATTTTAATATTTAATCCGCCATTTGATCCAAATGCAGTCTTCAGACCCACCAGCTCCTCACAAACATAAAGCGACATTTTCTGCAAATTAGAATGTCACCCAAACTCACATACTTTTGGCCATATATATGTTTAAAGATAAGTGATACTTCATTATGATACCAGTGTTTAAGCCTTATGCCCATATCTGCAAATGAATGAATGATTTTGATGGAGAGGTGATAATGAAAATTTGATAGAAATGGTGAAGGTGCAATGATGAAATGAGAGTGGGAGAATCGGTGGAACACTGAGAAAATCTACACGAACTCGCTTTGTCCTCCACAAAGTGCACATGGGTCGAACTTTAACTCCGGTTCCAGCGGCGGAAAATGCGCAATATCACCTCTCACCACAGATCCCCCGAAAATACTGGAGCAGGTATTTTGAAGAAATTCTTTTATTTCGAAGCTCTCTTAATATCTTCGACAGAAACAATCGCTCGAAAAATAAGCAAACTACTGGTTCACGTTTATTCAGTGAAATCAGCCATCGTTTCACTCGATCAATATACTTTCTTCGATCGAGTGAAAGATTTCTCTCATGGCGACGTGCGGTCTATCCTCTCGTATTTGGAGCCACATCGAGCGTGTTCAGCATCCGGCAGGATAGCTGCTTCTCGAAAAAATATATGTACTCGTGTAAGGGATTCGAATGAAGTGACGAATAACTTAGTATATACAATTTGTGTGTACATACTGCACCAATCACAACGACTACATGTGCCAAAAGAGGCGTATTTCTCAGTTAAGAACACGGTTACTATCTGCGAGGTGTATGATGATGTCGATCTCGTAGAGATATTCCTTGTAATAAAATGAGCGTGTGGATGCTTGACAAATATGGAATTGCCAGAAAGAGGCTCCTTGGCTGGAAATCCGCCATGAGGTTGCCGGTGCTCGGAAGGCGGCCGGCCGGCCGCTGTGCGCGCCGGCGGCGGAGGCGCGTGGGCGGCGGCGGAGGCAGCGAGTGCGCGAGCGGAGCGGCCGAGGGGCGGGGCGCCGGGGGCGGGCGCCGGGGCGGGGCGCCGGGGCGGAGGCGGAACACGTCACAACAGCGCCACATGGCGGACGCCGCCTCCGCCGTCTCTTCTGCCTCCGCCTTCGTCTCGACCACAGTTTCTGCCTTCGCTTGGGGTTCCGCCTTCCATTTCGTCTTATTTTCGCCACTACCTGGTGTTTCACTTTTGCCTTCGGCTTTGGCTTCATTGTCACCTAGGCCTCTTGCTTCCACTTCCATATCCGCTTCCACATCCTTTCCTTCTTCCTCACCCCCCCCCCGCTTCCCCCTTCCTTTCACCCTTCGCTTCACCCTCCGCTTCACCTTCGCTTCACCCCCGTTCCGCCCCCCCCCCCCCTCCTCTCGTCTTCACGAAGGTCTCTATCCCTGCTTCTGGGGGCCCCCCGCCTCCAACTCCTATTTGCTTTTACCTCTCCCCTCAGCTCCACCTCCTACACAACTGCTTTTGTCTTCCTTTCCGTCTATGTTATTCATTCCGTTTTCACCACCATTTCAGCTTCTCGTCCTTTGCTACCTCCATCACCGTCATTGTTTCTATGCCCTCCATTCCTCCACATTCCCCCACAGCTCCTCCATCGCTGGTGCCGTGTTCGCCTTGTTACCGTCGCCGGTGTCACTTTTGCCGCCGCCAACAATCACCGTCTCCACTTTCGCTTGCACTTTCTTCATCAACTCCTTCCTCTGCCGTCGCCCCCGCAGCTGCTGTGAACTCGAGGCAGCGGAGGCGGCGACGCCCGAAGCGGCAATCTGGAGAAGGCCCCGGCGAAGTAAGATCTCTGCGAGAGGGTCTCACGGACTGCGCGGGTGTGGTAGGGAATGAGCCTGCACGTTTTGAGATGTGCGTGGACCTTGTGTTCTCGGCTGGCCTGAGATACCAGCGCCGATGTTCTTTCCACCATTGTATGACTTTCTTCTGGATAAAAGCGCGGAAGTGGAGAGAATATACACAAGACTTCGGTCTTCCTGTTCAGAATCTATTAGCAAATTATCTGTGAACGCGGAAATTTTGGTTTACGTCGAATGTAGACTTCTTGAACTTATGGAGTGTTTCCAAGATTTAAAACTCCATTTATACCCTAATAAGTAAGATAAATTAAATCGGTTTTATCGCAACTAAATGAGCAAATGCAGTTTCAAAATTTATTAGACAACTCAAAAATTAATATTTTTGCGGCTTATGAAGAAAACAAAGGAAATTGTTTCCTGAAACTTTTGGGTATAAAATAATAGTTACATTTCTACAAATGTATGTGCTCTGTATTTTGTGCCCATTATATTCTATATTAATAACAAACTACATTTCAAAGTTTTTTATACAGAATTTGTATTTCGGGTTTGCGATATATGTCTTAATGTATTTAACATTTAATATTTAGTGTAATAACCGTAACTACCGATTTCTCCATCCTTAGACAAATAGGTCTTGCAAATATCATTTTGAAGAACTCGACATTTTCGACGGCTCGTTACGTTTCACCGACAGTTTGTTGGTAGACTCTACGTTAAAACTTTGAAGATTCGTCAGGAATGTGCATTCATTTTTTTTCTTCCTCGTACAGAGGTTTATTATAATTTCAGATTACAAGGAGGTTCCGCATTGTCTGATGAATACTGATGATGTTTGAGGTATCTTATTGTAAGTAGATTGGAACTATTGGTACATTTGCGGAGAAATACATTTTTGAGTTTCTGAACGGTTCTTATTCATTTCCCCCGGAGGCAAAATTTTGCACAATTTTGTGTGCAATCTGTCGTCTTTATTAATACGGGAAATTACGCTATTAAAAAACTTGTCTTACTGCTGAGGCTTTGGTATCGCATAATAAGGTAAAGGGATTGCAAAAGAAGCGGCCTTTTTATTTGCACAGCGGTACCGTTTGGATGAAAAGAATCAATCGCATTAGCTGGAAAGAAGGTGGAAATGTTCTGTAGCTTAAAATCTTAAAGCTAGTGTACAGAACAAACAAATGAAACGTTTGTCTTCGAAGGAAGAAAATCTGTCCAAGTATGGTCAGATCAAACTGCCAAAAAACCGGAAGTTCATATTATTCAAGTTTTTCTCGTAATCTGACGCTACTTAATTTCCATTAGCGTTTTTGCTTGGCTAATTATTAATAAAATTCATTAACTCGTAACTGTCTTACTCCCAATTGGAGATGTTATTTTACAGACTGATATTGAGGTGCGCGTTCATTAACATACTTTCCGAGAGGTGTATCACTCTCAACGTTTCCGACATTATCTTCTACACAACACTCAACGCGCCGAACGCTAAGATTTTGAAATGACCACCCCAGCAGCGGGTGTCCAAAAGACAAAATCAAAATACGAAGTGTTTTTGACGTTTAGAAGATCTATGGTCAGAAATGGTAAGTTCACCCATGACACCGACAGCCGGCACGTACTTTCAGTGGCCCGACATTGCAATGCGCTGACACGGGAGCCGATGCACAAGCATGTTTGATGACACATTATAATCACCCGCGTCCACTGGCCGCGCTACAGACAACAGGTCCACACTCAACCGCGATCATGCACTCTACCAAAAACCGCGACTGATACAGGAAACTTAGAAAAGTTCGTTCTAGCTTAGTCAACATTGGTCTACCTCAATTTCTATCTCTCTCCAAAGTGCTTGTTCTAAGAGTCCAAAGCACTTCACATTTTGACTGTGTGTATTTTGATTACATCCAATCTGTTGTAAAGTAATGTAAATGTAACTCATTATCTCGCATGTCTTCTAGAATTCAGTGGGAAATATAGTTATTCAAAGTATCGTTCTCTATGTTTATTATTTCTTGACGAAGGCATGATAAGATCCCAAATTTATTGCTGATTTGCCTTAGATTTTATTGCATCGGTTTCCAATACTATTGTTAACAATCCTTCCAAGAAACCCATTTTTTTAAATTCAAAATTCAATTAATACATGGCTTAGGGTAGGGATCGCAGAATTATGAAATCGTGCACAGAATTCACTTCTCCACATACCACGTTTTTAACTGTTTTTGACGTAAAATAAATAAATAAAAAGATAAAGTGGCATAAATACACGAGAGCCTGACGTGATAATAATGACGTACCACTAGGGAGGCAAGATTTTTCTAAGGCCCGAGGCATGCATCGAAAGCTTTAATATGGTTAAGCTTATATATAATAATAATTGCATTTATATGGCATGTAGAGACAACGCGAGCAGTCGATTTGAAGTCCACGTGTTCAATCTTGAAATATGAATTCGCTTGGTTAGTGTGTGCTGTAATTTCCCCAATTCCATAATGAATTTGCCGAACGAACCCAAATCGTCCTGTTCTAGTCGCGTGGATTAACCTGTCCATTCCAAACGCATATTGTATATTTTGTAGATTCGGTTCATGGTGTGTCCAATCTCATAATTCGAATATCTATTGAGCTATGGCGTGTGGTTTCCAAAGCCATAGCTCAAATACGTAGCGTCAGAGTCCAAGAAAAGTGACTCATCTAAAAAATGTCATTTTGCATATGAACGGTTTCATCATGAGAAGGGCCTTTTATTTCGTGGTCAAAGAGAAACTGTTTTACACTAAAACCGGCTGTCTTATGAACTACATAACATATTCACTAGTCACGTTCAAATATATTATTTTCTAAACATATTTCTTTTCTTAACTAAAATCAGCCGCTTGCTTGTTATTCACCAATGATGTGATGTAGACGCGTGAAATAGCGTGATCGATTCTCTATCCCAAATGAATGTGTTGCAATGTGCCCAATCCCTTAACACAAATGCCTATATAGTACACATGTGGAGTATGGTGTCCACACCCATAACCCATGTATGCGTATGTTGTAGACGCGTTGAGTAACGTGCTTAATACCCTATCCCCAATTAATGAGTTGTAATGTGTCCAATCCTTAACATAAAGGCGGCTCCACACATTCGGCATTCGCCGAGTAGCGAGCAACTGCACGCTCAAACCCCAGCAGATAATGTGCTCGGCGAATGTTTGCTTCCTTTGATATGTGCAAAAAAAAAAACAACAATCAAAAAGGTGCGGTCAAGGCGAGCACCGAATGTTCGTCGCTCGGCATGTAGCAAACGACCCACCCGCACTACTAGGGATCGGAGAGCGGTTGCTTGCTACTCGCCCATTCCGAATATTGGGACGACGATGCCCAATCCCATACCATAACCCTGCGCGCCAGTTTGTAGAATACTCTGCGCACCCGTGTGGTTGACGCGTGGAGTAACGTGTTTAATTCCCTATCCTAAACGAATGGGGGTAATGTTCCCAATCCCATATGACTAATATAGTAGTCACGTGAAGTAAGGTCCCCCCATAACCCGAGAACGCCTGTGTTGTACACGCGTGGCATAACGTGCTTATGTCCATACTCCAAATGAATGTGTTGTAGATACGTGTTGTAACGTATAGATGTGTGGAGTAAAAGGTCCCTTTTCCATAACCCGTGAACGCATGTGTTGTAGGTGCGTGGAGGTACGAGCTTATTCCCCTACCCCGGATTAATGTGTTGTACATATGTGCCTAATCCCCATAACAAAAGCCCCCTCATAACCCGTAATATGTTTGTTTCCTTACCCAAACGAGTGTATGATCTGTGTTGTAATGTTGATTAATTGATGTGTGGAGTAAGGTGCTATAACCCGTGAATGCAAATGTAGCGTGTGGAGTAATGTGTTTATTTCCTTGCTCCAAACGAGTGTGTTGTAGATGGGTGTTGTGGAATTGGTTGTAGACGCGTGGAGAACGCGGGCGCGCTCCCCGCGGGGCTGCCGTACAAGGTGTACCCGGGCCACGAGGGCGTGCTGACGGAGAAGCGCAAGCAGCGCCGCATCCGCACCACCTTCACGTCGGCGCAGCTCAAGGAGCTGGAGCGCGCCTTCCAGGAGACGCACTACCCCGACATCTACACGCGCGAGGAGATCGCCATGAAGATCGACCTCACCGAGGCGCGCGTCCAGGTCAGTCCTCGCGCTCACACGGCTTTCTCTCCTCCTCCTCCGCCTCCTCCTCCTCCTCCTCCTCCTCCTCCTCCTCTCCTGCTCCTCCTCCTCCTTCCTCCTCCTCCTCCTCCTCTTCTCTTCCTCTTCCTCTTCCTCTCCTCCTCCTCCTCCCTCCTCCCTCCCCTCCTCCTCCTCCTCCCTCTCCTCCCCTCCTCCTCCTCCTCCTCCTCCTCTTCTTCTCCTCCTCCTCTCCTTCTTCTCTTCTTCTCATCCTCCTCCTCTTCTTCTTCTTCTCCTCCTCTTCATCCTCCTCCGCTTCCTCCTCCTCTTCTTCTTCTTCTCCCTCCTCTTCCTCCTCCTCTTCTTCTTCTTCTTCCTCCTCCTCCTCCCTTCCTCCTCCTCTCTTCTTCTTCTTCTTCTTCTTCATCCTCCTCCTCCTCCTCTTCTTCTTCTTCTCCTCCTCCTCTTCTTCTTCTCTTCTTCCTCCTCCTCCTCCTCCTCCGACTCCTCCGTCTCCTCCGTCTCCCACTCATTATTTCCCTTCTCCTCCTCCTTTTTATTCTCCTTTTCCTCTTTTTCTCTTTTTCTTTTTTTCTTTCTCTCTTTCCTTCTTCTCCTGTATTTCTCATCTCCTTCTCTTTATAGTTTGGGTTCATGATTTATATTTGTGCATGTGTTTTCAGGTCACCCTATTAAAAATTGAATTGTAATTACGGATTTGAATATTTTATTGGAATTTCATTTATCATGTTTTGTACGATTACTTTTCTTTGGATAGACTTACTTACGTACTACGTTAAAGGATTACCGTTCCACATGTTTAGCATTACGTGTGAATTTCAACCACATTTAACACGAGTATTGCACTATTTTGGAATGGAAATACTTTACAAATTTCAAACATTGTTTTTCTACAAACATTGTCTTACGCCTGTGCGTGCATAACGAAGTTCCGTTATACAAGTATATGATAGGGAAATGGGAACTAGTATTTCTTGGGTATTAACTCTATACTTTACTTCATTGGGTATTAAAACTAATACTTTAAATCATTTTTATTCGCTAAAGCATGTGTTGAAAAGAAAAAACCAGCATGAATTTAAAGCGCTTTCGTTTTGAAAGAAGTTTGATCTTGCAACATAACCACATTTTGCAATTTTTTCTTTAAATGGAAAGTAGTGTGTTCCAGATGGGTTATCCCTTGTTCTTATTATACGATTGGACAGTACAATCACTAAAGTTGATTAATACCTTGAAATTAAAAGAATGAGCTCTTATCTGCCATCATTTGCTCATTACGTCCTGGCATGACTAACTACAGTGGTCGTGGCCAATTTGTTATGCAAATTTGCAATCGCTCTGTCGAAAGCAGACGACGTTTCGCTGTGTGGCACAAGGAAGCACACCAATGTGAGGTTATAGTTAGCGAAGAGAAGATAGCGAGTTTTTTTAAGTTAGAAGATTCAGTGTTTTTAAATGCAAAGTTAGTGAATGTATTTAAACACAATGACAAATATCTGACACATGAACTCCTTTACGAAACACATCGGTGATAATAATTATATGTTCTACAGTCAACTGTAACAAACATGATCGATCATAGTAAATATAAAACTCAGTGTTTACAGTAAGGAGTGAATGACAGTGATTGTATTACTCCAGCGTTTGTTAACTGCCTTCATTTCATTAGCCATGGGAAAACGTGTTGACAGACATGAAATAATATTTTTGAGCTTTTCGTTTTTCCTTATAGTACATACACATGTAGTATTTTTCTGTTGTAACTTTTCTACTGCTTTTCCCTTTATGCAATGTAATCGCAAGACTAATCCTTTCGGCTAGTAAAAATTTAATATTTGAAAGATTCAATTATAAAACTAATTTGTGTATAAATACTATATAAATCAGGACAAGTTCATCTCAACTTTGATTGCCACTTACCAAGAAATAAAAGGAAAACTATTAAAAATTGATATTTGAAAATCATGCGTATTACGAAATAAATGACTGTAAGCTCAGGTGATTCACTTATTTTCTAAAGGAACATTGACGTGTGTTGATGCGACGGTTAGAATATCAAGTAAAAAAAAACACTCTTTGAGAACATGAAACCAACCATCAGTCATTTGAATTCTTGTCCCTACATGGAATGGAAACAAGAAACTGGGTTTTCTCTCAGCCGGAGATGAACCAATGAAACGACAATCAACACGCATTCGGTGCTTCTGCGCCAGTGTAGTGGTGGAGGCAGCGGCGGCCAGGCGAGACCCTCAGAGAGAGCAGTCTGGTGAGGCAGGGTGGGCGGGGTTGAAAGCGGAGGTCGAGAAGGAAGTCGAGGACGGTGATGGTTTTGCCGACTATGGCAACGGTAAGCACGAAGGCGATGGGGAAAGCAATGGGTTGGTATGGGACGGGCAAAGGACGGATGTGCGACGAAAGCGGTGTTGGGGGAGGCGCAAGGGCGGGGGGTTGTGGGCGGTAACGAAGACGGATCGAGGACGGGCTGTCGGCTGGGGAGAGAGGACGAGGAGGGGCGGGGCAGGGTGGAATGGAGCGACAGAGAATTGGAGATGCAAAAGTTGGGAACGAAAGTAGAGGCGGGGCGAAAAGCGGTGGGGGAGGACGAAGGCTGACGCACTGACGGTAGCAGCACGGGGATCTCTTGAGGACGGTTGCCTGGAGCAGGAACAGGACGAGGGGGCGTGGAGAGGGGCGGGAGGGAGGCGAGGTGGGGTGGGGCGGGGCGGAGTGGAGCGTGGTCGGGCTCGGTAACCAGGACTCCCATCAGCGGGGCACCGCCCCAGCCGGGACAAGCTCTAAGCTCCCGACCGGCCTCCCGGAATATGTGGTAGTGTAGTGCATGTTAGTGTAAGTGTGTGTGTGTGTGTGTGTAAGGAGGAGATAGGACAAGGAAGAGGAAGGAAGATCGCGCGCGGTCCATGGCCCGTTTGGTAGGGTACTGCTCCGGCATTCGCCTGGTGTTGATCGGAGAAACCACGGAAAACTACCGATCAGAGCAGCCGGCCACTAGAATTTCCCTCCATACAGCGACTGAGCTGAAAAGCTAGTGTCGCAAATCCTGCCGCCGTGGGGAGTGGGAACCTAGGACCTCCCGGTCAAAGGCGCTGCAGTGACCTGAGTTGATGCACTGAGCTCCCGCTCCCGGTGGGCCGGGATGGAGCGTGGGCCGCGCACGAGGGCGGGGCGGGCGTGCGCTCGCTCGTGAGGTTGAACGCGCGAGCGCCGAGGCGACGAGCCTCCTCCGGCAGCATTCACGCGCCGCCCGCCTTTACGGCGCAATCGATGGGCTCCCGGCCGGGGAGGGGCGGGGAGGGCGCGCCTGCATCATGGCAGCGAATGGTAAACGGCGGAGCTAAGACGAGCGCCCGTTGACGGCGCAATCGAGGGAAAGGGGGGGCGGCAGGCTCCTTGGAACAAGAATTGGAATCTCAGGGAGGAAACAGAGGGAATGGATAACAGTGAGAATTATTATCTGCTGGCAGGCTCCTTGGAACAAGAATTGGAATCTCAGGGAGGAAACAGAGGGAATGGATAACAGTGAGAATTATTATCTGACTGGCAGGCTCCTTGGAACAAGAATTGGAATCTCAGGACAAGAATTGGAATCTCCATTCCTGAGGAGTAGGAACATAAATGCTGTGGAGCGAAATGTGAAGAATGCAGAAAGATGAGTCTGTCGTCCAAAAGAAGGAGAAGGGACATATGCAAGATGTGCGGAACAACATGGGCTGCGATAGGGATGCAGTGGGAAAGCACACTTTCATAAATAATGTATACACATCTCAATTTTTTTCGACATACTATATGGAATTGACAACCGCTGATAATATAAACTAAAAAGAGGCTTGTATACTTATCAGGAGTAGAAAAGAAGGTCTTATTATAACTTTTTAAGTAAAATAAGGAAGAAATTGAAGAAGTTTGAAAAGTATTATTATAACGAACAACATATTAGACGAAAATATTAATAGTTGGGATACATATTTTGAGGCGAAACAGCAAATCTATTGGCCTTAGCCAAGTTATTAACAAGATGGATTATATAATATTATATCATAATTATATTGTTGGAGAATATTAGGCAAACACGGTTAAAATTCTAACTGGTTTTTCCACGTTATAAGTATTATATCTGTTTCATGTTTTCACTGAAAAATTGCGAAAATCATGCATCATCCATCAGAGTAAAGCTCTATTACAATTCCTTCGGCAAATAGATATCTAGAGCAGCTTTGGCCAATTTAAGGTCGTGGGCTCGACGTAGCGCAATGGACGACTACAAGTGACACAGTGCATCCTTTCATCTTGTTGTTGTTGTGTTGTTGTTGTTGTTGTTTTTAAAGTATTTGAAATAAGCGGAACTGAATGTCTTCGAATTTTCGACAGCAGTGTTCTTTTATGTTTTCTCCTCTTCCTCTTTACTTTTAGACAGATCACCTTAGGGTTTTCTACGAATCTATTATTTTCAAGAGAACGTGAATTCTCATCTTCACAACTGCATGCAGTTGCAGTTTTTAGTACCGTTTCTTAAGAGTCGTCCAAAAAACGTTGTTTTGGAATAATACAACGCTGACGCATCAATATATATCGATGTACTCGTGAGATATTGAATTTTCAACATTCGGGTATTCGAGAATTTATGGGGTGATTGATATATTCATAAGTAAAGAAAAAATGCGACAGCAGCAATTTCGCTAAAAAAAATGGACGTAGAAAGGTTTACCCTCACTTAATTGTATAAATCCGACGGCATACCTAAATGACGGTATGCGGGATTTTCCCCTTCTTCAGATATCTCCCACCAGCGGGCACCCCTCTAGCAGGGACAAACTCTATGCTCCGAATCTGCTTCCCGGAATATGTAGTAGTAGTATTAGTGTACTGCATGTAAGTGTGTTGGTAAGTAAGGTGTGAGGATAGGACAAAGAAAAGGTTGGAAAAATCTCGCCCGGTCCGTAGCCCGTTAGGGTACTGCTCCGGCATTCGCCCGGTATTGATCGGAGAAACCACAGAAAAGAGCAGTCGACCTTCTTCAGGCAGCGGCTGAACTCGACCTATCTGCCTAACTCTTGTCGAAAATCCCGCCACCGCCGGGACTCGCACCCTAGGACCTCCCGGTCAGAGGGCCTGCAACGACCTCAATCGATGCGCTGAGCCTGAGGAGCGCGGCAGGCGAGCGTCTCCGCCCGGGAACCCTCGCCTGCCGGGTGGGCTGCAGGACGGCGCCGCGGCCGCCACCTGGCGCGTCGCAGGTGTCCCGTCCCGGTGGCGCCCGGCCCCTCGGTTTGAAACTTAACGTCGCCCGCCCACGAATAATGCACGAGCGAGGGGCGGCCGCCCGCCCGCCCGAGATCGAGATTGCCCCGCGACGCGGCGCAGCGCCTCCGCCCGAGCGATGGGACGGTCGTCCATTTTATGCGAGGCCTCGCGCACGGCTCCGAAACGCTGCTCCATTGGCGAGGTTTCTTAAAGAACTCGAAAGAGACCACTGGCTGTCAACATAAACGAAATGGGTGCATTTTTTATGGGTCCGTTTCCAACTATTCAGTGTTTGCTGTTTTACATGATTTAGTATCCTTACATACATTTTCTAGAAGAGGGTAAAATAAGAAGTCATGCTAATAATTTACTTATTTATTCCCGTAATATACTTCGATACTGGTTTGTTCAGAATGAATCAGTCCAGAATTCAGAGACAATATGTTGTCTGTTTTAACTTTGTACTGTTAAAAATGTTACGAAACACCCACACTTAACATGGTCTACTCGTATGATTCGTGATGAATGCGCCTAGGATAACTCAGCATCTTAATCTTTTGGGTGAATAAAGTTAGCCCTGAACGAACTCTATATTGTGTCTATGTCCGGTGATGTTTCTTAAGTAGGAAAATAACTGTTTCATTAGACCACAAGCAGTCTTAATGGTTGAGAAGCGTTTTAATCACGAAGTAAAACGTCATCCTGTACCAAAAACGAACTTTTATGAAGTTAATATTAATACGTTTGTGCGAGTCTTCTAATGATCTTTGTACTGCAAGCATAAAATGTACTCCCGAACGCTGTTAAAAGTATCCATTTTAAAAATTCGAATTGAATAGATTGCAAGCTAGAAGCATCTGTTATTTCGCAGTAATTTTGAAAAAAGAAGACAACTACCTAACAGAATTTCGTATCACATTTTTTTTTAATATTTCTCAACCCTTGATGCGGACAAGCTCAATTAGAGAGCGTGATTAGCAACGTGCGTCCGGCCAAGGACACAACACTATCAACAAAACTAATTGAAAGTCTTTATCAAACTTTCAAAATGTGAATGTTATCTTCAAACTCCTGGCGAACTACAGTGCACCTACGAACAAACTTTGGCACTTATGCGAAAGCGCCTTTACGACCAGGCCGCACGACCCGCGCACCACGCAGCAGGGCTCCCGCCTGCTGACAAAACAGCGCGATTAAGAGCCGTCCACAAGAGCATTTCACAAGTGGCCTCCTTCAGCGGCGAAAGCAGAGTGGCAGCGCTCTCGGCCCCCTCCGCCGCCCTCCGCCGCCCTCCGCCGCCCTCCGCCGCCCTCCGCCGCCCTCCGCCGCCCTCCGCCGCCCTCCGCCGCCTCCGCCGCCCTCCGCCGCCCTCCGCCGCCCTCCGCCGCCTCCGCCGCCTCCGCCGCCCTCCGCCGCCCTCCGCCGCCCTCCGCCGCCCTCCGCCGCCCTCCGCCGCCCTCCGCCGCCTCCCGCCGCCCTCCGCCGCCCTCCGCCGCCCTCCGCCGCCCTCCGCCGCCCTCCGCCGCCCTCCGCCGCCCTCCGCCGCCCTCCGCCGCCCTCCGCCGCCCTCCGCCGCCCTCCGCCGCCCTCCGCCGCCCTCCGCCGCCCTCCGCCGCCCTCCGCCGCCCTCCGCCGCCCTCCGCCGCCCTCCGCCGCCCTCCGCCGCCCTCCGCCGCCCTCCGCCGCCCTCCGCCGCCCTCCGCCGCCCTCCGCCGCCCTCCGCCGCCCTCCGCCGCCCTCCGCCGCCCTCCGCCGCCCTCCGCCGCCCTCCGCCGCCCTCCGCCGCCCTCCGCCGCCCTCCGCCGCCCTCCGCCGCCTCCGCCGCCCTCCGCCGCCCTCCGCCGCCCTCCGCCGCCCTCCGCCGCCCTCCGCCGCCCTCCGCCGCCCTCCGCCGCCTCCGCCCCCCCTCCGCCGCCCTCCGCCGCCCTCCGCCGCCCTCCGCCGCCCTCCGCCGCCCTCCGCCGCCCTCCGGAGCCACTCCAGCTGCATCTCGCCCAACGCTCTACGCCATATTAAAGCGCCTGCCACAGCACTCTTCCCTGCGGGTTTTGCCAAACTTTTTAATGTATTAATAAAAAATGAGATGGAAGTAGCTTAATAATTATTATATTCATGACAACAAATTATATACAGGAGGATTTCAGTTAATGTTATGATATCAAAAAAATTAATTTAGTAACAGTACTTTCATAAAATACATAATTAATAGATATTTTTCAAAATCTTCAATTTTCTATGCCTTTTGGTCAGCAGTGGAAACACATTATTAATATAATGGTTGCAGAACTTGAAATGCAGACTTTTCAAATTTGCATTTCGTATTACATTTTGTGTTTCCAAATTTTTATATGTGCCCTTCAAAGATAACGTTGTTTCTTTCGGTTTATGTTTCTCTTTTAAAGCCACTATTTTATGTATAAGAAGTGTCGTATTCTCACTCTAGGAGTAGGACGTTGGAATGGAGAAAGTGTTATTCTTTCGCCATCTCTTTTGAATTTCGTAAATGTACTTAAGAATAAAACGGAATTGTATAAAGAATCATCTAATTTATTTTCAATTATTGTACATGCAGAATAAGGAAAATCACTCATAAAAAGTTTGTGTTTCTGCAGTGATGCTACTTATAATTATTCGCATCTTTTCGTCATAGGAAACTGAAGAAAAGGAAACGTTTAAAAGCTTTCGGTTTTATTTTTTGCTAGCCATATCAAATAAACACCAATTTTATATGCCTAACAATCGCTACGAAGGCAATAAGAAACATTTGCGCTCACGAACAGAAACTAAAGTCGCAAGCCGTTCAAAGATCAAACGACTTGGCTATCTTTACTATTGAATTGAAATCATAAAAGCATGACTTCGTCTTTCCTATGCTTTTGTCTAAAATCCACTTATTTCTTAGGCTATTAAGAACTCGAAAAAAAATTGTTTCTATCAGGTGTTGACACACGACTTGAAGGCTCAAAGAAAACTCCACTGATTAGGAGTTTCATATTTCTATCACTCCAAATTCAACATGTCATTGGTCAGATTACGTCTCGTCTCTTCTTCTTCCTCCCCTTCTAATTTTCTTTATTTTCGTTTCCTTCCTCCTATTTTTGTTTTTCATCTTTTTTCTTTTTTTTTTCAACTCCCATTTTCTTATTTCTTCGTAATTTCCCATCTCTTATCATCTCTTTTCCATTCCTCCTTATTTTCCCCTTCCTGTATTTCTCTTCCTCTATTTATATTTCGACCTTATTTTCACTCGCACTTTCGTTATTTATTCCTTTCCTCGTCTACTTCTTGGTCGTCTTCTCCCCCGCTTTCTCTTCCTCGCCACCGCCTTGGTCTCCGCGGCCCTGGGGCCCTCCGCGGCAGCTCCCCTCGCAAAATATTATTGGAGGCGAAGCGGCGAGCGGCGGTGCTAAGCCACACACGGGCATCTGCCGCTCTTCGCCGCCTAACGAGGCTCCCCGGGCGGGAGGCCGCATAGCGCCGCACAGGAAGGGCCCCGCCCCCAGCCGCGGCGCGTGAATCACTGAGCACACACAGCAGCCGCGCCCGCCGCCGCGCCCTCGCCGCCCCCCGCCGCCGCCCCGCCCCGCCGCCGCCCCGCCCCCGCGCCGCCGCCCGCCCCGCGCCCCGCCCCGCTCCCGCCGCCGCCGCCGCCCGCCGCCGCCGCCCCCACCCCACCCCGCCCCCCCCCCCACCACCACCGCCGCCGCCGCCGCTACAGAGCGCGCGAGGGAGATGGCTGCCCGCCTGCGGGTGGCGGAACAACACACCGGCGCGCCGGTCCCAGGCGCCTTTGCTCGAGGAGGGCTAGCTTTTGACTCGCTTCGAAGGGCTGGGCGAGAGGAGGAGGGCGAGCACTGGAAAGTGTCCAGAACACCACCGCGCTGCTCGCCTCTGAAGACAAAACGGCGCACAGCACAGGGAATGAATTGCAGGCCCTGTGGGCCGACATCGCTAATAGTGTCGTAGTGATCTCGGACCGAAGGGTCGCGGGTTCGAGTCCCGCCTCGGTCATGGTGGTCTTTGTATTCATCCATTCACCCCTTATCATCACCATATTGTTTCGTCTTCACAGTTACCTTAACGTTAACTACAATAGTGGTCGCTAATGACCTAGATGTTGATGCGACCTTTAAAAAAAAAAAAAAAAAAGATTGAATATTAAGAAAATTCAGTTTTCGTTTCGTTTAGAACGAAATTCACTGAAGAAAATATAAACATCCAAAAAAAGTATTGTGAGAGAATCCTTCTCTATGTGGTTGAAATTATAAATAATTTTGCCTATAAACCTTCTAAATGTTTCAAGGCGAGAGTTCACTCCCCTCGGCAATCACTATCTACTATCCTGTATCAAACTGTGAAGGGCACTGAGCCAATGTAAAGCAACGAATTGATGTACAATCTGCCTTCACGCTATCCGCAAGGGTTTTCACGACCCTGATGATGTTAGTGCCCTATCGACTGTATCGTACACACTTGATTTGAAATATGTTTGAACGGTAGGAAAAAATATTACCTTTCATTTAAAGAAAATAATTTCGCATTATCATTACAAACCCATAATATCGTCATCTTCCGAGCTTGTCGAGCCGCTGATCTTCAACGACAACGGCGCAACGTTAAGACGCTGCGCAGTAACAACCAGGGCGTTCTGGCGCGGCGTCAGGGGACGAGGTCGCATGCCTCCGCGCCGGAAGGAAAAAGGGCGACGAAAAGGTTCAAAATAGTTACTCTGCACGGCGGCAGTGCAATCGTCATTACGGCGACCAGAGCGCGGCGAAATCTGCGGTGGCGGCGTTGGCGGTGGCGGTGGCGGTGGCGGCGGTGGCGGGACGGGGACCGCGCCAATCTCTCCCGCGGTGATGCATGGGCCCACCGCCGCGACCACTGGGGGGAATTTTATATTCTGCGGGCGAGACACTGTGTGTGTGTGTGTGTGTGTGTGTGTGTGTGTGTGTGTGGTGTGTGTGTGTGTGTGTGTGAAGCCTGAGGAGATGTGGAGGTGCGGAAAATGGAGGAGGGGTATATGAATGCCGGCTGAATTACATGCAGAAGGGTGCATTCAGAAGAGATGCTGTGAATTGTTTGTTTAGATCGTAACTCTGATTATTCTTCCCTTTTTATGAATCATGATGTTAATAACTTAATATTTAGTTTCAATTTTGTCTTGCAGAGTTCTCAATTTTCAGCTACTAGCCTGTGTTAAGTATAAACGATACAATTTTTCTAATATAGAGAATTTGAATATTATTATTATTATTATTATTATTATTATTATTATTATTATTATTTATTATTATTATTATTATAGTTAATATTAAAAATGTTGGGCTCCAACTACAAACGTTTTTAAAAATCTAATAATTTTAGTTCAAAAATTCCAAAGTACGTATCATTCTTCCTTTGATTCGTATTCCCTATAAATTCAACTAGAAAACCAAAATATCACTTAATCTGAGAAGATGTTGGGGGACGAAATTTGAGGTAGAAGAGTGGAAAATTTGGTAAAAAAATAGCCGAAACTGAAGACGGCTCTTCGATGTTGAAGAAATCCGTCCGACCATGTATATGGATCATGAAGACATCGTACGATGTCGAGACAACTAGAACAAATCACGAAGGCAACGACAAAGAAGGAAGCCATCCAAAAAAGTCTTCAGGGAAGCAAGAAGGCAGATCCTGAGAACATCGTATGATGACAAAGGCAGAGTGAGGAACGAACGCAAGAACAGAAGTCGAGAACGATGTACTAACACGTGCAGTTGAGGTCAACGCATGGACTGTCCTAGTAAAAGGACAAAAAGTTATCAGAGTATGAAAACATAGCTGAATACAATATGTGAGAAAGAGGAGGGTAAGAGGGCAACGCACCAAGAGGAACGGAAGAACAGAATTCTCAAACGAAACATATTCAGCGTAAGGTCAGGGAAGTACTAACAAGGAGCGAGAGATGAAATTTGACCGAGAGTACGAAGACAAATCGTGAATGTAGAATATATATGTCAATAACACACGACATCTAAGAACAAAGCAGCCACAACGAGAATGGAATACAAAATGGAAGTACTTTACGCAGCATAAAAATCGAGCAAAATCACCACATGAAGTGTATTGGTGCCGAAGAAGGTAAGTTCAGCCTTAAATCAAGAGATAAGATGAGGACGGATTCCAATGAGAAGAACGTATGATGAATGAACATATATCAACGTGTTCACGAATACACCAAAATAGAAGTCGACAACTAAGCACATATGCATCATGAGGGCAGGAGAATACTCTGCAGAAGAGAGAGGATGGAAAATTCAGGAGAGGATAGATTCAGATGGCGAGTACGGAGTGATGTCAAGAACAATTGGAGAACGAAACGCGATGAGGAAACACGATAATGGAAGTAAAAAACGAAGCACTTCTTGCAAGATAGGATTAAATCTGTGTAAAGAGTGAAACAGATTGAGAGAACGGAACACAATATTACAATAAGGCAGTAGTGTAGTAGCGATTTCGGACCGAAGGGTCGCGGGATCGAGTCCCGCCTCGGGCATGATGGCAATTGTGTTCGTCCTTTCACCCATTATCATCACCATTTCGTTTCATCTTCGTAGTTACCAGAACGTTAACTACGATAGTGGTCGCTCATGATCTAGATGTTGATGCGACCTTTAACAAACAAACAATATCGAAGGTCGTGAGAATGAGGTGCAATGGCACATACGAGGAGTGGACAGGAAAAGAATCGACAACTAGCACTCTTGCTATAAAAACATGGATTAAATCAGTGTAAAGGTGAACCAGACTGAGAGAACAGAACTTAGGATTACGAAGGTTGACGAGAATATGGTGCCATGACGATAACGCACGAGGAGTGGACAGGAGGACGGAAATCGACAACGAAACACATTCTACAAGATTGATTGATTGATTTTTTCGTGTTTTCGGGCGCGCCAACTGCTTTGGTCATTAGACCCGTTAGTGTAGTGCATGTTTTTCTCGGGAGATGGCGGTGATCTTCCCCCGCTGGGTGTCGAGATCCAGCGCCGACCTACCGTCGGCTAATGGGGTATCCCCCTAACCAGAACTCCCCCACCAACGGGGCACCGCCCCAGCCGGGACAAGCTCTAAGTTCCCGACCGGTCTCCCGGAATATGTGGCACATTCTAAAACATAATGATAGGATTAAAAGTGTAAACAGTGAGCAAGATTGAGAGAACGGAACACAAGATTACGAAGGATCATATCGGGAGCGGTAGCTCAGTGCATCACTGATGTCGCTGCGCGCCTCTGACCGGGTGGTCCTAGTTCCCACTCCCCACGGCGGCAGGATTTTCGACACTAGCTCTTCAGCTAGTCGAATTCAGTCGCTGTCTGGAGGACAATTCTAGCGGCCGGCTGCTCTGATCGGTAGTTTTCCGTGGTTTCTCCGCTCACCACCAGGCGAATGCCGGAGCAGTACCCTACCAAACAGGCCACGGAGCGCGCGCGATCTATCCTTCCTCTTCCTTGTCCTATCCTCTCCCCTTACACACACACACACTTACACTAACAAGCATTACACAACCACATATTCCGGGAGACCGCTCGGGAGCTTAGAGCGTGTCCCGGCTGGGGCGGTGCCCGCTGGTGGGAGAGTCCTGGTTAGAGGGAAACCCCACTAGCCGACGGTAGGTCGGCGCCGGATCTCGCCATCCAGCGGGGGAAAATCACCGCCATCTCCCTCGAAAAACATATGCACTACACTAACGAGACTAATGACCAAAGCAGTTGACGCGCCCGGAAACACGAAAAAATCAAATCAACGAAGAATCATGAAAACGGAGTGCAAAGGCCACGCAGGGAGAGTGTCCACGAGGACAAAAGTCCGTGCCGCACGGACTCCAACGCTGGGGCGTGCGGCGCCTGGTAGGCCTCGTGAACAGGCGGCTCGCCGCGTGCAGTGGCGCGCCCAACGTCGCCCGCGTGAGTTATGTTCCTAATATTGAGATGCGAGCCGGAGCCGGGCCCGCCGGCCGGTCCGCTGATATTTACTGGCTCGCCGACGTGCGGGGACACGCAGAAAAATTAAAACCGGGCGCCATATATCGCCGCCGCCTCTCCGTCCCTGTCTCCTGCCTCATCCCCTCCCCTCCCCTACCCCTTCAGCCGCACGCTAGCGCAGTGCGCCTCGCAGATGCCCTTTTATTAAGTCCGCACATGCAGTGCGAGGCGGCCTATGTGGCGAGAGGTGCAAGTGGAGGGGGACGTGTAGGAACGGGGCGAAAAGGAAAAAAAATTCTGACTGCGGAAGGGGCAATGGCGATTGAATGGAAGAGGGAGGAAAAACGAGCGCAGAGGACAATGTTATTTTAATTTTATGGTGTGAGGTAGTGGGTTTCATGGATGACAGAAATGATGCATGAAATAAAATTGTCATTAGGTTCACGACAGGGAAGTAAAGAAGAAAATGTCTTGTTTAATAATTTGTGACATTTTTAAAACTCTGTTTCGTCAATAATTTTTTGATGGATTCCCATTAGAAACTCTTGCGGGACTCTATTTTAGTACCAAGAATATTTTCCAGCTGAAGGTAATAACACTACATTCAATGGTTTGTAGTTCTTTAGTCGAACCATACACTGTACCTCAATATATCTTCGGTCTCCTTCGGAATACTGTCGGTACGTGTGGCAAAGAGTACTTGAATAACAGAATCTATGAATGACTGAAATTGAATTTGGAATATTTGATGCATAAAGAGAGTGTAGACACCTAGATACCACATGAAATTTGCCAGGGACCTCCATGATCCGGGCGGGCACTAACTCTGGGACCTGCGCCAGATCGTACCGAAACTTTAGCGCTCTTACTGCAGTCAACCTTGGACAACTGTCTGTAATACAACTAATACATATCGGGAGAAAACATTGTAGGATGAAAATATTTGTATACATGAAATGATTTCCAATTATTTTCTCAGTTTGCGTACTTACTCGGATGAATCTCTAGGATATTGTCAAGTTACATTTAAACGCAATACAATGAAGAATTCACAGGTTGTTTGACAAACGCTCATACAGTAATCACTCATCTAAGTAAGTAGAAATGAATAGCACATTTACAAAACGGACGTTGGATTGGAATAAAAGGTACCGCAATACGACTAGTAATGAAATACGATATTACAGAAAAGAGAAAGCGATGAATAGAAGCCAAGGAAATAGACATATCTAAAAATATATTGCAGAACACACCAACCAAATGATACATTTCAATTTTTAACTTCAATAGAGCCGTTATTGAGCCGTTATTATCGTCTGCCAAAAACACTAGTATTTAAAATACATATATGGGCTGTCCTGTGAATTTTTTCAACCATTAAAATTTTACTTATTTTCTTCATATTTTTCACTTATCAAAAAAGAAAAGAAAAATGTTTGAGATGTTTCACTTCTTCAATATACTAGAAAAAATTGAAAAATGAATATATAAAATATAAAGAAATAAAAATAAATTAAAATAAAATAAAATAAAATAAATTAAAATAAAATAAATTAAAATAAAATAAATTAAAATAAATTTAAAAATAAATAAATAAATAACGAATAAAAAATTTAAAAAATAATTTTAATATGTCCCTTTTCTTGGGCACCGACAGTATTAGCTCGTACGGAACGTGCCCCACCCCATGTTTCCGCTCTTAAGAGCGGCCGCCGTCGGTTCGCGCCTCCGACCTCCGCCCGCGAAGCGATTCGCCGCGCCCTGCGTGGCGGCGTGTGGCGGCCGCGTGGCGAGATGGGCCCTCGCGGCTGAGCACAAAAGCCCACTCGCCCGCCACTCGACCTCCCCTCCCCTCTCCCCCTCCCCCTCCCGCGCTCCCTATCAGATCGCGCACCTCGCTTTGAGCTACTCTGTTGACGCTGTATTAAGTTTCAACCTTTCTATCGGATGTACCTTTTTCTTCTGATCTATGTTTCCGTTTCTCACGGCTATTTGCTATTCGTATTGAATGAGCAACGGGTGCTGGATATGAATCTCTTAATTCCTGAGATAAGGTACAATACCCATATACCACATTGTTACAAATAATACACTATTTGTCAAAGGAGAGTAAACAAGATCCAGAAATTCCAACAAATAAACGCTACTCACTGTCATACTTCAAAAACAGTCAATGGTGATAGAAAGTTGCCACTTCTGAATAAACGATCCCCATTAGAGGAACAAAGAAAATTTGTTGGTATAGCTGAGATCAAACATACAAACATACGGCTGCTTTTGAACAATAACATTGCATGAATGCAATTTCTCTTGCAGAACTTTGTTTTAAATGTAATTTTACCACCTTTTTAGGAACACATTTTTGTAGACATAAAGTACCAAATATTTCCCGGATTTTTCTTATCAGTCGTATTGTGTAACGCAAGCGTTGCACATTCTTCTGTCACTTTGTTCCTGTGAGTGTCCTGTTGGATTTCCTCTCACACGCTCAGCCCGCCCCTAGCGGCCACGCGTCGACCGACGCCGCCCACTTAACACGACATTAAGCACGCGACTGGCGCACCAGCCCGATTGAATCGGACCGAAGAGCGGCCATCACCCGCGACGCGTCGAGACAATGCGTTCGCTACGCCACAACCCTCCCCCCTGTCGCCGCCACCACGCCTCCACCGCCTCCACCGACGCCCTCATCGCTCGCAGATTCGCCTACATCACCACCACGTGTGTGTTGAATTTCGATTGATTGATTTATTTTTTCGTGTTTCCGGGCGCGCCAACTACTTTGGTCATTTGCCCCGTAAGTGTAGTACATGTTTTATCTCGGGAGATGGCGGTGATCTTTCCCCGCTGGATGGCGAGATCCGGCGCCGACCTACCGTCGGCTAGTGGGGTTTCCCCCTAACCAAGACTCTCCCACCAGCGGGGCACCGCCCCAGCCGGGACAAGCTCTAAGCTCCCGACCGGTCTCCCGGAATATGTGGTAGTGTAGTGCATGTTAGTGTAAGTTTGTGTGTAAGGGGAGAGGATACACAATCCGAATTGGTATTAGGCTACTTTGAAAATGAAATACTCGCTATTTAAGATCATAATTGATGTATATAAATGATATTTTTTTAATTTTCAATTAAAATGTAGAGACATCTAACACAGCAATAGTTGTTTACAAATAGATTTTATGTTTTATTAACATAAGAAAATGAATATTCGCAATTCATTGTATTCTCAGTTAATATTTGCGCAATAATGCTTCATTTTTGTTGTTGTTGTTGTTGTTGTTGTTTTTGTTTCGATTCTTCATTCTCTAGATGCTCTTATGTTTCTGGCAACATTTAATTGAATGTTTCGCTATTATGTTTTCCAAATTCTGCCTATCTTTCCGCTCCTACAATCTTGGGTTTTTTACATCCTCAAGCCGTAAAATTTTCGGTTCGGTGTAAATATTTCTACTTAAGAAGTACTGATGACATTTGGCGCCAGAAAGTGGGAAAACGCGTAGCCGCGTCGTCTTCAATGCCGTGGGAGCGCTCGCTCGGCGAACCACAAGGGCGCGGCGCCGGGAACTTCGCTCCTGAATGGACACGATACTAAGTAAATCAATTGGGAACAGCAATTGCAAACAAAATTGACGGAGCAGAAATGCAACAACATTGAGGGACTGAGAAGCCATGTGCATTTATGTTGAGAGATTCGGTTTGGTAATTTTAAATGAAAACGTTTGGTGGCTGAGAGAATCGTCAAAGCGCCCATAGTGCCAAAATTCGCTAAACACATTCGACGTGATTGATGAATATATTTGTTGTACATACGTATCAAACGTTTCTGAACAATGTAAAATATTTTTTCTGAATGCTTCAAGTGTAACAAACCAATGCATTTACGCCTTGTCATCTTATTAACATTTTCTCTCCGAATTCGAGACGCTTTCGTCAAGCAATCTTGCGAGTGCACACATTCAGAGTCCATTTTCAGCGGAGGCGTGAGAACCGAGCTCCAGCGCTATCCACACACACACGCACCCACCTTCGCATTCATCGCGGGTGCCAGCGAGCGCTAAATTAATCTGTTGACGCAGCGATCCGGGCGGGCGAGCATTCTGTTGAACCTCTGCGGCGCGATAAGTCGCAAATCGCCGTGTCGCCGTTTGAAACACCGAATTATCCGCCACTCGACGGCAGAGGGCCCGCGGCGCGCCGCGCCCACCGCCCACCGCCCACCGGGCGACGGGGAGGGGGGCAGAGGGGCGACAGGGCGCGACCGGCGCGTGGCGGCGAGGGAGCCCGGGGGCGAGAGGGCAGGGAGGGGCGATGCGGTGTCCGCGGTGCATAATGAGGCCCAGGGTGCACAACATGATAAACCAGCTCAAAACAATAACGGTTAGGTTTTCTGTCAAATAAGAACCAGGCAATTATATTGGCAATGGGACTAAGAATAAAATTATATTAGAAATGCATAAAAAATAATGTGTTTGGTTGAGTTTCACTACTCGACCTATCAATTACATTCGTCATCATTGTCATTTATCCAGCGCATTGTTTTTTGTTTGATTGTTTTTTTCCAAAGGCTACTTTACTCACTCCATGTCTTCTTTTTTAGTTTCCAATTTTTACTTTTCCTGTCCCCGTCATCATATGATGCTCCATTTTCTATCGGTTGTTGGCATCACGTTCATACTTGCATTCGGACTCGCTTTTAATGTGGATTGTATGGAACAATCTTCTTGGGTTACCGCCTGTCTTCCGTCTTCTACAAACATTTTTCTTTCGTTTGTCAGTTTTGAAGGACATTGACATTTTTGGAGATATATTGAATGAGCTGAAACAGACAGCTATTTTCGTAAAAAAGTGCTCTGAGAAACACTTTCCTCAAAAATGAAGTTACCTCCCAGATTTTCTCGGCTTTTACTTTTCATAATGAATCTGCAAAAACATCTAGCAATTGAATTTAAAGATTTCGTAATTTTGACAACTACTTCCTCTGCGGGGCAACTCATATTGTTAGAGCATCGAAACACGTCGTTTCTGGAGTTTCACTAGAATCAGAATGCTGTTTAGACTACGCCGGTGACATCTCAAGTTGCCAGCAAAATAGCTTTCACACCAAATGCTAAACGATTTACGCCCCAACACGTGTGTTGAAAAACATCTCTTAACAAGTGAGATTCGCCTACTCCTGTGTTTCACTTGTCGGGGGACCGGTCGGGAGCTTAGGGCTTGTCCCGGGTAGAGCGTTGCCCCGCTGGTAGGAGATACTTGATTGTGGAGAATTTCCGCTAGCCGACGTAGGTCGGCGCTGGATCTCCCCACCAAGCGTTGGAAGGACGAACCCCGACACCTTCCGGATGAAAACACGCACTACGTTTGCGGGACTAACGAGAGTACCAGTTGACGCTCCCGAAATTATTAATAAACCAATCAATCTACTCCAGTGTTTAATTGTACTTTAATACCTCATGACTAGATAACGGATGTTTAGGGAAATGCCTATTTTTTAATTTTTTGGTAATATATGTCCACGAATCATACAAATGATGACTTATGATGAAGTTTTATAATGCTTATTTTAGCATAAATGCCTATTTTTTGTATAAATACCTTTTTTGAACTTTTTTGCCTTTTATTTATTTATTTATTTATTTATTATATTTATATGCAATGCTAACGGAAAATCGGCGATGGTTCAACGCGCCCATTCATTACCAAACCTTCAATTTACGTCTTGGTATTTCAAATTATGAGAGAATTCCTGAAAGTATACTAACTGATTTTTCTCCATTTCCCTATTTCATAAATACCAGCCATGATCTGAGACATGGTCGATTGACAATACACCGAGAGTACCGAAATTTTAAGTGGAAATAAATATAAATTCCTAGAAGGTTTCAGTGTTACCAGTGTTAGGCTGCCAAAATATATGCCAGTCACATCGTTCAGATATCCTTCTCCGCATTCAAACTTATTTTGTCTCCTGGTTACTGGTAATATGCAAATATTACTGATTAATGGAAACTATTAAGAATAAAATGTAGAAGAGTTAAAAAATGTAAGTATAGTTTTGCATTAAAATGTACGAACTCGTTTTGTGCAGTTACGTTTACAAAATAATAGAGACAAAAATTACAATTCTTAATTTTATTGTGTATGTAACTTATGACAGTGCCTTTTCTCTCCTTATTCTTGATATTTTCAGTGCCTTTTTAGGCGCCTAAAAGACGATGTTTTAGTGCCTGAACATCCGATGTCTACTCATGACATTTGTAACAACACCCTATTATAATCATTATTCATTACCATTTGGGCTGATGTTCTCATCCTTACTAGCTGATTGTTTCAGTTAAAATTACTTTGCCTCTCCCTTGAAACATATGATTTTTTGGTTTTCCAAGCCTTTCAAAGTAAGAGGACACATTCTCTTCCTACATCATTTCCAGTGCCCTCCGAGATCTGAACGATCCTATCCGTTGAAGGGCAAGGCCCCGCCCCCGCAGCGCGGTGGGCGCGGGGCGGGGCGGTGCGGCGGCGAGGCGGCGACGCGCGATAATCAGCTGATAGGGCGCAAACAGCGCGCGGGCGGCGCCGCGGGGCGGGGGGGGGGCATTGGTTAATCATGCCGGGGCGCTGGCGGGGCTGTCTGTCGCCGCCTGACTCTGTAATGCGGCGCGTGCGCTGACAGAGGGCCGTGACGAACGGCAGCGCTCTCGCGGCGCCCAGCCGCCGACGGAGGGAAGCGGGGCCGGGGGGGGGGGGGGGGGGGGAAGTGGAAGGGGGGAAGGGGGGGGACAGTGGTAGTGTTGGCAGGTCAATGAGGGATTGTGGTGGTAGGGACAGTTGGGGCACCAATGGCAGTGGTGGTGACAATGACGGGTGCTTTGATGATGGGAGTGGTGATCGCGGTAATGGTGATAGGGACAACGGCGGTGATGCAGGAACAGTGGTGGTAACGATGACAACGACTATTGTGGTCTAGAGACGTTTGGGGAGCAATGGCGGTGTTAGTACGTAAGCGAGAGCAGTGATGCTGGCGATTGCAATGACAGTGGTGGTCGCGGTGATGGGGACAATATCGGTGGCTTTATGGCGGGAGCAGTGGGGATGGCGGTGAAGACGACAATGATGGTGGTTGTGGGCGAGATGGAGATACCGAAACCGTAACCGTGGCACTGGCAGAGTGGGGGCGTGAAGGTGAGCGTGAAGGTGGGCGTGAAGGGGGCGGAAGGGGGCGTGAAGGCGGGCGTGAAGGCGGGCGTGAAGGCGGGCGTGAAGGCGGGCGTGAAGGCGGTAGGGGCGGCGGGGAAATATAAAGGAGTTGGCAATGGTGCCAATAGCGGAAACAGGTAGGGGGTAGTGTTGGTGATAGTGGTGAGGTGGTGACGGTGGTTGTGAAACTGGCGGCTTGTTGATGGCGGCCATTAATTGAGGCGGACGCTGGGGAAGGGTGACGCCGGCGAGGGTTTGTTTGAGCAAGAGCCATAGGCAACGGGTTGTAGTGTGGTGGCGTTGATAGTGGGGGTACGGTGGTGTTCCTGGCGGTGGCGTCGAAGAGGCAGAGCCAACGCGAGGGTGCCGTCGCGACGGAGGCCTCGCCGAGGCTGAGCGATGACATTACGAAGAGACGAAAGGGATAAGGCGACTGATGTGGGGTGGAGGAGCGTTTGTTGCTGGCGGGGACAATTCTGGTAGCAGAGAGTGATTGGTAAAGTGGACACGGTGGAGGAAACGGATGGTGTTGCAGCTGGCACTCGATGTTGAAGCAGTAGTAGTAATGAATCGAAGATCTTAACTGTTGCCACGTCGTGTAACGTCGTAGGTAGGGATCTACATCACAAAGAAACAGACACGAGTGGGTATTTACAATTTATTTACAATAAATTATGTACACTATTCACAGACCTCACTCTAAGGTGTTTGTCGGAGCTACCTGCAGCAGCCCCCCTCTTCCAACACGCGCCTTGCGGCCGCGCCTGCGACTAGCCAACTAGGCCGATTCGCAACTGGGCACCTATTGCCTCGGCAGACCATCTGCCCTGAAGTATAAGGCATACTTCAGCGTGTCCGAACCTCGAACACCTACTCGTGCACTTCAGCACTTCCGCGCCAGACTTGGCCGGACAAGTTTTGCTGTGTTTTGCCGCGAGGTAACCAGAAACGTTACCCCCGAATGGTCCTGCGACGCACCTTAATATAGGCCCGAGTCATGTGACCTCCTACGTCATCTGCCCCCTGACGAGTGTCACCGACGAGTGTCACCGACGCCGCATTTTCCTCGGCGTCAGGGATTTCCGTGAGTGGTGGCCTTTGTTCGGGAGCCTATATTTGGCTTCTCATCCCCATACCTTGCAACTCAGGAGCATGGAGTCAAGTCTATGACGCTACAGTTGGTAGCTGTGTGAGTGACGGTGGCAATGATATTTGCAGCCAAGACGAGTATGCTAGATAGTCTTCGAAACATTTTGAGTCGAGTAAATAGAGTGTGAGTATCCAGTTACTGCTAATGTTTCGTTCTCATAGCAAGCCTTACGTAAGTGATACTTAAATCTAAAAGCTAAACTAATTTATTTTAATTGAATCAAATAAATAGGGCAAGTGATTTTTAATCAGTTATATAGCACAAAAATATCCTATCGACACACGGATCGTTGAGATTACACTCGCATACACCAAAAACGATCATTGGATCGTGGAACAGCTTGAACGAACGAACTTCTCTCACTCAGATGGCATTTTCTGTCCCTCAAAAACAATATGTCTGTGCTTCACGCATTGATTGGATCAAATTTTATCCTTCATGTTCTCCTGTCATTGCGTTCGCCCGTTAAACATGAATCTTTGGTTTCCAAATTTCTACTGTTCTCAGCCTAAAATGTAAGCAGTAGCGTCTGTCAGTCTCTAGGGTCGGGTAGCGCCCGCGGACGAAGATCTGTTGATGTCAGGGGTAAGGGACAGAAAATAATACATTTTCGCAACATTTGGAAGATTTAAAGGAGAGAAACATTTTCTTTTAATACCAAAAATCGTAAACACCAATTCGATTATTAGATACTAGCTTGGCATGTCCTCTACAGAGGGTATTTTCATGTTAAAAAGTTTTGTTTGTGCTTTGCAAGTTCTCAATAAACATAACTTTTAAACATATTACAGTTGACCGGAACGTACTTTTTCGGACATGGAAAACAACAGAAAAAATGATCGATAAATATACTTGTGTCAATTTTTGTTCCATTACAGTGTTATGAGTAATTACCGTCAATGTGATTAATTAAGTTGCAACGAATCACGAAAATGCCGGAAAGAGAGATTAGTAATTCTCAGCGTTTCATAAATGTATTCGTAGGTGCATTGAAACCACCAAAACACGTGTGTTTCCACAATTATTCTTCCACAATATTCTAGGGAAGATTTGTGCTAATCTATTTGTCTTTTCGTGAGGAATCGAATGAGCTATTGATCAGTTCTGAAGGTGCCATCAATCACTCCCACACGAGTTTTAGTTGCTTAAAAAAACAAAAAAACAAAAAACAAAAACAAAACAACAACAACAAGAAATCGCATGTGTTAGAGACATTTCTTAGCGTGTTTTGGACGAAGCCGAAAAACAAAATCATACCCCTTGAAATTCTTCGAATGACTCATTTCTCTCAATAGATGGACCCTTATTTGTGGGGTCAAATCATGAGTGACGAACGAACCAACGAATTACCCAATTACTATGTAGATAATTTCACATTACTAATATTCACAATAATATGAACTTGCTAATTAAATATTGTGTACATAATAACTACCAAACATCATCATCTCTACAACATGTTCATGTTTGAAAACGTTCAATGTTTTAGTTATAACTCGTTTGTATTTCAGAGGAAATAATTTTAATTGCAACACGTCATCAACTTTTAAAAACCTGGATTGTAGAAATACATTTTAATAATATTTGAACCGTTAATTTATTAAAATAAATTCAATAATATAACATATCATTCTATACAAACACAATTTCCTACGATTGTGTTCATTTCGGAGTGGGGGCGTTGCTCCCTCGGAGCCGCCCTTGGTGGACAAAGGACGCGCTGCATGTGGTGGGGCGGGAGGGGGAGGAGGGCCATGTGCTGGTAATGGGGCTTGGGCGCTGCCAGACAAATGCACCCATTAGTCCCGGCGGCCGCCGCCCCCCCGCGCCCCCCCCCCCCAAGGGGCCCCCCCCCCGCCCCCGCACCTCCCCCGCTCCGTCCCGGCCCGCCCCCGCCCAGCACGTCTCCTCCCCGTCCTCGCCTCGTTCCCGCCTAGCCACCGCACCGCCCTCGCACCACCCTCTCACCGCCTCCGCAACGCACCGCCCCCGCCCCACCCGCCCCCGCCCCGCTCAGACTCGCCCCGCCCCCTCCTCCACGCCCCTCGCCACCCCTCCATACGAATCTCATGTCCCCACGCCCACGCTCGCCACACACGGTGGGCCGATGCAAGGGAAACGGCGCGAATAAACATTTCTGTGATGTTCTGCTCCGTAAATTAACTACTAATAGTAAGTCAGACTTAAACAATACATTGTGGTTCAGAATAATTTTGCATTCTCCTACAGCGGTCAGAAATAGTCGCGGTTTGCTACTGAACTTAAGGTGGGAAATCTCACGTAATGTAGTTACACATGTGACATTTCTGTCTGGGCGTCTCTAATGAACATCCTCGTTCTGCACTGGTGTTTGGCAAGTACACAATCGCTTAGGGGGCAACCCTGTTTTATTTTGGCTTTATTGTTCAGCGTTCATGATAAATACTTCTTGATGTAACAGCCACGAGGTTTCAGCATGTGTACGGCGATCCCATTCTACGCACTTTAAACAATAGTATCGCGGAAAATTGCACGTTCATTATCCGTTACAAAATATTTTATGCGACTGTTACAATCCACATCATAGACTACTGATAGCTTCAGAATGTAAATACATTCTGCATGGTGCATAAAATGGCTAAAAATTCCATAATGTTTTTATTGTAACCAAGCTTTCAGCTGCTTCATGAGAAGAAGCATTTATTATTATAATCCTACTTTCTTCTAAAAACAGTCTCTGTTTTTTTGACATTTAAAATATTCATTGGAAAAATACGATTATTACTTGATACATGCAGAATTTTTTTCTACCGCTTTCTACCGCTAATCTACCGCTGGAAGATAATCCTTAATCATCTTTTTTATGATCCTTGGTACATAATCTTTCCGGTTATTCGTGGAATAAATGGTTTCGATGGATGGTTGAAGGATGGGGATGATGTTAATTGATTTGGATGATAGTGGAACAATGGTGAAACGAGAAATCAAGCAATCAAGATAATTCCGAGAAAAACTCCACGAACAGTTTATTTCTGACAAACAACTTATGGATCGACCAGAATTTGCACTTCTGTACCCAGAATAGGAAGGAAACGAATTGCAATCTGACTACTGCATCACAGGTTACTTCAGCCGAAGGTACACTGTCAGAAATGTCCGCATTACTTTAATGTAAATTACATTTAAGTAATAATCATGAATGCAGGTTAAATTTAATGTACACACATATTATGCACATTTAATTTACATTAAGATGCAATAGTCAAAGGTTTATGGTCATACTAGGAATAATGAATGAAGATCGTGATGACTGGTGATGATGAATGATGAATGATGAGTCGTAGGGGATACGAGAGAACCTCGACATTAAATGTACACTGATTTTAACTTATGCATTAAATTTAATGTAGAAAGTCAATAAGCTCTTTTTAATGAACACGATTACATTAAGTTTAATGTACAATCCATTAAACTACATTATATTCAATGACATTTCTGACAGTGCAATTAAAATTTTGTTCGCATTAACTATACGCGAAGAAGCCTCCACACATTCGGCATTCGCCGAAGAGGGAGCTAGTGCTCGCCCAATCCCGAGCAGCTGACGTGTTCGGCGAATGTTCGCTCTCTTTGATGTGTCCAAAAGACCGACACGCAGTGGATAGGGCGAACTCCGATTGTTCGTCACTCGGCAAATAGCGAGCAACTCATCCACACTACTCGGGATTCGGCGAGCGGTTGTTCGCTGTTCGCCGAATAACGAATGTGTGGAGCCGCCTTAAGGATGTATCTAATTCCCTTTGATATTATTTTCCTTATTATCTCTACGTTCCAGTCCTTCCATGTCGTTCCTTTGTCCCTCCATCGCGCGACCGGGAGCGGTAGCTCAGTGCATCAACTGATGTCACTGCAGAGCCTGTGACCGGGAGGTCCTAGGTTCGAGTCCTGATGGCGGCAGGATTTTCAACACTAGCTTTTCAGCTGGGTCGAATTCAGTCGCTGTCTGGAGGAGAATTCTAGCGACCGGCTCCTCTGATCGGTAGTTTTCCGTGGTTTCTCCGATCAACACCAGGCGAATGCCGGAGCAGTACCCCAACAAACGGGCCACGGACCGCGCGCGATCTTTCCTTCCTCTTCCTTCACCTATCCTCTCCCCTTAAACACACACTTACACTAACATGCACTACACTACCACATATTCCGGGAGACTGGTCGGGAGCTTATAGCTTGTCCCGGCTGGGGCGGTGCCCCACTGGTGGGAGAGTCCTGGTTAGGGGGAAACCCCGCTAGCCGACGGTAGGTCGGCGCCGGATCTTGCCATCCAGCAGGGGAAGATCACCGCCATCTCTCGAGAAAAAACATGCACTACACTAACGCGACAGCAGTTGACGCGCCCGGAAACACTAAAAAATCAATCAAAAATCCATCGCGCGCGGGTCCCCGGCGTCCTGTGCGCTCCTGTGTGTGTCCTGTGACATCTCCGCGTGCCTTCTACCATCACTTCCCACGCGCTGGGTGCTACCCTGCCAACGGCATTGAATGCGGCGAGTTGCGTCTGGCTGTACCGCTTCGTACACACAATAGCTCATATAACTAGATCAAGCGCTTCTGCTCGATCTCCTGGAACGCACTAACCGTCGTTAGCCGAACAGCCGCCTCTGACGCTTTGAATGTGCCATAAAGTAAAATGTAGTGGTCATAATGTTTGCAATTCGTGAAGCTATTTTTCTCATGTGGTTTTGCAACAAGCGCCTGTGATATCTCAATCCCATTTTGAGGAGCTTCAAATTTAACACTTTACTTCATGCCTTCAGTAGTAGTGGCAGAGTTGTATAACTAAGCAATTATCAAAGTGAAATAATTATTTTTTTTGTGTGAGCCATGCGTCTTTAACGATATGAATAGCGCACCATGATATCAATGTACAATCCCGAAACCAATATCGCAGTAAAATGTAATAATGTAATTACAGTTGAGGTTCCAATTTCAGTTTCAGTTCATTGAACTTCCAAGTATAATCAGTCTGTGAAGCATATCCGCGGTAAAACATCCAGCTCTGCGGCTGAGAATTGAAAGACGTCGAAATTAGGATTACTGAAAAACTGAAGCAATACGTAACAGATTTATCAAAGCATAAACATGTAGTAAAAATTTGACTTTTGTCTTAAATGCGAAACAATAAGAAACCCTGCATATTATGCCCGATTGCTTGCACCATCAAATCTCACAATAACAAGAAATAGTATACTCGCTATAGGTTTCTTCAGTACCAGGGCAATATCTAACCGGTTTATGCATCTAGCTTTCTTCGACGATATTCAACAGATATATACGTCTTCTAGATAATAGAAAAAACGTAGTTTTCAATTTACAAAAAACAGAATAGTGAAGTGATCATGTACTTGAAAAATAGTCTTGCTATTCCTTTCTTATTTTTATTTCTTAAGAGAAATAGTTTGCCCTTTGAAGTATTGGATAGTAATCTTAATAAAAAGATCAATGTAATACTTTATTGAGATCAAAATGATCTCGATGTTTCCACCTTTTGCCTACACGACAGGGACGTTCGGAGGATAGCCTGGTTGCCACCGACGGCATTGCGCCCCAAAGCACTTAAGACACAACCCCTGCGAGTGCGCACAACTGGAAGGGAACATAACTCGCCGCCCCCTCTTCCTCCCCCCTCCGTCCCTCCCTCTCCTCCTGGGCTCGGCGCCCCACGCTCCCTCCTGCGACCGACGACGTCTTCGGCCGTTACAAGAAAATTAATTCCTATACTCGGCGCCACGCCCCGATGTAATGAAACGGCGGCGTATGGTGAGCTTATCAGCATGCAAAGGCCCTGCAGCAGGGACATTAGCATTTCATTAGCTCGGAGCGGCTTCTGGGGCCGCCGCTTCGCAGAACGCGCAAGATTTTGGACGGCGACGGAAGAGACGGCGGACGGGGAAGGAAGGACAGGGAGCGGCGAAGACGGTAGAGAACGGAGGAGAGGAGGAGAAAGTGCGCGGTCTGAACAAAAGAGGGAATAGGAGGAGGAAAAGGAATTAAATTAAGGGGAGGAGATGTAACAGAGAAAGTGAGAAAGACGAATTAGAATAAAGAAGAAGGGAAAAGCAAGTGAATCATGTAGACAATATCGTCGGTGTTAAATAGTAAAGATGCAAGAAATGCAAAGCATCAGAACTGAAACGGTCCATTGGGAAGAAGCGCGGACCAATCGTGACGTCAAGAAAAAAGAGACGAAAGCAAAATAAGACAAAATATGCAGTCGTGAATTAGAGAAATAACGAATAGTGTCTGTTTGCTTGGAATGTTGGAATAGAATGCGATTTGTGTGCGAAAGACCGACACAAAGAATAATGGGCTTGAAGCACAGGAAGCGATGTTGAAATTGCATTGGGAAATTGAGTGAAGTGCGAAAACTATGATGAAGTGCAAAAGAAAAGACTGAAGATGGCAGGTGGGGAAGAAATGCAAGTAAATAAAGGTAGTTGGATGGGAAAACGGTGAAATAAATGGTTGGAAAATAATATAAGATATGAGAAACAATGGGAAACAAACATTGGGGAAAAATTGAAGACGACAGGACATTGCAGACAGACGACAAGACTCGGACAGAATCGGAACAGCGTGTCAGAAAACGACAGACAACGGAAGCTTTCTAGCTGGAAGTTCGGAAGAACAAAGACGTCGACTATCGTAAGACACGAACCTCAGAGCGCGGTCGAGAAAGGGCTACCCTGCGGGCGCGAGGCACCCGCCCATTCAAGGCACTCGGTCCCGCCCTGCGCGCGATCTCAACCATATTCGCTCCCCATCCCGCACCCCCACCCCCTCCGGCTGAGTGCACCGCGGAGCGAGGAGTAACAATAACGGGACGGGACTCAATTACAACTTCATGTTCAAGTGAAAGCAGTATTTTCAATTATGGAACAGTTGTAAAGGCTCGTAGGTGGAAATGATGGGGAATTACTTCGCTCTCCCAAGAGCAGAGGAACTAAGGGAGACGTCGTCTAAGGAAATGGGGCTTTGTAGTCGAATGGTTAAGTTTAAGGAGAGTTACTGTGGATTGCTCTAAAACATACGCGGTGTATTTTTACACTCAATAGAGATGTATTGGGCAAAATATATTTTTATTTATATATTTATTAATAGTATTTGAGGGAAACATTTTCCGGAGCACCATTCTGTTTAGAACAAATTATTGTCTCAAAATAAAACTAAACTGATGCACATCTTAGGAATAATGAATAAAGTTACCTCTCTAACTCCGCGGTCCAAATTACTGTCCTTACGATGAAGACGTGTTATTTTCTATTATGAGCTGTAATGATCTTCATCAGGAGAATATAATTTAATATACATTTTTGAATCCATTAAAGCAGCTTCGAAAAGCGTGTACTTTCAAAAACGTAATGTTTATATGATGAACTCAGATTCATTACGTCAGTAACGAAAAATAAAATAAAAATATTCTTTTAGGAAATATATGCCCTCGTTGGGCGCCATCTTTATAAATGATTCATGGGCGCCAGCATGTGGGACGAAAGGAATTTCATCCGAAGCGCTTCGTAAAGCGGCGCGGGACGTCCTCTGCATACCATCGCCGGAGCTTTTGGGCTTCGATCCGCGCGCAAATTCGAAGCACGTCACGTCTGAATCTGGCGCTTCACTGCTTGCCAGTCACGCCTCACATCGCGCTGCGCAAACGTCGTCGCCCGCGCCGCCGCCCGCGCCGCCGCCCGCGCCGCCGCCCGCGCCGCCGCCCGCGCCGCCGCCCGCGCCGCCGCCGCGCCGCCGCCCGCGCCGCCGCCCGCGCCGCCGCCCGCGCCGCCGCCCGCGCCGCCGCCCGCGCCGCCGCCCGCGCACTCGACTTCATCTGCTGCCAACCCCGGCACTCTTCCCTCTCAGCTCGTGCTCCTGCACTGCGCGGATGGCAGAGTCTTGGCTCAGCGGCTGTCGCGCTTCCTTTGGGGTCGTTCGGAATTTGCGTAACGCAAATTCGGAGTATTTGGATAACGTCTCCCTCCTGTAACGCGAGCTAATCTCCATCAAATAATTACGTTTGTGAACTCCCTGTTTATAATAAGTTTACATACATTTCATACGTATAACAACTTGTGAATTTTTTGTGTTATTTATTAAAAATTAAATGAAATAGTTCAATATTTAATATGTACATTATAATTACATTACAAAAAAGTTCTGGAATCGTCTTCAAGCGTTGCATTCTTTGTTCTGCAATAATTATCGTCCTCCCCCTTTAGCGTTAGAAATATGTAATTAGCTCTTTTACTTTATATCCCCGGTGTGATTAGTTACTTACTTGACTTCTGCGTTACTTATGTTTTAAGGTTATTAACTTTCTATTTTATTTTTGTTTGTTTTAGTTTATTTGTTTAGATTTTATTCAATTGCTTATTTTCTCCAATACAGGAAGAAAAGATTTCTTGGGGTAAATTTGAACAATTTTTTCCCCCGTTTCTTTCTCTTTCGATTCGTCATTTGATTATATTCAAAGAATTTCTCATCATCGGTTTATATTTCTCTGGTATGGGTAGAGTATGATACCTCCAAGTATCTTAAGACGATGTTCGCTTGACACGAGTTGTCAAGCTTCACGATTTAATTGAAACCTTTAAGTTCCTCTTGAGTTAATTTCACCAGAGCATACAGGTGAAATTATTGTAAACGTCAGTCCAACTATTTACCTAAAAATGTGAAGAAAAAGTATAAGAATTCGTGTACATTCATAAATAAAACTACCATACTAGAGCCATTTCCGTATGTATTGTTTTACTTAATTTTGTTTGTTATTTCTTAAGTAAACAAGGTCTGTATTTACTTTTAAAAGGTTTCAATTCGATGTATATATTGTATTTGTATGTTACTTCTTTATTGAAACGAATGCACGGCTTGCAGGTTATCACCTTAACCTAAAGCATGCATTGTTTAAAATAAAAGTTTGTAAAGGTAAATCCTGCCACAGTGAAGAGAATCACAGAACCTTAATTTAAACCCATAACTGAACTTTCAACAACGTATTACTCTGACTCTGAAATGAATAAACTGATTTGGCTACTTTTCCAAAACAATCTGCTGTGTCCAGTAGCCAAATACGGATAACACCCACGCACAAGCGTATTCATTCCCGACGTTTTCTCGATAACATTCACCAAGATTTCCATTTAATCTCACAACTGTTCTCGTTTCACTTTCCACCGCACCCCAATTGTCATCCGGATTCCGCGTCATCAGCAGCCTGCGAGATATTGCCACACGCGCCCTCCGCCCCCACCCCGTCCTGCCCTGCCCCCGCCCTGCCTCGCCCCCGCGCCCCACCCCACCCCGCGCCCCGCCCCGCCCCTGTCCCGCCCTGTCCCCGCCCGGCACGTCCCCGCCCCCCGTCGCGCCCCCACCCGGTCTACCTGCCAGGCGGCCCCGCCCCCTTCCGACAGCCTCCGCCTTGGCCGCCGCGTCGTGGCGGGGGAAGCGCAAATCGGAGAAAACATCCCCCGCCGCCAGCCGACATCTCTATTAGCCCAGGCCCCTCGCAACATCCACTCGCATTAGGCGCAGCGCGCCGCGCGCGAGGCGCGCCCCCGAGGGCGAAGAGGAGCCAGGAACATGACGGGGAGGAAGGGGGCGGAGGACGACTGGGTACGGAAGACACAACGTACATGATGTGTTGAATAATACCACGTGTAATTATGTTTGAATTGGAATTCTTCTTCACTTGTATTCAGGTACTAGCCGTCTTGTCAGAACAACCGTGTCCAAAATTGAGTAAGAATGACACCAGGTCTATTGTACCAGCGTTTAAGGCGATCGTCAAAATTGTCGCAGAGAGATAGAGAGAGATCGAAAGAGATGGAGAGGTAGAGACAGAGAGGGACGGAGAAAGAGGGAGAAAAGGAGGGAGGGAGGAAGAGGAAGAGAGAGAAAAAGAGGGAGGGAGAGGAAGAAAGGGAGGGGGAGAGGGAGGGAGAGAGAGATAAGGAGAGAGAGAGGGACAGAGAGGAAGAGAGGGAAGGAGAGAGAGAGATGGAGAGAGAGGAAGAGAGGGAAGGAGAGAGAGGGATATTCTTAGGTTTAAACGAGATGCCAATCTATTGTACATAAAATGTAAATATCCATGGAAAGGTTGTATTCAATTTTGAATTAAAAAGGAGACACATTCCGCGGACAAGTAAAGACAATTGAAGCCAAGTTAAGTGGAAGCATTTCCAACAACGAAGAGAAGAATTTTAAGGTTCGCTTCTTACAAATGAAATCCTCAAAAACAACACTGTCCGAAATCCAAAACCGATTTAAATACACTACAAATTTATTTGATTCTTTAGATTCTTTATGTTGTCTGAGAGATATTTAAATTCTGAGTTAATATTATGAGAAAGTATTCTTTTTTATTGAATTCTACGAGACATTCCATATTATGGCATTCATTGGCAAAATACTCTCTAGTAACAATTATTACAAGGATTAAAGCTAATTTAATTTGCGTTCTTTATGCTACACATGATGATGCTAGGGCCTTAATATCTGTCCATTTAGCTCACAACTTAATTATAATGTTATGGATAACAGAAAAAATCCAATTATAACAATAGTACAATCATAGTACTGTTTCAATCTCCACAAATCTACGACGCACGACCGCTAAACTGCAATGTCTTACGAAATCCATCGCCTCGCCCAGGATTCACCGTTTCTGCCGGTCAGGTTCCAGTAAGAAAGTAACGCTCTCCCATTGACAACGATCTTCCGTAATAAAAAAGCAGCCAAGTAGCCGCGCGTCGTCATGACAAAAAGCGCCCATAATGAGCGCGGACGCGGCGCTCGGGGAGCGGGCGGGGGGGGGGGGGGGGGGGGGGTCTTGCGGGCGGCCTCATGCATATGCAAGGCCCCTCTTCGCTGGCTCGGGATGGAAATGCGCGCGGCGCGGTTTGTTCACGCCTCCCGAGCGAGAAGCGCTTTATAGGCCAATAACGTTGCCTCCGCCGGCCTTCTTGCGGCGCCGCCTCCGCCCGATGGACGCGACCGCCGCCGCCCACGTCGCCCGCACTGCCGCCACCGCCGACGCCACCGCCACCGCCCCGCCGCCACCGCCACCGCCCCGGCGCCACCGCCACCGCCCGCCGCCACCGCCATCGCCACCGCCACCGCCACCGCCACCGCCACGCCACCGCCACCGCCACTCGCCACCGCCACCGCCACCGCCACCGCCACCGCCACCGCCACCGTCGGCACTATGGCCGTCGGCACTATGTCGCTTCTGCAACCTTTCTCTGTCCACCCCCCCCCCCCCCTTGCTCCAACGTCTTGGCGCGCCCACCCGTTTCGCCATTCCTATTGCCTTTTTGTCCCCACTCCCTTGCCCTTCCTTCCCTCTACCGCGCCGCCCGCTCACCGAGCCTCACCGCTACCACCGCACCACCGCCACCACCACTGGGATAATCCATGTTCTCTCCCTGGTTTCTCTTACCAGACAACCCGGGTACGCCCCGGATATTAACCGCTCAATAAATGATTCCGTCATACACGCCCCGACTGTTTCCGCGTACACAGCCGTTTCCTGCCATCATCACTCCTCGTCACCTCTATTGCTGCCACCTCCATTGTCCCCAACTTCTTGGCGCACCCACCCGTTGCTTCACCCTCAGTGACTTAGCGTCTTCAACCTCTCCGTCCCTTCCTCCTTTCCCCCGCACCCCTTCGTTCCCCTCCGCCCCCCCTTTTTCCCGACCAATTCGACATTTCCTCTGCCTCCGCCGCACCGATGTAATGCTTCCCTTCTCTCACGTGGCCCTAGCCAACATTATCCACGCCGCCGCCCTTCGCACGGGTTCTCAGAGCCCGCCATTGCTATGGTCAACGCTCCCGTCACCTAACGAGCCATCGATGCCGTCCGTCACTTTTAGAAGTTAATCTATTCGAAGTATTACACAATGCCTACACAATTTCGAGATTCAAGGTTATACAGCTATTGTACTAGTCGTTTGCACATAAATAAGATTATTTCCCGTATTTGCTGCCTGAATCCCCCTCAATCGAAGCTCCAGATTTTGTTATTGACTTGTCCTAAGTATTTCTTGAAGTGGTTTCCCGTTGTCTTCTCTCTCTCCCTCTCCCTCTCTCTCTATCTCTTTCCATCTCCCTCCTTTTCTTCCTCTCCCTCTATATCTATCTATCTATCTCTGCGACAATTTTGACGTTCGGTTTGACAGGATATCGCTGGCCTGATTCCATTGTGTCCGCTCCCATTTCGTAGTCAAATCGAACTCTGGATAAACGCATTTGAATAAAATTGGAGGATTGAACGTCACTTGAATAACCGAAGACGCATTCCATGATTGTGGTCTTCATTCCGTATAATCACCAACTTACACTCAGTCCATTTCCCGCCTCGTATATTTGAAGCTACATATTGATGTTTGAATCCCGAAGTAATAGCCACTTCTCTAGAAATATTTTTGTGATGGTTTGTAATCACACGTAATATATTTCGTTTGAAATACCTTATTTCCTGTCCATCAGCATTGTTTTATCATTTTTTCTCCAGCAACCCCACCATAACCGTCATCGCGATCACGACCGTCCCTCCTTCTTGGGATGCGACTCTGGAGAGGCCATTTTGCTGTTCTCGCAGCCCCGTGCGCGCGATATAGCGCGTTCCTTTGGGGAGGGCTATTGTGGTGATGAATTGTTTCTCTTATGTGGATCGTTAGCTTGGAGAAAGGAAGTTTTGAAAGAAAGGGGCTTTATGGATGAAGTTGAGGTGGTTGAAGAAGCGACCACAACTGTCAAGTGAATGTTCACCGGCTCTGATCTGTACGAATAGATGACGAAATAAAAGACAATATCCCTAATTTCAAATAAACAACTTTAGAAACAAGTTAAGTGTGTGGATTTATCTGTCATACAACGCTACGCAATACGAGACTTTACGTTATATTTTCCTATATTTTCATCGTTTTTCACCTGAAACATCGATATTTTGCTTTCGATGTTTTCTTCACATCGATATTTTGTTGCAAAAATATCGAGGTTTCTTTCATTTTAATTTTTTAATTTTTATTTTTTTTTAAATAAAGGGATTTAAGCACGTTGTACAGTAGCAGCAATCTACAGCAATATCGTTGTTTTGCGTCATCCTCTTTATCACGGTGCACATTTCGCCTGTGCAATCTGAGGAAGTTTGGGAGCTGCTCGTGTTATGAAAGTATGTCATCACCAGGCCTGTCAGAGCCTGAATCGACAGGGAAACGCGAAATCGATATCAAAACATGATGCTCTTTATTGTTAATTTTATTATTATCTTTCGATAATAATTTTAACATACCACTAACATGCAGGTAACCAAACAATAAAATATATCCCTTTTACGTACTGTAATTAAAAATGAAGAGAAAACTACCATGTGTATTAGTCCATAATTAAAACATCGATGTTTTAAACATCTATGTTTTCTCGTCGATCTTTCATCGACTTCGAAAACCCTTTAGCGGTGTATCGATGTTTTGGTAAAATTTGCCATCACTAGGCGGTGGTAGAGGTGAAGGTGGCTGTGAAATGGGTTGCAGGACGAAGGGGAACGGACAGTTTGGGAGATAAACTAGAGAAATTATCCGTGAGAAAGAGAAGAGAAGGCATCTGAACTTCTTTCGCAGAGACGGCACGCGCAACTGAGCCAGCAATCGGAAGTCAACGGCGGCAAGTAGGGCGACAGTGCGAGTGTGCGGAACGAGGTGAGTGATCGTGTTAGCGCAAGTGGGGACTCTGGTGGAACGATGGAGGAGGCCGGTAGGCGGCAGGATTTTCGACACTAGCGTTTCAGCGAGGTCGAATTCAGTCGCTGTCTGGAGGAGAATTCGAGCGGCCGGCTGCTCTGATCGGTAGTTTTCCGTGGTTTCTCCGATCAACACCAAGCTAATGCCGGAGCAGTACCCCAACAAACGGGCCACGGACCGCGCGCGATCTGTCCTTCCTCTCCCTTGTGCTCTCCTCTCCCCTTACACGCACACTTACCCTAACATGCACTACACTACCACCCATGCCGGGAGATCGGTCGGGAGCTTTGAGATTGTCCCGGCTGGGGCGGTGCCCTGCTGGTGTGGGAGTCCTGGTTAGGGGGAAACCCCACTAGCCGACGGTAGGTCGGCGCCGGATCTCGCCATCCAGCGGGGGAAGATCACCGCCATCTCCCGCGGAAAAACCATGCACGACACTAACGGGACTAATGATCGAAGCAGTTGACGCGCCCGGGAAACACGAAAAAATCAATCAATGAAATGTCGGGAGGCCTAGTTTCTCCGTGCAAGTCAAAGCACCGCTATGACGGCGGAAGGACCGTGCGGGTGGCAGCGCGTACGGCGGAGATGGCAGCCGGTGCACGGATTAGTGGTGATAGCGGTAGTGATGGCGCCGGTGGAGGATGTAGGAAGAAACGAGGAGTTTCACTAGAGAACTTAGCGTTGGCTGCAGTGAGAAGGTGGGAATGGTGACATATGCAGGCAGAGGCGAATCCAGCCGATCATTTGGGGCATCATTGATTTTCGTTAAATAATTAAATATATGTTATTATATTATATATTATTTTTGTAGTGTTCAGTGATACTGTACAATATTATCTTTATATTTGTATATAACATTTCAAAGTTTTTTCTTGTGTTTCTTATTTTTATTTTCCCTGCACTTTTCCTAGTTTAAATTTTTTCTTTAGGCATTTTTGGGGAACCATGGTCTCCATGCCCCTCTCCTCATCCGCCACTGCATGCAGGATAAGTAACGTAGGGGGAGAGGAAAATTCGGAGGTGGGAATGTGAGTGCCCATCGTGCTTCACACTAGAGGGGCTTGTAAAGGCAACAAACAGGCAGTTTCAATTGAGGCCTCAGCGCGAGGCTGTGGGAATGGTGACACTGTCGGAGTAGGCAACGGAAGCGGGAGTGTCAAGGGAGTCGGTGAGAGGGCGCTCTAGAAGGCAATAGGATCACGAAGTTCCACAGTGGTGGCAGTGGCTACCTCAGTGGAGGCAGCGCGAAGGTGACGGCAGGATGGAGGCAGCAAGATGAGCGAAATCGAAGGCGACAGAGTTAGCAAAGGCTGTGACACTGCGCCGTTGGGAGGAGGCCCTTTCGCAGGAGGACGGAGGCGACGGAGGCGACGGAGGCGACGGAGGCGACGGAGGCGACGGAGGCGACGGAGGCGACGGAGGCGACGGAGGCGACGAGGCGACGAGGCGACGAGGCGACGGAGGCGACGGAGGCGACGGAGGCGACGAGGCGAGGAGGCGACGGAGGCGACGGAGGCGACGGAGGCGGGTGGCAAAGGGCGCGCGGGCGGGGGGTGGAATGAGCAAAGCGAGCGCCGGGCGCCGCCGCGACGGCAGCGCGAGCGTCCGCAGTCACATTACCTGACAGTAATATCCTGCGAGTAATTACGCCTTGGCAGCCGGTGCGAGCGGCGGAGCCCGGGGTGGGGGAGGGGGGTGAAGAGGGGGCGGTCGGGCGAGAGCGCTGGGCTGCCTAGGCGGTGGTGCCAGCGGCCTCTGGGGAGCGGCCGCCGCAGGATAAACACTGCGAGGGCCTTCTCTCCGCCGCCCCGCCCCCCCCCCCCCCCGCCACGCCCCCACGCCCCCCCATGCCCCGCCACGCCATGCCCCGCCACGCCCGTCCCGCCCCGCCCCGCCACGCTACGCCCCGCCATGTCCCTCCTTGCCCGCATCTTTCCTCCATAGTTCTTGCTTGCTCTCACTCAGGTCCGCATTGTCAAAAATCCGTCTGATCTTAAGAAACAGAGCCATTGAGGTGAGATCATAATTTTGCAAGGTTTGACTAAGATTGTTACAATAAAGAATATATACATTTTTAGAAATGTCGGATGCTTCAGTTATAAATATTAGAAATGTGTTCCTCTCGTGTGATATTTGTGGCGCGCAAATTGATACTTGCAGTTACTCATTCCCACAATTCGTTCTCTTATTCTATTTCAATTATCATTCCGCATTCCTCAGGCAATTCCCAACTTGTTATAATTCTGCTTGGGTCAAAAAAGTATTCTAACTTTTTTCTCCCGTAGTTGGTAGGAATAATGAATCAGTTAATGGGACAGTTGAAGTAAAACTAATGTTTACTCACCGATACATCTTATTTCAAAACGCGATTGATTACGATTTTAACACATGATTTTTTTAGCCATTTTTTGTGTATACTGACTACTTTCCCGCATTAAATACCACAAAGAATTCTAGTTATTCTGTATTCAACTTGCCGAAAGATTCGTAGAATTCGCATTAGTAAACAGATTTTCATCTGTAATACTTTATCATTCAATTTAAGTCTATTTGTGAGCTGTCAGTACTAAATTTTCAGAAAATGTCATCGAAAGAAACCATAATACGAGTCTCTTTTTTTTCTTGGTCTTACGTACTTTTTTACGTAGATGTCTCCCAATGTATGCTGTTTAACAATTTCAATTCTCATAGGCAATTTCAACAACTTATTTCTGCACGTATTTTCCTAAATCTGCATTTTTATTTCAATATTTCCTCCTTATTTTCATTAATATGTCGTTATTGTTCATCATTAATATTTCATTTTATTCGTTAATAATTATGTTAATGCTCAAGTCCCTGTTTTCATCTCCTCATCTTGTACCATTTTGTCTCCACACAACTCCATCATCATCTCCTGTTCGTGTGTACAGACCACCTCAACTGCAGCATCCACTGTTTACACAGGAGCGTACCTGAGTTCTAGTGTTTGGGAGTGCTTCTCAAGCACGAAGCAACTATATTCCTGCTTTATTGTTTCTTCGACGTAGGTGTTAAATCAATAGTTTTAATGTGTGTTCATTTCCGGATGAAGATTAGACGAACGAATGCTCAGCACCAAACGCTATACTTACTTTACTTGAAAAACGAAAAGAAAGGAAGCTAAATCAGCAGCAGGATGAGAATTAATCAATATGAATACAGTAACTGTTTCGAAAACATTAATGTTATGTGTTATAATATGTGTTCTTATGAGTTGGATTATTTTCTTCGCAACTTAGGGCAAAATTCTATTGAGAAGGAACTGATTGATGATTAACTTAGGGTTCAAATTCAAGAAAAGATGTGTGTTCATCACGTGATTATGTTGTATGTTAATTGGTAAACCATTACAAATCCACGATTGATTAGATCATATTATCTTCATTAATTCAATCATTACGTCAAGAAACAATGCAAAAACAGAACTCTATTTACGGTCGATGAAAGTATAAGCACATGAACTAAATATTTTTAACCTCTGAAAAGTCGAAAAACAAAACAAAATTGTTATGCCCATATTATAAGAATGAACGAAGCCAGACTCCTAAACAAATAATAAATTTTGTACCGACTTGCAGAAAGAGTTGAAAGACCAAAGACTCGGTGGATTGATGATGTCAACGTTGAAGAGGACGGAACAGGCCTACGGACCTAATCCTAGATGTTGAAGAAGAATAGTAAACCTAGAACGATTCAGGGAAATGTCGCTGACAAGAACATCAAAAGCCTTTCATATAGAGAAAATTCGTTTCGACCAAACCACTCTTGTATACCGATAACTAAAACTTCCCATCGGATTACGAATCAAATATAAGGAATGGTTTTAGAACAGATAAAAGCAAGCGCCGTGGACGAGTAAAAGCAGAAGCAGTGGTAGCCAGTACAGAACCTCTTTTGTCACAGTTTCTGTCATGCCGATGTCTGGGTTTACGGCAAGGGTTTACGGACCAAACGCAAGGCACGGCGATGGCGTGTATGCGAGCGAGTGGCGCTGAGCAGGGCAGGGCCGGGGCGGCGAAGGGAAGTGCCTGCGGTGGGGTCGCCCCCTCGCGCTCCGCGGCGGGTGGAGGGTGAGGGCCGCCCGCCTCAAGGGCCATCGCAGGTCACCCCCCGGCCCTCGAGGGCTGCGGGGGAGACGAGTGGATTGACAAATGCCGCGCGCGGTCCGTGGGGCGACGCACAGTGGGACACGCGAAACTAGACATTCACTTAGTGCTTCTTCGCGGAATATGAATGTTGGTAGATGTTAAAGAAACGTAAATCTCCGGGTAATTCTTTGGGAATTGAAATGTAAAAGAGTAATCATCGCACAGAAATTGTCTTTTTGAACTCACATGAACATGTAAATAACTACTTAGGCTTTTTTTCTTATTTTAATTATTTTGTCTGTAAATATGGAGTAGTTTTAGTTCAATCAAAAGGGTTAATCAAACCAATGTTTTTCGCACGACAGACTCCATGAACTTCGAGAATTTCTTAAGATGGTATTAAATTACATTCAATTTAAATTGTGGTTGGTTTTTTCTAAGGACACTCTAAAAACTAGATCGTTGACCAATTCCCGTCATGGACTGATTGTTGGGTATTTTCAAATTTGGCACCAGCTTACTGACCAACTGTTTTGGCTCCAAATTTCGCCGTCTAGGCCATTCACAAAAACCATCTATAGTTTTTATCTCATATTTATCCACCTTGTGTCGTTCTCTGGGTGAACGATCTGCATAGGAACTGATTAAGTCGGGAATTATCCCATATTTTACATTTGCGGGATATTTAGTGAGATTCTCTTACATGCCACATATGTGATATGCCACACAAGACTTTTCGCCCTTCGAAATTCAACTGCCCTCAGGAGTGTTTGAATCCGCAGACTGGGGTTTAGGATTTCTGCTAACTCCCGTACCATTGGAGCCGGAGATTAAATTTGTTGGAATAAGAAAAAAATGTAGCAAGTATCGCTAAAACTTCACACATTGACGTTGAAAATGATACGGAGTTTGGAGTATAAACTTAAAATATTGTTGTTCTGCAATTATCTAGTGACTTGACTCGTGCAATGACTCGTGATATTGGAAAGTTACCCTAGAGAACGTCATTTACATAACAATATAAATCCTCTTTATAAGAGTTAATTGTACTAGTTAATATTCATGTCAACCTAAGAAACTTTATCTTGGAACAAAAACAAGTTAATGGAATTTCCAACATTACGTAATTACAAGCAGATTCCGTTCCACATAATGTGGTCTTTCAAGAGAAGATGGCATTCTCCCCAAGTTTAAGGAAGCCATCCCAGATCCTTATACAAACATTGTCCCAACACTTTATACAACATCTCTTAAAAGCGTGGTTTTAATTTTCCAGTGAATATGATCACTGGAGTTCACTATATCCGAGTTCACTATATCCGAGTTCACTATATCCGAGTTCACTATAACCGAGGGTTCACTATAACCGAGGGTTCACTATAACCGAGGGTTCACTATAACCGACGGTTCACTATAACCGAGGTTCACTATAACCGAGGGTTCACTGTAACCGACGGTTCACTATAACCGAGGGTTCACTATAACCGAGGGTTCACTATAACCGAGGGTTCACTAAAACCGAGGGTTCACTAAAACCGAGGGTTCACTAAAACCGAGGGTTCACTAAAACCGAGGGTTCACTAAAACCGAGGGTTAACTAAAACCGAGGGTTCACTAAAACCGAGGGTTCACTAAAACCGAGGGTTCACTATAACCGAGTTCACTATATTCCGAGGGCTCAATATAACCGAAGTCGACTGTATAAACACGCGCGCGAACCCGCGTGGCGTGGCGCGGCGGGCGCGGCGGGCGCGGCGGGCGCGGCGGCGCGGCGGGCGCGGCGGGCGCGGCGGGCGCGGCGGGGCGCGGCGGGCGCGGCGGGCGCGGCGGGCGCGGCGGGCGCGGCGGGGCGCGGCGGGGCGCGGCGGGGCGCGGCGGGGCGTCGGCCTTGGAGAGATATGAATCATATCGAGGGCCGAGAAGACGCGTGGCGGTGCGGCGGATGGGCCGGGAGGCGGCAAAGCGATTTTCCGATGGATTGTTTGGGCGCGGAGGCCGAGATGGATTAGACGCGGGATTGGCGCGGATCGTCTTGTTCCGATGGACTCACGCGATTGATTTATTGACGCTCGGAAGTGTATTCGGTGGTGAATTACGATGTAAGTGAAATGAATCTAATAAAAAACTCTTCGATACATATCATATTGCGGATAATGAATATTGCTCGATTTGATACGCCATCCATCAATCTGTATTAGGTTTCCGACAGGAAGATGCATGTTTTCGATGGAGTATTGAGCTTCAGGAAGTTATAGCTTTGGATTGCAGAATCTCGTTTGTTGCAAATTTTATAATATTCATTGAAATGTAAAGCAGCTATCTTATTTTAAAATGGAAATTGTTGTTGCATAAACTGAAATGGATACGTAGGTTCCAAGGGGCCCTAATTACAGCACGGTTCCATGAGACGTATGTTCCGTGGGGCCGAATTACAGACACACACATATTGAAAGATTTAGATGAATGATTTCATACGTTTGGGTTTAAATAATGGTTTTTGGTGATGTTAAGGTTACTGAAGGAAGAAGAACCATAGCTCTTATTCCATATGGAAGCGAAAAAGATAACAAATGGCAATAAATAATCGTACGTTACGTCATCTGCTGGTCCATGTAAATAGTGAAGCAAATGCGTATTTTACTACAAAACATGAAAATGTGCGTCGCTATTATTTAAACCCGTACGTCTAATTTCAAATAAGCGGCGGGTAGCGATTTCTTTTCTCTTCAATGCTTGCGACACTATAATTTAGCAGAGGGTAACCAAATATAATATACATTGCAAACACACAAAATATAAAGTTGTATCTCGACTTTTGATGCATGTTTTTATAGACATTCTAAATAGCTTAAATTAATTGGGGTCATTCATTATTCTACTTTATCTTGTAGACCTTTATTAGAATTGTGATCAGTAGTTAAAAAAGATAATGATTACATGATTACCAAAACTCATTATTTGTCACGTCTCGACTCAGGTCATTAATTGGCTTAACCGTGGATAAATCCATCAGAGGATTAGAGCAATTCATGACGTTTTTACAAGGCGATCGATTGCCATTAAATGATGGAACGTGGGCGGGTGCCTCCGCGGGCGCAGCGGCTGAGGGAGCGACCCCGCGGGGCTGTCAAGGTTCAGAGAACACTCCCGTGATTAAAGAATTGTCTCCCGCGCCTCTGCCCGACCGCGGCCGGCGACCGCCTCCGACCTTGCCACTGGCGTCCTCTGCTCCCTCGTCCCTTGTCCCTCGTCCCTCGGTCTCGTCCCTCGTCCCTCGTCCCTCGTCCCTCGTCCTCGTCCTCGTCCTCGTCCTCGTCCTCGTCCTCGTCCTCGTCCTCGTCCTCGTCCTCGTCCCTCGTCCCTCGTCCTCGTCCTCGTCCTCGTCCTCGTCCCTCGTTCCTCGTTCCTCGTTCCTCGTTCCTCGTCCTCGCTCCTCGCCTCGCCCTCGCCCTCGCCTCCCTCGCCCCTCGCCCTCGCCCTCGCTCCCTCGTCCCCGTCCCCGTCCCCGTCCCCGTCCCCGTCCCCGTCCCCGTCCGCGTCCCCGTCCCCGTCCGCGTCCCCGTCCCCGTCCCTCGTCCTCGTCCTCGCCTCGCTCGCCCTCGTCCCTCGTCCCCATCCTCGTCCTCGTCTCGCTCCCTCGCCCTCGCCTCGCCCCTCCCTCGTCCTCGTCCCCATCCTCGTCCCTCGCTCCTCGCCCCCCGTCCCCTCGTCCTCGTCCCCGTCCTCGTCCTGTCCTCGTCCCTCGTCCCTCGTCCCTCGTCCTCGTCCCTCGTCCCTCGTCCCTCGTCCCTCGTCCCTCGTCCCTCGTCCCTCGTCCCTCGTCCTCGTCCTCCTCCTCCTCAGTCGGGAGCTTAAGCTTAAGCTCGCAAGCCGACATGTAATTCGGCGACGGATCTTACCATCTAATGGGAGAGGGAAACCGCCATCTTCGGGGAAAATATACACTACCCTAACGGGAGTAATGGCTATAGTCACAAAAAATCAATAATTTAATCGTATGCGCCGGAATCATAATTCGTAATGAACTGAGAACAATCGTAAATACTGGTCGAATTTCATCAACCGTCAACATAATTAATTTAAAATTCGATAAATTTCGCTTTCCACTACATGGATTACAGAAACGTTTTCTTGAGTTTCTGTTATCGCCTCCTATATTATTTCAGTAGTATACGTAGCTTTTGCGGCTCTCACATGCAACGTATTTTTTTTTATAGAAGTGGTCTCTAAATAACGAGAATTTTACGGAGAGGTGCCGAATTGCACTTTGACTTAAAAAGTATGAAGGATTTGTTTTAAAAACATATAAGTATCATGTAAAATGCAAACCCGCAACACTCGGTCGGATTTTTTTAAAAATCTAAATCGTCAAATAACTCCTAAACGAAGCGTTCTACGGCCTTAAAAAGTAAAATTTTGGGCCAAAATCTTAATGAATCGTTCCTAACACCATAATCTACAGGATGAGATTCTTCCTGAGTATTCTATGCATTTTTGCTGGTTCGACCTTCTTGATTCTACCCCATCTGTTCAGAGTCTATAGAATCTGCAACTGTATGTGAAATAAACTAATTACTCATTTCATACGCATTGAATTACACGAGTGTACCTCTCTGCTCAGTAATAACGTTAAATAAGAATAGCTTGTATTGACTATTACATATTCCAGTGTTATCAATTACAAGGGAACTTACAGAACAAGTGACGGAGGATTACAGGATCTACAAGAAAGAAGATAAATTACACGCTTAATACGGCACACCACTGCTATGTAGATTGGGAGGTCGTAAGTTCGAGTCTCCATAGCGGTAGGATTTTCGACATTAGCTTGTCGGCTAGGTCGAATTCAGCCGCTGTCTGGTTCAAAATTCTAGCGACCGGCGACTGAAAACAGTAATTAAAATACGTTCGCCGTGCTAGCGCGCCTTTGCCCATCAGCTTGTACTCTAGCGGCACTTCTGGAGGGTTAAGCTAATTCCCCGTAAGATGTAGCTCCATTTTAGTTCCCCAGGAGCGCTGAACTTACCCCATCACAACGTAGTTCCCCACTGAGCGTGTAAGTCACGTAATAATAGTACGTAAGTGCTCATATAATAATTTCTCCCTTCTTTACTTTCTCCGTCGGTCGCCTCTCCCGTCTCATCTCCTCCCTCACAAACCATAACCCCGCCCCCATTCCATTCGCGTCTAGATGACAATGCGCCAGCCCGTGGCATGGAACCCGTTGATAGCACGATACAATATCTTTGGATGTACGATACATTCCTACGTACTACATAATATTTATTCTCATCTCAATCTCCGCCGACGTCCTCATCAAATCTTACTCATCACCTCTCTAACCTGACCGTCCAGTACCACCCCTACAAAATAAGGCATCCACTAACAAGGGGAAACGCGAAGCCGGCTTGCGCAATGATAACTCTCATTGTCCCACTGTTTCCACAACCAGCATCGATGAGAGAACAATAGATTTACAACCTGCTCAAGCCAATCTCGCTCGTGCGCAACAACACGAGGACGATCTTTCAGGCAGCATTGTTCCCTCAACGACTTAGACTGAAAACAATGCAACGGCAACACATTTAAAATCAAGGCTCGCCAGCGACGCTTGAGGGTGTATGGGCCGTCCTCCTGTGTTTGGATCGCGCCGCGCCTTGGAGCTTCTGTTGTTGCACGGCGCCATTGCGTCCCGTTCGGCCGCCGCCGCCCCCGCACCTGTTCCTTGGCGCGGGCGTGGGTGGGCGAGCGGGGGGCGGGGGCGCCCGGGGGCGGGGCCGGGCCGGGGGAGGCGGAGCCCCGCAGCGGCGCGCCCCTCGCAACCACTCAGAGTGATTAAAAACTGCACGAGGACGATCCAATATATTACAGCTTAATAGACACGCTGTAAAAGTCTCCCCCGGACGGTGAAATACTGCAGCGGCGCGGCACACGCGGGGGGAGGCGGGGGAGCTATGGCGGTGTAGGGACGAAGGTGGTGGGGACGGGGGTGATGGTGGAAGCGGCAATGTGTGCGATGGACCCGGGAGCAATGGCGGGGAAGGCGATGTGCAGGAAGTCTCAAACTGCTGGAGGCGGTGGGTACGGTGGGTGCGACGGGGATGGTTGGGTGTAGCGGAGGCGGGGATTTGGTGAGGACGATGGGGAGCTGTATGGGAATGGTGGTGTTGCCCGTAGGTCGGGCGGTGGGGGCGAGGCGGGGCGAGGCGGGGCGAGGCGGGGGGCGGGGCGAGTGGGGCGAGGCGGGGCGAGGCGGGGCGAAGCGGGGCGAGACGGGGCGGCGAGGGCGTGGCGGGCGTGGCGGGGGCGAAGCGGTGGCGAGGCGGGGCGAGGCGGGGCGAGGCGAGGGCGAGGCGAGGGCGAGGCGGGGCGAGGCGGGGCGTGGCTGGGCGTGGCGGGGCGCGGCGGGGGCGAGGGGGGGCGGGGGCGAGGCGAGGGCGAGGCGGGGGCGAGGCGAGGGCGAGGCGAGGGCGAGGCGGGGCGTGGCGGGCGTGGCGGGGCGAAGCGGGGCGAGGCGGGGCGAGGCGGGGCGAGGCGGGGCGAGGCGGGGCGTGGCGAGGGCGTGGCGGGGCGTGGCGGCGCGTGGCGGGGCGAAGCGGGGCGAGGCGGGGCGAGGCGGGGCGAAGCGGGGCGAGACGGGGGCGTGGCGAGGGCGTGGCGTGGGCGTGGCGGGGGCGAAGCGGTGGCGAGGCGGGGCGAGGCGGGGCGAGGCGAGGGCGAGGCGAGGGCGAGGCGGGGCGAGGCGGGGGCGTGGCGTGGGCGTGGCGGGGCGAGGCGGGGCGAGGCGGGGCGAGGCGGGGCGAGGCGAGGGCGAGGCGAGGGCGAGGCGGGGGCGACGCGTGGGCGAGGCGGGGGCGAAGCGTGCGCGAGGCGGGGGCGAGGCGGGGGAGAGGCGAGGGCGGGGAGCCGGCAGGGACGGGAGCGGCGGGCAGTGGGACGATAGGCCGGAGCGGGGACGTCTGGCAGGGACCAGGATCAGCAAAAGGGAGCGCACGCGTGAGTGCGGGAGCCGCCGCTGGGAGCGCTGAAGTCGCGTGCGCTTCGTTTGATGCTCGTTAGGCGACGCTAAACGCGCTTCATTTGTTTGGTCCCGGGTTCGTTTTCCCCCCGGGGCGAATTTTTTCCGCCGGATGTTGCAGCGCAATGATTGTCGTGGCAATGGTGCGTTAAGTGGATTGAGCGTTCCGAACGCGAATCACCGGATTTTTACTTCGCCGTGCTCAATTCGATTTCATTAACTTGGCGGGCTGCGTTAATTTAATCTGCGTTTGACCTGGTTTAAAAGGCAGGTACAGAGTGCTTGGGTTATATCAAGGAGAGAGTATGAGATTCATACACTTATGAGAATTTGTTGAACGTCAAAGAAACAGTTCTGATAAAATACAGCTCACGCTGGCATAATAAAGATAGAGCAGTCTGTAACATATTGACGAACGTTTCATGGCGTTGTTCCTAGTACTCCTTCAGAACTTAATATTTGTATAAAGATTTCTGACTGTAAATGGGATAAGTAAATTGAGTGTCTTAAGCGAGAATCAGCGTGTTTTTACTCTGCGGTACTTATTTTCATTAATTTGGCTAATTGTGTTAATGAAATTGGTGTTTGACCTGGTTTTCAAGTTTTGCCTGTGATGACTAAACGTTTCACTCGGTTGTTCGCTGGAGCAATTGTCTTTCGAGAATTGCCGAACTTACTACGGCAAAAGTCTCTCTTTAACAAGTTAAGAAATTAAGTCTTAATGTAGAATCACTTCGCAGAAACATGACTCCAATGTGAGAATTTTAGGTCAGAAGAAATGATAAGAAGGATGGGATGAATCCGACGTACTTGAGGGAGGTTATTAATACTTATGAAAACGATTCTTTACGACATGTAAATGTGCTTTTTTATATTATTACATTATTTCTGATCTTCGTTCAGATTAGAAAGAAATGTATGTTTTCAAATGAATATCGTAGAACAACATATGAACAATCCATGTAATACTCCCATCGGAGCATATTTACTCTCAAAACTATTCCACAGGATATTATTTATGAATACATGTAATATATCTCCCAAACCTGTGGGTATGCGATGAAGAATTGAATGATGAGAGTAATCCGCATAATTAGATGTTCATAAAAATGAAATGGTAACCGATAAAACTTCGAAATATTATTCTGGCCCGACTGGGAGCTGTAGCTCAGTGCATCAACTGATGTCACTGCAGCGCCTCTGACCGGGAGGTCCTAGGTTCGAGTCCTGACGGCGGCAGGATTTTCGACACTAGCTTTTCAGCTGGGTCGAATTTAGTCGCTGTCTGGAGGAGAATTCTAGCGACCGGTTGTTCTGATCGGTAGTTTTCCGTGGTTTCTTCAATCAACACCAGGCGAATGCCGGAGTAGTACCCTACCAAACGGGCCACGGACCGCGCGCGATCTGTCCTTCCTCTTCCTTGTCCTATCCTCTCCCCTTACACACACCTTACACTAACATGCACTACACTACCACATTTCCGGGAAACAGGTCGGGAACTTAGAACTTGTCCCGGCTGGGGCGGTGCCCGCTGTTGGGAAAGTCCTGGGTAGGGGGAAACCCCACTAGCCGACGGTAGGTCGGCGCCGGATCTCGCCATCCACCGCCATCTCCCGAGAAAAAAGATGCACTACACTTACTGGACTAATGACCAAAGCTGTTAAGACGCCCGGAAACGCGAAAAAATCAATCAATATTCTGGCGCTCATTATGATAACTATTCAAAAGTTTCACTTAATGTCGAAAAAATTGAAATCGTGATAAAAGGAACACACGAAAAAGTAAATAATTAAGACGGGCATCAAGTAAAAGAGTATCCATTTTTTGGAGTTAAGGTTGTGTTGTGAAAATGTTAGATATAAAGAGGCATCGCGGTTCCTCTTCCTCTAGGATATGACATTAGGTACCAAACTTCTCATCGAGATAACCTAAGAAAAGGGTCAGATGCTTGGAATAAAATCTTAAAAAGAAAGACAAAAAAGAAAACTTAAAAGAAATTCTTTGTCTACTTCAGTAATTAGGTTTATATTACATAAGTAATAATCTATTTAATCTATTCAATTATTAATTATAACATAATATTATTATTTAATAATAATCTATATATTATTTTTACTGAACAATTTTCTGGAAAAACCGACAAAATTACCAGTCACCTTTCTTACTTTTTGTGCCCAACATCCAGACAAAGGGATGCATTTATTTTTAATTAACGACGAAATGTCTTTTTAACTCTGACATTTAATATATAATTTCTGATAGAGAAAGAGTTCAAATTGTGAACATAAATTAAGAAAACCCTCCTATTCTAAACCTCTACTACGGCACAATTTTCAATATTTGTTTCCTAATCACACCGAAACACAGTGCTAAATCGCAAAAACCATGCTGATGGCAGTGACTCCAAGTAGAAAACGAGAGGACAAGACCTTAGGTAGATGAGTCAACTCACTACAGCATCGCACAAATTCAGCTTCGCATTAAAAATGCAGGAGCCGTCGCGCCTGCTGGCGGGGGATCACCCAGTCTCGGGGAGAGCGGGGGGCAGGCGCTTTGTCGTGTCAAGTTCGGACGATGTCGTGCCTAAAGGCGCGTCCACACTTGTGAGCAAAGTTGTAAGCTAGGAATGGGCGATTCTGTAAAATAATCGAATCGATTTATAAAAATATATTGATTTTCAATAAATTGATTCCTTAAAATTAAATGTACTCTACTTAGAAATAAATATTATCAGTTGCTCAATTTTAGATTTTAAATTTCATTAATTTTTAAAGGTTAATTTAGACAAAGGATTTTATCACTTTATCTGATCTTCTTATTATCAGGCTCAATAATAATTGCAATAAATAATAATTAAATTGCTAACTCATTTTATTCTATATTATTACTTCTGAACAAATTTCTTCTTAAAAATCACTGAAAATTAAGAAGAGTTTAATTAACTTTAGATGAGATTTTGCAATGACAATCCTGTATAATACCGAAATATCTAATGTTCTATTGTCTCTCAATGCACATTTGAAATAAGAAATGTTTCTCAATGCAACATGAAATCAATGGTGCATACTTTATGCCACTGCTCTCGATCTCCAATGTAATGCTCTAGATATTTCTTCTCCGAGAGACCTCTATTTGTGTCTTCCATCTTGCGTCTTTCATCTTGAATTCGCTGAATTTTCGAGAGCTTTCAGGAAAGCACATCACAAATTGACACTGGTACTTCCTTCCATGAAACAGCTTAAATGATGTTAATCGCTTCAGTTAGTTAGACGCCCGCCTAATTTTTAGCAGGATATTGGTGTGTAATTCGTAGCAATAAAGACAGCAGAATTAGATGGTGAGTCGAGGACACAGTAAAATTTCGATCATCCAAAATGAGTTTTCTTACGCCAACTTCGCATATCTTTTTAAAGAAATTCTGATTTAGCTTTTTTAGGATTATAACTCATTTTAGTCGTTTTCAGGGTTTATAGGATTCACGTATTTGCTTCAGAAATTATTGAAATTGATATGTGCATTAAAGTAATGACGTTAAGAATTGAGGAACGAAATAGGTTAAAACCTAGGAATCCAAGCCCTAACCATTATTAATAAACATTGCCCAATAATCGGTTGTAGCACATAACTATATCGCAGTGCGTTGTTCCTTTCTCACGCATTGACCGACTCGAAGCGTACAAGCACAAAAAAGCGTACGTTACTCTTCTTAGCGGATTTGAAACCGAGGGAAAAATTGGCTGTCACTTTCCCAGACTATCAGTAATTAGTTTTTATCGTGACTAAGATATGACAGTAAGACAAAAGAAATCATTCCATGAACTTTTCGGTCATACTTTGGGCGTCTGAAAAGCTACAAGCGATGCGCGGTGAGATGTCTACAGCTTCCACTCTTGATAGTTTCAACCGCTTCCGATCGCTTCACTCACAGCGTTGCTCGCCAATGTGGACGCGCCTTAAACGCGGAATCGACGTTTACACGAGGACAGCTGGCAGCCCAATAGTTCACTAGACAACGACTGTCATCGTGTAAACCCCCTGGGATTAGGTGTAAGATTGTTCCTAGAACAAGGGGCACTTTGTTACTTTCCACATTTTCGTTTTAACGGCTTTCGTTCAGTGTTTACATTTTTGTTGCCAAGTGATTTAATTTTTATATATCTACTTGAATTATATGCTTATATTACTTAACATTTAATAGTTAAATATTCATTGATTTTGTAACGTACCACTAAATAACTTGTCGGGATGATCGAAAAGCTTTGTTTTAATAATTCTTATGATTTTAGAATACCTGATTGCTTTGTATGAAGTTTCAAATTGAATCATTACTTATTTAATTTTCAAAACCGAAATTAAATTTCGCTCTTTCGTTACAGAACAATATCTGTTTACGATTAATAATCGGAGAAACGACACAAAAATACGTTATCATGCCTGAATTTCTTAAGTTAATAGTGGCGTCTTAAATATGGTGACAGAGTAAATGATTGATGGATTTAACACAAATTATGAATAATTTCACAGCTTTATAAGCTTAGTGACAAATAATTACTTATGCCCCTATTCTCATAATTATGATGATTGTTATGATCTGCCAAAATTAATATTTCAGTAATTCGATATTAACAGCAGCAATTAATTACTGTTAAATACGCAAATGGACGTTTGAATTTTCAGTAGCACAGACAAATATTATATAAATAGTATACAGTTCAATCTCGATACCTTGTTCTCGAAGAGAGAAAGGAAAAAATTGAAAATTTCGACTCATCAAGTTTTGAATAAGGATACGTACAAGGAAACAGAAAGTGAAAGAGAGTAATGTAATTTGAAATATCAAGGAACGTCAGTTATTGGAATTATTGGATTTCAATTATTCAGCTACATCGTAGATTTAGGGTTTATATTTTATCTAGAATTCATGTCTGTTATTCTTGAATTTACCTCCTTAAATGTATTTTAAATACTCCAAATAAACTGGTCAAATTTAAAAAGAAGTTCTATCTTCAATTTGTATTTGTTTACTCTATACACAAGTACTAAAAATTGAACTTGAGATAATTCTGAAATAATTTTTCTTTTTATAAAGAAATGAGAAAAAGATTACAATATTTCTTATTAACTCAAATTAATCTCTGATTTGAAAATATATATGCAAAGTTAAGGAAGTGAATAGTTAGGTGTGTAGCCCTGAAACCCTTTGTTCCTCGTTTCCTTACACCCCAATTCCGAGCGCCACCTTCCTTCCGGGTGCCCCACACAAACCCCGGCCCAGGCGACTCGGGGGAGAGGAATCCAATTACGCACGATCCTCGCGAGCTCACAACTCAGCGTTTGGGCGCCGTGCGAGCCGCACACGTGCCAAATAAAAAGGGCCCGCTTCGCACCGGCCCTCTCGGCAGCCGACGCCGCCCCCGCCGCCCACGCCGCCGCCCACGCCGCCGCCGCCTTCGCCGCCGCCGCCTTCGCCGCCGCCGCCTTCGCCGCCGCCGCCGCCTTCGCCGCCGCCGCCGCCATCGCCGCCGCCGCCGCCTCGCCGCCGCCACCGCCGCCACCGCCGCCGCCGCCGCCGCCGCCGCACCGCCGCCGCCGCCTCGTCGCGGCGTGGACGTCACTCGGGTGAAAACGGGCGGCCCGCCGGGCGACGTGGCCTCGCGGGCGAGGACACGGCCCGGCGAATGGCGGCGGGAACGCTCGCCTGGGCTTGGAACGACAAAGGGGCAAAGGGCAGGCGTCGCATACGGCAAAGGAACAAACAGATGTAGCAAAGAGGCACAGGAAATGTCAGGTGGGGTACAAAACAGAGGAGACGTGGAAGATAAGATGGTAAATAAGTGTGGGCATACGTAGGGAGTATGATGGGCTGAAATGGAATTCCATAAGAAGTGATATTTCAGTTTATCATTGTTTATTGAATGTATATTGATTTTATTAATATGGTATACTAATAGAAACCTTTGTTATATAGACGGTTTATTTGAAGTCTTTATTTGCAAACCCTTAGAATTAAGTCAAGATCAATAAAATAATATTTAAATGAACCATTTCATTGAGAATTTTGGTAGATCATTTCAGCTAGAATACAAGTTATTTCCATTACAGCAAATTATATTTATGCTGGATATCTCATTTGTTTTACATTGCTTGTGATATCTCCTTGATGGCGGTGCGGGTACAATATTTTTCTTCTCCAACATTTAGATACTCCACATGTTTTCTCGCCCCTTAATATCACTTTTTATAGTCATGTGGAGATAGTGGAAAGAATGAAACCCCAGCGAATAAGGTATGAAGATACGAATATGATAGAAAAATGTAGGAGAAACAACTGAGACTCAACATTTGATGGCAGTTTCTAGGAACCCATAACATCCACGAAAATAAAATAATACAAAAATGTGATGTCTTGGATTAAGCTGTAAATATGACAATTTAGAAGTAAGTTGAGAAAAGTGGTTCCAAATAAAGAGAGAACAACACTGAGCTTAAGAAAGTGGGAGTGGCTGCTGCCAAAGTGGTTACGACAGGAATATGACAATGGAAGAGACCACTGCGACCGCTGTGGGTCGACCTTGCCGGCGCGGACCCAAGCAACCAATTGAAGCGGAGATCCCGGCGGCGCGGCGGCCTGCGGGAGTCAATAAGGCGAATTCCCCGATTCGGGGCGGAGAAAATGGCGGGCGCCGAGGTCTCCGTCCGGGACGCCTTTCTCGCCCTCCTTTCCGGCCGGCGCGTCCCTCGCCGCCCACCCCGCTCACAGCGCCGTCGCCACCACTGCAACCGCCCCTCAGCCGCCGCCATCGACATCCGCCTTGTCGCCTTGCCGCCTTGCCACCTTTGTCGCCTTGTCGTCTTGCCGCCTTGTCGCCTTGCCGCCTTGTCGCCTTTCCGCCTGGCCGCCTTGCCACCTTGTCGCCTTGCCGCCTTGCGCTTGCCGCCTTGCCGCCTTGTCACCTTGCCACCTTGTCCCCTTGTCGCTTTGTGGTCATGCCGCCTTGCCACCTTGCCGTCTTGCCGCCTTGTCGCCTTGTCGCCTTGTCGCCTTTCCGCCTTGTCGCCTTTCTGCCTTGTCGCTTTTCCGCCTTGTCGCCTTTCCGCCTTGTCGCCTTTCCGCCTCGTCGCCTTTCCGCCTTGTCGCCTTGCCGCCTTGTCGCCTTTCCGCCTGGTCGCCTTTCCGCCTTGTCGCCTTTCCGCCTTGTCGCCTTTCCGCCTTGTCGCCTTTCCGCCTTGTCGCCTTTCTGCCTTGTCGCTTTTCCGCCTTATCGCCTTTCCGCCTTGTCGCCTTTCCGCCTTGTCGCCTTGCCGCCTGGTCATCTTGCCACCTTTTCGCCTTGCCGCTTTGTCGTCTTGTTGCTTTGCCACCTTGCCGCCTTGTTGCCTTGTCGTTGCCTGGTCGCCTTGCCGCCCCAAATTCACCCACCCCACCGCCTCAGCTCCGTGCCACCACCAACACTACGGCGTCTCCCCTACCTTCCCGCCTGTACTCCAATCCTCCACTTGTGTCCCTCCTCCCACCGCCGCATCCGCCCACGAGATCTCTGTCGATGGCTTCCTCCGCTTTCTCAGGCCAGCACTATCACCATCTCAGATATCACCACCTCCCCCCCCTTCGCCTCCTCCCCGCCTTCCTTCACCTCCGTCACCGTTTCGTCCTCCGCCTCTTTTCACCGCCGGCACATCCACTTCTTCCTTCCCCTCCCCTTCATCATTGCCACCATCAGGGACGGATTTACCTACAAATAAAACACGCAGTTGCTTGAGGGCCTCCCATCCACGACGGTTCCCGCGCTTCAGGAAAAACATGCATAACATATTTTGTAAGTTACAATGTATTTAATGTAATAAATATAATATATGTAAAATTGTATATAAAATGATTAGCTTTCTGTTGTATTTGTACAAAAAGTATTCGTATTAAGATAAGTTTTTATTTAATGAAGATGAAGCAATTTTTACGGGGTAGCACAATTTTGCGTTTGGGCCCAATACTTGAATCCGGCCCTGGCCACCATCTGCAATTTCGCGCCTGTTCCTATCTCCACCTTCACTTCCATCTTCGCCCCGCCCCCCGCCGTCGCCACCTCCGCCGCCGCCTCCGCGGCGCGCTTCAATCTTCGAGCGTTGCAGGCCACCGTTGTCCCCGGGGGCGCCGGGCATCGGGGGCGGGGAGGCGCTCGTATAGCGCCACGCTTTACGACGCCCCTGCCGCCCCCGCCCCCGCCCCGCCCTCGATCGCCGTTGTCGCCGAGTGGGTCGCCCTGGCCCGGCCCGGCCGGCCCCGTCCCGCCCCCCCGCGCAGTGGTCGCGCTTTTTCGCGACGCCAGTGGTCACGTGACGCGACTTTCATGGGCGCCGTTTCTACGTGTCACGTGAAACTACGTTTCCGTGTCGTTTATGTCTCTGCGTAGCCTAGGAAGTTATTGTCTGTTGAATGTTTCTGATCTGTAGATCTTGAATCTGTCAATTCATGTTTCACTGTTATCTTGACGGTGATCCTATTGCCATGAAATTTTTTCCTTGTTTCAAGTCTGTTCACGATACATTTCGATTCTGTTTAGAAGCCAATGTTACTGGTCAAATATGTACGTTGGTGCCACAATCAACGGTAAATATTTGAGGATCCTTCTGGGAGTATCGAGATTTTGTGAATCTCGCGGTCAAGAATAAGTGACAATGCGGACTCGATCGCCTTTGTCGGTTTTCGGCCTGGCTGGGCCGGGGGGAGTAGTTGCGCTTTTCGCGCGCCAGTGGTCCGTGACGCGACTTTCATGGGCCTTTCTACGTGTCACGTGAAACTACGTTTCCGTGTCGTTTATGTCTCTCCGTAGCCTAGGAAGTTATTGTCTGTTGAATGTTACTGATCTGTAGATCTTGGATCTGTCAATTGATGTTTCACTGTTACCTTGACGGTGATCCTATTGTCATGGAAACTATTATTTTCCTTGTCTCAAGTCTGTTCACGATACATTTCGATTCGGTTTAGAAGCCAATGTTAGTGGTCAAATATGGACATTGATGCCACAATCAGCCGTAAATATTTGAGGATCCTTCTGGAAGTATCGAGAAACTATGTGTGTCTTAGAGTAAGGGAATTTTGTGAATCTCGCGGTCAAAAATAAGTGACCCTGCGGAATCGATCGCCTTTGTCGTCTTTGTCGGCCTGGCCGGGCCGGGGCGGCACCCCATACAGTAGTTGCGCTTTTCTCGCAATGCCAGTGGTCAGACTCATGGGCGCCTTTCTACGTTTCAAGAAAAAATGTTCCGTCTCGTCAATGTATTAATGTAGCGTAGGAAATTATTGTCTGTTGAACTGGTCTATAGAACTCGGATCTGTCAATTGATGTTCAATAACCCTTGTTAACGTTTTCCATATCGATGTTCTTATTGTCGCTCGAACATTATTTTCTTTCCTTGAAGACTTTCCAAGATACATTCCAATTCATTTTAGAAGTGAATGTTGCCGGTTAAAAATGGACTTTGGTGCCGCAATTTACGATAAACTATTATGGATCCTTCTATGAGTTTCGAGAAACTCTGTGTCTTAGAGTAACATAATTTTGTGAATCTGGCGGTCAAGAAGAAGCTAGACGGGCATGTGGCATGCAGAAAGTTGTGAAATTTAGGATAAATCCTAAAACATAATCGGCAAATGTCGGGTGGAAAGGCACATAAAAATGGAGTTATTGTTCAAGTCACACAAGTTCAAGTCTCGTAAAGCGTTTTCTTTGAGGTAAATTCTCTATGCCAGAAATTATTACGATATAATTTCATTCAATTTGTCAATAGTGTCATTCAATTATTGTCTTCCGCGTATTTCATTAAAATTTAAGATATTAAGGTACAGGTTTATACTTTAAAATGTTTTAATGTTTGTTAATGAAGAAATGTATTTTATAGAAATTGCAATGTAAATAATACCAATAATTATGAATGGTCAATTATTTTCCCATCAAGTTCACTCGCCGAAGAAATATTCATTCAAACACATTTTGAATTTTGCTTTGTGACATTTAAGATGAAAAAAATCAAACTTTGTAAACTGAACCAAAACCCAAAGGGAAATGGACAAATATGAAATATCAGTGCGAGTGCATTGGAATCAAATATCGGAGCGAGAGAAACACCACGGGCAATGAATATAAACTGCGTATCATCTGTTATTGTTTGTCTCAATCGCATGCCCATTCTCTCACGATTTCCGATGGGCACATCTACATTCCCGCGCGAGCAGAAGAAGCAGTGGCCAATTTTCGGACCGATAGGTCGTTTGTCACATCGATCTCTCGTTAGAGTGACCAACGTAATAACATAACACGGTTTACTATTAATATTTCATTGCAGGGGACGTAATTCCTTTTTGAAATTTTTTAAAAACGGAGCGGTCGACGCGTCCTTAATTTTTAACCGGAATATTTTTCGCAAAAAATGACACCGGTGTAATTATCGAATTACGCTAAAACGCGTCGCTTCGTAATGAGGGCCGTCGGTTTTCGGGGGGTGATTAATCGAGGTGGAGGTGGAGGAGGAGGTGTCTGGCAGAAAAGCGCATCCGTACAGCCCCTTGCCTCCGACCTGCCTCGAAATATTCGGCTGCGTTGTTTCTGACACTCTAGAGCCGTCATTCTTTATGGCTTGTTCACACATGCTCGATAGAGTTTGTATTTAATTTATTTAATATGTACTTATTAAGCATTTAAATTAAATAACTTGATATTATGTGTCTGGATCGAAGGGCTTTATGTCATTACAATACCTACATCCTACCGCATTCTAACTTTTTGAATTCTGGTATCCACCCCAAATAATGTCTCCATTACATCAAAGGTATGGCTGAAGAAAAAACCTTGAAGCGGGAAAACCTGCCGTCAGAAGCCGAGTACATGCTATTCTACCACACCTTTTCTAAACTATTTTTGTTTTTCCTGGTGCTGACGTCACGCATACTCCTTCCAGTCCTTGGCCTCCTCAGCATAGAGTTTGTATACGTGTAGTTTGTAAATATTAGAATTATATGCGTCGTAGTTTCACAGTGTAACATAAATTTCGCTGTTTAAAATCGCACTCAGAGCGTTGTATCGTGCTGACGTGGTCAATGCTCGATTTTTTCCAATCTTCAACTCAATTCAATTGTCTAAATTTCTCACGGCGTTTCTCACGTCGCTACCCCAAATAAAATCTTACTCGTTGTGCCCCTCAAATGAAAGTATCCCCCACTGAATAGAATACGTATACAACCTTCATTAGGTGAATAAAATTAAAACATTTTCCTAGTACTATTTACATTGTAAAAGATTAAGGACACATATTATCTGACAATTTTAAGAGCATTAAAACAATCAAGTAATTTTCGCTTGGTTAAAGTCATTTTGTAGCTCAAATCTACCTGTGGAGTCTTACAAATTTCTTTTATAATCAACTAAAACGGAATTAATTCACTCGCCTTTCTTCATCCGGCATTTTAAAAACTACGACGTTTCTCTGATTTCTTATCGATAAAAATATGGATGTTTGCTATTAACCTGAAAAATCCCTATTAAAAATGAAAAGTTTTGAATAATATCGCACGAACATTATATACACGTCATACGCAGTTTTTAACTGTTTTTTTACGTAAAATAAAATAAAAAAATAAACATGAGAATAAATGTGATCGTAACGTGTGCCCGTAGCAATTTGACAACAATTGTTACACAACACAAGACTCGTATAAAGATTATTACCTGTCTTTTGTCCTGAACAGATAAAGCTCTAAACTTGCGACATTTCCGGGGCAACGACTGTCGTGTACCACCGCACCGGTTCTCTCTGGATTCCGCCGGTGTACTCCATCATGATGCGCCTCGTTTTTATCGAGGAGCGAGCTTTTCATCAGGCGCAGAAATGAAACACGCACTAACTACGAGTCATTTGCGGGCGGGCGGTGGCATGCTGCTGTTGTGGGCGGGGCGGGGTGGGGGGGAGGGTAAACATTGCGCCGGGGGCGCTGTTGCATGAGACAACCGTCACACGCTCTTTGAATCAATGAGCGTTTGGAGTGGCCGGTTAGATATTCGGTATTGGGTCTCTGTAGTAATGTTTTTACGTGTCGTTCTGTGGTTAAGGTACTGTTCAAATTGAATTGTTAATGGAATAGGTTTTTGTTTTTCAAATATTTCTATTTATTTATTTAATTGATTGATGGCGAAGGATTGGCCATTATCAGAACTTACTCATGAAAAAATTCAATAATCTTAAAAAAATAATATAGTAGATTTGATTAACCAGTTCACGGCGAATTAATTTATAAAAGATGTTGATGGCTACGAAATTAAGTGGAAATGTGTTTTTACTTGTGAAATGGAAAAACAAATATTCGAAATAGATATATGTGTGTTATATATAGATATGTAAGTGTTCTCTGAATTTGGATATTTGAGTGTCGATTTACTTTGTAACTACATATTTTTTACTGGTAGAATTTCTAATTTTGATAATTTCGGTCATTCTTACGAACAAACAATTTTGTTTACCCTTGCCATATTTCCTTCAGATTTTTGGTTTGGTCATCAAGTTTACTATTAAGTTGATTCGTCAAATTTCAGCTGTGGAATCAGTAGTATTGTAGGAATCTTTCACGTTATCCCGGGGAGCGTAAATCAAAGAACCCTTCCTGCAGGTACGAAAAGTTACTTTTCCAGAGACGCGGAATTTTGTACGGCTGCAAGGATTCGTTAAGATTATATCCAAAGCTAGTGCATTATTAATAAATAAAATTAAAATTTTTCCTTTGCCTAATTAGTTTTTGTTATTTCCTGAATCTTTAATTTGCTAATAACTAAAATAATGGATAGACCAGGCTACTCCATTACCAGTAGGAAATAGGATAAAATCTACATTTTGAAACTGACCACATATGGCGTCCTAGGATTAACTGCGTCGGGGACTAATTCTTCGCGCCTCCAAAGCAGTTAGCAGCAACCAGCCTGGCTTGGCCTGCTACTGCGCGGCGTGGGGCGCAGGCCATGGCCGCCCCGGGGCCCCTGCGGCCGGGCCACGCAATCGCAGCGGCCACCGCTGGTTCGCGGGCCGGTCGCTGCGCGGCGCTCGCAGCGACCGCCATCGCACCGCACTTCAGCGCGCCCCATGCAAATTTCAGCGGCGCTCGTTTGTTTTGGATTCGTTACGGCGCGCGCGCCGCCCGCTGCAGCATGCGGGAGGGGGTGGAGCTGCCGCGGGGGCGGGAGTGGAGGTGGGAGCGGGGACGGGCGTCGGCGGGGCGGGCGCAGGGATGAGGTGGGGCGGGTCGGACATGAAGGCTGGGTCAGGCGTGGGCGCGGTGGCGGGCGCGGACGCGGGAGCGGCACCGGGGGCGGGGCGGGGCGGGGCGGGGCGGACGCGGGAGCGGCACCGGGGGCGGGGCGGGGGCGGTAGTGGGGCTGGGGGTAGGATGACGGGAGTGGGTGTGAGGGATGAATCGGAACAGAGGTAGTTGAGGGAAAAGCCTACGCTAGAAGCGAGGACCAGCCATTGCGAATAATTTAAGTATTTGGAAATAAAAGTTGTAACTTCATAATTCATAAGTTTTAAAATGTTGAAAAAATCTGAAACTAATTGATGAATCGTAGGCTTTCACGGTCAGTGTCAATATGAGTGAAAGTTTCCGGGCTGGTAGGCCGTGGTCCAGTTGGTATTGAAGTTTCGTTCACGTCTGGACGTGGACATCTTCAGTGGCGGCAGCGTCATCGGGGTAGCCTCCGTGTCGGTGGCTGGCTAGCGACTGACGCCGACCCGGAGACTACCCCGACGACGCTGCCGCCACTGAAGATGTCCACCGCAGACGTGGACGAAACGTTTGACTCTTCATTGCCAACTGGACCACGGCCTACCAGCCCGGCAACTTTCACTAATAATTGATGAATGTTTTATAATGGCGGATGTAAATAACTTCTACACTTCGTGGCAGTTTTGATTAATATTCATAAACAAAGGAATTTTGGATATTTGAGGAAATATTAAGAAAGTTGCTTTTTTGAATTGATAAAAGGGGAAAGAAATGAAACTAGCTTTACGAACGGGAGGGAAGTCGAATGCAATTGGAATGTTAGAGAAATAGTGCTGGAAATAAAAAAACGCATCGTTAAAGTTATACTACAAAGGTGTTTTTAGATGCGAAACTAATAAGAAGGCAACATATTTTTCGTTGGAGTAAGTCTAACAAGAAAAAGTCGTTATCGATACATCGGGAAAAAATGTCCATTGTAAAAACTAAAAGGGTAATCTAGGATAATTGTTGAAGCTAAGAAGTCTGTAAATAAATATAAAGCGAGAGGGAACAGTTGAGATGAAGGAAATACGGAAATCTTCTCAGTGAAACTCAACCACTTCACACCAACCGCCAACCCACCACACCAACCCCACACTCGTTCGCACATCAGTCATTACATGGAGCGTGCAGCAAACGATAGTCTACGCGAAATATTCATGCGTCAGGACACCTAAATGAACTATTTGCAAATGTCGACATAATGAAATGACAGTTTTTCCGAACTTTGAAAACCCACACCTCTTCCCCACATACAGCTCCTAAAATAAAGACAGCTAACCTATCACAATCTCATCAATCCAATCAGATCACACCAACAACCTACCATCCCGATAAACTCCACACTGCTCCCAACACCAGCAACTATCCGGAACGAACAACAAACGATCGACTGCACATAATTAGCATGAACATTTGCAAATAGTGAGTGCACCATCTGCAGTACATACATGACATTTAAAATAACTTTGCAACAGAAAAAAAGAAACAAATTCGAAAGTGTAAGTGGTCATTCCAAAACCAGTCTCTTGCGTACTTTGAAATCGATATAATACTGGAACTCTCACCCCACTTTTAGCTGTTAAGATAGACATGTCTGACTCGTGTCAACCCAACCAAACTGCAACAACAACAACAACAACCAACCAGCCAAAGTCACACCGTTCCCAAATCAGTAGCAACCCCCAAGCGAATAACAATCGATCGACTGTGCATAATTAACATACCATTTTGCATATGGTGAGGCCTGACCCTAAATTCGCGTTTCAAATAATTTTGCAACGAAAATATACAAATCTAAAAATTAAATGGATTCTGGTAAACTAGTTTCTTTGTACTTCCAGACTGGCAAATTCCAAATACCTCATTCCATATTCCACTTAAAAGCTCTTTCAGCCCAACACTCACTTCAGCACCAAAATCCAATCAGCCGCATCACCCCCAAACATCTCCCACACCCTCACACTCAAACCCACACCCTCACACATCCCAAACCTCCCAACCCCCCCACACACACACCCCACACCACACCCCTCATACACCCCCCTCACACACACACACACCCCACCGACAGCAGCAGTTATCGGAAGCGAGTAACTGCGATCGACTGTACGTACAATTTCGCACAGGGTAGATCTTGGACTACATTCACTTTTTAAACAATTTTGCAACCAAAAAATAGCTAAGTCCAAAATATATCAAAGGTTAATCGAAAATGACTTTCTACCGAACATCCAAACTGGCAAAATTCCAAACTTTTCATTCCACATTCTACATCTCACTTCAAACCAGATATTTCATTCCACGTCCCACCTCACACACCACCAACCACACCATACCACACTCCCCCACACCACACCCACCACACCACAACTCCACCACACCACAACTCCACCACACCACAACTCCACCACACCACACTCCACCACACCACACCCACCACACCACAACTCCACCACACCACAACTCCACCACACCACAACTCCACCACACCCAACTCAACCACACCACACCTACCACACCCAACCACACCACACCACGACTCAACCACACCTCTTCACACCACACCATACCATACCATACCACACCACATCACATCACACTCCACCATCCCACACTCCCACCGCGAGCGAGCCACCATCCAAACTGCAATCCAAACCATCCAATTCACACTCACTCAAACCAATTTTCATTCCACGTCCACTCACCCACTCAACCCACCATACCCACTCAGCCACACCACCGACTCACCACCACTCCACACCACAACTCCCCCACACCACAACTCCACCCACCACAACTCCACCACACACAACTCACACACAAACTCCACCACCACACCCACACACCAGCTCCACCACACACAGCCCACCACACCACAACTCACAACCACCACACTCAACCACACACAGACTCACAAACAAAGCGCGCCGGAGGGCGTTTGGGGGCCGCGCGATGGCTCTGCGGTGGGGCGCGTTACTGCTTTGCATGCGCCGGGGCCCCGATACGCGCAGTATCGATGTGCCAGCGGCCGGAAACAGAAAGCGGGCAGCGCGGCGCGCCGGAGGGCGTTTGAGGTGGCCGCGCGATGGCTCTGCGGTGGGGCGCGTTACTGCGCCGAAACGCCCGCTCGCGGTCGGCGATTAAGTGTCGCCGCTCTTCTTGTGATTTACTGCGGCGAGTGGCGGGCCGAAATTATTGTGCGCGGGCGGACGGCGACAAATCTGTTCTCCTGGTAATGACCGCTGTTGATGAGAGGTTTACTCAAAGTATTCGGATTCGAATAACTAATCGTAATGTGTTTTAGTCCCAAGGGGCCGTTTGGTTTGTGAGAAAGGGTTTGCAAATGTTTTTCTTTATTTTGTTGCGAATGCTTAGTCATGAGAGGAAAATTAATGTCGTGATCTGGTATGACAATGACCGCTGCATTAAATCAAATGCATTTTCAATGCTCTGTAATTATAGCTGTTCCGGAAGAGCTCGTAGAGTCGTTAATGATTCGGGCTATTTCTCATATTTTATGCTTATACTCTCCATTACAACTCATGAGAAGATCGGGGTGTAAATCACTAGTGAATTGCTTTGTTAGAATGGGGAAAACGGCTACAAACCGTCAAATGTTAATTACCATCAGTGACTGGAAATATCAATTTACTTTTTTATACATTTACACAAAAACAAGAAAGCTACCTGATAAAAAGTGAAAATTAGTATTTTGAAAAACGCAGGATAATGGAAAAATAAGGATAAGCTTATTAAAGAAACATAATATTTTCAGCCTTCTCGCATTTAAATTTGATGAGAGTTGATTCCGTAATGCAAACCATGTCTTTACTGTATTACCAAAATGTAGCATTTTCGTTCGTTTAGTAAAGTTTACATTTTATCAATAAGTAGCTTTTTATCCTTTTATTTTTGTGCTAAATATATTTAAAGCAGTTAATGAAAGCCTTTATTTGATGGTTTAGATTCACGAAGAAAGTGTGCAAATCAGGTGGCAGATATACAAACAATGATTGAAGATCGATTGCACCATTTCCTCTACGGTAGAAAAGTAAATACAAGGTCGGATAGAAATGTAACTCAGTTAGTAGCTTGACACCACAAAGGGAAAAGAAATGTGCTCTCAATTGCTATGGCATCAGAAGTGGTGATTATGAAGTTGGTGCAAAAGAAGCGTTACCGACAGGGTACTCGTAGGAACTCGCGTTACCATCGCACGTATAAAAGGAGGATGACCCCACTGGGCTCCTCAACGGAAAATCCCAACCTGATTTCCCGTTGAGCAGCCCAGTGGGGTCATCCTCCTTCTTATTTTGTCTGTATATTATTGTATACAGGTATAATCAAACAATTCTGTAAAGTGGATATGTACGCTGTATCAGAAAATTGTTGAATAAAAAAATAAAACAACCGCCGCGCGCAGTGGAGCTGGTTGGGACAGGGAGGATGGGAAACGCAGCTAACGGCGAGAGAGATGGAGCGGGTGACGGTGGTGTAGGAGAAGAATACAAACAAACAGTGAGAGCAGAGACGACTTGAAGCACTCCAGTACTGCCCCGCGTGGAATGAACTTTTGCACTGCGCCTGCCCTAAAACAGTTTCGAAAGCTACATAACCATCGGCTGTTCCGAAAATTTGTCCGACGTCGTTCAATGTAGTGTCACCATGCGTTCGATATAGGTGGCAGTTGACTGTCTTTGAGCACGATTGCGTCTGACACGGAGGCCGTCAGTCGCGTGACATGAACTGACCTTTGTATAGTTCCATGAAGCCCCGCGCTGAGTTGCTGAACTCGCACCGTACGCTTTGAGAGACAAGCCCTGCGTTCATGGTTATTCTTTAGGCGGTGCAGTTATAGGCACTGAATCCAGTGAACTTAGTAGTGCTTCTTCTTATTGGAATGTAATCTGTAATAGCATCTTAAATCCGATGTGCAACAACACATCCGACCTAACGTAGCCTAACGTCCCGTAGATCTTGCAAGACGTACCCCGTCACAATTTTTTTGTGAACATATCACGTGATTAAGTCATATATCATGAATTAACCAAAATCTCCTAAGAACGTCAAAACTGTCGAATTTAACGTAGCCTAAAAACTTCTATTGCAGTGTATCTAATTTTGTTTCTTTCAACACTATGTTAATTAAGACAAATTGCCTTGGCGGCATTTGCGTAATTCTAAAATTCGTGGCACATTGTGAAATCAACCGGGAGCGGTAGCTTAGTGCATCAACTGATGTCACTGCAGCGCCTCTGACCGGGAGGTCCTAGATTCCCACTCTCCACGGCGGCAGGATTTTCGACACTAGCTTTTCAGCTAGGTCGAATTCAGTCGCTGTCTGGAGGAGAATTCTAGCGCGCCGGCTGCTCTGATCGGAAGTTTTCCGTGGTTTCTCCGACCAACACCAGGCGAATGCGGAAGCAGTACCCTACCAAACGGGCCACGGACCGCGCGCGATCTTTCCTTCCTCTTCCTTGTCCTATCCTCTTCTCTTACACACACACTTACACTAACATACACTACACTACCACATATTCCGGGAGACCGATCGGGAGCTTAGAGCTTGTCCCGGCTGGGGCGGTGCCCCGCTGGTGGGAGAGTCCTGGTTAGGGGGAAACCCCACTAGCCGACGGTAGGTCGGCGTCGGATCTTGCCATCCAGTGGGGGAAGATCACCGTTATCTCCCGAGAAAAAACATGCACTACACCAACGGGACTAATGACCAAAGCAGATGACGCGCCCGGAAACACGAAAACATCAATCAATCAATCAATTGTGAAATCATGTTCACCTTCAGATGATTACCATGCTTTCATCATTTCATAGCAATATTTTCTCACAATGGATAACATCATTATAGTGTCGAAACACAGAAGTTATAGTGAGACAATAGAGAAGGAAAGGAGAAGGGAAAGAAGGAGAAAGAGGGGAAGAGAGAGAAGGATGAGGAAGAGGAAAAGAAAGGAAGGAAAAGGAAGAAAGAGGAAGACAGAGAGGGGGGAGGAGAAGGAAAAAAGGAAATGTTTCGATCGTCGGCACCCTGTCTCAACAGCAACAACGCAGCCCCCTTACATAAATCTCCTCCACGCCGATTCGGCGCAACGCAAAAGCGACGTGGCTCCCGAGACGGGCGCCGGCAGCGCGCGCACCTCGCCTTGCCCTTCGGAGGGGCGGCTATCGGCGGCGGCGTCTCCGCCTAATGGGCGCCCGATCGAGCACCCGCCGCGTTACTCACCGCCGCATTAGCCGAGTGGTCATCCGTCTCCGCCGCCCCGCCCCCGCCCCCGCCCCCGCGGCGCCCCGGGGAATTAGCGGCTGCGAGGGCGGGGGCGGCGGTGACTGACGCCTGCGGGGTGACAGGGCGGCGACGGCACTCCCATGGCCCGGACTGGACGAAATAGCCCGCGATCCCAATCGCTGATTACAGAGCGGAATAGTCTCTGGCTTAAATATGGGAGGGTTGCAAAGGAGAAAACAATTAAGCGCGAATTGGTTTTAGAATAAAGGAAAGGGTGATAAGGGCCAAATGATAATCTTACGTTGGCAGAATGTTAATTAAATTATTTTGGGGCACAAACTTTAATCATTCAGACAGTGATTTTGTCGTAATACTTTTGCTAACATTTAGCAACATTTGACATCAACTCTCAATTCAGCATTCAATTCAGTTCAATTCAATTCAGCAAGCTTCGTCAACTTTCGTGTTTATACAGTCATGGGTCCGACTCAGAAGAAAACGAATCTTATGTTGACATATCATTGCTAATCAAATGAATAGCATTGTTCTAATTTTATATATACATTAAATTTCGTGAGATAGGGACCAATGGAAACTATAACACCCTCTCGCTGATAAACCAACTCCAACACAACTTTCAAAACGAATAGTCACATCTCTCGAAAAAGAATCGAGCATTAACTCAGCATTTCCAGTCTCCCCCAGACGCGGAAGAAGCCATCCTGTTCCATACATCCGCAAACACCTCAGGCGTTGCTGGTGCAGGCCGTATGTCGCCTACAAGCAAAAACACGAGTGAGGCCGTGTCGCCCTGAGTCGCCCTGCGCCGTCGATGACAAACGAGCGAGTGGCATCTGCCGTCGCCCCGCGGCGAGGAGCAGGCGGAGGCCCAATGACCGAGTGAAAGTGTGCTCCCGGGGGCAGCGCCGCCCTTCTGCTTATGATTTTAGAACGGGGCGTTGGGGGCGATTGTTATAAGTCAATGTCGTACTTAGGCGTTCTTTCAGCAGGTTCCGGGGAAATCATTTCTCAATGAACGAGGTCCTACATTTGGTGTCTCTGCATGATCATGAATTTCTCTCGGTAAAAATTATGTGCATCTAAAGCATTAAGAATAACTAATTATTCTCGAGTTTCTTTCATAAAAATATATATAATAAAAATGCAAAAGAGCCCTATGATCCACGCTTTGATTAGAACCAGCAAATCAGTGGCTACTATTGTATCGATTCATACCAGTATTAGAAAATAATGAATATTATAAAAATAACGAGTTTTAAAACAGTTCAATATTTATCAGAAATTGGATGACTCAAAATTACCCTCATAAAAGGATATGAAAGTAATTCAACAAATCAGAATCCCAATTTCTATTCTAAGTTTAATTTCTCCCACCAATATTCCAAGCCCGTTCTAACTGCGACTCTCCATATTGTTTAAGACACACTAAATGGTATTCAAATATTTTATTGTTTTTCTACAGAAACTGTTTTACAATACGACCTTAATAACATGAATTCCTCGATATCTGAAATATTTTTATTCCATTTCTCGTTTCCTCTGAACATGATGTTTAGTAACTCGTACTTCCAGTCTGACTCATCGACTTTCATCAATTAGCACTGGAACATTGAAATTGCAGAGAATATTTTAGTTAGTACCCTAAAGACTCCCAGAATTACCGGTAAATTTTAACTCTCATATTTTCCATGAGAGCACGCCACAATAGCTGCCGCAGTAATAGTTATCCATTACTTGAAGCCCCCGAACTTTGATAACGCGAAATAACCATATCTCCAACATTTCCCACCGTCAGATTCTAAACACCGGGTTTGCTCTGCACAACAGATCATCTCTGGTTTTAACCAAATCTCTTCTTCTTTTCTTTGGCACGGAAAAGTAAATAAACAGTACTTCTCGTGTTGAAATCAATCGAAGGCTCAAAGTGAACTCGTGCCCACCGCGGAATCAGCGAGCGTGGGTCACCCTGCTGCCGGACGCCGGCGGCAGGTGATGGACCAACAGGCGGTGGGCGGTAGACAGAGGGTGGCGGATGGTAGACAGTGGGCGGCAGGCGAAGGGCGGCAGGCGACGGGCGACGGGCGACGGGCGACGGGCGACGAGCGACGAGTGACGAGCGACGGGCGACGGGCGACGGGCGACGGGCGACGGGCGACGAGCGACGAGCGACGAGCGACGAGCGCGGGCGACGGGCGGCGGGCGCGAGCGACGGGCGACGGGCGACGGGCGACGGGCGACGGGCGACGGGCGACGGGCGACGGGCGACGGGCAGCAGGCGCAGGCAATGGGCGGCGGGCGCTAGACAGTGGGTGGTGGGTGGTAGGCGGGGGGCGGCGGGCGGCGGGCGACGGGCAGCAGGCGCAGGCAATGGGCGGCGGGCGCTAGACAGTGGGTGGTGCGGTGGGCGGGGGGCGGCGGGCGGCGGGGGGGGGTGCAAGTCGGGGCCCCGCCACAAGGCCGTCCTGATTGAATTGTGCCGGCCGATAAATCTCCCGGCGGCGGGCACGTGCCGGAACGCTGCGCGTCAATGCGCCCCGCGCACAGATGCGTCGCCGGAGGGGTGGGGGAGGGGAGTGAGGGGATGACGCCGCGCAAATCACCCCCGAAGGCATCGGCCCTTCCGGTGGCCCTTCACGCCAGCCCCCGCCGCCGCGCGCTACGTTAAATCGCTTTATTAGCCAGCACGCAGGTGGTGTCTTTCATGATGTTTCCATTTTCCACTCATTATAGTTCTTTCCGGAAGAAATATACGCGTTATATTTGAGATAATTTTGGATTAGATGATTTGTACGTGACATTTCCTTTTTATATTTTATATTCATTATAATTAAGTTATTGTATGATGTTCTAAGAACAAATAGAGAAGTTCTATTAAAAATAATCTTAGCTACGATATTAAATTGAGATGATCGCTTTCCTATCGTTAACATTTTCTATTCATTATGATTTTTTAAACAAATCACTTAACGTACAATAAAATCAACTTTCACTTGTAAGTTTTGATTTGAGGTTATCTTGAGACCGTAGTGGTGGTGATGGAGAAAGTTAATAGCAAACGATGACAAGAAAGACAACCTGACAGTTTCAGTACCCATTAAAAGTATCAATATAATCACGTGTATGAGCGAGATTTTTGCTGTTTTTTAGTTGATTTAGAAGTACATTATTTGAATACCCGTATTTTCAGCAAGTTCTATGCTACTACGAAAAAATGATCAAATCGTAAGTAGTTAGTCACAAATATTTTTTTAAAAATCTTCATTGGTACAGTCTACTACTACCAAAACATTTTCGGAAGGTTGACATCTCTGATAGAATGAATATAGAAACCAGTATTGTCTAGCTATCTTACAGTTCTTACACAAATAAACATAAGACACCTAGAACATCCTGGTCTCTTCATGTAGTCCTGCCATTCCGATCGCTTCCAGCGCCCGACCAGCTTGGGGAGCGTGCTTCTGCGAGGGCTTCGAGTGGGGGCAGGGGGAGGGGAGGGGGTAATCCGCAAGATAAACAGCAGGCGCGCGCCGAGGGCTGCGAGCCGCGCCGGCGACACCTCGCCCGCAAACACGGCCCGCGGTTCGACCCCCGCGCTCAGCGAAAGGAATTCCTTGCGCATCACCTCTACCATCGTCTGGCGGTGTTGTAGCCGCTGTATAAACTGTTTTCTACAGACCGAAATATAGTTTTTGGCAAATAAATGTGTCGCCAACGAAAAAAGGAGGATCGTCGGAAGATTTGAGACAATAAATTGTAGATTTCCTTAGAATAAAATAATGTATTGAATTTCTTCACATCTAAGATGAACAATTCAGACACGTTTCGAGGATAATTAGTTACATCGTCAAGTACTCATAGTTAAAACGAACAAATACTTAGATCATAAACATTCCGATTGTTTACAATTTTTGTTTGTATAGTTTGTACCATCTAATTATTTGTTCCTTTTGTCTTCTGAAAGATAACTATCATTCCCAAAAACAAATAATTCTTCATGTATAGAATAAATAAAAAAAGAAAGATATAAACTAATAATGGCATGTGGCTTATAATATACATTGTTATAAACTGTTCAATTAATATAAAACCATTTAATAGAAGGAATCAAACCGCACGTGGACAACTGTCAAACGATTATTCTTAAACAATGGCGGAGGTTCTTTATTCGGTGAATTCTTAAAATTATGCAAATGACATGCATATAATGCAATACAAGAAAGATGTGAGTCATCACATCAATATCTCCTCGTAACGAGTTGTTGCCATTCGCCCGAAACCGGAAAGTACCGCACAGCTGCCTTGTACATTAAACCCACCGTTCTCCGCGACCTCCGTTCCAGAAACGCGAGCAAGCGTCACAATACAAGAAAGAGCCATACACGCCAGTCGGATACAAAAAGAAATGCGCCCTTTAGAACCGAATGGGGGCCACTATCAAGTGAATGGAAGCGGTCTACGTCAAACGCTACTAACCATGTGACGTGCGGGCGGGTGTCAACTAGTCTCCGTTGAAATATGATGGTAATTTACTAATAGGCATGCACAGATTTCATCACGCAGCTTCGGGAATACAAAGCCATTCTATAAAATCTAATCAAGTCCGATGTGAAACTTATACAAGAAAATCTTAAATAAAGCACCGCTGAAGACAAGAGGATGATAATTCTTAGAATCTCTTACAATAACTAATACAAAGAGATGCGCGAGTGTCGACACTTTAATTTTGCATCATAACAGGAGGACTCGTGTTTCCGAAACGGGTTGAGGTAACTCAGAGCATTGACTGGTGTTATTTGCAGTACCTCTCAGCAGGAGGTCCTAGGGTTAGAGTCCCGATGGGGGCAAGATTTTCGACACTAGCGAGATAGCTAGGTCGAATTCAGTCGCAATCTAGAGGACAGTTCTAGAGGCCGACCACTCTGATAGGTAAGTTTCCATGGTTTCTTCAAACAATACGAGATGCCGGAGCAGTATCGTAACAAACGGACCTCGGACCGCGCGCGATCATTCCTTCCTCTTCCTCGTCTTATCCTCTCCCCTTACTTACCCACTTACCTACGTGCACTACATTGTCACTCATGTCGGGAGATCAGTCGGAATAGAGCTTGACCCGGGAAAGGGTGGTGCTACTGTGATGGGACACGTGGCTTTTAGCCCACGAGGAGGCCGGTGCCGGATTTCTCCATCCAACGGGGAAGAACACCGCCACTTCCCGTACTAAACACGCATCACGCTTTAAAGACTAACGCCACGCCCGGCAACACGAAATAATGATTCACCAAACCGAAACCGAAACGCGCCAGACAGCTGCCTCGTGCATTAAACACCGCGACCTCCGCTCCAGAAGCGCGCGCCCGTCGAACACAAAAAGGCGGGCGCCCATCCGCACGGAACGGGGCCGCCATTACGTCGTCATCAAGCGAATGGAGCGCCGCTACGTCAAACGCCACTAACCGCGTGGCGCGCCGGAGTCAACCCGTCTCGATTTATGCGCGCCGGATCGCTCTTTCCCGCGCACTCGCGGCTCGCCCGCTGGCGCGGGAGGGCGGCCGGAATTGAAGTGGTTTCCGATGTTCCCGGCCCCGCCGCCATGACGCCGCAGTCACATGCCCGCTGCGGCTGACGGAGGGGAGACGGGAAGGCGCCGGCACCAAGGGCAACTCTGTTTGGCCAACGTGGGCGATAAAAAGCAACTCCATGGCCGCTTTAGGAAGGGAGAGTGCAAGCACAGTAGGTCTGGGAAGAGCCATTATTGAAGAAAGAAACTTTATAAACTGTGGAGCTACTTACGACTTTATAGCTCATTAGATTGATTGATTGATTGTTTTCGTGTTTCTGGGCGCGTCAATTACTTTGGTCATTAGTTCCGTAAGTGTAGTGAATGTTTGTTCTCGGGAGATGGCGGTGATCTTCCCCCACTGGATGGCAAGATCCGGCGCCGACCTACCGTCGGCTAGTGAGGTTTCCCCTACCCAGGACTCTCCCACCAGCGGGGCACCGCCCCAGCCGGAACAAGCCCTAATATAGCTTATTGGAAAGGCATAAAACGATGTCGTTGACACAATATATATAATTACTCCAAAACTAATAGATAAGCACTCAAATAAACATTATTTTTATCCTTATGGATCCGCTGAAACGGACGTCCGACTGAAACGAGGTAGAGATCTGATTGTGTCTGATCGAAGATTTCCGTTTTTCTGAAGGAAACAAGAAACAAATTTTGAACGCGTAAACAAAAAAATATAAATTTTTATTTCTAGATATTCCATTGAAATTAGAGTATAAAATGAAATCTTCCAATGTAACTCTGTGAATATAGTTTACAATATTTTAATCTAGATTCTAATAAACAAAATAATTCAAAAATTAAAAATAATAAAATATAATAAAAAATGTAATAGTCAAAATTGCTCATTAAACTGATATCGATTATCCAAATATATTATTAACATACATTGAAATAAGCTGATACTGTAGTTCATGAACCATTGTAAATTTATCTAAATAAATACGATTTGATATGAATTAATGAAATACATTAATATATTTAATATATTATTCGAATATACAAAGAAGTGCTAAAACAGATCGATTTGAAGACACATGCCCTGCTTACTTCATTTATTTCATCAATAGTTTGTTGATGTAACTCATTTTCTTCCAAAAATATATGTTCAACATCATCATTCATCTATCATGGCATATCGCTTTTAATGCCATTCGCAAATCGAAATAAAAGAATACTGGCAGATAGTAACTCGTGGAAGAAGAATGAAAATATACATTATAATGGAATGGGACAATGGGAACTAACATCTAGACCAACAAAACAACTAGGGGAGTTGGCGAAAGTGACTAGAAAATAAAAACCAAATGAAAGGAAGCTTCTGCACCAGAGAGAGACTCAATCTCCGACGTATTTGGGCGCAGCTGCAATCCTCTACATCACCGAAGTGGGCAGCCTTCTCAACGGAGAAAAAAGTTACTTTTTTTAGTTTATTTTTTTTCTTTTAGCGACAGAAACATACTAGTGGCTCAGTTCAATTAATTCTACATATGTTCATAGTTTAATTAAACTTACATTTTCTGTAAAAGAAAACGTCACCTCTAACTGGGCCCATTGCGGAGAATATCTTTAGGATTGTGTGGAAAGGGTACTCTTTTTAGTGTTGTAGTTTAGGCTGGGGATTCTATCTAGGTCGAATCCCGTTAGGGTGGTATGTGTATAATGCTGGAATAGATAGGGTAGATTATATTATTTCGTAATAGGACCAAGATATTTTATTTTTTTTTTTTTTTTTTTTTTTTAATTTTTTTAACCTTTCTCGCACTCTTTCGCCATTGTTTTTTTTCTTTCAAACGACAATCCTCGTTTTCTTCTTTCAAAAAGTGTGCACTCAAAGACACTTTTTGATATTCTGTCAGCATGTATGCTTATTAAATCGCCATCCCATTGGAGTTGTTTAGATTCTACATTTTCGATCACTTGTGTCTGCATTATCTGTCTAAACTCGATTGGTATTCTATCAAACAGGGTATATTGACGACATCCTCTCCATAAATTCATTTCCATAGTATTTAACCGAGAGTTTAATGCATCCTTTTCAACCCAATCCATCGCAGAGAATAGAGAGTTTTTGCAAGCGTTGATTTGAAAGACGTGACACGACAATTCTGTGGAGAGCTGAACTGCGCATGCGCCGGCATCAAATGACGGGATTTCGATTGACGGGCCCCGACATTCTCCATGTTTTGTCGTCTAGGACAAACGTGTTTGTAACTTACACTTTACGTAGTTTTCGCCGCCACCTCTAAACACAAATTTAACACTAACACACAACAAGCATGGAAGTAATGAAAAATACAATATTCGTATTATCAATATAATAAAGCAGGAACTTAATGCCTAATTTTTATAAGTTAATTCAAATATGTCAGAAATAAACTAACGTAATTGTTAAGGATTTGGAGGTTATGAATGTATTGAGGCGCCTTTGATTTCATATATGTGTCTATCATACGTTTTACTATCTTGTAATGCTTATAAAAGCAAAAATGGACTCAGAGATACACAGATGTTCAATAAAAACTTTTAGATCCTGTTAGTGCTATTTAGTTCCTAGTTTTAACGTTTTTTCGATTGTACGACATGCAAAACATCATTTTTCTGAAGATACGTTAATTCCTATTGACGATAACGTACTCCGCCAATGGATTTCCCGTCTTGCAATAACTCGCTTGAAAAGCGGAGGCTTCCCCGCCGGAGCGTGCGAGGCGAAGCCGGCGGCCGAGCGGGCCCTGGGGCGTCGCAGGTGGCGCGGCGCTGTTTAGCAATACGCTAATGGGGCGCCGCCTGTTTGCACGCCGTGTGGGTCAACATCACACGTGCGGCGCCCGCCGCGCGCGACCTGCGTGCGGCACCGGGGCGCCCCAGCGACCCGCAACCCTGCTGCTCTGCACCCACGCTCGCCGCCCGCCGCCCGCCCGACTGGCTACCGCACACTCCCCACAGTCTACCATCCGCCACCCTCTGTCTACCGCCCACCGCCCCCCCCCGCCCCCTCTGTCTCCGCCCCCCCCTTGGCCCTTCCCCCCGGCCGGCCGCCAGTCCCCCCGCCCTTGGCCCTTTCCCCCCCGGGTACATAACCCCGCTGTCTTGCACCCATATTCATTCTCCCCCGCTCACTGCTCAGCCAGTCACCCGCTTCCGACGAATCTTTCCCTTCCTTCTGTCGGCCCTCGCCCACCGACTCCGCCGGTCCGCAGTCCCCACTCACTCTATTCGCCCCTGCCCATTGGTCCCCAACCTCGAAATTGGGTCGTCCCACTGTCCGAAAGTTTCGGTGATCTGCACCCGTGTGCTCACGCCGTGGATCGACTGCCGTTCGTTGTCCGTAGCCCATACTGCCAGTCTCTGAACTCCTAACCTATTGCTTGCCCGGTTGTCTCACACAGTCGCCACTCATCCGTGAAATTGCTTCTTGCATCCGCCTTTCATCTATGTGCTAGCTGAACTCCGATCTCTGCCCTCTATCTTACGTCCTCGCCCCCCGACGTCGCCTGCTGTTATGATCCGCTATCCCCTACTCACCTCTTCAGCCCTCCCCTGCCCCCTGGCCGCTGCACGCCGCACCTCATGCCGAAATCAGGTCGTCCCACCGTCCGGAAGAGTCGGTGACTTGCACCCGTGTACTCCCGCCGCCTATCGCCTGCTGCTCGTTGCCCGACAGCCGTAACCCATTACTCGCCGCCTGCGTCTGCCATTCTCTGCCCGCCGCCAACCCCTGCTTGCCCTGTCAGCGCTGCGACGCCACATCGTCCAACCATACAAACCGGGAGCGGTAGCTCAGTGCATCAACTGATGTCACTGCTGCGCCTCTGACCGGGAGGTCCTAGGTTCCCACTCCCCACGGTGGCAGGATATTCGACACTAGCTTTTCAGCTAGGTCGAATTCAGTCGCTGTCTGGAGGAGAATTCTAGCGACCGGCTGCTCTGATCGGTAGTTTTCCGTGGTTTCTCCGATCAACACCAGGCGAATGCCGGAGCAGCACCCTAACAAACGGGCCACGGACCGCGCGCGAACCGTCCTTCCTCTTCCTTGTCCTATCCTCTCCCCTTACACACACACACTTAGACTAACATGCACTACACTACCACATATTCCGGGAGACCGATCGGGAGCTTACAGCTTCCAGCTATTCAGCGGGGGAAGATCACCGCCATCTCCCGAGAAAAAACATGCGCTACACTAACGAGACTAATGACCAAAGCAGTTGACGTGCCCAGAAACACGAAAAAATCAATCAATGAATCCAACCATACATAACTGCTGTTTGCACCCTTGTTCTCCCGCTGTCCATCGGACAGCCAGCCGCCCGCCGTCCACCCAACTCCGCTCTTTGCACCTGTCCGCCGCCCTCCCCCACCGACTCCGCCCGCTGCTTTGATTCGCTGTCCCCCACTCACCTCTCTCGCCCCCGCCACTCCCCCACCCGAAACCAAAGTACCCGGAACCACCCACGCCTACGGTTCGTTGTCCGTTGCCTGTAGCTCATTACTCGTCGCGGTGTCCACTCCTCTGCCCTCCCACCCACCCTCGCCCGGTCTACCTGCGACACCAGGTCGTCCGCTTATCCATGGCTGCCTTGCACACCTCGCCTGCCGCCCATCGTCAGCCAACCCAAGCGACCGTGGACTCGACAACCACCGACTTCACCAGCTGCCCTCCGCTCACCTCCGCCCGCTGCCGACTCCCTGTACCAAGTCACCACACTTCCGACTCGTCTCCCATAACCCGGCTCTAACACCTTGTTTCTTCCCGTACCCCTAACCACAGTGGTACTTCCGCCTACTGCCGTCCTACCCATCGTCCAGGCCTTCTCGCACCTCCCACATTTCGGTCCACTTAGCGGCATCCCGCCGTTTACCCGCTATTGAAGATCTGCTGTCCCGTCACATGCTCCTGCACGAACCCACTTGTATCTCCTCCACCTGGCACCTCCTTGTCACGAAGCACTTTGGCTTCCTCATTTTTTGTGTTGAATTTGAAATAGCAATCATTACCCGTTTTTTCTTATTTGCATTTCTGAACTTTATGACAATCATTCCGATTTTCCTTTGCTAGTAACAATAGTAATAAGACAAATACAGAACTTCTTTTGAGTTGATTTAGGACTTGGTCTGTATTTGGAGAAGTGTGTTTTTGTGTAAAATGGTTCAAATCTATGGAGATAATATTTTGCTAGTACACGAAGTTTGAACATAGAATAAACAGAAAAATTATTCATATATTATATTAGTATTTCACTTAAAAGAACAGAAATAATGAAGTTATGAAAATGTGAATAGTCTATAAATACATTTTTATATAATTTTTTTTGCTGGAAGAGTTCGTTCGTGACTTGCATGCCTTTCCAAAATTCCTTTTTATGAACGATACACTTTCGTTATAATATTAAATCTGTTTCGTTTTTGTTCATATTCCTAGATTTGAGTCAATATGTTTATTACAGGTTTGATACGTCAATGTATTTCGATTTTCAAATTAAACTATACCATTTTTACATCATGTGCTACATATGACCATCTGAACGTCGCGTGATAAATACTTTGTTAGTTAATCGTGCACGGTCTATATCAAACACCTGCTTGCAGACGCTTCATGCTTACAGCAGTGAACAACAGAACAGTAATAATCCTTTTATCTCCCCTCTTCCAACAAAACGCCTGTCACCACGATAACGACGCAGACGTTCCTGTGAGCACTTAATACACAACGTAACATGTGTAAAGTCTATTAAATACGCCAAACAAGTGCGAACGCCTGTTGTTCCCGGTCGCGGAAGCAGTGCACACACAGAGGACAACATTAATCTTCCAATGAAAGCCTGAAGTGTGAATCACGTTCGCCGGGCGTATCCGGGGACTTTAAATTCAAAACGTGGCGGCAGCAGGTAGCCTTTGGGGGGAAAGGGTATTGCCGTCGGAGCCGGTTTAAAACACGCGATGAAAGGGCGGTCGCCATCCGCGAGGGCGAAACGCCGAACAGCCGGCGCGCGGGCGGAAGGCAGCCGGTGGAGGTCGACCCACCCGACGCGTGAAAAGAAACCCGCGTCCAGCACGGGATCCGGCTAATCTGGTGCTGGTGATACCTCACGCGCAATAGCCCAGAACGGCTCGCGGACCGGGACGCGTCACACTTATTTAAACGCGTCGCCCTTCCTTCCCCTCTGCCCCGCCCTCCCTTCCATCCTCCCACCCTCCCTCCGAAGCGCTTTGTCCACGCCGGGCCCCCTGCCCCGCGCCGCACCCCGTATAAACACTCTTTAAGCACTTGTTTAATATCGAAAGAATGGCCTTGCTTACATTCACGCATCACGGGGCTCGCCGCGCCATGAGCGTCCTTTGAACCGGACGCAATGTAATATTCATTGGGATTACGGGAGGGCGGCGGCGGCGGCTGGGACGGGCACAGGGCACCGCCCCCGTCGTTGCTCTCCCGGCCGCTCTCCGTCCCCGCCCCCGCCCTCCAGGACGCACGTTGGGCCGAAAATGGCTGAAAGTGGCGAATGCAAAATAAATAAATCGACAAATAAATTCTTAAATAATAAAATCTGCTTCTCTTTGAGAAATTGTATCAACTGTATGGGTAAACTGCTTACAAGACAGTACATTAAGATCGGCAAAACGAATATACGAGTAAAAGTGTTACGGACCATACGAGGAGACAATTATTATTAATTGCATTAGAAATTGAGGTAACATTAAAACTTGAAAATGTATTTGGGAAGGAAAGGCAAACGCTTTTATACGTTTGCATTTTCTTCCCAAACGTTTCATTTATACGTTTTAAAATACTGATAAATTTAGGACCCATTTATTTAAAATTGTCTATCGTTATCTATAATTTGAGAGAACAATGGCAGGAGAAACAAAGAACTACGATGAAACTTCTTGTTCTCCATGAATTCTACATGGAGTGATTGGGATTAAAATCAGGCACATAGGGAATAGAAAGAAACTCCCTTAGAAACTATATTCTATGTTAATTTCTAATTGGCTATTTAAAAAAATTCAAAAATAATAGTGTTAAAGAAAAGAAATAATGTTTTTGGAGTGGTGTACAGATTTGTGTTAATAAGTTAAATGAAGATGTACTTATAGGTTTCCGTGACTAGAGTAAATATAATCTGCACTGTTCTAGAGAAACCGCGTCCAAGGCAAGGTTTGAAAGTTTAAGTCATGCTGGTAATCAGTGGTCCTTTTTTGGAATGTAGTGGGCATGCCTATGAGTTAAACCAAAATAAGTTAATTGTCCCCCTACAATCGCAAGATGTTTTGTCCTAAATGCAACGTACGGGCTGTGGTTATTTGGCATTATCCAAAAGTGGAAAGGAAGCACGCTTGCCGCCAATAGCAAGAGAAAAAGCACAGCTGCTAGCAGACGCGCAATGTGCCCTGTGGGCAGAGTTCCCGCCCACTGTGCGAGGCCGCCTCGTCCACAGATGTGCTCCGCGGCTGATCTCAGTGTCGCGCCGATTCAAAACAAGCGAAGTGGAATGCGCGCTCGTGGAGCAGGAGGCTTCGCGCCGCCGCCGCCGCCGCCACCACCGCCGCCGTCGCCGCCACCGCCGCCACCGCCCCCCCCACCGCCGCCACCGCCCCCCGCCGCCCCCCCGCCCGCCCCGCCCGCCACCGTCACCGCCACCGCCACCGCCACCGCCACCGCCACCGCCACCGCCACCGCCACCGCCACCGCCACCGCCACCGCCACCGCCACCGCCACCGCCACCGCCACCGCCACCGCCACCGCCACCGCCGCCGCCGCCACCGCCGCCGCCGCCGCCACCACCGCCACCGCCACCTCCGCCACCACCGCCACCGCCGCCACCGCCGCCACCATCGCCGCCATCGCCACCGCCTCCGCCCCGCCGCCATCGCCACCGCCTCCGCCACCGTCACCGCCACCGCCACCGCCACCGCCACCCCCACCGCCGCCACCGCCGCCGCCGCCGCCATCGACACCGCCGCCACCGCCGCCAGCCCTGCCACCGCCCCCACCGCCGCCACCGCCGCCACCCTGCCACCGCCCCTACCGCCGTCACCGCCGCCGCCATGGCCACCGCCTCCGCCCCGCCGCCATGGCCACCGCCTCCGCCCCGTCACCGCCGCCGCCGCCTCGCCGCCGCCGCCTCCGCCGCCGCCGCCACCGCCGCCAGCCCTGCCACCGCCCCCACCGCCGCCACCGCCGCCACCCCTGCCACCGCCCTACCGCCGTCACCGCCGCCGCCATGGCCACCGCCTCCGCCCCGCCGCCATGGCCACCGCCTCCGCCCCGTCACCGCCGCCGCCGCCTCCGCCGCCGCCGCCTCCGCCGCCGCCGCCGCCGCCGCCGACGTTGCCGCCGTCCCCGCCGCCGCCGCCGCCGCCGCCGCCGCCACCGCCACCTGCCGGAGCCGTCGCGCTGCCTGCTCCGCTAATGGAACAGCATCGCCGCTCCTGTCTAATTCAATTTGCGCCATATTTTATTCGCGTCGCAACGCTACTGCCGTCGCTGATGTCCTGTAGTGAAGGCGGTGGAGGAGGATCATGGGCGGATGGCTGAATTGTGGAGGATATGAGCCTGAACTTCGGCAGTGATTGAATTAAAAGCATCCTTCATAAAGTCACAGTCTAATAGAAGATCTCTTCAACCTACTACAAGAACTTCTACATCAAACAAGTAGTAGTTACATTTTTACTTAAAATTTGAAAACAAAATGTCCTTCGGTGATACTTGTATCTGAGTTCATATTAATGATTATTTTATTCCTTGTTATCTATTTGCGTTGTTGTGTATGTCTATTATAAAAACGTCATACCTATAGTGAATTTTAAAAATAATATACCAGTAAATACAATCAAACAGATGTCAATGTTGAAAACAACCAAAGTCTGAATAACAGCCATTTTACAGCTCAGGGGTGGATAGCTAAAAAAACTCGTTCAATTTCGTAATCTTTTAGACATCATAAATATGTGAATATTAGAAATATTTTATGACGTAATAACTTTGCCCGTTTAATGATGCGCAAATGTTTTCGAGAGTACACGATGTTACAAAGTAGTCACAATATTTCTATTTATCACAAAAACACAGTCTAACACCTGTCATCTTCTCTTCCTTTCCTTTATGAGACACGGAGCTACTTGATGTCGAAATTGGTCAATAATTGGACATTGGCAATGAGACAATATTCATGTTTCAGCAATGTCAGCTTTTCTATATTCGTTAATTTAAGTACAATTTATGAAGGAAATTCTTAAGGGAAAAGTAAATAGTTGAGCCGTCAAAGTGTTTCTCTTTCTTGATTACCTTCTCTATTTTCTGCCACTGACAATGAGAGAATTATTGAAGGCAGGTTAACGGGGCTTGGTCATATGTAAACACGAACTCCAAGTTGGTTGTTTGCCGACGTTTCGAAAAATTTATTTCCATCCTCAGAACTGAATAATATCAGGAAAGAAAACAACACACATTTACTATAATGCTACCAAAGAACACGTGTCATATAACTACAATCCTGGCTGCATTTAAACACATTTACAATACGTGTTATTTTCTTTCCTCATATTATTCAGCATTGAGGATGGAAATAAATTTTCCGAAACGTCGGCAAACAACCAACTTGTAGTTCGTGTTTACTTATGACCAAGCCCCGTTAACCTGCCTTCAATATTTCATCAATTGGTCATTAAGAATTCTTGAAGATGAGAGAATTGAAAACTCCATCTGCTGAGTATGAGGCAGTTGAGAAAATTGATAACTCCTTCTGCAGACCCCATCATGTTTATACATATACGAATAATACTTTTTGAACAATAGTTGACTTACATAAACTGCAAATAGTTTTGGGGGAATTAAATCTTATTAACAAAACTACCACTTACAAACAACAAACTTGTAAAGAACAACAAATTTCGAGCAGAAACTGCAATATTTTTTTTAATTCGTTATTTAAGGTCGCATCAACATCTTAGGTCATTAGCGACCACTATTGCAGTTAACGGTATGGTAACTGTGAGGGTGAAACGATATGGTGATGATAAGGGGCGAAAGGACGAACACAAATACAACCATGCCAGAGGCGGGACTCGAAACCGCGACCCTTCGGTCCGAGATCACTACGACATTACTGCCTTAGCGATCTCGGCCACAGGACCGGCTGCAATATTTTTTCTTGACGCTCGTATGAAAATAGTTTTGCAGTGTGTGCACTGCGTCAGAGCAGCAGCAGCGGCGGTGACGGCTCAGGGAACAGATGGCTCGCGGCTCAGTGTTTACGTACCCGCGCCGCTAAGCCGGTCCCGCCTCTGCGGTCTTCCAGCCCCCGCCGTCACCCCCTCCTTCCTCACTCGACACGTCGACGGCCAGCCGGGGCGGACGGGCCACTGTCAACAGCGGCACAATTGCCCTCTAATTGAGTGCAGCTTATTAGCACGAGGCGGCAGACTGGCTCAGGACCGGACGCTCTCGCCCCCCCCGCCCCCCCCTGCCGTAAGGCCGAAGGGGGCTGCGAAGAGAGGAGGCGTTTTAGACGCGCGCCCGCGGAGGGGTGGCGGAGAAGAAACACGTGTTTCTGACGGGGTGCGCCAAGTGTTTTGTTAACTTACTCGTGTTTGTGGATGATGAAAGGGTTCTTGCGGAATTTTGTAGATGTAAAAATGTGCTCTGGGGGTGCTCGTGTTTATACACGCGCGCGCGCAAATTCATACTTTTACACTTGAGTGATACGTGACGGACACTTTGTCGGGCTTTCAGAAAAGTGCTCGCGTTGTTAGTCGGGCATTTTTTCAAAACTTTAAATAAAAAGTAATACGTGCGGCTGAAATGCACTATTTCTTAATGGAATAGTTTATTAAAAGTTTTCTCCCCCACGAGGAAGAGTGTCCAAACTCACAAACAAGAAGCAAATTAATTCATTATTTTGAATTTTTATTAATAATATTTATTTAAAAATTTGTTGAATTTTCACTCATAAATAATTTAATTTGAATAAATTAAAAATATATGCAGTCTATCAATATTTTAGTTTTTCAACAAAATTCTTTTTCAAACAATATTCAAACAAAGCAAAACCGCCTAAAATGTTTAGGATGAATTTTACACATTACTTGAAAATCACATACTGTGAAGGGTTTTACCTCAAAGTAGTCTGACATGATGATAAAAAATAACGTGTATCTTGATCTACGTCAGAATTCAAAAATATTTCTGAAGAAATCTCTTAATTGTTTAGAAATGTTTCTCATGTCCGTGCACTCCGAATATTCATGATTTCCGTGTATATTCCGTGTATCCGATATATTCCATGTTGGAGACAATTATGGGCTAACTAACTTGTTATTTCTTAGTACGCCTATTGGACATAATGAAATACTCATGTTCTGACGATTCATATAACTTATTTAATATTGAAATGCTTGAAATAATTGATAGAAAATGCCAACAAAAATTTTGGAAAATAGTGAAGAAAAACTGTTATTCATAGATCCAGTTAAATGAAGAGAAAAAAACAAATTATTATTGCAATCTCATTGAATGTAGTTAAAATAATGTCTTTCTTGTCATTACAAGCAGTAGAATTTCCTGCAGATATTTCAGAGATCCTTCTAGCAATTACAATAATGTAATTGCATGATTGTTATATGCTGTCCTGATATTAGTACGCAGATAATAATACGCAGGAGTCTTGTGTCTATAAGTCAAATAAGTTCGAATACAAATCATGAAAAGATGACATTGCAAAATAAGTATTTTTGATCAAAAGAAAATTTTTTGGGAAAAATCGTAAACTGGCAAAAAACTGCAAAATTACGCGGTGCAGAAATAAACTATTGAATATAAACTATTGAACTAATTTGTTATTTTTCGGACGGAATAGCTGAAGTTGCGAAGGCTAAAGAGCCGTGGCTGCTTCAGCATAACGGGTCGCGGGTTCGAATCCAGCCTCAAAGTGGAAGTTTGTGCGTGTTTGTGTTGCATTTACGTATTCTTACGACAGCTCCCCCTACAGCTAAAACAATCACAGTGGTCTCAATATGGCCCAGTTGTTCAAAATCGACCTGTAAAGAAATGTTTGCAAAGGTCTTTTTATTCAATTCTGTGAATTAATTATTCCAAGGGGCATTCTTATTAATTAGTTAATTTGTGAATATTTTGAGTGAAATAAGATAGTCAAAAAAAGCAATTCCTTACACATGTACGAACGCTTCCTCACCTTCCCAAGTGTCCTGTAGCATGTTATATTTATTTAAATTCTAGAATATTTTTGCATTCACCGAAAAATGCAACGTAACAAATTTGCAAACTGCAGTTGACGTTAACAAAAATGAATATATAAAATATGTCATTGGTTGCATATCTTCTTTCTGTACGTTTGATTTATACAGCACAAAATAACTGGCATAGAAAACTAATGCAGAAACAGAGTTCTGGTTGTTTGCATAGCTATTACTCATCAGCTAACCAATAAACAACCACTAAAAAATGTTTTCAAATAAACGCATCCAACCTACTTCGTCAACACGCTCAGTAGTATTTATATGCGAATGCGTTCTGTTTTTGTTATGCACGAGTCGCAACTTCTCTAATATTTATTTGCACGCCCCTCTACCTTTGTCAGCAATCCACACGCTAAGCATTCGTTATCGGTAGACATCACTACATTTATTTGCTTTTGTTTCCGAATTTGCGCCGGCTCATGGTAAACATAATGCAATTCCGAGCCGTTTTAAGTGGCGAGGCACGGGCGGCCGGGAGGGCGCGTCGGCTACGAGAGAGAAAGAGTGAGGGAGAGAGTAGGATAGAGAGAGAGAGAGAACGAACGAGAGAGTCGGAACGCGGCCGGCGAGCTAACGGCAGGCCGAAACCGGCCGTGTTGTCACAGGCTGATTCCGTGTCAACCATCATTGTGCTTGAGCCAAATTAGTTTTGGCTATTTTACACGCAACTCAACTTCAATGGCCCGGCCGCGGTAATCAGACCCCCTGATGGCATTTAGCCGCGTTAGGTGCGCGGCCCGGCCTCTCGCGCGCGACTTGCCCGCTAAACGGGTTAGGGGCGGCGGCGATTCGCGGAAATCGGGCGGCGCGCGGCGGATTCCGCGGGCCCCGACCCCGCCCACGTCCCCGCCCACGCCCCGCGGCCGACGTGACGCCGCCCGCAACGACGCAAGTGGCTGACGCCCGCGGTCGCTCACGCCAGTTAGTACTCAGAGGAGGGCTGGATTACAATGGAATATTTCTCTTTCTCGTATACTACGCTGTCAGAAATTACATTGAATGTAATGTAGATTTAATGTGCATTGTACATTAAAGGGAGATTAATGTACAGTGTCATTAAATGTAATGCTTAAATTAAAATCGATGTAGATTTAATGTACGACTGTTAACTTATTGTGTACATTAAATTTAATTATACAGGTTTAAATTAAATTTAATGTACACGCACATTAAATTTAGTTAACGTACATGAAAATTACTTACATGTACTTGCCCATTAAAAGTAATGCAGAACTGTCTGACAGTGTATGTACTCGTAATATACAGAATAGCATTTATGATACAAGTGGTAAAAGTGACTTTTTAGTTTGCGAGTAGGAACGATCAGCAGTAGCTGATGCGGTCACACGAAAATATTTTGTGTTCTTTGTTGTATTCACAGATATAACTGAACACTTGAACATCATCTCACTTTTAGCTCTAGTGATAAAACGTTAACTTTAAGCATGCCGTGCTTGCCATGTAGGAACCGCTTTTATTAATTGCCAAGAAGATGTGTTTGAAAACTACAATAAGGAATGAGTTTGTAGTTAAATCTTGGAGTAGAAGAGTATCCTGAAGAGTAGGAATTACTCAATAGAAATTCATCAAATTTCTCAAGTACACAAATATCGTATTTTCAGATTTTGCCATTTATGCGAGAGTATCGATTTCGAATTTTCAAATTCAGATATATGTAACAGGTTAACTCACAAGGTTTAATCACAACTATGGATGATTTATAAAGTGTCTTGGGGGTTAAAAAGTTGTTTCATAATATAGTAAAACATTTTCATGAATTTTGATGAAACGAATCTCTTGTTATCCCAAAATATCTATGTATTATTCCTTATATGTAGATTACCGAGGCGACGTCGTTTTGTCCATCCCTTGTTGTAAGTGATAATCCGCAGTTTTTATTTTGTTCATGAATTTGAGATATCAAGTTTCATAGAATTATTTTATTGTATATTCTATTTTTGAGACTAGAAATATTTGGTCGGCTATTTCGCCCAACGGTCTATCTGAACGTCTGTGAATGTAATTTGGCCTCTAAAAATGAAATTTGTACTTAGCATTGATCAAACAATTACTACTTCAAAAAATTGCTTTAATTAGTAAGATGCAGGATACGCATTCTCAAACAGGATACAATTTCAATATAATTAAGACACAATGAGAATAATTTGACAATAGTTTGACAATAGTAAACCGATTCATGCGCTGCAAGAAAATCTGTGCTGAGTTGCCACCCTCTAGTTTTCTGAGCTGAAATCATAATGACTCAAGCACTGTCATTTAAGTCTTTATGTGGTAAACCTTATCAATAAGGTGGCCATAAATGGCAATGATCAATACTGGCGACACTCGTCATGCATTGGGTGATCACAAATTATCTTCCTGATATCGATTATGTTCTATAATGCATGTGAAAATATTACAAATTGATGTTTCTACTTACTGATTAGGAGGTTTCTTCCCTTCACTGGAGAAGTTTCTTACAATAACCGAAGGTTCATATCGCATTCGGTTCCTATCTTACATCCAGTTGAAAATTGAATGTATTGGAAATTAGTAGTGATAGCTGACAATCATGGATTAGATAAACAAATTTTGTTTTGGAAGGTTTGTGTTTAGATATTTCGTCCTTTCTACATTTTTATTATTTTTGACTTGTCTAGTTACAATTTTTTAAGTTATTTTATTTGGTCACATTGAACAATCTTTCTAGTATAGTGTTCAGATCAGTTAATTTAGATCCGTTGTAGTGATTCTGCAAGGTTTATTGGTTCATACTTGTTTGCTATTCAGTGGTTGCAGATATACAGACGTGATTCCTATATGATCATGACACAAATTAAGTATTGCATTGCGAGCTTAGTGGAAAGGTCGTGGAACTGTAAATTCTCATTACCTTTGAAAACGATACAATCGGAAGTTTCTTTCTAAAGTAGGCCTTACACAAGTAAAACTTGTTTGATAAGCTTCCGTATCTGTTATTGATTGAACCTGTGCCTTTCTAGTGAAATGATAAAATTGAACAGAAAAAATGAGTTCATATTTCCAAATATCCACAGAGTAATTTATGTTATTATGTGACCGATTGTACAAACGCAGAGTAGTTCTGATATTCTGAAAATTGTCAATATTACTATTCGATTAGGATTCAATATTACTACATTAACCTTGCCAATACTATCTTCTTTCCGTATGCTTCTTGGAACTATCAAATCTCATTTTCAGTGTTCAGTTCGTATTTCAGTTCATTAATATGATTATACTACTGAAGTAGATGTTTTCTCTGTCTTTTAAATAGAGACAAAGTTTTATTTACTCATTAAGAACTAACAAAAAACAAAAGAAATAAACATCACAATCCCAATTTTTCTAACTGATATATTTCATATATCCGTTTATCATACATCATTTTCAGAGTCTCAAATATATCTTTGTTGCTGCATTGAATAGAATTTTTAAACATTATATACCAATGAGTTAAATTTTAATTAAAAATATTTGGTTCATTTCTTGATACAATTTCAGAGAGAAAATTCCCTTAATTGAATTCCCTTTTAATTCTTAATCTCTCGTGGAGTAAAATATTCACCTACATTAGGAGGCAGGGAAACCTTGAATTTGAGAGCTAGAACACAGAAATATCTTTTTGATGTGTCTAGACACACCATAAGAATGACTAACACTTTGAATATCCAGTAAATCGATGAGAAGTGACAGACCTACGTGAAAATAAAAATAACTGTAGTAAACGTTGGAATTTCAAAAGGATAGATTGTATAAAGGATACTATTGTTTATCCTGTGGACAAACAGAGAGTTAACAAAAAATTAGAATAATCAAAATGCAATCAACCGTTCCTTCAAACTGCACAAGAAAACTTCCCACAAACCGATCGGCCAAGTTACGGTAGTATTTAGAGGTATTCTGAAGTTCCGTTCGGTTTCGCCTTAACAAATCCAACACACCACCCCGTGCGAGGGCCACTTTGTCTCCTCACCTCGCCACCCGTGCCCGAGCGCTGCTGTCGATTTTTTACTTGGAGAGGAGTTCCAGTAGCGTTGCGGTCACCGGCGGTGATTGCAACCCTTTGGTCCCACAATCAGCCGCCAGCAATCAGCAACCACCCCTGTTGACCCCGCCTACGACCTTTCTTCTTTGGCTTTCCCACACCACCCCAACCCTCCCCGCCCCTCGTACCATCACGGCCCACTCCGCGTCGTTCACCTGCGGTTTAACTCTTTCTTTTTTATTTACTTCTTTTTCGGTATAGTTTATTTTTGTAAAAGGGTTACCGTTTTCGACAATAATAAATAGAACGATGCAAAGAACGGTGAAGTAGATTCACGTTACAGTTAATATTATCTCAGTTTCTTTTGTTTTATAAATGTTGCCAGATATGAATAAATGTTCTAAGAAACTGTTACTTTTAGAAGAAATGCAATTATCGTATTACATTAACGATTTACGGGGATCTAAGTTCGATTTATAAAAAACAAGAGCATATTCTGTGAGTTTAGGATAGTTTACCTTTAGTTTGAAAGGGTTCTGAATTTCGACTAAGTTTTAGTAGGGGTTTTACTTGAAGTTATATATTATGTCGTTTGTTACCGACACATTAGGGTGGTTTGGTGATGTTTTATGTGAAGTATTATATTTGAAGTTAAACACTTAGGTTCACGCTCGTTATTTGTTCGAACGTCGGTAATATTTCGTTGTTTTGATATTGTCCGTCTATCATCATCGTCATTATTATTATTATTATTATTATTATTATTACTATTATTATTATTATCATTATCATTATTATTATTATTATAAACATCATCATCATCATATATATTTGAATTCAAAAATTTTTCTTCTTTTTACTTTCGTGGATCAAACATTTTTCAGGTCTTCTCGTTGATTACTACTTACAGTATTTATTGAAGATTATCAGGCTTTTGATACATAAAATTTATTTTCAAGAAGCTAGATAAACAAGCGTTGAACCTATGTTCAAATTAGGTGTACAACAGTTGTGGATTAATCTGGTTGGCTGATAATTTGATGAATGTTTGGATATTAATATGTTAATATGAAACAATTTCTGACTCAGGATATCTTTTCTAATAAGTTAATCTATATGTTCAAATATGTTATTTTAAACTACTGCCTAAGAAACCGGTAATGAACAGTATACTTTCACACATTTTTACAAAGAATTATTTTCTATTTAGACGAAGAATAACCTTTGATCTACACCGTGAAACCCCGGGACATATTTTTCAACTCGGTCTTTTTGACTCTACTCACATTTTTGTGAGAAGTAAATTTCTCTTCCAGGAAACAATAAAATCAATTTTTCCAAAATACATTCTTTTAATCTAAAATACAATTTTAAGCATTAATTGAAAGTCGGTGAAATTTATTGACTTGCAAGTAAGTAAATGTCATTTTTTGACATTGTAAGTATCATTGAAAATGCTGTAACTTTCTGGATCGCAAATGCTCTAAGTTTATTTTAAGGTTAAGTAGTTGGGCGAGTCGCTGCGCTCGCTAGTTGGGCAACGATGGGCAATTGCAAAGTTTTTTCACGTACATTTGTTTACGCAAGGATTTGCTTTTCATAATTCATTACATTTTTTATTTAAACCTTTCTCAGCCGTATGTAATAGTTTCGCATTTCGACACTAAAAAAACAATTTAAAGTCGTTGCCACGCGTAATTGCTTTTCGCAGCTCAGGGATTCTCTGTCAGCTAAGCCTCCCCATAAACACGTTACAATCTTATTTTAGAATCTGTAAACAACAGATGTCCAATCGAAGAAACGTAGTGAATGTTGAATCAGTTATTCAAAAGGGCGACGAGCATGTGTGTCTGCACGGGAAGAACAGAAAATGTTCAAAATATTTCTGCCCTTACCATGGCTCAAAAACTGAAAATATTTTAATAAAACTAGCAGAAAATGTGTTCAATAAATGAAACATGTAGTTCTTAAATGTATATAATTTTCCTTCAAATATTTAGCAATTAATTCTCGTGTTCGTCGTTGACCCCTCTCACTGGCGTTCTCTGAATGCTGGAATGGTATTGGTACGTGACTGTCAATAACTTACAAAAAAATATTCGAAAGGATAATTCAAGTATGACTGTTAAAGTGCCTGCCAATACAGGAGAAAAATGTGCCGTGAACGAACTCTACAATTCGCACAATTCACCAAATGGGAGTCGTGACCTTTACCTTCTGCATTAACGATATTGCAAATCACAGTAGTAAATCATAAACACTTCTCTCTCCATTCCTCCCTATTTATCGGAGTATAAACCTGCTCTGGTGAAACAGTGGACTAAAGAGAATCGTTCCATCTTCTATTTGGCAGGAAAATCCTCGAAATGTTCTGGCGGAGGTAAATTGCAGAGAATTTTATGTAAACAAATACTGACACGCACTTAGCACATTCGAAAGAACTGATCAAAGAATGTCAAACTTTATCAATACGAGTATAGCAGTATGCTTTGTACTTCTCCAAAGGGAAAAAGTATGTGGGATTTAAAATATTCTAACACTTCCTGAGCGAGGATGAGTATTTTGAAATTGCAAGCTATGGAAAGCATAAGTAAAATGAGACACTGACAATTTATTTTTTATGTGAAAAATGAAAGTTATTAAGCAAAGAAAAGGGAAAAAACAATTCTGATAAGCAAAAATAAAAATGTACAATATTTTGTTGTAAAAGAGGTTTTTGTGAAAAAAATCTTATATTTTATCATTATAATAATTTGCCGACGAAAATAAAATTATTTTACAGTGCATCACACTTTTTTAACAATTCAACAATAACAACCTTTCATTTTTCATCTTTCATCCGTCTTTTTCACCACAATTCCACTCAAATTGGTTCTGTAAAATACAATAATACCTTAATCAAGAACAATATACACATTTTAGGTATTGAAATTTATTTAACTTTATTAAATATGAGCAGTCATCTTGTCAACCGTCGCAAAATTTAAGCTTATCACCTAATTAATAAATTCCTTTGTCCCCTCATCGCAGAACCTATTGTATTAGCTAGATTCAATCGCGGACGAGTTGAAGAACCAACCGCTAGGTTCGCGGCAGCGTAGAGCGTGCAGTCACTAGGAGCCCGCACCCAATTTGTTTACACTCCGCCCGTGGCGGTGAGGTCCCAAGCCGTCGCGTTCATTTGTATTCATTGCGCGTCGAGTAGCTTTTTTTATCCTGTTTGCGGATTGTCAAGCCTGTTCTTGCTAATTGGCGGCCCCGCGATCGTGGCGCGCATTTTTTCTAAAACCAATCATGGCAGAAAACAGCGAAAAAACACACACGGTAGAAAAGCTGCGACGGCTATTTAGTTTGCAGCGGCAGTCGCGACGCCAGACGCTCGCTGCGCCGCCAGCTCGTCGGCTGTTAACATGGCTGCCGCGCGCACCGCTCTGCTGGACTTTCCGTTCGTCTACCTTCGTCGCCCCTCGTCGACCACGTCCATTCTGAACTCTCTTCTTTTTTTACTTTCTCCCTTTTCCTATTTTATTCAATAACAAATCGGCCAAGTTTTATGTTTTCTTTCATTGTGGCATAATATTTTCGTAACGGTTTCCATATTATTCTGCGTTGATGATTTAATGTTCTCTAAGGGTATTGTGTTTTTATTTTGGTGATCATTTTCTTGACGTTCTCCATCGATGCTGCCACTATTTTAAATGGTATTTTTCCATCATATTTAAGGATATAATTTAATTGGAAAATTTAGAATAAAGACTTCTTTCTACTATTCCTTTCATATCTCAAAATAATTTTATCATTTAAGACCATACATGAAAGTGCAAGTACGAATAAATTTGAACATAATTGGGAAAAAGTCATGTTTTCAAATTTATTTGTAATTAACTACAAGTTCCTTGGTCTTTGGTCACTACAATTTTCCATGTAGTGTTGTTCACGACTTTCCTGACAACTCTTTAATTTCTTTTTGATGTTTTGTGATTTCTCATATTCAAACATCACATCTTCATTTGCATTATTCCAAATTTTTTTTTTTTAAATTTATAATCAGTATCCTTTTTATTTACGTTCTAAAATATTCTTGATCCTCAGATCCCGCTACTTCATGCATTCCTCTAACATGAACAAAAATTAGCTTCGTTGGGGATTTTAAAGAACTGCTTCACCTCTATATTGATCGATATATGTTTCTTTGCACTCGCCCAAATTACATATTTTTAAAATCTACATATTTTTCTCAACTTTAATCAACATTTTCTTACAGGTTTATATCTTGCAATATGTATTTCGCGTACCACCACGGTAGAACTTCTATTTCAATAACATAGTTAAATGTGGATCATTATATTTATTTATAAAAAACATTCCCAGAATAATTCAGTATTCTGAAAAGAACGAAATCATTAAAATCATTTAATAGCATATTCAGTGGTAAGGTTCATTCGCTATCTCTTAAAGATGCTTTAACATTGATTATCTTTTCCCTAGAACCAAAAACATGCTTAATATCATATATTATTCCGTTCAGTGACGACACAGGTCTCCACACAAGACGAGTTTCTACGACCAAGACACCTACCCTCCTTCTCTGGTTCAGATTGGGGCATTAGAGAAGTTCCCTTGACATGTGCGGCCATTTTGTGGCTTCCTCAGTGCACGGCTTCCCCTCAGAATGAGAGATCGCTCGGATAGTGAACCTCATTTTTCGAAGTTCCAGCCCGGTAGTCGCTCTCCCTTACGGCCTGTCTCTTTATCTCACCCACCTTCCTCCAACGGATACTTCAAGAAAATAGATTGATTAATGATTTCTGGCATGTCAACTGCTAAGGTTATTATTCCCGAAAGTGTAGTGCATCTTTTTCTCTCTTAGGTGGTGGCGACAATCTTCACCCGCTAGATGGTGAGATCCGGTATCGACTTACCTGTCGGCTAGTGTTTCTTTCTCCCACCAGCGGGGCACCACCTCAGTCAGGAGAAGCTCTAAGCTCCTGACCGGTCTCACGGCATGTGTGGTAGTGTAGTGAATGAGAGTGGTTACAGGGGGGATGGGATATGGAAGAGGAAGTCGCGCGTGCGTTTCTAAGGTACTGCTCCTACATTCACTGGCATTGATCGGAGAAACCACGGAAAACTGCCAATCAGAGCAGCCGCTCACTAGAATTCTCCTCCAGACAGCGACTGAATTTGGCCTAGCTATCTTTCTAGTGTCGAAAATCCTGCCATCGTTGAGAATCGAACTTTGGACCTCCTGATCAGAGGCACTGCATTGATTTAAAGGAAAGTGAACTCCGTTTTAAAGGAATTTCGTAGTAATAGGAGGCGCAGATATTTTAATATTAGAGTGGTGTTATTAAAAACATTATTACAATAATAATAATAATAATGTTAATAATGTTGTTATTATTATTATTATTATTATTATTATTACCCTTTTATTATTTTATTATTATTATTATTAGCCCATTCACATCGTCCCTTCACATTCATCACGTCCATCACATTCATCCCTTAGTAGGGCAAACGCCTTTTACATAGTAAGGTTCTAAAAAAGCTAGCACTTCACTTATCAGTTATCACATCACTGTCAGTTATCACGTCACTTATCACGTCACTATCAATTCACTTACCGTTGTGTTTTTTTTTTTTTTTTCCATTTTGAGTGGTCTCCTGCTGTTCTGGTTCATAGTCTTCCTTCTACAATGTCGTCTGACCACCGTGTTCTGTCTTCCGATATTTCTCTTCCCAGTCCTTGGGTCCTGTATTGTAATTTTGTAGTTTTGTGGGTCCATCATACTCAAAAGTGGAGAACGAACGTCGCCACCCGTCACTTGCATCCGCCGCCACTCCCACCTTCCACAGCCACGCCCCCCTCTGCGTGGGCGGCTTCGGACGCGCGGGCCGCGGCGCGGACCCCGGCCGTGACATATGAGTGACGACAACAGGTTATAGCACCATCCATTTCATCGCTGCCAAAAAGCAGCCATAGCTCACGGCGGGCGCATCGCAAATTTTAAACAGCAATCCGTTTTGTTTGGAGTAATCACAGTTGCGGTCGAGCGGTGACGCACCGCCCCGGCCGCCCGGCGCCGGCGGGTGGCGAGGGCGATCGGGGGCGATCGGGGGCGATCGGGGGCGATGGGGGCGGGCGGCGAGAGGGCGAACTCTGGACCTCGCGAATTTCTGATTTTTCTCTTATTTTTACAACGAAAATTAAGTTATGATAAAACAATGAATGTAAATATTTTATTTATTTATTTAATAGGTAATTATTACAGACAAATTAGAAATTTTGATGCTATGTGGCTAGGCCGAAGGCCTTTATGCAATTACAATACCTACATTCTACAGCGTTTTACCCTTTCCTATTCTGGTATTCACCCCAAATGGTCTCTCCATCGCATCAATGCCGCGGAAAAGAGACCATAAGGTACGGCTGAAGAAAAAACCCTGAAAGGGGAAAAACCGAAAAAACCGTCAGAAGCCGAGTACATGCTAATCTATCCGATTTTTGTTTTTAAACTATTTAAATATTTGGCGCGGGCGTCAGGCATTCTCCTTCCCGTGTTTGGCCTCCTCAGCAACTGAAAACAAACAGCACCACAGAAGATCGTCCCCACCAACGCCTCTGCCCTTACATTTCCGATTCCCACTTCCCTTCGCCCCATAATGTGCTTATTACTTTGAGAATTTTATTTTATTTTATTGGCTTATTTATGTACTTATACTTAACAATTGATGTAAATATGTGCTCAGGCTGTCTTGATATCCAGAATCTTAGTACTTTTCGACGGCGCAGCTTGGAGTAATCTGGCTAGCAGTACTTTTTGACCGGTAGATCTGTGTTAACGTCATTGATATCAACGAATATGACATCGTAATTAATTAATTAATTAATTAATTTGAATTTGACTACGATTCGCCTATCTTCAAACTTCAATCTCATATCATTGTGTTCATCCATCATATTTCTTTATATTTGAGCTGCACATTTAAAATAGTCGTATCACCATTTACTCACACTTTGAGTGCACTTATTCACTTCTCTTTGTCCAAAACTTTATTGTTCTGATAAAACCTACTTAGTTCGATGGCCTAAGTTCTTAATTTTTGCGATATGAAATATTTTCCTATCATGGGTTTGCTTGGTTATAATGGTGAGGAGAGAGACGAAAGGAAGATCTAAAATTAAACTTTGGGGAAATTTTAGTTTGCTCTTCTTGTGATTTTGGACAGTTCTTTAAGTTTGAAGAGAACAACCAGGTTAATAGTGGTTCACATACTTCTTGAAACCAAATGGAGTGATTATAATCCAATTATACTCCAATTTGAGTCCTGTGAAAGGGAAAGGGGATTTTGGAAGCATTGATACGTGTTCGAGCGCTTCCTTGGACTCACGATGAAAACCGAAAGGGGTGCAATCGGGCTATGCCTTTTGGGGAGACAGGCTTAAAAGAAGTTCATCGCGCGATGCAATCGGGCTATGCCTTTTTGGGGAGACAGGCTTAAAAGAAGTTCATCGCGCGATGCAATCGGGATATGCCCCGAACACCAAAGCGATGTTCGCCCGACCACAGGCAAGCAAAAGATGGATCCAATGATCGAGAAAGCCACCTCCAGACAGTCGCTGAACTAAGGGCGATGAGCTGTAAAATAATCCCGACTATTGTGAGGGGCCCTTTGCACTTTTACGCGCCAAGTTTTGATCTCAGACACTCGTGTTTTCAGAAGGGATAAAATGGATGGAGGAAAAAGCTATCACGTGACCAGTTTACTTGAGAAGTTACGAAGTGCCACTGCCTCCCACTTAGGAGTCTGAAAGTACGAATAATCTATGTTCGCGAGTCTTGTTTGTGCCAGTTGAAAATCTGTTGCCGTCGCATTGCTGTCAGTTGTGCGATCCATGACGCGGCGGCAATTTATGGCGACGTATTTATACTTAGGTTTGACTTGACGTATGACTGACAATGATCAAAGAGAACTATTCCATTTTCAATGTGCTACAAGGCTTGGAACGTTTTACACAAGTAACAAACACCGGATTTATAACGGGACGAAGCAGGTTCGTCAAGAGACGGAACCTGAGATTGTCCTGTTTAACGCTATCGTCCTTCCACAGGTGTGGTTCCAGAACCGACGCGCCAAGTTCCGCAAGCAGGAGCGCCTGGCGCAGCAGAAGGCGACGCAGTCGACGGGCGGCGGCGGGGGCGGCGCGGGCGGCGACGGCGGCGGCGGCGTGGGCGGCGCGCAGCCGCCCCCGCCCCAGCCGCAGCCCCCGCCCCCCGGGGCGGCGCCGGGCGTCAAGAGCGAGGTGGCGAAGGGCGGCGGCGGGGCGGCGCGGGCGGCGGCGCGGGCAACGCGGGCGTGGGCGGCGGCGCGGGCGGCGGCGCGGGCGGCGCGGTGGGGCCCGGCGCGGGCGGCGGCAAGGACGCCGGCAAGCCCGGCACGCCCAACGCCGCCGCCTCCACCACCCCCAACTCCAGCAGCAGCGCCAGCAGCGGCTCCTCCGGCCAGGACGTCAAGCCCATGAACGGAAGCGGTGAGTGGCGCCCCTGCGGCAATGCCCCTCCCACCTTCTCCCACTCCCTCCCTCGCATCCCTCCTTCATCTACTCTCTCTTTCGGATCTTCTGTACCTCCTCCCCTGCTCTAAACCTGTGACTATGCATAACTGCTAATCCTAAGTAAAATCTCTAGACTGTCTCGTAAAGTCTCTAGACTGTGTCGAGCTATAGTTTTTATCGATGGTTGATGCTGAGGCTTAACTAAGTCCAAAAATTGTATTTTGAGATTTACTACGAGTCTATTCTGTTAAATTTGGCGATTCATTATCATTTGCTATTTAGGAACCAAATCAGCTTTCTTTTACTTACATTTTAATACATAATATCGCTTTAAGGAAACAAACCAAAAAAGAATTTTTCCTGTACTATTCATGTTCTGTGACAGTTAAAAAAGATACAATCGATATGATTTCACTAGCAAAAGAACGACATATAGACGTAATTAATTTAAAACCTCCAAAAATGAACTTAATGAGATTCATTTGTCGGCGATATATAACGGGATTAAAATGTTTAAATGAATATTATGAACATTTATTTTTTCTAATTATCATTTTAAAATTTACTTAAATACTTTCTTCTATGCATTCGACATAACATGATTTATTCGAAAATGTTTAATTATATAGTTGATATATATGTTTAAAATGCTCAAATTGTTGCTAATATGTTTAGAATTTTAGTGTTTGTCCATAAATTTATGAAAAGCTAATTTTTACCTCAAAGAAGTGCGTAAGTAGTTGTGGCAGCTTTTCGGCCCTCCTTCGCGACTGAGAAATTAGTTCAAAGGACACACTGAAATTCAAATAAAACAGTTATTCGGGAGAACACTGATTGTAGTTGGGGATCAAATTAATAGAAGCAAAGGATGGGAAATTGCAAAGTTACTATCGTTCAGTCTAAAACTGTATGAACATTTTCAAGGAAATAATTTTAATAAAACGATTTGAGATTTGATAGTATTAACCAATGAAGTATGATTTTTAATTAATTTTTCCACAAAAAATAACAAGGGAAAGGTAACCTGGTAGTTCAAAAGTCGCGGTAATTGTTGTGGACTACCGAACTCACCGTTATGTCATTGCAAGTTCACGAACGGAAGAAAGGTTTGCTCGTGGGAATATATTTTAAACAAGCCAATCTTGTTACTAATTCATTAACATTAAATAACCGTGAACTCATGTCAAAGATAGGATACTCTCATAGATCTCCCTAAGGGGAGATGTATGAGAGTATCCTATCTTTGGGATGGATGTGCGTGTATTTGCTCATATAAGAAAACACACATTTACAGGTTTCATAGCTTTATCTTCGCAAGAATGAAGCGAATTAATAAATACAATAAATTGAGCATTGTGGCAATGACCATGCACACCGAATTACCCCAAACCCCAACCTGTAAACGCTCATTCCACGCAGTGCAACCACAACCACAATCTTCTGCGCAACCTGGATGGGCACTCTTAATAATAGCATGCGATAAAACTCCCCTCGGGCAACCTCCCATCGATGGCGGGAGTAGCCAACTCCGGCGTGCGACTTTCGCTGGGGCCTCTCATAGGTTGATTACGCGCGTGAAAAGCGCCTCGCGCGCGGCGTCGGGAGATGACACGCGCGTCGGGGGAGGCGGCGTCGCGACGCCACCCCCGCCCCGCCCCCGCCCCGCCCCCGGCGGCGGCGCGGCGCAGGCCCCGGCGCTGCCGTCGACGCCGACGGTGGCGCTCGGCAGCTGTGACGATGGGGCCTCCGGCATACAGACCTAAAGAGTTGACACTAATGGAAACGAACGAGCGGGAACCAAGCAATTTTCTAGATTAAACGTCAGTAGGGGAGAGCGAGAGAGACAGTGGTTGTGGCCCGTGATGGTGAGATATATGGCCGTGGGCGCCCGGAGCACCCGCGCGAGAGCGGGGCGGGGCGGGGCGGGGCGGGCGTGCGCAGGGGCGGGGAGGAGCAGAGTGGAGCGAGGTGGAGGGAAGCGGAGGCACGGAGCCGAGCGGAGAGTCATGGGGAAGAGTGGGCGAGGCGGGGCGAGGCGGGGCGAGGCGGGCGAGGGGGGCGAGGCGGGCGAGGCGGGGCGAGGCGGGGCGAGGCGGGCGAGGCGGGGCGAGGCGGGGCGAGGCGGGGCGAGGCGGGGCGAGGCGGGCGAGGCGGGGCGAGGCGGGGCGAGGCGGGCGAGGCGGGCGAGGCGGGGCGAGGCGGGGCGCAGTGGGTGGGCGGGGGGGCTGTTGGGGAGAGCCGGAGATGGATGTGACGCGGATTCTACCGCGCCGGAGAGGTTGGAGAGAGAGAGGATTGTGAAGGGATGAGGCAGTAGAGCGCTGGAAGGAGAGATGGGAGAAGATTGGGGGAAGGAAAAAGGTTAAAGGGGAGATGAAGAAAGCGAATAAACGATGCTGAGAAAAAGGAAAAAAATAAATTAAATGGAGACAGACTTGTCTTCATGTTTCAGCTTGATTTAGAAAAGACAACTGAATGAAATAGTTATGGAGGAAAACTGAAGAAGTTAGAATAGTAGTAAAAAACAAAAGGTAGTATGGAAACGTAGGGAAGGACGTGAAAATAGATGTACATAAAAACAAGAGAGCAAGTATTTGGGGAAAAACAAGGCTGAATATAGTGTGAGGAATATCAATGCATTAGGATACAAGAAGAAACATGCACAGTCGTCAGTAGCTTTGCAAAATGAATGTGTTCAAAAGTTATAGTTACAGGTCACTGTAGTCAAAATGCATTACCAGAGAACGGGGAGAGCGAAGAATGAGAACGAATGAAGCAAAGTCGTAACGAGAAGCCTTACTAACGGGGGCAGGTCCGAGATTGTACGTCCAAGAAGTGAGTGTAATGGCCTGGCAGAGGTGAAGAGGAAGAAAAAATACAAAAAATATTATTAGTATGCAAAAAAAAAAAAAAGATTGACGTGAGCGTAGGCAGATACAAACAAGAAATATGACGGAAGATCGAAGGAAAAAGCGGGGCCGAACGATGTAGCACGAGACTACTCCCATGCTGTGGCGCAGGCTGAGAGAGAGAGAGCGGAACCGAAATTAAAAAATGATGAACTGTAACAAAAGAAGAAGAGACCATAACAAGGACAGGGCGAAGAACCACAACAGAATAGAGATATATTAAAAGAGTAGAGTGGAAGAGTAGAATGACCCGGCAGCGAGGAGGAGCTACCGTAGGAGCACATCGGACGGACAGGACGGAGACCGGACGGGAGAGAAGCACCAACGGAACACGGAACGCCCGCGTTTCCGCAGGGAAGCTCGGACGAAGAGAGGGGGCGGGGCAATAAATGGCACCGGAGAAGGGCTCATTCCCCCTTATTCGCTTCCACGGGCGGGGCGGGGGGTGTGAGCGGGACGGGCGGGGGCGGGGGGGGGGGGGGGCGGAGGGCGGGGCGGAGGCGAGCGGGGGAGGCGGGGGCGAACCCGTCGAGCCGGCCATCAGAGATGGGCGAGGGCCGGTGAAAATCTTGAAGGCTCCCATCTGGACGTCAAAAAATATTTTTCAGCCGTACTTTCTCCGAGATTTCCCCGTCTCCCCTCGGCCGCGGCGCGAGAGCAAACGTTGCGCGTTTCGCGCTTTGCCTCCGTTATGTTTTTCGGAGGGCGGTTTCGACGGAAAAAAAGTTGACTGGGGGTTATTGATGTGCAAGCGAGGGGAGTGACCGGGTGTTCATCAGAAAGTATCGAATGCCTATAGATTTTTGACGTGAAAGGACTCTTTTTATAGGCTATGTGTTGCTTCTAGAGAAAGCAATAAGGTATTTTTTTCCTGAGACACTCTTGAAGATGCTTTAAGCACGATTTTTAATATTTCGAAACAAGCAAAAAATGAAATATAAATTATATTTTAACGCAGGAATGTTTAAGATTCAAACATCGACTTACTTTTCAGTATTCAAGCGACAGCGAATTTCCTCCACATTGTTGATAATTCTGAACTGTTTTAAACGTTCATTATTAACAGTAATAACTTAAAAATTAATAGTATAAACACTGACACTACTAAAAACGACTTCAATTATCCATTTCATAACATGACCTAAAAATATTCGTGTCCAAATATGAAGAAGTGTTTTCAAACATTGATGTCATAGTCCATACCAATCACCAAAGACCTACCATAGGAAAACTAATGCAATTTTCATGATATGCTGGCAGTTGAGCGGAAATACCAACCGAACAGATACTGGAGAGGAAATATCGTCCACGCGGGAGGATTCCAAATATTTCGATACGAGAGCACGCGCCCGACGCATAAATTGAAGCAAATTTATACCGCAACGCTTGTTTAAACATTAAACAATACATAAATCAACAAGCCGCGAAAAAAATGCCCCATTGTTTGTCTCAACTCGTTCAGCAAGAGTATGCATAGTCATAGAAGCATCAAAAATATTTGATTATGGAAGCGTACTGGTGTCTGCAGCGGAGGTCAAAACGCACCGGCAAATACCGCAATTCCAAAAATAACTATCACCTGTCGGCGAAACGCATATACGCACGAGTACTGACTTGTATGGAAATGCGTTTACATGACACTTCATTCATTTTAAATATAGACCTGTGTAAATAAGTTTAAAATATTTTAAAAGGTGAACAAAACTACCAGTGGTGTGTTAAGTGGCAATATGAATGATATTGCCATGATAATTGTATTAGTGGGAACATATCAACTTATTTTGCATTTTTATATTTATTTAGTTCGTCAATGAAACGTTGACTCATTATTTTAAAGCGTTAAGTTTCCTTGAGTGTTTGTAAACAAATATGTCAGATGTACGAAAAATTAAAAATTCGGCAGCATACAGATTACAAATTAACACTCAAATGAATATGAAATAAAAGTTATGCAAAATCTGGTCAATGTTTCAATGAAATCAAGTGAAATCTAATGGAAGAGAAATCTAGATAACTGTTAATGTTTCAACGAAAGTTCTTTGTACACAATTACATTTTGAATCCTGGCATGAGGTATTAAAATTGTTCAATGAAACATATAATTATTAGCAGCAAAAATTTGCTTCTCAACTAAGAATTCTCCGCCAACGCAAAATGAATTTCAATATTTTTTTTATAAAAAAATAATATGGGAATATTTATGTAAATTTTAAAAAAATTTTTAAAAAAAAAAAGGAATATAGATATCGATGACTTTCATAGCATTTATTTATATTATTTGGATATATAATATCTTCCAGATATTTTGAAATAAAAAAACAATTTTTCGCTAATGAGATGTGAAAACAAGGATTATTCAGGTGCAGAAAAACTTCACTATCATTATCTATTTAACTCATGTAAAACTCTCACGGTAATTCTTTCAATTGTGAAAGAGTATATTAGTACGTATACAATTAATAGTAAAAGTAGTAATTTAAGCGTTGACACCTGCCCCTCTTTCACATCCCACCTCGTGCGGACCCGTCTAACAGTAGCCAATTGCGCTCGACCGTCTATCAGGCGGCGAGCCCCGGCAAGACGCTAACATCCGATGAACATCCTCACTCTATCGCCATTCAATTAGAAGGGCGCACCTCATTAGTCTACTTATCTGTATCATCCTCCACGGCGTAATCGCGTAAGCGAAATAATTCCGAGTCCATCAAGAAGCCCGAGTTCAATTAGCCGCAGCCGTGGCGGATATCCGCAAATCCAGTTACACGGACGCGGCCAGGGGGGGGGGGGGGGCGGGGGGGGCGGGGCGGGGGGGGCGAGGGGCGGGCGGGGCGCGGAAAGGGTGGAGTACTAGGAGGAGGAGGAGGGGGAGCTGAGGAGAAGAGGGAAGGAAGGGACGGGTGGAGAAGAGAGCGTCTTGCTTTAGCGAAGGAATGCAGACCCCTGCACTCAAGCTTTACTTGATTCCCGCGCGCTGGTGGGGAGAAGGTTCAGTAATAGAAATGGTGAGAGTGGAGCAGTAACGTGGAGACGTGAATTTGAGGATTCTGAAACAGTGGTAGTGTAAAGTCAACCTGTACGAAAAAGGTACTTCATATTATTCGTGTAACAATGGAAGCCATGTATCTCTGACCATGTATTCCATCAAGTCCATAAAGAAGAAAGTGGAAAACATTGTTCCTTGTATAGAGAGGTGCATACTTTCTCAACGAAAAATATGCCGAATAAGGATATTCTAATCTCCAGATGTTCGAATTCCTATTTTGAATTTTGCACTTGAAAATTCATTTTGCGTCGCAATGAAAAGAGGAATTTTACGCTTCAGTGAAAGCACGCCATTTTTTCTTACTTTTCCACTGCGCTTCTCAACGTCTCTTTACTTTCTTACAACAACTCTTTACTTTCAGAATAATCTTATTTATCGAGTCGCGTATGTGAATGAAATTTTATTGCTATCAGTTTGTTTATTTTTTTGTTTTACATTTTTATATACTTCCATATGCCTACAAAACAGTTTGGAACACATTTTGTATTAAAATGTAAAACTGACATGTAATGAACCTTTCTCTTAGACAACGATTAACAGTTAGTTTGTGGTTAATATTTGCGAGACGTCGCATGGGCACATGAAAACTACCAACCACAGAGCTTAACTAAGCGAGATGTCTATCGTTTACCTTTATATTGATTGTTGTTTACATATGTCAATTACATTGGCATTTTGATAGAACATTAACAGTACAGTACCTTAACGAGTTCTTTTATTTTTCTGACGAATTTTCTGTAAAATAATTCTCCTAAATCTTTATTATTTTCAGAAAATTCTAGCACATTTAAAACGCGATAAAATATTATTTTTCCATTAAGGTTGTATTCAAATACTCTCTTAGTAGTTGAAAGAAACGAATCTTGTGTTTGTCCTCTAATACTTCTGCCCTCTCAACTGAAGCAGTACTGCGACCTCCTGACCCCCCTCCCAAAAAAAGAAAGTCACCGACTCTGGTCCTTGATTAAAATGCTTTCTTATTACAATTATACTGACAAAAATTCTAGAACATTTCTCTAAAAATGAATATTACAACCCGAGCATTTCCTATCAAAACAGCAAATTTCATTTGCGAACATTTCACAAGAGAAGTCAAAATCTCGCGTTCACATATGATCTTATGAGAGATAACTTTTTTCTCGCCACGTTTTAGGTGAGAATACGCTGAATTTAAACAATATCCCTCCTGAATATTGTAAATTATTCATAAATATTTCTAAATTAGGAAAAGTGCAAGAAAATTAGTTTTAGTAAATAGTGGAATGGTAATTGTTTTGTTAGCTAACGTCTCATTTCATCATTTGCTTTTTCAACAATAAAACAAAAATAGCTTCTTTAAAGAAACACTTCTCAGGAATTTTTTATAAAACAAATGTTTTTTTGGAAGAGGGCTTCTAACGCAAGAGATCTTTCAATCTCCATTTTACGGTTGTTTTGCGAACTGCAACTGCTAGACTGAAAGCAGATAAACCGCCCTAATAAAAAGTATATTACAAAGGCGACGAATAAACCAACTCCGCTTCAAATGTATTGCTGCAGAAGCCGTTGCCACGGTTTTTTCCAGTATTCATCTCGCCGATGTGGTTCATTGGATATTGCACATCGCAGTTCGACAAGCGAAAGCGTCCTGGGTCCATTGTCTGTGTTTGTGTGTGTATGTGTGTGTATGTGTGTGTGTGTGTGTGTGTGTAAGGTAGACAAGGATACATTTACGAATCGCTGAGGTCCGTACTTCTCTTCCGTTCCGTTCCGTTCCCTTCACACCACTTACCGAGGAAATTAGGGATGGGATTTGCAAGACGTTTCTCGTGAATCTCAAATCAGGAAAAAATTCCAAATTTGTCCACTCATCAAGATACTTGAGTTACATAACCAGGATCATAAAAAACAATGGAATACGACTTGGAGAAGTACAAAATAAGCAGTAACATAAAATGATCATGATTTCCATAAACTAAGACCAACAAAAACTCAATCGCAAGATCAAGTGCATTCCTCGAATCAGATCTGAACACACCAAGCTAACTCACATCTGTTACATCACACAGCTCCTTTACAATGATGCAACGAACAGCTGTCAATTGTCCATATCCTTCAGTCATGTACAAATATCAATGAACGCCAATTAATCCTACAATTATTTAAAATTTTATTCAGGATAAAATATTAAATTATTAAAATATAACGATCTGTCAATTGTAAATTACTGTTTCATTTTTCTTTAAACTATATTTTCACTGTGTATTTTCAATCCTTTTTAATTATAGTACATGTATTTTTTTTGCAGTTGCTAATAACTTTGCTGTTGATGCGACTTTAAATAAAATAAATTTAGAAAAAAGTATGGAATTTTAAGTTTAAAGGAGATGAATGGTGGGCTGGGAATGCACACCGTACCATAACAACGACCATGCCTTACGTGTGATTCGAACCCACGGACGAGAACAAAGTCCCACTGAGGCGCGAAAGCTCAAAGCCCCAGCTCCACCAGGCCATTCAAGAATGGAAGAAAGCTGGTTGAAAGGAAAATGGTTGAGGGATCCACGACACGCCACCAAACATCAAACATCCTCACCCGATGAAGGATTTGAACCCGCAACCTTTCGAATCGAGCTTGGTAACGCGCTCCCATCTTGACGATCTCGGCTACCCGGGTCGCGAACATGGTATTTGAAAGCCGCCCGCAGTCCGCAAGAAGCCATCTCAGGGAAGCTTCGTTTCGAGGCGGCGCGACCAGGAGCCAGGGCAATACCTCCAGGCGAAATCAATTCGCCCCCGCGCCACAGCCCCACGTGATTCGCGCTCGCCCGAAGGCGTCCCTCCTCTAATTACTTCTCATTGGTGGATCGCTGCTGACGTCATGCGCCCGCAATTTACCCTTAGCAGAAGGGAGAGAAAACACTGCTGAATAGTTTCTTCCTGATCAAATACGAATGTCGGTTGAAGGAAGATTTTTACTGTTTTCTTACTGGATTGGAAAATTTCATATACTATTACAGATACTCGAAGATGTACAATGTTACTGTTTTTATTCGTCATTCATTTGTTCAATTTATTACTAAATCGAATTTTTCAATTTACTTACTATGCAATCAGTTATTTGTTCCAAATTCAGTCCGCAGTGCTTTCTCAAGAATATTGAATAAATCAGCCTATCACTAAGGACGATATAATTAATTTGAATTAAAATATCACCATAATAATAAGTGCAATTATCTCAATAGAATTAGAAAATAGTTATTTGTGATACGAGTGGTAACAGGGACATTTTGTTTCGAGAGTAGGCGACACAAGGCCGATATGTCGAGTGGCGCAGTCCTTCGAGGAAAATAAAATCAGTTTTACTACGTGTTTCGCATAGAATTTTGTAGACAACCTTATTCACTTTCATTTTACTTTAATTCAAGTATACAAATCACTTAATGAAACATTAAGGTTAGTAGTGCCAGTCAAAATCATGCGGCGAGTCAAAATCATTTTGTTTTCTTTGTTGCATTCACAGATTTATCTCAAAACTTGAGCATTGTCTCGCTTTTATCAGTAGTGCCAAAAATTGAACTTTTAACATGCTCTGAAAAACTCGTTTTTACTTGTAGCTGCCTAAAAAAATTATTTTCTGGCTATTCATTAACAAAGTTTAACGATCGAGAGGCTTTCGTGTAATAAAATATTAGAATGAAAATAAAAAAAAGCAACAATTCAGTCATATATTCTAAAAGTAAGAATCTGATTACTAATTACAATTACAATTAATTTTTCATGAAATGATTCTAAAGAAGCAATTTCGTATCTAACGAATCTTTCTCGTCTAAACAACAGCCAACCCACTGAGCGTGAAATTTCTGTTTTCAGCCGAGATGTCACAGAATATCCATCGCTTAACTAGGAAAATACAGACGTATTTTTCCATTCGAACATTTGGGCTCATAAAAATACGTTAGGCGTCGTTGCGTTAAACGATACAATATAATCTTCTCATAAAAGCCGTTAACAGAATTTAGGACAATTACTTATCGCGCCACGTAACGGCGAAGAGCAATATTTCAAACAAATTGCTTAATTGTTTTGTAACCCAGCATTTATGAATTTCGTTTAAAACGACGGGAGGCGATCGTGTCGCTATAAGAGCATTAGCGGCCTGTAAGCGATATTGCACCCCTGCGATGTCCGGAGAGGGAGAGGGAGGTGGAGCCGGAGTGGGAGTGGGGGAGGAGTCAGCCAGTAAGAGGATGAGGCTGACGAAGCCACAGCCGTGTTTAATCAGCGTTAGCAGAGAAGCTGCTTGCCGCTGATTGAAAGCGGTCGCCGCCGACGCCGCGCCGTCTGCCATCTAGCGGCGCGCGCGGCAACTAGTTGCAACGCCGTCGGTGTGCGCTGAGAGAAGGCGATGGTCGAGTCGATGCACTTACGGCAGGCTTTATTGAATTTTATGGCTGCATTTCGGGATTGTAGGTTAAGGGTCTTACCAGTGATGTTGCCAAGCACAGTCGCGGTACACCTTCTTATTTGTTGCTTTGAGACTATTTTTTGACGGAAAAATCTGTTTTCAAGCAGTGAAATATAAAACATGGGAGAAAGAAACAATGTTTCACCATAATAAACATACATAGTTATTCACTTTCTAAATTACCTTCTATAACGACAAATAAAATAGATAATTTTATGAAACTTATTTAAAGTTTCCATTCTTCTTATTTTTTCTAGAATATAACTCCTTCCAGCAAAGAACAATTCTTAAAAACTATTTCTTTTGTTTACAAATCACATGAATTTATTTAGTGGTTTTATCTTTCAATCACTGAATCTTGAAGTTGGGGGTGCATTTTTTTTACATAAAAAGGAATTATTGAATGGAAATATATTTCCCTATTACTGGTGAATTTATTTTTATGTAGCAAAAGCACTTCGAGCACTTCGGGCTTATCGGTATGCAAATGAAAATTTTGGAAATGTGTTTGGCAAGCAAGATAACATTTAAACCAATGATGAAGAAGAAAAGTTACGATCGTAACATTAACAGTTTGTTAAAAGAATTCTTGAATGGCCTTTGAAAAACTTGCTAGTTGTGTATTTCCACAATTGACCTGAATTCTTGAAATTAAGGTCATTCCAAAAAATGCATATTTTGACCTTGCGGTTATTGAAAATTCCACTGACAGTACAATAAAATTAACCAAAATTATTTCGAAATCTTCTAATTTTCTTACCACACCAGTCAGAAAATGGCATTTAAACATTCTTAATCGTTTTCAATACTTTTTCACAAAACAAAGACAACTTTCACGTCAAACTGTAACATTTTCACAAAAACATATTCAATAATTATTTAAAATACTCTTTCTCTCTCATGTTTTGCCAATTAAAAGTCTAACAATAAACTGTCGCACAAATCGACTACAAAGGCATTTAAAAGCTGGCTGCAAAACGTAATAAAACAGTTAGCTCACCACAAAACAAGTAATACGAACAATTATCTCTTGAGCAATAACGCAACAAAGTACGTATATCAATTGCATCCGCCGACTTTTGGTATTGCCAAAAGGCAAATACCACACATAAGACCCTACATGTGTATTGGGATTCACCCACGCGTAAGAAAAGCCACGTCTCTACCGCAAGCTGCTCCAAACACGGCGATATATCGCGCGTGAGCTCATGCGCACCACTGCTGCGATGCTTTCGGCGCAGAAAAACGCCGTCGGCCGATATCTCAGGCGGGTGCGTCGCGGAGAGCATTTGGCGCCGGCGCCGGCGCGGGGACCGAGGAGAAACACGAGGCACGCAGCGAAATAAAAGCCCCTCGCCAGGCAGATTCAGGGGGCGGATCCACAAAGAATTCGGGGAGAGGGGATTTTCTGTTCAGATGCCTCCTCCCACAAATATTTTTGAAATGTTGAAAATTTGTTAGCTTTGAAAAAAAGTCTGTTCTTCAGAGAAATATTCCTTTGGTTATCTTCTCCAGTGGATGCGCCTCGTTGAGCAGATTTCGGCATCAACAACATATCAAAGAAATGCGTAAATCTCTTGACTTAAGTATTAAGTTGAAATAGTTATTTATGTAGTACTAGTCAGCAACTGACATTTACAATGAACACACACACACACACACGCGCACACACGCACGCACGCGCACACACACACACACACACACACACACACACACATATATATATATATATATATATATATATATATGCTCTAGATAGTGTAATTGGATAAAAACGCGACGAGTGGGGGAGTCATAATTAGTTAAAAATATTTCTTACACATGAAATGCGACATTGTTCTGTAGCTTAGACTATATATTAATTAGTCAAATGATTACTTTTAACTAATATTGTGTTATGATAATATGGTTTGGTACTATTTTCGTTTTTTGAGCCAGTAGGTATATTCTCTAACGATGTAAAAACAAGTTTACAGCCCATTTTTTTAAAAGAAAATTAATGACTTCTTTTTATGTCTGATAGTGAAGTTCTGCGAACTGTCCAGTGTGGCTAGCGTGTTGCAGCTCATTTCACTGATAAGGGGCCGTGGAAGGTTACTGTTTTCGAAACATACTACTTGCGTTACTAGTTTTGCGCATACCATCAAAGTACAAAGCATATTAGACTTGCTGAGCATTTGGTAACATAATAATGCCGTTTTCAGAAGCTTTTTGCTGAGTATCTGCAATGAAAAGCAATGAGCTTTCTTTCCAACCTGATAAAATAGTAATGCAATCATATTGAAACTGCAATGTATATTTTGTCAAAATTCCTTTGACCTCAAACTAACAATTAATAAACACACTACAAGAAAAATGACCAATAAAACTAGCATAGACAAAAATATAAACGAATTAGAAGCAGATCACAATTAAAGTCAGGATACATGAAGAGCCTAATAATTATAAGACCACAAGCAGATGGACATACAGACGTTTTGTCGTCAATCGATTTTTCTGTATCAAGGTCTCACAAAACGTGTATTCTGACTAACAATATATATATATATAGATATAGATATAGATATAGATATATATAGGAACAAGTTTTATCCACATTTTTTAACTGGACCCGACAATAACAGTTTTTCCGTCTTTAGACGCCGTTTTCCGAGTTTTCTCCCGTTTTCCGCCGTTTCCACCGTTTTCTTCGCCGTTTTCCCGTCGCACGATTATAATACTTTCTCGTCTTTCGAAGTAAGACGACAAAGTAAAGTTACGTCGAAAAGAAAGAAATAATACATTGAACGATTGAAGAAGGAAAAAAACACAGTACATTTAATGTCGAGAAGCAAAGCAAGGAACATCTCAGATTTTGCTCTCTGGATCAAGAGAAACTGGTCGAGCAACCCCGAACGAGATGTCCGCTGTCTCCTCTGACTCTCTCGCACCCTCTCTCAAACCTCCCCTCTCCTTTCCTCCCCTACCCCTCCCCTCTCAAGGCGGCGCGATCCAAAACCAAAACACCGCTCGTTCTCCACTCCACAGACAGAGCGATCGCCTCCTCCCGAGTAAAACATGGCCTCTGCGGAGAAGGTTTATTCGTCCTTAGCGGAATTATTCTCCCTTTTTACATCCTCGACCCGCCCCCGGCCCAAACCACCCGCCCGCCCGCCCGCCATTCCGAATTCTACTCTAAGTAAGTGGCCGGAATGCGATAAGCCATAAAAACGAAAACAAGCTGTTCTGCAATTCCATGTGAAGTTCATCAGAACGGCACTAAAGCGCTGCTCAAATTGCGAAATAAATAATTGTCTCTAATGAATCGTGCTGCCATATCCGTGGTGGCCACCCGGAGGCGAACAAAAGGCGGGGAAAAGGGTGATGGGAAGGACTTAAGGACGATCTGTAATGGTTGAGAGTCGAGGGTTGAGTGAAGATGGGTGAAGAAGGTGTAAAGCGGAATGTGAATGTAGTCGGGTTTGCGGTTGAAGGGGATGACGTGGGTGAACGGAGTGAAACGGGTGAAGAAGGATGAAACGGAAGAAGCAGAGTGAAATGAAATAAAGAGGAGCTACGCGAGGTGAAAGCAAGGTCAACGAAGTGAAGTGTCTCGAAATATGGTGGGGAATAATAGAGGGCGATGAATTGCAGTGATGCGAGGTGACACGGACTGATTCCGGGTGAAGCCGGATGAAGCAGACTGAAACAAGAGCGAAGCAGGGTGAGACCCAGCAAATCCCAAACCAAAGGGGGGCCTGCCTCCCCAGCGGGCAATGGCACGGCGATGCAAACTTTCCCAGTTTTCCACTTAACATTATTCTCTCCTGCAGCTTCTTTTTATACGGACGTCCTTCCCCCTCTCTCTCACTCTCCTACACGCCCCCTGCCCTCTCCCGGGGAGGAGCAAGCAAGAGACGTTGGAGAAGAAGAAGGGTCGTTGGGAGGGGGGAAGCACAAGAAGAAAAAAAGAAACTGCCGGCGTGGCGGGGACACGGTGATAAATGAGGAGGCATGCGCCCATCCAAAGCGTTCTTTCTGCACGCATAAAACTAGTAAGCACTGGCCATTATTTCACGGACTCTCCGACTCCGGGACTGGTTGCCTGCTGAAATATTTGCGACGACAAAAGCTGTAACGATCCCTGCGGGAATCATCGAGAGAGATTAAACCAGGAGGCTCCCGGAAATAGATGACGTACAAAGAAAGTTGCAGCTTTTGGGCGTATTTTTGTCCGGTGGTCTAGTTCGACGCAGTGGCCACCGTTGTCGAGAGCTAGCGCGCTCTCGGACAAAGCAGGTTAATGGTTCCAGTTCAAGGTGGAAAAATCCCTTTCTTTCTTATTATTTTGTTCTGGTTCTTTTAAACTAAACGTGTTTTTTATTTCTAAACTACTGAGAATTTTATTCGATATCTGCTTAAAAATTTTACTTTCGAATTAAGTAAAATAAAAAAACTGAAAGTTATGTTATTGTATGATGTGAAAATGTCTTTATTTTATTTTTTTTAAATGCTGAACAATAGTTACCCAATTAACCCAATGTAACTAGCTTAGGCTGTTCTAGCAGCCTATGTCAGAAAAGCTGCTCAACTACTGATTACATTAACAAATTCTTATAAAACAGTTAAATTAAAGCACTTTAATGAAAGTAAATTAAACCAGCTTTTATGATAGTTTTAGTAGACAACATCAGCAACAGATCAATATTTTGCACATTTGTTACGAATGTAAATAATATTGTTGCCATAAATATATTGAAGTACATTTCCTAAATTACATAATCGCTTAGAAAATGCATGTGTGCAATGTAATTGTTTAAATACGAAATTATAAGGCAATTCCAAATATTTCCGCATTTAGAATGAGGGATATTGGGCTCAAGATTTATTTTCCTTTAATCCCCCCTTCCCACCAAAAATATTACTTTTCTACTCGCTGGGAAACCACTTAACTACTTTTACTTTTCATAATATATCCAAAAACAGCTGTAGAGCTGCAGCTGCAACATTGACATTTCACCAAGGAAGTATCATATTCTTCGTGTGCTTAGCTACTTCAAAGTTATAAAATACAAATTTCTTATTAAATCAGTCATATGACTGATGTCAAAGCACATTACACTAAATGATAGCGATTTCAACCATTGAATAACACTGCACTTCATCACGGAAGGCGCTCTACAAGGAGAAAAAATGCTCATCATTTCAAGCGACAGTGCGAAGCTCGATTGTCAACAAATAGAGCTCAATCTTGTATAAGAAAGATACAATAATAATTATTATTGTAATAATAATTATAAGAAATATATTTCGGAATACCATACATTTGAACTGTATTTCATTCGTATCAATTAGGTAGAACTTCATTACCTCACTACTATTTAAAATTTTCAATCTTCGGCTGTGTAGTTTTCGAGTTTAACAATTTATACAATATAAATTATACATTGAACATTACGGGTGTCATGATTATTATGGTGATTGTAAATATTTTTTCACTCTGAGGAAAATTAAAATATAATGTATTGTGGGCCACAAAATATAAAAAGGGGAAATTTCATTTAAAATAAGCGTTAATGAGATAATTTTAAAAGTAGCAAATAATGAACAAAAATTGCGAAAAATAAATCAATTCTCCAAGTAATAGAGCGTAATGTATGAGTAATTCAGCAATCTTTTAAAAACAAAATCCACACACTGTCAATGTGAAGTCAGTGAAAAGCAAACTGACAATAAAGTATGTCGTCTGAAAGCTTAAAGATAGAAGTTCCATTTGTAAATTATTAGATAGTGGCACATCCAAGGAGCGGGGGGGGGGGCTTGGGATTCAGTTCCCCTCCCAGAAGCCAATAATACATATTAAAAACATAGCTTCTACTCATTTTCTGTTCTAATAAAGTACATTTCAATTCAATACATCCTGTTTGCAATATAAATAATAATTATAAGTCGAAAGTACATTTTATAATCAATATCAATGAAAAATTCTTTGTAAGAAAATATCAAGTCGCCTGAGCACTATTTCTTTATCCCCCCCCCCCCCGGCCGAGGAAACTTCTGAGTACGCCTCTGTAAATAATAGGTACTGAACGAAAGATAAACAGGTTCGAATCGATATTGAGAGCATTGTGAGACAATCTACTCTGTGATAAATTACAATGATTCTAGAACTATAAACGCACTGAAATAAAAAGTATCACATCAGTTCTAAAGTTCTTAACTGTCGTCAGCGATACGACATGTACAATATTTCCGAAGTTTGAGAAAGAAACTTTAAGGAGAAAATATTGAAGTTCATAATGGTGCAAAGTTGCCATTAATGGGAAAACTTCAAGACAAATTCACTTTCGTAACTGTAAATGTGAGCAGAATATGGAAGCTAAAATAAGCAGAAATGGGGTAACATTTATCAGCGGACGACGGAGGAAAACAACTCAGAAAAGGTCGGAACGTTCGAAGAGAGACAAGCACTTTAGCAACATAAGGTTGCTCAATAGCTGGCAAAACTTATCGTAGAAGGAAGTAATGACATGAAAACATGCTTGAATATTATTTTCAATATTTTAACAATGACAAGATCGATGACAAGGAAAATTGTTTTTAAATTGATACTTACTTCTTGGAATTTGAAATCATTTACGTAAGAACGAAAAAACTTATTTGTACTCCTAAGAAAACAGTTTATTGTATTAATAAAACAATTACAATAATTTATTACTGTAACAAAACCATTATATAAAACGAAATTTTAAATAATAATAATAATAATAATAATAATAATAAACTTAATGCATTTACCACGTGTGTTGTTTTGTATTAAATTTACAAATTAACAATGTTTTGTATTTAATTTTACAATAGTATCAACTTATTAGCACTTGATGTTGTTACTAAATATATTTAGTTAGTAAAAATAAATGGCTTGAACAACTTGTATTTTGTGAGAAATAGTGTCTTTGGAATATTTTAAAAATACAGATGTTGAAGTGAAACGAGCTGAAAAAATCTGTGAAAAATCTCTTGAAATTACACAGTGACACAGACAATGGTTTTAAATGTTGTTGGACCACATTGTAAAGAAATACAGGTACAATTGATTCTCTATAATTGCTTTGATTTCAAAGCCGCCTTTTCCTCCATCTAAATGTTTCTTCGTAAAAACCAAAAATATTGAGGATATTCTTACCTTTGTCTGTCTGTGAACAACTAGCGTCTAAATAATACACTGGATTTTCTTAAAAACCAAATGCATTCTCTGCTCTTCGGTGACTTGGTTTCTGCCGTATACTTCCCCCAACCTCATTGTCACGTTCACTATCAATCGACAATAACCCTCTTCTTAAGGGTGTGCGCACCAAAAAAACGCAATTATGCAGAAACATAGGTGAAATCTACACAACAGAATTATGAGTTTCTCGTTATTTCTACGACATGCTATTGGGTGCAGCCAGTCGTTTATTCATTCAAAATTTAAAACTCACCCCATCCACCTACTATCTTCGCTATCTGGTCATGAATGTTCCAACACAGAACCTACTCTTTCCAAGAATCACCTTACTCTTTCTTTCCCTAAAACCCTTCAGGAAATGAAAACCTCGCTCGTGGTACATAGCGAAGTCGCTAGCCTTTCACCACTGCGGTCCAGGTTCGATTCCCGACGAATCTCGTGTGAAATTTGTTGCAACAACACGAGTTTGGCTGCTTCACAAAGACTAGTCCAACCCCTCTGAAGTGTCCTAAACCCTGCCCCTATCATTATTCCTTCCCAATTCTGGCGGCTTGGTAGTGACGCAGGAGCGCGTAGCAGGAGGCGCCTACGCGGAGATGCTACCTGGCGGTCCTCTTGACAACTGACTGCGACGTGACGTGAATGACAAGCTAGACGTTTAACGAATGAATTACTCCCCAGCGCCAAATGTTAATATAGGATTACTCCTCAGCGCAAAGCACTCAACGCCCCTTAAGGGGTTTGGAGACGCGTTGCGTCAAATTGTAGACGAAACAAATAAAAAAAAGAAACACAATGTATATTGTGTTGCCAATTGTCATATCTTGCTCTTATCATCCTGTAAAAGAACCGAGACCCTCTGGTGACACAATCGTTAAGTAGTACACTGTGGATTTATGTTAAGGTACTAAACATACACAACTAGTAAAAATATTAGAAGGTAATTAGGAATAAAAATCAACGATTGTAAAAATACACTATTTTTGTTACTAATCTTGCGATTAGTCGCTTATTATTAAGGAACTTACTTCAAAGAAAGTAGTTTGTCGCTTTTATTTGTCCATTAACACAAAAGAATTGACGTATAAAAAAAAAATTAAAATAAAAATATTAATGATTAATTATTATAATTTTAACTCTTCAGCAATATTGGTCGCTTAGGGAAGTGAATTCGCATCTACAAAGAGTAGAAATACAATGAAATTTTAATATTTAAAAAAATAACGATGTTTGATGTTTTATAAATCGCCGTCAGATATGCAGGAAGCGAGAATTCGATTGGACACATATCTGTTTTAAATAATTTGGTAAAGACATACCTTGAAATTGTACTCAGCAATAAGTAAAATTTCTCTGCAAAATAAATGTAGTATGATTGTAAATATGTAAATTCTAAATATGTAAAAGAAATTAAAATTTATTTTTCTCCCGTATTGTAGTTTGAAACCCCATACATTTTGCAGACGCGGATCCACGGAATGGGAAATTCCTCCCCCCCCACACACACACACAAATTCAATAACTCTAAATTTTAACTTGTCATGAATCTTTCAAGCAAAATTCTTTTGGGATAATTCTTAAAACGAATAAAATCGTCTCGCAGAATGAGCTGAATTTATCCTGCGTCATACTACGGTATCTGTAATATACACAGGTACCCAGGAGGAAACATCGAAATTTCTAAAATAAGTTCTTAAGATATTTAAGCATATTTTTTCTAATAGCCCTGTATATTGTGTATATAGAAGTCCTCCTGTATATTGTGTATATTGGGTGACTTTTTACTTTCTCGCCTTACAAATACTTCGTAAGCAGTTCCTTCGTGCGTTGGAAAAGGGCGAAATTTTGCCAGAAAACTCTTAATATTTCTGTGTTCTTATAAAATACAAAACTACTCCCCCCCACAAAAACTTCGTGTTGTGCCTGGCCGTGCTTGACGTGTTGCTCTCTTTCCCACAGCCAAGCTGGGCGACGAGGGCGTGCCGGGCAAATGGGGGTCGCAGGCGTGCTCCACGCCGCTGCTGGTGCAGCAGGCCACCAAGGCGCTGCAGGCGGCGTCGGCGGGCGCGTCGGCGGGCGGGCAGCAGGGCGGGCCGCCGCAGCACCACGGCGCCACCGCCGCCGCCGTCAACAACACCCACGCCGCGCTCACCCACTCGCACCACCACCACCACCACGCGGCGGGACGGCGGCGGCGCGCTCGCGCAGGCGGCCGACGTCGCCAACTACCACCTCTTCTGAGCGGCGGCCGGGGGAACTGCTCAGTGTTGCTCAACGCTGGTGGAATTCGCAAGACTTCAAGCCGACGTCCACAGTCGTGAACAACACGAAACTTAGGAATCTCACTGTTGCGGACTCAACCATCGTCTGAACGCTCGGATTTCGCAGGATCTCAAGCCCACGGTGTCATTCCACGTTGTCATTCCCGTCAATCCACGTAGACTACGTGGATTTCAGTATTACCCACTCGAATTTCTTCAGAACGCTGATGAACTTCGCAAGATCTCAAGCCGATGTCATGCGCGAAGTACGTGGATCTCGGTGTTGCTGAATGGAGCCTTTTCTAACCTGGTGGAATTCGCAAGACTTCAAGCCGACGTCCACATCGTGAACAACACGAACTTAGGAATCTCACTGTTGCGGACTCAACCATCGTCTGAACGCTGGTGATCTCAAGCCCCGGTGTCATTCCACGTTGTCATTCCCGTCAATCCACGTAGACTACGTGGATTTCAGTATTACCCACTCGATCTTTTCTAATGCTATGGAATTGAGGATCTCAGCCCACGTCTTGGACTACATGGATTTCAGTGTTACCAACTCGAGCTTCTTCAACTTCGCAAGATTTCAAGCCGACGTCGACATTCGTGAACAACACCGATTTTGGGGATCTCGATGTTGCAGATTCGACTATCTTCTGAATGCTGGTGGACTTCGCAGGATCTCAATTTCACGTTGTCGTTCGTGAAATATATGGAGTTCAGTGTTACCAACTCGAGCTTCTTCAGAACAGTGATGAACTTCGCAAGATCTCAAGCCAACGTCGACTTTAGTGAACAACATGGAACTTATTCCTTACAATAGTCTCCAATGTTCAGCCTCAAGGTTTTGGAGGATCTTAAGCTGTTGCCGTCGAATGCCATACGTCAACTACGGAAGAGTATGGAGTACATGGTGCTCTGGGATCTCAATGATGCCGTTCAAGCTACTTCGGGATGCTGATGAACTATAAGGAGTTCTAACTGATGTCGTCAAATCGCGTCCTGCAACTCCCGCAATTGACAAACTTTTTTTGGAAATCCTCTCATGGAACTGCATTTTTTCCAACTGTAGCTTCAGCTGCTACATTTCGCAGGATCTCAAAACAACGTCGTCATTCGTAAATGACATGAATCACGAAGCTCATGCAACTTACGTGGTTTCAGTGTTGCTGACTACTTCTTTCTCTAGACTTTGCTCGACTTCACAGGATATCAAGTCGACACGATGTCGTCAAATATGATTTGTGAACCAAATGCATCAAGGAACGAACTTGCAAGAACTCGATGTTGCGTTTACCTCTGCTTTTGGACGCAAGTGGACGACGAAGGACTTAAAGCTCACGTAAAATTGTATCCTTCTCTTTCTAATACGATCAGTACTGGGGTTTCTGACGAAATGTCGTTGCTGTGGACTTCTAATTTTGGACGCAGAATCAGAAGAATATCAGAATAAATCCGGTGAAATTGCTGCTTGCAATGAATTCCAACGAGCTTTGCATGATATCCTTGCTGAGATATCGTCCTTTCTGAACTCTGGCAATCTAGCAAGACCTGTAACGAGACCTTTTTCTGCTGAATACAGTTGCTGAAGAACAGCATTTTGTTTTATAAACTTCTTATGCTGATCATTTTTGGTTCAAAAAGGATCCTCAAAGAAGAACATACCTCTGGTTAGATATCTACAAAGTAAGACCTCTTACTCACGTCTAGTTCTTAAGATCACCTGAAGACATAAAATAAGTTGATTAATAGATGATGTTTTAGAATATTCGGGATGTGAAAGCAGACGTGACACGCTCTTATTGTTCCACAGAAGATGCAAAGGAGAGAATTATCTTTCCAGATACAAGCATACACCTCTATTTAATGATCATCGACAACGGTGAAAGTGTATCTGAAGAGACATTTTAAGGAACATCTGAAAATAATTTAGCAATGTTACTTCTGAAGACTGTTACGATGACTCTTTGATACGATGATCAGAGAGAGAGAGTTTAGAAAAAGAACTTTTGAAGCATTTTCACACATGAGCGGCTCCTAAATTTTAAATAACTAATATCTGAAGAAAACTGTCACCCTGAAGAACGTATTTCTCATACTTCATAAATATGTAAGCGAGTGTTTAATAGAAGAATGAAATTTCCTGAAACAGTCAGTCAGGTGATTAGATCTAGTTTGTCTGGTCAATACATTTGATCAATAATGACAACTTATGAGGAACGCTAAAAACAGTTTTTAAGTTCAACATTCTTAGCAGCAATGACTGTAAAGTGTGTTCTATAACGGAAATTGTTTACATAGGTTTGAAAGAATCTGATAGCGAATTCTGGCACGAACTGTTTGAGAGCAGCATTCCAATTTATTAGGCATTTCTTGAAAGAATTGCAGCGCCACGACTATTTTGAAAATTAAATGATGCTTTGTACCAGAATGCAATCACAATTAGCCACTTGTAGCAATATTTAGTGGAAGTAATGAAAGCGATCAAAGAATGCCAGTTTTGAGTGAACAACTACTAGATATGTAAACAAATGTTCGAAAATGCTACTTATGACTGAAATGTATTAATAGCATGTTATGTATTTGAGGCGAATTTTATGCGTTCTCTGAATGACAATGTGGTAGTGACTTCGTATATAGTGCACCGGAAATTCAGCCTCTACTTCCCAAACATTCAATGTGACTGACATGTGCGCAAAACGTATTGTGGACAATCGTAGTTTGAACAAACGATTGTATTAAATGAGTGATTACGAGAAACGTGGATTGTTTATTTTAATTGTAGCAAATTTTGCTAGCGTACAGAAACTGCATTTCGTGAAAGTGACTAATTCTGAATAATGTATGTAATAGTCAATATCTTTGAAAAAGCACCTTGAAGTATCAACGATATAATGTGAGAATATTATAAAAAAAGTGTTGACCAACGACACATTCACGAAAACATTACATGTTAATAACATTTATACTTGTTAAAAATAACTGAATGTAATTCACAATAAGTGAAACAGTATATAACAGTTATTCTATGACTCTAAAACATTGTGTGTGTCGTGAATAAGTGAGACATGGAATTGTGCAGCAATTTATTACAAACATATTATTTTATATGTCAGTGACTCCATTGTACATGAATGGTATGTTTGTGCCTAGGTTGTTATTCAAAAATATGAACTAAGTTTCGGAACTGTCACTTCTAATGATAGCTAGTTATCAAAATCACGTATACACTGCTTATTACTATGATAATTCACAAAAGTATTTAAAGATGTTTGTAATAAGATAAATGTTAATTTTTAAGAATAATGATGACTTTTATGTTTATAAAACCGTATAATAGTGTATAGCCTCTACACAATTATCTATACAAAGCTACATTCATGAAGCGATGGAGTCATAGTTCTGACACACGAATTTGTAGCTTAATATAACGATAAACATTTTTTGCTCAAATTTCCAATAACAGCACTAAAAATGTTTCTACCAAACATTAATAATAATTTCAATTTGTTTCTTGAAATTTCCCATTACTAAAATAGACAATGGTGATTTATTATTAGTGCTTATTTTTGTTCTCAACATCTTACAATCCTCCTGGACAGACAACACCAGACAAAATAAGTTCATTATTAAAACAGATTTTCTTTTACTGTTGAGATCAAAATCAATAAACTGTAGTATCCTACAGTTTAATAAATGTAAATAACAGTAACATTTAATTAAATTAGACTTGTTTAAAAAGCTACATCGTATATCATTAGTTTTCAATTTTTAAAAAATTCGTTTGTATAATTTTATAAACTTACGAGTATTACGTACGTCTTTGTGTATACATTGTTTGTTGAAGTCTGCAAAGAAAATCTTGGATATCGTTAAATTCTAAAAAAAGTGATTACTCATATTGGCTTTTATTGACTTCAATTGATGACTTGCTTTGTCACTACATTAATGAAGGTAATATAATAATTAAAATTCATATTAAGACTGGATTTTTTGAAGGATTAATGAATAATACAATTTTTTGTTACCCATTGAAAAAACAAATGCTCATTTACAGTGTCAGTAGATTTGTAAGTCGTCTCAAAATGGAATCTTCTAGACACCATAAGACGCCTCAGAATTGAATCAATAGTTTTAAAATTACGATTCAACTATGTCAATAATCTGCCTACCTTAAAACAAGCAAAAATATTCAAAACAAGAATATCACTCTACGTAAAATATAAGAGCTATTTGAAATTAAAAAATGAAAACTTAATAGAGCTCAGTTTAGAAGCCCAAAATCAAGTATAACTTTGTTCAAAACTTGAAAAGATGTGTGTACTGGATATGTGCCGTCCATGCAACAAACGGAGATCCTTGACCAAAATAGTGACGGAAAATATCGAATGTGCTAAAAAATACACTATATCAGTGTTCCCGTTGTGTACAGGGTTGATGACAAAAACTAATACTGAATTAATTTGAGGAGACATTTTAGTGATATGTGATTTGTAAAATATATTATAAATATAACTTATTTTAAGTAGGTAATGCGAAGGTGTGTGTAATTAAATGTGAATAATATCCCAGAATCAGGGTTATATTTCTGCGCTAAGTTAAAAGTCAGGGAGTAAAATGTACTGCATTTCCCAATGTACACATAAGTTGATGGTAACGACAGAAAAATGGAAAATTTAGGTGTCTTAAACAATATAGAAGGAGAACTTGTGCGCAAACGTTTACGAGTATTTTGTCATAATATGCTCTCAGCCTCTTTCACTAATTTGTAGAATTTTAATAAAAACTACCCTTTATTCATTGCGATTGCATAACCTAAATGTATGAAATTTCACAAGCATGTAGCTTACAGCATTTATGGAATGGGAAATTTTCTCAGAGTTATGCTCAACGCAAATTTGAGAGAAACGGCTCCACGGGTGTCATCACATTATAATTGTAATGCGTGTTGACGATTCCATTCTTTGATGATTTTGTATCAATGTATATACTTCACATTATCTCTTACGAATGGAAGGGATTGATGGTCCACTGTTTTGTATTATATTGCCTTGTACCAATCGTGTGTTTTTAATAGGCAATTAAATAATGCGCTATAAAACGAGAAGGTAGTGACTAGCGACCCACAATTTTCAATTATTCCTTTTCTGTAAAACACTGTTGTATCCTTCTGTAATAGTTTACAATCCCTGTTACTATTCTTACGTTAGAGAAAAATATATCGTTGCAGAACGAAGGCTATGTTAAGTGGGTCTTAGTTTCATATCAATTCTTTTTGAAGCCTCATATCTCTTTGTATTTTAAGCAACAATCCCTTTCCTTCGAAATGCAGGTACGACTTACTCCGAATGCCGAATTTTAGTATTATTCTCTGAGCTGTACTCTCAACATTGTTAAAATTTTCCCCCTTTAGAAGTAGGATCTCTAGCAGTAAATAAAGCAGGTATTTTGTATATAACTGTAAAATCTCTATGGACTTTTGAGACCCAAAGTGGTCACCCGTCCCTATCTCGCTCCCGTATTTTAAAAAAATTCACGTGTTCAGTTTCGCAGAAGCCATGTGTGTGAGTGCATGACATATTTCTATGCTATGAAAAGTGGTACGAAGCGCCATCTTCTATTATATCATATTGCCTGTCACTACGAATAATGTTGACGTAATTTTTTAAATAAAAGTAATCAGTGGTTGTAAAAGTGTTTTAAAAATATTGATGAATTAAAAAAGAATTTACTGGAATACTACATGTGCTATTGAGAGTGTGAATTAAACTGTTGTTTGACAAGTACTTATGTGTAATTTTTTTAAACATTTCCATTCTGTTCCTAACCCAAAAGCACAACAAAAAACCTGTATAGATGAAAACAAATAGTGTCAATATCGGCATCCACATTAAACACGAAAAATATTATTTTAGCACGCTAAAGCTAGATTTAAGTTATGAAATATTACTTTTATACTGACTGAATGCTAATCTTTCTTCCTTGCTACAAGGCAACAAAAATAAATGTTAGCATATCTGTCTCAGACTCAGTAAAACTAAAATTTTTAGGCTTCTGTTAAAAAACAAGGAAGATGTTTGCTGCTCTCCTGAGCCCAAAAGACATATTACAATGAAGCTGTAATAAATGGAAATGAAGTAACTTTTGCTATGAGCGTTTTAGTAAACGTGCATCTCGTCAAGACACGTGGAACGTCCTATGTAAGAAATTTTTATTATTTTCGAAATAATATACAGCCTTCTTGCTTATAAAAAATGTCCAGTACAACAAAGAATAAAAAGAAGTAAAAAAGAAATAAACTCGAGATGCTCATTTTAGGCTTACGAGGGCGGTATTCGCGGAGTCTTGTTATACTAGTTCTTGTGATGAGAGTTTACAATTACAGCAGCAGAGTTTACAATTACTGCAGCGCTCATGGAATATACGATAAACTATTACAGAGTTCTGTTTTCTATTATCAATTTACTTTCATCAATCTAAATAAAATATTATGTTTTCTGCAATATCACAAACATTTATTTATTTATTGAAGCACAAATATTACTTGAGTAATGAGTAATCATACGTCTATTGTGAAAAATTAAAACAAGATCCGAACAAATTAGAAGCAGAAGAATACTTTCCAAAGTGTATAGATTTATCACTAATCACCACTTAGTTTTGTAATAGGAGCTTTTAAAAACGTGAAATCGAAATACCATAAGAATTAAGTCTTTATTAGTCTGAAATAAAGAATTATCGTCATTCACTTGCGTTTCAGTTTTAATTACCCTATTTTAAAGACGAAACAACAAATGAAAAAAACATAAATTCGCTGAAGAAATAATTCTACTAAAGCGGCTATAATATGCAAAGAACGTAAACAACACATTAATGAATAGTACATTACTCCATCACAAAGCAAGCGCGCTCAAGCGAATTACAAAACCTCTTCCATTCCGCACCCATTTATCTTGAGACCCCCATACGCCGTCCGGCCACGTATTTATTATTCACCAACAATTAAAAATAGAAGCGTGCACCTAATGAGGTTTGCGTGCAGTAATATTATTTATGTAGTGTTTAAAACAAAACAGTAGTAATTTAACTACGCAATTTATCCGATCAGGGAAGCAAAAATAAAATATATATTTTCCCCAGCGCCCAATTCCCGGGCGGACCAGCTCGCCACTCCCCCGCCAAAGCCCCACTCCAACCCGTGGCCACCCCGGCAATTACTGGGCAGAGCGCACCCGTTGGGATTTTGTTTATACATAATATGTACACGATTTATACCTGCGCTGTAAATTAGTAAAAATTGGATATAAATCAGAGCTTGTATACACACCTTTATTTCTGATTATCTAATTTCCCTAGCGTTCGGTTGTGCAAATCAACGTACGCACACATGCAGCTTCGCGGCGAGCGAGGTCGGCTCGTGCGGAGGGGGTCTCTTCCTCTCGCTCTCTCTGTCGGTCTCCCTCTTCGCGCTTTCTCTGTCTCTGTCCCTCTTCCGCTCGCTCCTCGCGCGGCCGGTCTGAAAATTGCGAAATATTACGTCCGGCCTCCGACCGGCCCGCCCCGCCCTGCTGGCGATGTTTTCACTGCTCCCGCCGCCACGATATTCGCCAACAATGCCCTCGCAGAGGCCGTTGTCGCCCCCATCTCGTGGACACTGTTAGCTCAGTCGCCTCTAGTATTGTTTTCGCATGCATTGGTGTACTTCTAACTTTTTTTAAATTCTCAACTAGGAACATGTACAATATATTTTACATTAAAAATAATTAGTAAGTATGAGAAAACATTTGTAGTTGATAATGACAATTTCTTAGTTGAGCAATCTATTTTACATTAAAAATAATTAGTAAGTATGAGAAAACATTTGTAGTTGATAATGACAATTTCTTAGTTGACAATCAATCTATTTTACATTAAAAATAATTAGTAAGTATGAGAAAACATTTGTAGTTGATAATGACAATTTCTTAGTTGAACAATCTATTTTACATTAAAAATAATTAGTAAGTATGAGAAAACATTTGTAGTTGATAATGACAATTTCTTAGTGAATGTATCCCGATGGTATATTTCACCACCTTCTTGAGTGTAGTATACTAGACTGAAGAAGGTGGTGAAATATACCATGAAAGAGTCAATGTAATTATTTTTGGTTAGAAGCCAAAGATCAGGAATAAATGTAATTATATATACTAACTTGAGAATCTATAATGGAGTTGTAAGGGGTCTGGGTAGTCGGTAAGTTTCTTCACTATTATCTAGGAGGATTTGAGTGGGTTTCCAGACGAGCTGCTTGTTTCGATTCCTTGAAAGACTGTTGGTACTTTTACGTCTCTGTATCTCTACTTCTAAGTGACTGTAAGAATTCTCTACAGGGCATTTTCCATTCCACTAATAGGCCAAATTCGACAAATTCCACTAATAGTACCTTTTAATATGGCCAAATTCGAATGAAAGTACTGGATAGCGGACGTTGACTGAAACCTGGCATGAAATGTCCCGCGAACGATCTGAAATAAACGATAATAAATAATGTGACTGTGCGTCACTGATGACTTCGCTTGCACTGTTGTCTTCGCTACAACAACCACCCGTACAATGCCGTCAAAGGTGCCTTAGCATGACGAAACACAGTCCACACTTTACCAACATTGCTACGTCATTTATTCTAATTTGTTTCAAAATAGCATTTGCGCACTTCTCACATTCAGCAACAATCCACTAGCAGTGTATTTGTGTGCACATGTGCTTATAGACATACATAATTAGAAACCAGGCAGTAGCTGGGAAGATTTCAGTTTTGAAGGTTCGATCAGAAAGAAACAACCAAACTTCGGTCATTGACTGAATACGATATCACACGTCAAAGCTTGTTCCAATTCTGACAATTCTGCCGCCCCGTCATTATCATCACAATTCTTATCACCACTGTTAACTCTTCCGTATTTCCAGACACTGATCGTTTCCACCTGACTCACATATAAAGTGGCGTGTCACCATCAAGGTCAACTGTCCTTCAATACTATCCGTAGTATTACTTACAAGTAAAAAGAAATATCTTACCTGTAGGACGGATAGGAGAAAGTAAGAAGTAGATAACCTAAAAATTTACAGAGAAGATAAAATGTATTATTTTTCCACGAATAAATGACAGGCACACTGTATCACTTGTTCTCACCACCCTGTCGTTCACGTCCTTTCATAACATGTTCCTCGTCTTCACCCACACATTTCACCCAGTATATATTTCTTGTGTAACGCACTAATATTTTTGTGAATGTGACTTACGCATGTGCGTCGGAATTAAGTGTTCCAGTTCTTAATTCTCTTTATACTTTCCTGCCGCCTACCATCCCCTCCACTACAAATGCAGTCAACATTTTTTGCGTAGTGATCGTTGGATATTATTTCTGTTTACTCAAGCTTCTATACGAGTTTCAATACTAGGAGTCTTCATAGATTGGTTGGATGGTTCGTTAGTGATTCCGGGCACGTCAACGGATTTAGACATTGGTCCCGTAAGTGTAGTACATGTTTTCTCGGGAGATGGCGGTGTCTTCCCGCTGATGACGAGATCCGGACCGACTGATCTCCACCACGGGCACCGCCCAGCCAGGACAAGCTCTAAGCTCCCGACCGGTCTCCCGAAATATGTAGTCGTGTAGTGCACAGTCTTCATAGAGAGTAGGCGCGTTTAATTAGACGTCACCATTCCCAATCACAAACCAATCCCCACCTTCTGCACCTTCACTACAGTAACTCCTCCCCCGACCCGTTGTCCCCAAACCACTGTCCTCAGGTCCCACGCGTGCTCCCGGCGGCGAGCGAGCGGGCGGGCGAAAGAGAAAAAACAAACGCTGCCTCATCAAACGGTTCCGTAATTGCGGGGCGGCCACCCTCCGATGTCCGGCGCCGCCCCGCCCCGCCCCGTCCCGCCACGCCAGCGGGCGGCGCAAATTGAATCTGGGGCGGCGGCGAGGGCGGGCGACGCCCGTGCAAGGCGATGCATGAGACGCGGGACGTGGGGCGCTCCCGCCCCCGCGAGAGGGGCGTAGGAGAGCAGAGAGAGAGAGAGATGAGACCGTGCAAATTTGGGATAACAGTTCGGTTACAAGTGGCGTTTAGTTATTAACATTATGCCGGTAAATAGCAAATAACTGATGCGGTTGGCGTTTATAGGATTGAAGTGTCGGTTAGCACTGTAGGGTCGTTGAAGGGTTTGTAGGATAGCTGTTGAAAAGGCGAGAACCATATCATTTATTTGTGTTACTGGCGGTGTGTCGTTCAATTCTGTTCATCTATCTATAGTATAACGAAATAAATTAGTACACACGTATTAGTACACACAGTAGTATATATACATATATATATATATATATATATATATATATATATATATATATATATATATATATATATATATATATATACACATATATAACATACGCATTAGTTTTAAAAATTGTTTATCGCAGGAGCAATTAATTTGTGTATAGAGTACAAAATTAGTATTAATTGTCTATAATCTATGTTCTTGGTTTTATTTTATTGTGCTTGTTGGTTCTCTTGTTTTTCGAATTTGAATATGGTTGGTTCCATAACTCTGATGAAGTTTTAGCAATTATTATATGCTTAATCATGCAATAAATGATTAAGAGTAACATTTATTAAATTTTCTTTGATGTAATAAAATAGTATTGAGTGTGTATTATTTTATTTAAGAGATTTTATGTATTTGTGCTCCTTGATACTCTCGCATTTCCTATTCGAATGTCGTACGTGGTTGCATAACTACGTAATTATCTATTTCGTAAATGGCAAACGGAATTAATTCGTGTATAAAATAAAAAATAGTATCAAATATCTATAAACTATGTTGTTTGTTTTATTTGATTTGCTCGTTCGTTCTCTTTATTTTTGAATTTGAATATCTGACATATTTTGATTACTCAGTATAAGGTTTTTTAACATTATTTATTTAATAAATACCTAGAGTAATTTGTTTCTATTTAGAGTAATAAATTAGTATAAAGTGCTTTTAATTAAATAAAACAAACATCATAATTTTATGATGTTTGTTTTATTTAATTGTGCTCGTTTGTTATCTCTCTATTCGATTATTTTCTCTTATTTTCGGTGTTGCGTCGTGCCTGCATTGATATTGATGATTTTCGGCCGAAAATACAGGATAATTAATTCCAATTTTGGCAATTAATTAGTAATAAATGATTTGACATGTTTCGTTGTGGTGTGCTGACTTGGCTGTTCCAGCTTGACGCACTTAAGATAACGGGAGGAAGCGGGGCCGGAAAAGAGCGCAGGTGTGAGAGAGGAAAGGTTGGAGGTGGGCGGGCGGAGAGAACATGAGGAAAGCGGTGTCGTGAGTGGAGACGAAGGGCGGGGGGGGGAGTCGCGTCGCGAGTAGCGCCCGCGTTCGCGGCCTGTGGGGAAATCACCCTGTGGCGGTGCGTCAACAGCGGGCGGCGGGGGCGGCACGAACGCGGAAGGGACGAGGCCGGTGGCCGCCGCACCTCTACAAACGGCGGTCATTAGGAGAGTGATGGCGACGCCGCGGAGTCCCGGATTGAGCGGCAAATCCGCTATCTCCTTCGCCAAGTTCCTTTCCGCGCCTTTTCAAGCGCTGCGCGTCCCGACATTCGGCACGCGAAAGTTTGGTAGAGAGACGAGACGAGACGAGACGAGACGAGACGAGACGAGACGAGACGAGACGAGACGAGACGAGACGAGACGAGACGAGACGAGACGAGACGAGACGAGACAGATAAAACCCAATAGATAGAGACCGAAACAGAACTACAAGATTATATTACGAGTACAATATTGATGTATATTCAATCCTTGATAATTCTAATAAATTAATTGTTTTCAATAAAACGTCATTCAATCAATTCCAAAGTATTTTTTAATCTTTTTTACTATATGGCATAAAATCTGTTATGTACTAATAGAAACAACAACAGTTCTTTCATCAAGTTTTATTGCAAAACCACAATCCAAATCAAATCCGTTATACATAGCCAAGTTCAGATAGCCAGAAGAAACAAACACGCACCGTAAACACCAGCACTATCTCACAACACCACAACTCCCAGGCACTTACTCGCTGCTCCCGAATGTCACACTGCCTCTGCCCCGGGCGAGGCCCCCTTAAATACGCCCCCCGAGGCATTGAGGCGAGTCTGTCGCTTCCCGCCTTCCTGGCGGCGGCAAGGAGGGACAGGCTATGCCCGTTCGGCCGACACGGCCCGGTGCACACGGACAGGCGCAGCCGCTCGCCCTGCGCCTGGTGGCGTTCTCCCGTACCAGCCATTACTTGAGCAGTCGCGCTCCCGGCGCGACGCTGCGGCGGCCCCAGTGGGCCGAAACTATGTGTTCCCGCTTACAGTGTGCCCGCTATGTGGGCACAATTGCTGTTATACACAGCAAAAACGATACATCTTTACGAATGATCTCATTGTTAAGGAGTAATTATGATTGATTTCTGAACTTCCAATCTGTTAAAAATTGAGGATAGTGATAGTATTCAATGATGAAAATGAATGGTTCAAAAATGTTTTAACTATAAATACCAAAGATAACAAACATGTAAATTGGGGGTGATGGCAGCCATAACACCGGTTAAGATTGATGGTCGTAAACTCGGAGTTAGGAAAATTCCCTTCCGATTCAATGAGAAGAACCGGGTGGTTGTAATTAAACTTTCCATAACAACCTCTACTTATTTGCAAATCAAATGATCGCCCGCACAGGACACAATGCAAACATTGTCAAGGACATTGGGAAGAGAAATAATGAATAATAGGTTAAAAAACCTTTTTGAAAATGTTTACTGTTCCTTGCGTATTTTTTTCGCTAAAATCGAAAATATGCCAAGGAATCACGCACAATTATTTCTTCACAAATTGACATTGATATTAGTTTGCCAATGTAGTACACATTTCACCCAAGCTGTCTGTGGTAAGGTACATTTGCAGTATTTTTCTTCCGAAGGAAGTGCGTAAAAGATTGCGTAATCAGAGTGTAACTTACACAAGATGCGCAAGTCAGACAGACAGTATTTACAGAGAAGTGAGAACCTCTTCTTCACTGTCGTTGATAGCAAATCCTGGTAGACTGTCCATTTTACGGTGTTTGTATCTTAATGCTGTAACCAATTTACTCAAATTTATTTTCAGGATTTGCATGATGACACGTAGAGCTTGCGTGAATGCTTCAGACAATTTTTGCTATATTTATGGTGAAATATCAAGAATACCAAATTTGTGAAAAGTGGGTACTTTGCTTACATTTTAGTGAAATAGAGAGATCAAAAGAAATCTTGGATACCTCACAGAGAGCGTTGTGGCTGTGTGGAAGATCTAAGATTGAAGTCTAAATGAGTCATCCACTTGCACGACAATTTTTAAAAAAAAATCAAGTTATTGTGCTCATTGGAAAGACCTCAGTGTCCTTTACAAAGATACGTATTTATCCACTAGTAAAACCCACTAATCGCTTCAAAGCTCGATAATAAAGTCTTGTTCACTAGCAAAACCTGTCAAAATTGCCATGCTAGACTTTGAAAACCTGTTAAAAAAGGTCAAATTGTCTGTCAAACGTCAAAGATCAAATAAACAAAATTTGAATATGAAGAAGTCGCTTGAGGCACCACGCCAAGCTACTCGTAGTTAACAATATGTTGAAGAGCTTCAAAGGCTCTTCGAACACCTACGTTTGATAATCATGGAGGCTCGCTTTTAGAATTAACATTTGGATTTATTTCCTGAAACTTTTGGTGCCATGATCGAGGAGCAAGGAGAACATTTCCACTAAGATATTAAGGAGATGTATAAAAAAAACTGGGTCGGTGGAATGCATCATGAGAGACTTCTGCTGGATTCTACATCGATACCCACAACATTTGGGCCATCCATAAATTACGTGAGGTCTTTAAGGCGGGAGTCAAGTGAATCTCACCAATCTTAGGGAGGGATCTCGGCAAATATCACGTAATTTTTTCGCTAAAAACAGTGCTAAATTGCAAGAAAACTGAGATATTTAAGTATTAAGTACAGTTTCTATACTAATATATTAAGTACAGTTTCTATACTAAAATATGGCTTAATCTTGCACAATCACTTTTATCGCGATTAAGCGAATATTACAATTAGTAGCACACTATACTGAGAAAAAGGGTCCAACAAAAATTGCCAAACTTTTTATCATTAATGAAATCATCTTACCTTTATTTTTAGAGAATTTTTTTAAAGAAAAATTGCCGAGAGCTTTTATAAGTGCAATAATATTCATTGTAGTTCAGTCACTCTATTTTCTTAATACTAGTCGTATCTAGTCTTAAATAAATATAATTAAGAATGTTATATTTTTAAATAAATCCCAATGCAATCAAACACAAATTAACGTATTTACATTAAAAACACGCATTTTGAAAAACCTCACGTGAGTTTAGAAGGGGGTGGGGGTCGAGCTAAATCTCACACCTCACTAAGGGAGGAGCGAGAATCGAAAAACCAAAAAATCGCCTCACGTAATTTATGGACGGTCCCATACCATAAATAAGATGAAGGGCAATACAGTTTCACCCAAAAGATAAAATAAAATACTACACACTTGTTATGGAAAATATTATAATATTTTTACTGCTGACTGCTTATGGCTTCAGCAGGTTTGACAAGTTTTTTTTCAGTAAAAATTATAACAATATTTCCCTTAAAACATGTTTTATTTTCCAAATATCTGTAACATCAATAAGGCGCCTTTCGACACACTCTATAATTGTAATTACTTATTATTTAAACAAATGCATTAGACCCCAAAATAATGAAACAAATCATAAAACTGTAGAGATTTATTAAGTATAAAATAAACGTAACGCAAAGTTTTAATAGTTGTTTGCGTTCAAAAACCTTCTATTTAAAGAATTTATGGTCGTATATATGGTGATGGATTAATTCAGATTGTCCAGGATTGCAGTGACTGACTCATCAATTTAAAATGATATTAAACTTTAATTATTCTCTTCCTACCGTATGATCTTCGAGAATATAGTTAAGAATATTATCAATATTTGTGTTATATCAATATTATTCTTTCTCCGTTTCTTCGCGACTGCAACTGAACACCGGAACTGTCCGTCGTGGGCGCCAGCAGCAGCACGAGTGGCTTCGGGTGGAGTCTGCTTACAGCGTCGGCCACTAGATCGCAGCACGGGAAAACACTGCTCGGACCTGCGTAGAAATAACCCTAATTGGAAGTGACCCGGCGACTCTGAACAAACACAGGACCTAATGAGCCAATCAACAACTAACGAAGTAAATGAACGGCACACACGAGTTTTGTACAAACTTTATTTTAAATCAGAAAGTTAAGGTGAGGGAAAAATAATTGACAGAACCGTGTGAACTCATCTTCGAAAAATCAAAACGTAACAATCGATGTAATCATATTCGCTATCACCTGGGACTGAGTTAACATGGTATAGGCTTTTGGCACATATTTGCTCTTCGGGGCGTCAAAACATTTGCCAGCGACAATGCAATCGGCGCGACGCGCAACTGTTTCTATGCTTGGATGGTCGGGCGAGCAGCGGCTGGACCCGCCGCCAATCAACCAGCAGCCCGCGATTGGCAGCCTGCTTGAGAGCGAAAGTGTTTGGAATCCAGAATCAATTATGAAATTACTAAGTGATGCATAAATCCCGTGATAAATTCAACCCAGGTTGCAATGACGTAGTAGGGTGCAGATGAACTGGCAGTCACCGGGAGCTGTAACTCACTGCAGCGCCTATGACCGGGAGGTCCTAGGTTCGAGTCCTGACAGGATTTTCGACACTAGCTTTTCAGCTAGGTCTGGAGAAGAATTCTGGCGGCCGGCTGGTCTGATCGGCCGTTTTCCGTGGTTTCTCCGATCAACACCAGGCGAATGCCGGAGCAGTACCCTAACAAACGGGCCACGGACCGCGTGCTAACTGTCCTTCTTCCTTGTCCTATTCTCTCCCCTTACACACACACACTAACATGCACTACACTGTTACATATTCCGGGAGACCGGTCGGGAGCTTAGAGCTCGTCCCGGCTGGGACGGTGCCCCGCTGGAGGGAGAGTCCTGGTTAGGGGAAGACCCCACTAGCCGACGGTAGGTCGGCGCCGGATCTCGCCATCACCGCCATCTCCGAAAAAAAACATGCACTACACTAACGGGACTAATGACCGAAGCAGAAGACGCGCCCGGAAACACGAAAAAATCAATCAATGAACTGGCAGTCACAATTTTGGGTAGAGAAAACAGATTTTACTAGTGAAAAAATTATTTTTAATATTTATATTTTACGTAATTTTGATACAAATTTAAAATATTAGTGGACAATAAAACTAAAACATTTGAAACTCACGAGAAGACCACACATTCGTGAGAATGAGAAACCATAGCTTAGTATGCCTACTACTACTCGCGCAACTTTTCTTGAACGATGACCTCGCTTCCCCCTCCCTTGAGCAATAAACAGTTGAAGCAATAGCTCGCAGCGAGCACTCACGACTACATTCCAAGCATTAAAACTTCGTTGGCGCAAAACATAAGCCAGCCAAAGCTAGTTGCTTTCATAGTCGAGAACTTCTGTCCATCTTTATTACCATTATCTAAACAAATGGCTGAGATAGGGCCAGGGCCTTCAAGGGACGCACCTAAAACTTATATCTAGCATCCTTGCTGTTGCTTACTCAGAGCGATGACCTGGAGCATACTCAGCGGGTTTGACTCTGATTTTTCAGAGGTTAGCATTACTGTAAATACTCTAGTGGCCGACTTTGTAACTAATACCCCCACTCCGCCTGAATTTCTTCAATTCATCGTTCAAGAAAAGTTGCGCGAGTAGTACACGCATACTAGCGGGATATGGTATAACAAAGAATTCGGTTCGCTCTCGGTTTTCAGTCAATTACGTTTATTTTATGAAATTTTATTGTGCATTTAATACAAATACTTGCCAACTCGTAACGTGTGATTTGTTGATGCCGAGAAGCGACCTCGTGTGAATTTAATGTATTTTTTAAATATCTGGAATTGGGAAGAAGGAATCTGGAAGATGGGAAAAACGTGCTCCTAAGAAAATCATTTCATAAATCAAATAATTTGAATTGTTTTATCGGGCTATAGCTTGGTTCCTGTTTCTCACGAATGTGTGGTCTCGTGACTTTCAAATATGTTTTAGTTTTATTGTCCACTAATCTTTTAAATTTGTATCAAAATTACGTAAAATATAAATATTGAGAGCCAAAATTTTAAACAATCAACTCGTTTTCAGCTCCCTAACTCCGCCCTCTTTCTCCTACGAAACGAAAAAAGGTGTTTTTAACATTTTATTTTTTGTCTTTATTTATTTATTTATTTATTTTACGTATTGATGCTTATATTTTAATTTTTAAATACTTACTAACTTTTAAAAACAATTTATTTATATTTATTATATTATTTATATTTTCTTTCAAAAATGTTTATTTCAATTTCAAAATTTTAAACATTTTCAAACGGTATCTTACAGAAACGATAAAAACTGTGCACGAAAAGGTTTTGTTGCCATTCGTTAGTAAACTACTAGTGCTACAACAGCTATACTTCCTCACATGATTTCTTGCTCCGCTATACTATACGATAATTTCACTACATAATCACGCAAAAGTGTTTTCACCCAGTAAAAATTATTTTCCGCATCGAGAGTCGAACTCAGATCCTCCGAGTTATTTACGAAACTGCAGAACGATACAAGTTGAACACCGTCCAACGCTTAAAAATGAAATTGTCTCAACCCAATGTTTCCAACACACAATTTTTGCATTTTTCGAAAATACAGAAAGTTGCTCGAAAATGAGACTAGTACCATATTTCAATTCAATGAAAAAAAAAGTAAATGGTTTTTTTAGAAACTACATACTGAGACGAGCTCTGATATGCGCCCCAGCGAGGAAGCAGAACCCCAGGCAAAAACGCCCAAGATAAATCGCGGGTGTTTACCACTTCGAATGTGGCGCGTTGGTACGTCATCATCTGACGTCAGCCGCGGCTGAAGTCGGACGTAACGAGTGGTCGCCAATGATTTCCCGGGGCGATAAGCGATGGAAAATTAAATCCTGCGATTGGCCCGTTGACAGAAAAACGAGGGAACAGTCTCCGAGGGGAAGGGGTTCCCGAGAAACCAGACAGTCAGAGAAAGACAGTCGGGAAGGACAGTCGGAAAAAGGCCGCCGGAGAGTTTCGGTAGCAATCGCGACACATTCTGAGAAAAGGCCGAACAGTCTGATAGAGATCGCCGAAGGGTCGAGTAGACTATCATTACGTCGCAACTACGCCGCATCGCCAAAGCGGAAGGCTGAGGCGACATTCCTGGTGCAACACAGCCAAAGAAGCAAGTTTGTTGGGAACGGAAGACGGGCGTAGAGGCACGGCCGTCCTACGGGACGACTGGAGAAGATTGTACTACTTCACGAGCGAACGGAGGAGCGGGCCAAGGAGCAGCGCGGACCGGCGAGCGTGTAGCGCAGTGAGGGGCGAGGTCGAGCGTCACCGCGGCGCGAGCAGCCGTTCGCAGCGATAAGCAGCTGAGGTCAGTCACTGCGTTGGCCGAGGTCCAGGTTACGTGTTCCCCAATCGCCGAAGCGTGAGTACCCGTGCGACATTCAGACCGCGAGGTCGTAATATTTCCAAAGGTGTGATTAAAAAGGTATAACTAGGAAGTGTTCTTGCCGAACGCATAACACGGGAATTCAGTTCAATCCAACATAGTGGAACGAACAGACTGAAAGAACATTTTAGTGCTAAGATCAGTAGGTTTGCATAAACAATTAAATTGCCCGAGTATTGTAATTAGCGGGCAAGATATGATTTTTGAGTATTTAAGGTAGGGAGGTTATTGTTTATTTGCACAAGATGGAGCAAGAATGTTAATCCAGAATTAGGATTATAATTATCATAAAAATAGGATTGCCATTTGTTTATTATAATCTAGTGTGTATGTGTATGTGCCTCTGGAAAAAGTTTCAGAATACATGCCTAATTTTACCAGAGCCACCCAAGTGTTTCATTAGAATTCGATCCATCCTGATTCTATCCATTGCAAGCTACCCCTTATTTGCCTCTCACAGGCAAGACGAACGAACAACCTGACAGGCCTGGCGTCGGAGCGACAGTAGGCTGCCGCACGGCGCTGGTAACGCCCGAGCGGTGCTTCACACCCTCAGGGCTAACGACCCCTGGTCAAAGACAAGGTTGCATTGTGTGCGGCGCGCCGGAGGCCAGTCACGGCGTGTGTGTTCCGTCACAATACATTTCAGATACACATTACGCAACTTCCAATCTTTTAAATTTTTAAAGAAACCATTTGGAGCGGTTTTGAGGAAAAACTAGATTTAAAAAATTAAATTGCTTATATTTCTCGCGAAATTACACAAAAACTCATATTTCCGAAAATTTGAACATGAATTTATTGGATGAACAGATTTCATTAAGGAAAAAATCTTCCTTTAATATTGTAGTTGAACGAAGTCATCCAAAACACATTGCACTTTCGCAAATTTCGAAATATCAGGGAACTACTAATTTAACAAAAAAATTTGAGCCATTTTTTTAGAAAATTTTGAAAAGGTCTCAGGAGCTTCATGCAAAGTACCCTTAAACATCAAAACATCCGTTTGAAACTCACAGAGCCTTAAGCTCATTCAGATCGATCAGGGAATATCAATTTTGGAGATAATCGGCTGAACCGTGTAGGCGCTAGTGTTCACCACAAAGGGCAGACAGCCAGATGTTTTGCCGTCAATCGAGTTTTCGGCATGAAAGACCCACAAAACATGGATTCTGGCTAGGTGTTAGAGGAAGTAACATAGCAACAGGATTTATCCACTTTTTCGACCCTTCAATAAGAGTTTTTCTTCCAAAAATTCGCTGTTTTCTGGCACACGATTACAATACTTGCTCTTCTTACGAAGTACCTTCGTAAGGGCGCGAATGTAAAATATGCACCATACGAATCTCCTTACTAATTCGTAATTACAGTCTAGAAATTTCAGAATCATAACCCACTTTTGTCTGGAAAGTACTTGCGAATGCTTATCAGGAGGTAAAACAAGCAAAAAGAATACAATCAAAAATCTCGGAATAAATAATAATTTTTAGTTTTTAATATTTAAAACAAATTTATTTACGGTCGCTTCAACAGAGAGGTTATGAGCGACTATTCTGTATGTGTACAATAAAGGATTTTCACAGCGTGGTTACATATTTTTTACACTTTTACATTTTTATACAATGAATACACAGACATTACAGTTAACCAGTGGTTGAAAATATTTCACTACATGTTATGATAACATACACAGTTCATTAACTTAAAAACAGCATTACAGTTCGTTTGTAACATTAATTAATTTACAGAATTTTAATTTTTCTTGTATTGTGCTGGAAAGAAGTAAAGCGTCAATATTAAAGTTCTGTAAGACTGATTGGCGGGATTGGATGTACATAGGTCATTCCTGAAGAATGTATATTATTGTTATTTGATCATTTTAAACTAAAATACGAGGCACGTTATCTTGTGAAATACTCCATACAAAGAGATACCAATAAGCGAGGCGATTCAATCAAAATTTAAACTGATTTTCGTCGCAAAGCTGATTTGGTACCAATTCTTTTCAAAATCACCGAATAATTAAATAAATATTCCGATAAATCTTAACGTGTCTCCAACCCAACCGGCCAACGCCATCCACATGGAAGATATAGTTATAAATGGGCTGGGAAAGCCAATAAAATCAGTTTTCTTTTCTGTAGTATGCTCGTCGTGTATGGTCGTTGTGGTCGTTGTGGCAGTTGTGGTTGTATCTTCGGTAGTGTACTCCGTTGCATCTTCGTCTACAGCAAATTCTGTGTCATCTGGGTATTCTGCATAGCCCTGCACGGCCAGCTGAAAGCAGAAAACGAAGAACGAGAGGTGTTACAGAATGGCACAAACTTTCTAGTAGTAGAGTTATCAAATTTCCTGTTTGTGGACTGGTCCTGTACAGTCTTGCCCCTTATTCTTGCCTGCTATCTATTGCCGCCTAAATAACATTATTTTGAAATTTTCTCAACTTTTCGGTTTCCAAGTAGTAGAACCCAAATATTAACTTAAGAACATTAGAGAAGGCTAAATCCTTAAGTAGCTTGCATAGCAGTGCTTAAATAGCAATTTTCATTGAAAAATTTGGAGCAATTTTTAAGAAAATGACATTAAGCGTTCCTGTAAATGCGAAATTTGAAGCTCTTTTTCACAGGAATCCATTGAGTGTTCGAAAAACTTCATTTGAAGTCATTTAAAGCTCTTTTAATCACAAATGCAATAAATTACTCACAAATTCATTAAAAGTTTAACGTTTTAGGGGTTTTTTAAAGAGTACACCAAAATGAACTTTACGTCACATTAAACAGTGTCATTGCAGAAGTTTAAAGGTAAGATTTGCAGCCATTTTTTAGAAAATGGCGTTTGAACGTTTCTAAAAATGCGTATTTTTGAGCTCATTTTAACAGGAAACTGTTTTCAAGAAACCTTGTATAACATTATTTAAAGCACATGTACTAATAATTACAATAAAGTTATTAAAATTTAAAAAAAACCTGAAGAAATCGCCTCTAGTGCAAATATTGCCGACGTGAGGGACAAATTTTAAAAACAAAAGAATAGAGCAAGAATAGAGCGTTTATGTCATCATATAGAGTTTGTTTGGTAATATACCTACCAAAATTTGAAGAAAGAATTTGGAGCCGTTTTTGAGAAAATCTTATTTTTGTAATTTTTTAAAATTGCAAATATTGCACGCACTATAACACGAAAACTACCAATTTTTTAAAAATTCACATGACCTTTATGAAAGAAATATTTATGGACAACAAATTTCATTTCAAGGAAAATTCTCTGTCTTCAATTTTGTAGGAAGACGCCAAAAAAAATCCAACTTTGGCAATTTTCGAAAATTCAGAGTTGGCCGCGAAAATCGAACCTATGACACCTTTTAAAAGTTTTTACCCTATTCTTTGAAGAAATTGGAAGAAAAAATTTGTAGTCGTTTTTGAGAAAATTTTGAAAATGTCCGGGGAGCTTCATGTAAAGTACCCCCAAATTATAAAGTATGTTTTTCAAAACCTCAAAGCTTCAAATAGGGCCAGATGGACTGGGGTTTCTTCAATTTGGAAAAAATCCTATGTTTGGTTTCGGTGCTAGCAGTGTTCAAGACGGACGGACGGACGTTTTGCTTTCAATTGATTTTTCCGCATGAAGGACCCATAAAACAGGGATTCTAGCTACTCCACGTGTTAGAGTTTTTTTTTCTTAATTTAGCAACCTTCTTGTTTTCATGGCCCGATAATGAATTTAATCGACAACAGCGAGTTCGAGAAATATGAAATTTATTTACGTTTGTCGAAAAACCTCTTAACATGATCTCATATTCAGTAAAAGAAAACTGCCACGAATGTAAATACAGCTTTGCACGTTACAGCATAGGTGCAGGAAACACGTGAACCAGTATGCATCTCATATTCAAGACTCGGTTTTAAAATAAACATAATAATTATCACACAAAAAGTGAATTAATGTAATGTTTGTAAAAAAGTTAATATATATGGTTGTAAAAAAAGACGTTTTACAGATGAGCATATAGCATTGCACTTTCTAATTTCAATTATTTCTCGTGGTGCACTATATTTTCGTCGGACAAGGACATCACAAAAGGAAGCGTCGAAGCCATTTACAAGTTAGTCTACTACAAATGAACGAATGCCGCCAACACAACGACCACAGGACCAATATTGTGTAAAATATTTTGTCATTTTTTAAAATTGCAAATATTGCACGCACTATTGCACGAAAACTACCAATATTTTTACATTCACATTACCTTCATGAAAGAAATATTTATGAACAACAAATTTCATCTCAAGGAAAACCTTCCAATTCAGTTATGTTGCCACCACTAGCAGTAAAAACGGTCCTTATAGCTCTATACACTTCCTCGGCGGACAAGGAAAGGAAGCGTCTTGGTAGAAATGCCCGGCATATTGAACCTTTCCCTCCTCTCAAAAGGGATCTTTCAACAGGTATAGGTAGAAATCTGGCCTCATTTTTACTTTCTCGCTACGAAGGAAAGAGAAAGTTATGTAATGCTGAGCGAAAAACGGCTAATTTTTGGTAAAAATATCTCGTCCTGGTAAGGTAACGAAAAAGTGGATAAATCCAGTTGCTCAATCCTCTGACACGTGATGCAGTCAGAATCCATGTTTTGTAGGTTCTTGATACCGAAAAATCGAACGACGGTAAAACGTTCATCTGTCTGTCAGTCCTTCTGTCTGTCGGTTGGTCCGTCCATCCGTCTGTGAACAACGCTAGCGGTTAAACCGTTCAGCTGATTCTCTCCAAAATTGATATTCTCCAATGGCTGATGTGGCCGCCCTTCGAATTTGAAATCGATATTTTAATTTTGGGGTCACTTTACATGAAGCCCCTAAAACGTTTACAAAAACTCTTTGGAAGGACAAACTGCTTTGAAAAGTTTGAAGTGCTTTCTCTTGAATCGCGCTCTTGCGCGATTGCGCGAGCTACTGGGTGCGATTGCCCGAGAGAAGCATTACGTATTGTTAACAATTTCCGAGACGCCATTTGTCAATCGGGGAATATTCCGGTCGGAAAAGAATCCGCCTAAGAATGAACCAAACGGACAATTCGCTAAACAAGTGTATTCAGAGAAGTATCCCTCCGCCAAAGACGCCACGAAAGTCAATTGTTTGAGGATCTTCAGCCGAGCGGTTTCACAAAGGATCGCCTCTTCAGTAAAAAGGCTAAGTGATTCACATCTTGACTACATTGAAAAATTAGATGTTGACGATTGGTAGCGGTAGCGCAGACTCCGTGAACACCGTTTGGCGTGGGCCTTGCTTGACATTTTATTAACCCGTAATTATGACAGAAAAATATATTTTCGTCCAGACGAGGTAATACTGACAACTTCTTCAATATTCAATAATTCTTACGCTGCGGTAAACTAATAGTTATTAAATAATTGTCTTTCCCTTGTGGCAAGGAAGGAAAGGCGGCAGGAGTCTTGTCAACCCGAATCGTGTGTTGCTCTCCCCAAAACAAGCTATTTTGCAGCCTCAACACTTTTGAAGAAGAAGAAATAGTACACATTTAACTAAACAACACAGTTTTTCATACAGTGTTAAATGGACATACACGGTGCCAATCCGTAGGTGGCTCAGAGGTTTGAAAGAGGCCGACAGATGGCACTGCGCCCTGTGCTTTTAAAGAGGGTATTGATAGACCATCGAAGGACGAAGTGCTCGTTAAAATAAATAAGCACTTTAATGAATATAAAGAATAATGAAATAATAATGAATATAAAGAAAAATATTTTGAAGAATCAATATTTTATACACAATTGTAGTGAAATATTTCTTTTCTTTACTTTTTGTTGGTGGTGCCATGGCACATTGGCACTGCCGTACAAGCCGCCACTGATATAAAATATGGAAAAATAAAGTCGATAGTGTTTTATTTAATTAATATTAAATGAAATCACTCTCACTGAATAGCGTATTATATTTCAAACTTTGTATATAATTATTCTTGTTTTAGCAACATTTATGTTGCTACCTGGTTACTAACAACATAATAAAACGTAAATACTAACACTAATAAACAGTTAGAGGTGTGCAATTTTTTTACATTCATTTTACTCTAATGACAAAGTGGTGATACAAGAGACTGAAAAATGCTACAATTGTCCATTTTCATCTTAAATAAAACCCTCGAAGAATATGAACTTAAAATGTCCACTCAAAAATCAAAAAACAGCATTTCGAGGCAAATATTCAGTTAGATCTAAGATATCAATAGACAACTACGGTCTAGAACAAGTTAGCATCTTCAAGTAATTAGGCATCTTTTAATATCCATAGATCATGACGTGGAAGATAAACTAGTAAAATTCAGAAATGATTGTAGAACGATACATAAGTATCTGAAAAACCGAAAGAAGACGCGGCTTAAGTTTTACACAATTGCAGTCCCCATACTGATGTATGCCAGCGAAACAAGCGTGAACACGAAAAATATTATATTACAAAACAATCTATATTGCATTTCATATATATTGTTCTAGTTCTGTAATATGCTATATTTTCCTCCATTCATCTATGAATATATCTACATACTATCTACCGAATACATTCCAAAAGTTTTTCGTACACATGTGTTCATTCCATGTCGACCCTAATATTTGATCATTCTCTCATCATAAACCAGGTTCTGTTCAAGTTGAAATTTTCTACACTACAGTGAGGTGTTTTCAAAGTTTATTCATTACTGATTGAAGTTTCCCTATTTTATTAGACGCATCAGTTCATTTGTTGTCGCATCAGTGGATGAATCTCAATATTTTTTTAAGTATATCCCTTCTTATTGTGTTACAGACCATGCAATTTTCTTGTAACAAGACCTTAAATCATCTGCTTGGGAGTGGATTCTACCTGTCGAAATAATAATTCCTATAAAACTTTTCATTTTGTCGTAAGACATTTTTGGATCCGCACAGTTCTTGAAAAGTATATATTTTGTTGTTTCGTGAATTAGAAACTGTATTATTTCGTCATTCCAAAAGATGTCGAAAATTTCTTCCAGAGATAAATTGCGATGTGCACTGTAATTACTTTGAGCAGTTTTGGAATCGCTTAGCTTTGTATTGTTTCATCATTCCAAAACAAGTCGAAAATTTCTTCCAGAGATAAATTGTGATATGCACTGTAATTACTTTGAGCAGTTTTGGAATCGCTTAACTTTGTATTATTTCGTCATTCCAAAACAAGTCGAAAATTTCTTCCAGAGATAAATTGCGATATGCACTGTAATTACTTTGAGCAGTTTTACGACCACCTCTACTGTCTCTAAACCAATAACATTTCTCATTCACTGCTCACAAAACTTTATTCTTTGCGAATCGCATAGCTATTTTTGCAAGAGAATGGGGCACAGATAACAAAGTTAAGAATCTGCATAACCTATTGATATAATCTCAACATTGTCAAAGGACAAAATATTGACTACCTCCACAGAATATTAAAAAAATCTGTTTAAGCAAAAAACGTTAGTTCACAGCCGAAAAACTATCACCCTAGCGTCAATAACAATGTAAGACACATCTACATACTTGGACCTTCAATCGACTTGGGCAGTGACAACGTATCAGTTGAATTTGAGGCAATATTCAAGAACAAAACAACCACTTATCTTTTGAAACACGCATACAAGATAAAAAGATATCAACAGCATAAGGATTTAAATATAAACACAATAAAAAAACAAATATCCTATCTTTCACGCAATTTTTACACTAACCTTCCCGAAATACATGCATCATCCGTCTATAAACTGGGCAAAAACCGCAATTATTCAACGAGAATTAATGACAGATATCCCCTTTATTCTTCCTATAAAACGTTCGCAAACCTGGGATAATACTTATCAGAGGTGCTTCCTACTTCCTCTCCCGCTATACTTATATATATTTTATAATATCCGCTATAATGATATATATATATATATATATATATATATATATATATAATTGTAAATGTGTTTCTTTATAATATATAAATTTAATATAAATAATAAAAAAAGTTTTTTAAGTTAGTATAATTAAACTGAACAATATAACATCAGATATAACAATCAAATAAAAATAAAATTATAATAAAAAACAAACTAAAAAGAGAATTTTATACGGCATGCGTAAAACCAGTAATGTGTCACTAAACGCCTCACTCATACATAATTAAAAATCCTTAAAAACTGAGCCAGCAGTACAATCACAAAACCTCCACCCTTCACACATCAAGATCCCCTGAGCTTCTATCCTTAATTCCGTTGAATGAGATTTTTACCAGCCTTGCCAAATACGATGCGAAAATACCTTTTTACGACACCGAACATCATTATCCACTTATCAAATTTCAAAAATTTCGTACATCTCCAACAAACCAAGGAAAGTTTTCTGTATCTTTTGTTAGGCACCCCTTTTAAAACTGAAGCTAATGTACTGTGCATTTATGTAGTGAGTCATCACGATTTAAATAAAAAAGGAAAACAAAATTACCGACTAAAGATATGAATTTCGACACAGAGACATTGAACATAAGAGAGCTCATTCAGATTTTCACTAAAGAGAACTCATCAGCAGACACCAGCGACTAGTGGAAAAGAACGAAGACACGAGATCAAAAATTAAAACACACTTAGTAAAACCCGAAACCAAAGAAATGATTTAGCCATTTCATTTGAAAGATACATAACTCTATAAAAAACAATTTGAAAAATATCATATAAATTTTTCTTTAACGAGAGACTCAAGAGATATTCATATTCTTATGTTGATATTCAAATATCCATACAGCTAAATTATATATTTCATTAATGCCATGTACAATTTAAAACAAACGAGTAGGTTTGACGTAATTTTGCCTCAAACTGTTACAATTAATACAAAAACCAGATATTTCCAAAATTACCTGAAAACGTATACATTAATTTTTTCAGAAGTTCTACGTCTTTAGAAATGGTTATGTAATAATATTTAAACCACAATTTATATCAAAATAGAACAAGTTCTATCAGATGGAACGTGCTGACGTACTTTCTCGCCTTTAGTAATGGTTGTGTAATAATACGTAAACCACAATTTCTCTCCGAATTGACACATCTCAGTCATTTTTTGTAAAACTCATTACAAATCGTAGAATTTTTGGTACGAAAACTAAATATTTTCGAGCAAATAACAACACAAATTTGATAATTGTAACTGCTTGTCATACAGCTACTTCATGTCACAACAATGAGACAATACGCATAAATTCTACCGCTGAGTCGCGACGCGGAATGCCATTCTTACATTCCAATCTGATGTTTACTGAAGGGTAGGTTTTTATTTCATATATTTCAAATGTGTTTTAAATAATTTCTAAAAGATTAATTGTAAACGTATGACATAAGCTCGAATGTAAGAAACGAACAAAGAAATATGAAATAATATATAAATTCTAACTTACGTAGTATTCAACAGTCTGGAATTACTTCTCCTATTACGTTCACGAAACGCAGGATAATTGGACCAGGCGACTAAGTTTGAGGCCAAGTTACCAAAAAACGCACATTTTCGAAACATTCAACATGACCTTATTTCTAGATCTGTTTTTGATGAATACATATCATTAAGAAAAAAAATAATCTTCACAAATGTAGTTGTAGGAAGACGCCGAAATTTTTTTAATTTTTGTAATTTTTGAAAAATGAGACAACAAAATTTAATCAAAACCAATGGAGTCTTTTTTTAAATTTGAAAATGTCCCAGAGGTTTCACGTAAAGCACCCCCAAAATTAAAATATTGGTTTCAAATTCAAGAGACCGCGACATCAGCCGGATAGATTTGGGAATATCAATTTTGGAGAAATTCGTCTTAACGGTTTACCCGTTAGGGTTGTTCATAGACAGATGGAAAGACGTTTTGCCGTCAATCGAGTTTTCGGTATCGACGATCCACGAAATATGGATTCTCGCATCACAATGTGTTAGAAGATTATTTTCTTAAATTTATCAGCTGGATTTATCCACTTTTTCGTTATCAGGGATAAGAGTTTTTCTGCCGAAAATTCGCCGCGTTTTCCTGTAGCATTACATAAGGTTCTCGTCTTAAGAAATACCGTAAGTATTTGAAGGTTAGAAGGTTAACGGTTGCCAATAAAATGAGGAAGTATCTGCTGTTGTAGCACTACTAGGTTTGATTGGATGTAAATCTTCCACAAACTTCATAAAAATTTTCGTGATTTGCACACTTTCATTGTGAACTAATGATTGCATTTTAACCAGCTTATTTCATTTAAGAGCTCGTTTCGCGAATTTCATTAACAGAAACTTTAGAAATCTTTCTAAATCACTCACTTTACAAACCAACCAGAACTCATCTGAATTTGAAAAAAAGATAGGCAAAACTGCCACAAAGTTCACTTCACTACAAAGTAGTTCCGCATCACATCGTCTCACCCATATTCCGATATTGAGCAGTTTTGAGTTTAAGTTGCAAAAGGCGAACCAGAACACTTTCCTTTCGGTTTTTGATGAGCAACAGGAACCAATAGAATGCACGTGACTGACTTGTTTTGGAAATATCTGAGACCGGATTGAACGTGCCTACCAGATGTAAGATTCAAGCGGTGCACGTAATCGAAAACAAAATTCCAAAGAAGGGTTTATACATACACAAAAGTTCAGTATTGTTAATATTAAAAAGGCTTGGAAAAACTAAAAAACTATTTAATTTGCAAATATGCCTGAATGCCCACTTATTCTTTATACTTTACAAGCTATTTTATGTAAAATTGATAATATTTTGTTGTTGTGATATTCGTAATTACATATTAAAATGAGTATAGTATACAACTATTTTCATTGAGGTAAAAAGTTTGTTCGATAGTGTAGTAATTAAAGCAGTTACAAAGAAAAACGAATGAAGTTTCTAGTAACACAAATACGTTTTGTTACAATGAAAATTCCAACTCTCCGAAGAAATTAAGTTAAAAATCGGACATTAACAGATTTCTAAATTAAATGTTTTTACTCATTTTGAATGTAAATTTTAATTATTGTATTTTTCATAGCGCTTTAATATTGACACTATGTGGAGATATACTCGTAGAAGAACAAAGTACAAACGTGATGAAATGAAAAGTGTTTCACGAACTAGATACTATTGAAGTCCGCCAAATATGAATCTATTAAGCGGAAAATTACATAAATAATAAATTACCAGAAGGACGAAAAGTGAAATCACGATGATTGTCTTCATGGCGCTACCTCACAACACAAACAGATCTATCCACCATGTCAATGAAAATATATAGGTGACAGGAAAAGGTTTGACGTAAGAAAACATACCATGGAAGGGGTTTTCTTATCAATATTCTTACAAGCATTATTTTGTAAGTCCGATGGGAGTTGTATGCAAGATAAAATTATATCTAAATTTTCAAGACTGATCGTATGACGGTGGCAATTTCTACAAACAAAAAGATAATGAAAGAATGATTGTTTGCAAGACATCGTAACATGTTGGTGAAACACGCAGATCTTATCACAGTAGTGAGGTAAGGTTAGTAGTCGCAAGACAACTAGTTCTACATCGCACTATTTAGTCACTTGACTTGCAACGCACAGCTCTCATATTCTTACATGAACATTTTTGTGATGAATTTATTACATTTATGAATACATTAACATTTTTGTGATGAAGTAATTTAGACAAGCACACGGTATTTCGTCTGAGTTAGCAATGAAACGATTTTGAGGTTCGCAAAGACTATGCCCTATTTGCCTATTTTATTTCTTTGAATGCATTTTTAGGCAATTTACCCCAATATATATGTTTACCTAAGAAATGGATTTTGGAAGGGTTTTTATAATGCCTATAAATACATTATAAATGCAGTTTTTTTTACCTGTTTCAGCGTTAAGAGCCTATAAATGCCTATATTGAAATTTCTGCATTTTTAAAAACATTTTTTGTTCGTATATTTTGTTTGCTCAATATTTTTGAGAAACGATTGTTGAGTAATTTTTTTTCAAATTTTTATTTCTGCGTGTTCAATTTTTTTTTTTTTTGAAAGGAAGATATATTACATAACTTTTTTGGCAAGATGCCAGCGATTTACATACTAGTTATGACATTTCTTACCTATAGTTGAATAACTAATAAATATAAAAAAAATATTTTAAATTAAATAATATGTGGAAAAAATAGTTATAAGTATTTGAAAAAAAATTGGAACATATGTGTACGTGTGTTACTGTTTGAATTTAAGGGGGTAGAAAATATCTTTCGGAAAACCTGATTTAATGAGAGAAGAATTTTAATTTAAACCTAGTTCATAGTGTTGAGAAGCGGAAACAGAAGGTAAAGTTTTTAAAAAAGTTATCGGTTTGAAGATTAATATAGTTTTTAATTTTGTCTATTTGAAGTTCACGGTGAATTTGTAATTTTCTACCTTACCAGTTTCAACCGCATATCAAAACATGTCAGGGCGTCCTCCGATGCAGAAGCTCTATGACCTGCGTGTTCTTGCGTGTCGCGGCGAGCAGGGTCATTGCTTGCACGTACTAATTTGTCATCGTACAGGATACGCTTATCTAAAATACCGTACTTCGCTGAAGTCCATCAGGGCGTTCTAGAAAATAATTGCTCTCGTTTTTTCGATCTTTGCAATGACTTTTGAGCTGACGGTTATTTGCCTAGAACAAAACTATCTTCAAGAGGACCGCTCCCAGTGTTATTCGCTTTTAGAAGGAAGAATTACACAATATGTGCGGAATTCTCTTTTGATAGTTTGATTCTGAATAGTTTTGAATTATTTTCGAAGTCTGGTTCATGTAAGATCATTAAGTTCGCTGTTCCTGTTACGCATACCAAAAGATTGATTGGTTGGTAGTTAGTGATTCCGGGCACGCCAACAGCTTATGTCATTAGTCCCGTCAGTGTAGTGCATGTTTCCCCTCGGGAGATGACGGTGATCTTCCCCGCTGGATGGCGAGAACCGGAATCGACCTACCGCTGACTAGTGGGGATTCCCCCAAACCAGGACTCTCCCACCAACGGGGCACCGCCCCAGCCCGGACAAGCTCTAAGCTCCCGACCGGTCTCCTGGAATATGTTGTCCATGTTGGTTAGTGTGTGTGTGTAAGGGGAGAGGATAGGTAGAGGAAGGAAAGATCGTGCGCGATCTGTGGCCCATTTGTAAGGGTACTGCTCCGGCATTCGCCTAGTATTGATCGGAGAAACAACGGAAAACTACCGATAAGAGCAGCCGGCCGCTAGTATTATCCTCCATAGACTGCTGGCCAGCTAAAAAGCCGAACTAATGGGACAACTTTTGAAAAATGTCACTGTCGGATGAACCCATACATTTATACTCGATTTAGGGTAGTTTCGATTCGTTTTATGTTGGCTAAAGTTGTTGCCAACCGTCACACAAATACCCTGAATATATTACCTTCAAGCGGTAGGGACATTTTTTAAAATTTAAGTTTGCAGTGAAACAATGACTACTTCCGTAGATACCGCCAACATTCAATGCCATCCAAGTGAAGTTGTGTTAGTTTACGAGTGTTGCTAAGGATTTGCATTTTGCGTTTTGGTGCTCTTCGTTCTTTGCGTTTTATCGTTCAATTTATTTATTTAGTAGTACTAGGCGTTTTTGAGTTTTATTTATTATTTTCCAATTGTTTTCTTTGGTAATAATAATAAAGTTAATTAAAATAGTTATAGTAGTTCATTATTTGTTGTTGTTTTCTTGTTTTAAATTAATTATATTATATTTATTATTATTTTTCTGAATTCATTTTAATTATAACTGGAAAATAATGGTAAGAATATCAACATCTGGGTCTATACTTAATACTGAACCTTTGAAGATAACACGTTTTCAAAGACTGTCTCTGGTAACAATGGATAAGTTATTGAAAACTTACTTACACTAATGATGATTTTCATTATTTTTTTGAACTTACTTTTAAAAGCTAATGAATAATTGAGCAGATAAATTAAATGGATGTATTTGCATTGATATTGACATAACTGGACTGTTAGGAACATTTCATTAGATCACTTAAAAACTACCATGTATATCACGTTAATTCACTTCAATAATTGTGGTATTTATTTACATTCAATAAAACTTATTACTACCACTTCAAAACGTGAAGGAACTGTTGACACACATCTCAAAAGCATTAATAACATAGACCGCAGATAACTTTTGAGGTTGTATTTTTCATTTGCACTTGACACTTTTTAACACTTCTTAAGCTCGCAATAGTTGATAATGATAATTCTTAATTAACTTAATAATTATTCACAGAGTTAATATTCGTTAATAGATGAACATCTCTTTTAATTCTACCGAAAAACAAACATGTATTATTGAACAGTGGACAAGACTCGAGACCGCGCGAGGATTGTGAATGAGACAACAAACAAAACAAAAGCGAGAGACTTGATCAGAGTTATAGTTTCATAAGTTGGCTATTCCGACAGGAAATCTTTCAAGCTGCCATATTGCGAATTTAGTGCGGCCTGATACACGGCCTGGAGTTTACAACGATTGAATTCGACCTAGCTGAAATGCTAGTGTCAAAAAATCCCGCAACCGTCGGGACTCGAACCTAGGACCTTCCAGTCAGACGAGCTGCAGTGACATCAGTTGATGCACCGTTGAGCTACCGCTCCCGGTCATACCAAAGAAGTATAAAAATGTGCATTACTAAAAGATTGGATTCGTGAAGGAGAACACTCACGACGGGCGGAAATTTAATGTTCTGCCTTTATTGTGAAAAGGTTGTATACTGTGCCAAAAATGTCATATCTTACAACAAACACTATAACTAATCGAAAAAATACGGAAATAGCGAGAAAAATTATTCAACCCTTTCTTCTGCATGTGAAATGAGAAGATGAACACTGTCTTGTACAGAAATGAATTCAACACTAGTCTTGTGCCATGCGCTAATTGCCCCAAACATTTCAATTTAGAACTGTAATGTCCATTTCCCTGCCTATTTTTGAAACGTTTTTAATTCTTATTGCCTGACTATTTTCAAATAGTCTTTTTCCTTTTGGTTTTTCTGCCTATTTTCGACCTTTTTAGTGTCTATATGTCCGAGTTCTATTCACGATATCTCTTGAGCCAAGTGTTGGGGCGCCGAGAAACGGAAAATATATCATTCTCGGCTGCTAATCGCGAGCAAATTGCAGGTTTGTGCGCATTCGTCATTGAGCGAGTTGAGTTCGAAAATTAGTCTTAAAATTCACTTGGCGCGACCAGTAAGTCGTAAGGCCTCAGCGGAATGGGTTACACTAGACAAGAAAAAGGTTTGTCTGGTGAACATTTTGTAACTAGTGGTGCTAAAACAGCACGTACTTGCTCGCATTATTTCTAAGTACTCCACCATATTACGAATAAACAACTACATAAACATGCCCAAGAGTTTATTGAGCCACGAAACATTTTTTTCCGCACCGAGACTCCATCTCAGGTCCTCCGAGTTAACTCGCCGTCAGCCATACCACTACGCTACAGAAGAACGGTACGGATTGAACTCGGGGGTAAGCACCATATTTATTATTGTCCCTCGATACATACGAGGAGAAATGTAAAGAAAAAAATTGGAGCGGTTTTTAAGAAAATAGGTTTTCAGAAATTGCATAAATTTCAGACAAATTTCACTCGTTTTTCAAAAATTGTTTATGAGCCACGAGCGGACTTTTGCCACAGACTTTGACTCTCTAGCTTCAATTTTTATAATTTCGATATTTTTAACTTTTTGCAATTTTCGGAAAAACGAAGAGTTCACCGAAAATAGGACTAGCACCATATTTTTTTACCGTTCCTTATACATACGAGGAAAATATTTAAAGTTTTTAAAACATTTGAAGCAGTTTTTGAGAAAAAATTGTTTCAAAAATTTTATTGCCTAAATTTCGCGCAAAATTTCACGAAAACTATACTCGTTTTCGAAAAATTAGCACTACTTATTTGAGAAACATGTTTCATTAAGAAAAAAATCTTATCTCCTCTATCTTCAATATTGTAATTGTAGAAAGACCCCCCAGAAAATTGCACTTTTGCAATTTTCGAAAAATCTGAGATTCAACGGACGTGAGACAAGCACCATTCTCGAAAGCGTCCTTTACGCAATCCGAGAACAAAGTTTAATCAATTTGGAGTCATTTTTGAGAAATTTTGAAAATATTTTTGAGGCTTCTTGTAAACAACCCTCAAAAATCGAAATATCCGTTTAAAACTTCTAAAGCCTCGAGTTCATTCAGATCGATTGGGGAATATCAATTTTGGAGAAAATCCGCCGAATGGTTTAGGTGCTAGTGTTGACCACAAACGGACGGACTGACTGACAGACAAAAATTTTTCTGATAATCGATTTTTCGGTGTCAAGAACCCACAGAACCCAGATTCTGACTATACCCTGTGTTAAAAGAAGAAATTTACTCTATGTAGCAACAGGATTTATCTATTATTTTTTGTTACGAAGGCTCGGCAATATGAGTTGACCTTTCTTGTCTTACGAAGTACCTTCGTAAGGGCAAGAAAGCAAAAAGGGCAGAACCTTCCCAGTTTTTTTGATTACTTTGTGTTTGCGGGAGAGTCAACTGCTATGGTTACACTCTACAATTGTAGAGCAGACTTTAATCTTTTTTTTTTTCAATTTCGAGAATTGCTGCCGATCTCACTAAGGGTCTTCAGGCACAAAATTCAAAAACAGACAGTTCACCCAAAATTTTAGACACAATGTTCGTTTCCGAAACTTCTTCCTATGAAATTCTCAAAATAATCGGTAAACTAAAAAATAAATATTCGTCCGGTTTAGATGAATTCCCGGATTCTTTGTTAAAGACTTGTGCGTATGCCATTATACACCCGTTAACGCAATAATAAAACAAAAGCAATGTGGAATATAATAAAACATACTACGAAATCAACTAGAAAACCCGTAGAGAATGTTGTTTTAAAATATAACGATATAAATGTGAACGATCCGGCAACAGTGGCTAATCTCTTTAACCAATACTTTTCGAGAATTGCTGCCGATCTCACTAAGGGTCTTCAGGCACAAAATTCAAATCTCCCGAGGAGGTGGCGTCTTTGTTCCCTCCCTGGACGGCGAGACCCGGCGCCGATCTACACATCGGCTTGCGAGGTTTCCCTATCCAGGTACTTCCCCAGCAGGGCATTGCCCCAACCGAGAGGAGAATTCTAGCGGCCGGCTACTCTGATCGGTAGTTTTCCGTGGTTTCTGCGATCAACACCAGGCTGAAAGTTTCCCAGAGTCTGCATGAAAAATACTCCCAAAATTTAATTATTCCCTTTTGGGATTTTTTTCAATCTTCCAGGATCTCGAATCAGTCCAGAAAGATTGGAGAATATTCATTTTGGAAAAAATCCTACGAATAGTTTAGGCATTAGCGTTGTTCACACACGACGAACTAACTAAAAGACGGAAGGGCGAATGTTTTGAGAAAAAAATAACTTTTTTTCTGGAGAATCCCAAACATGTATTTTCAGTGAAATCGCATTTTCCAAGCATTACACAACTTTCTCTAAAAGACGAATGGCACGTACGTACAATGAAAAACATCGTATGTACGAACATGTACGAGAAACTACATATTCCTATGATAATTAAAAAAACAATAAAAATTCCAGAAACCCCAGCAAAAGACTCACGATGCTACATGGTTATGTCTCACTGCAAAACACAAGGCTCATGAATTTTTGAAACTTTATTTAGATGTGCAAATGTATACCAGAGTTAGTGATTAAGGTAAGCTAATGAGTGTAGGAAAAGCTTTGTTAAATACAGAGTAAAACAATTTTTTATCAAATCTCTGAAATCGTTTTAACTATCTTTGTACTGATAAAACGAAATCTAAAAAAGTCAAGGTTTTGTAGTAAGGTTACCAAACTTATATCCCTGACAGATAAAAAAAATCGGCAAGACACTTTTACTTGCATCAGCCAAACAAAAATCAATCTAGGATTCAAAAGAATCATTGAAATTCCAATTGAGTCCTTCGCACTCTTCGAGGAATTTCTAATTGAGTCATATTGTGAAAAAAATTAAGAACGTTGTGAACATTTCACAGAAAATACTTCCCAAAATAAAAATATGTTTCAAATTTCCTGGGCCAGATGTTCCGCCAGATTGATGGTGGAATATCAGTTTTAAAGAAAATTGTCTGGACAATTTTAGGTACTAGCGTTGAACACGGACAGATATGGTCGGCAGATGGACGAGCAGAGAGACTGTCAAACAAATTTTTGGTATCACGGATCCACAAAATGGGAATTCAGACTACACAAGCGTTAGAAGAAGAAATTTTACACAGGGACAAGACGTATGCACTTTCTCGATACCCGGGCACCAGATAATGAGATTTTTGTGAAAAAATCGCTAATTTTCTGCCGCCGCAGTTTATTTCTTCTCTTTACTACGTTCTCTTTTCTTTCTATTTACTTTCTCGCGTTATTTCTAACTTTTGCTATTTTAAAAAATTCTGAGTTGAACGAAAATCATACCTGTGCCTCTAACCGAAAAACAAAGAAAAAATTTGGAGCCATTTTGATAAATTGTATTAGCTTTTTAAATAAATTATATTAACTTTAACCAGACACTACGCGAAAACGACACGCTTTTTAATTGTTCTTACCTTTTTAAGGCAATTTTTTAAGAATAGATTTTTTTAACAAAAAACGTCTTTATCATCGATATTCTACTTTTGCATGCTAATTGTTTTTGCTACATTTCAGATCACAGTTTACCGAAAATGTTACCTACGTCGTTTTTAAAGGGTCTAAAACTCTATCGAAGGAAGAAATTTGAAGGGAAAAATTGGAGGGGGGTCGAAAATAATTGTTTCAAAATTGCCAATATTTCATCAAAATTACGCAAAAACTTTCATATTTTCGAAAAATTATTCATGAGCTTATTTCAAGATCTGTCTTTCAGTACATATTTCATTAAACAATTGTCTTCGATATTCTAGTCGTAGGAAGAAAAAGTTGAACTTTTTAAATTTCGAAAATTAGAATTGAAACGAAAATGAGACCGGCGCCTTTTTTTAAGCATCCTTTGCACTCTTCCGGGAAACAAAAATTAAAAATTTTGATTCATTTCTGAGGAAATTTTGGACGTGCTCTTAGTGCTTCATTTAAAGTACCCCCAAAAATAAAATACCTGTTTCAAACTCACAGAACTTTAAGTTCGTCCAGATTGATCAGGTAATATCAGTTTTGGAGAAAATCGTTTGAATGATTTAGGACTTAGCGTTGACTGTACACGGTCGAAAGGACGGACGGAAATAGACGTTCGATCAATTTTCGGTATCAAGGTCACACAAATCCTGGATTCTGACTACACAATTTTCTATACGCTATATTAAAATAGCATACACTTCCCACTTAAAGTGGTGGTAACTAGGTATATCCTAGGTATTTTAGAATCCCCTGGATTCTCTACACTTCCCAACGGGACCAAAAAGCTCATTTTCTGCATTTACTACCAGCAATGCTCAATTGCTCCATCGTAATTTACAAATTGTATGTACATCTTAATAGAGCATCTGAAAGCAATTAACGAGATAGTCAGTAGATCGCCTCGAGACATGATCCCCAACGTCTTGAGGGCACTGACTGTTGATCGTGACATAGAGGTTCCAACCACCACTGGCAGAATTCTGGTGTTGGGCACTCCATGAAGCAGGGCTGCCAGGGGAATCACTGAATGGTACTTTACCTCATTTTCCTGCCCTGCTTTTAGAAGTCTAGACCCATACTCGTGGCCGACAGTCACATCGACCACGTGGACCCTTTCCCGGCTTTTTATTACCAGGTCAGTGTCTGATTTCCGGAGCATCTTCCCCTCTACTTTAACCCGTTGATCTCGTCATGACGCTTTATTAAGTTCCCCTTAAGTTCTTGATCTCGTCATGACGCTTTATTCTTGTTGGCTTCGTAAAACTGCACTGACCGAGGATGTGATTCATGGTTTCTACCGCTGTATTGCACTTCCTGCAGTTTACATCCTCTCTGGGCCTTTCTCTGCTAAAAGTAGTTTTATTGGCAGCGGTATTTGATCTCAATTGGAGTGCAGTGATAAAAAGACCAGGTTTCATAAAATTATAATCTTGCAAAAAGGCATGTCCAATAGGATAATTTACATGTACCTTAACCGCTCTCCCTTGGAATCCCAGCTTCTCCCAGGCGGTTATCTCGTCATCGGCACATTTATTCTTATAAGCTGTTAAACCTTGCTCAGTGTAGGGTCAGTTGAGTTTCAGTGTTTTGGCGGTCTTTAATGTCCGTTGCTAAAATCTCGAACAGGAGCTCAGTCATCTGCAAATACATCTTGCGGCAGGACCAAGAAAGACGCAAAGATTCGTGCCGAATTCCATCTTGAAGATACAGCCGCTACGTTAGAAAAACCCAAGTTGCTTATTGTGTCCTTTTCAACACTCGGTAATAGTGTCCGTTGTTATAAAATTATTTCTATCCCTTGATCCCAAGTCTCTATCTCTTGTCCTCCAAATTGTAATTTGCTAAGCATGTATTCATACTACACCAGTTTATGACATTAAAAAAAATTAAGACATGTTTCTTTCGTAATTTAATGTTATACAAATTTCTTCCAGTATATCCGTAAACTTAGTACAACAACTGTGCATTTTACACCAAGAATATAAAAATGTTACTTTTCCATACCGCAACACATTTTTTTTTAATTTTAAGATAAATTTACAATCTATTTTTTACAAAATAATAAGTAAATGTGATGTCTATTGTAGAATTATTATGACAATGATTAGTAGTGAAGGTATCCCATCGATACTCTTCATCTTCTTCTTCGTACTATAACAAAAAGCAATTATTATTATTTTAGGTTGACAGCAATTGGAATTGATAATTTGGTGGTAATCATGTTTTAGTTACTGCATCGCAACACATGAATGGCAAATATTTAATGGCGGGGGGCATTTACCTCTGTTCGTTGCTATGGCATGACGTCATCTGTGTCGTAAGTAGTTATACACTGAGTATGAAAATCCACACATACAGCACGCGCTGTATGATAACAGGCAATAAAATAAATCATACAATCAAATATTTGCATTTTTCAGACAAAATTGAAATTGTTTCAGTGTTTTTTGTTTTATTTTTTCCGAGCTTTGGGAAAAAAAAGACCCTCTTGAAAGGTCGCAGGCTGTATTGTTTTCTTTCACTTTCTGCAAGCGATGTGAAATAGATACCCGAAAATCTAGGTAAAATATTAGAAATTAACAGAATTTTTTGTAGGACAGTGTGCATTGCATAATCGGAACAAGGAAAAGTACAGAAAGAAAATAAGTAATATTTGGTATATATTCTTTATCTGACAGGCTCTAGGTTCTTGAGCAAGAACCTGCCTGCTAAATATCTTGTCTTACGAACGCTCGTGACGTAGTCACTCGATTATGACTTGCGCATGCGCAATGATAATTACACTAATTAAACCCTTCTTTTTAAGTTTGCAGAGCCCAAATATTTCATTAAAATTATGCTGGAAAAATTAAAGATTTTTAAACTAAAAAATAAATATTATTGTAAATATGATTCTTAATTTAAATAATATTTTAATTAATTAATAAAAATTTCCCAATTTTTATGAATATGTGCGAGATTATGTGGTTATAATGTTCGACATCTATCTTAATTTTCTGAAACAGTTATAAAATTTAAATTTTGTTCGTAATTAAGTCAACGATGTAATCAAAATAACTTACAAAATGCTATTTTCTTTCTATTTACGTTAAAATTATTTGAATTTATATTAATATTTAATTACATAAATTAATTCGTGAAAACATTTACATTATTTCCATGAGAAATATTTCACAAAATAACAATTTTAATCACGAGGTTAAAATATTTGACTAACTGCCCTTTTATAAAGAACAAAAATATTGTAAACTTGTTGTTTTGTTTTTTTTACTTTCTCGGCCTTAAGAAGATAAAGTTATGGAATGCTGCGGAGGAAAAGCGGCGAATTTTTGGCAGGAAAACTCTTATTGCCGGGCCCTAGACACGAAAAAATGTATAAATCCAGTTACTAAATTCAGAAAATATAATCCTTTAACACGTGATGTAGGCAGAATCCATGTTTTGTGGGTCCTCGATACCGAAAAATCGAACGACAGCAAAACATCCCTCTGTCCGTTCGTCTGTGAACAACGCTAGCCGATTTGATCCAAAGTTGATATTTCCCAATCGATATGGCTGATGTCGCGGCCTCTTGAATTTGAAACATATTTTAATTTTCGGGGGTACCTTACATGAAGCCCCTGCGACACCTTCAAAATAAAAAAAATCTCTATCGATTATGATTCAATTTTGTTGTTGCATAGTGTGAAGGACGTTTGAGAGAATGTAGAGATCTCATTTTCATTGAAAACCCTATGTTTCGAAAATTGCAAAAATTCAAAATGTTTTCGGCGTCTTCCTACAACTACAATTTTGAAGATTTTTCTTAATAAAATGTGTTCATCAAAAACAGAAGCATGTTCAATATTTCGAAAATAAGAGTATTTTTGCGTAATTTTAGACGAAACAAATGCGTTTTTAAAACCATTTTAAACAATTCTCTCAGAAACGGCTTAAAAATTTCTCTTTAATTTTTATCCTCCTATGTAGCAAAGAACTGTAAATATAGTGGTGATGGCCTTATTTTAGGCGTACTCTGCATTTTCGAAAATTGCAATAACAATCGGAATAGTAAACTCGAATTTCGCGCGCTTGGGTTCCAGCGTTGCCAGTTCGGAAAATAGCAACACAGAGGTTTCAAAATTCTTCGATTTCATTACAATGTTCTCGGTCATGATGATTGTATGATGCAAATAATATTTTTATGAACGGAAGTTGGTTGAAGGAAGGTAATAAATTTTAACTCAGAACAAACACGTCTGTACTTTAAGAAGTTTTAATAACTGAATATGGTAAAAAATTGAAAGCTCACTTCAAATATAATCAAGGTAGGCTTGTGTGAAATTATTCTTGCTTTTCTGTATTACGTTCTGTAAATACTGTAACATTTAAATTTACGTTCGCTCCATTTCTAAAAGTAAGAAATTACTACTCTTTCTGACAATGGAAATAAATGCATATAAGCACGAGAGGCGATTCGTTTTAATTAGACTTTTTCTTTAAATTTATTTGTTAATTTTACGTAAAAACAGTTAAAAACCGCGTGTGAGGTGCTAGGGGAGAAGTGAATTCTGGGCGCTTTTTATAATTCTAAGGTCCCTTCCCTAAACTAGATACTACTTGAATACGGAAAGAAATGAGGTTTTTTTGCAAGAATTCTTAACAAAAATATGCGCTCCGATGTAATTAAATTTATTTTCAAGGGTAAATCAGCAATAAATTGGGGCTCTTATCCCTCATGCCCTTCGTTAAGGAATAATACTTTCTGCCGCGACAACATGAAGAACGACAAATTGAATAACTGTATTTCCCACTGAATTCTAGAAGAAGAGCACAGATAATGAAGTTATATTTATGTCCAGAAGCAAAACAAGGCGCTTGTTCAGAGGATCGACGAAAAACCTAATCGAGGTGAGGGTCATTGTCCCAGAAGCTGCGGTACAATACTTGTTTCAGGTTGTTTAGAATTATTTAGTCAAAAGGGTAAATAATATATTAAATATCAGTGTGAAAATTAATGTTACTTTCCTTTTGATGCTCAATATAGTCTCTAATTGTATAGAAACATTTACGCAGCAGGAACGATTTTACTTGGGATTTAAACTTTTCTATGGAATTTAATCGTTTCATGTCATCTGGCAAAGTGTTGAAAACAAAAAAACGTAGGCCTGCATGCATTGTATGTTAATTTTTTGTAATGAGCTGTTGATTCTGTCACCTGATGAATATGATTACTCGTCGAGTGTTAAGTTACAGACATCGCCTTTTTCTGAAAATATGTTCCTGCCCTTAAGTAAGTCATTTTTGACAAAAAACACCTGATTCGTAATCAACAGACGTAATGGTGCAATTCCTAGATCAATAAAGAGAGGCTTACAAGAATATCATGTGTAGGTTTTACTTATTCGTACAAATCTTTTTTGTAATCTAAAAGTCTGGGAGTTATAAGATGTATTTCCCCAGAATATTATGCCATATCTTAGGTGGGAATGAACATTCGCGAAACATACACAACGAGCAGGATGAAGGCTGACTGAATCTTAGCTGTTTTGAAAATATCTGGAAAAGTTCCATTGAATAAGGATGCATTAAATATGCGAGTTAACGGGTGTAAAATGGCAGGCGCATAGGTCTTTAACAAAGAATCCGGAAATTCATCTAAACCGGACGAATATTTTTTAGTTTACCGATTATTTTGAGAATTTCATATGTAGTAGTTTGCGAAACGAACATCGTGTCCAAAATGTTTGGGGAAACGTCTGAATTTTGTGACTGAACTTAGTGATATCGGCAGCAATTCTTGAAAAGTAGTGGTTGAAGACTGTTGCCGGATTGTTGACATTTCTATTGTTATATTTTAAAGCATTCTCTACGAGGTATCTAGTTCATTTGGTTGTAATTTTTATTATATTCCACATTACTTTTGTTTTGTTATTTGCGTTTAAAATATCCTGATGGTATTTCATGATTTTAGCCTGGCTTATGACTTGTAATTTGATGTATAATGATTTGTAATTTTTAATGTCGAGAAGGAAATCTTGGGAGACCTTATGATTAGACCGCAGATATTCAGGTAAAAACCTTTTTTTCCTGGGTACATTGTCCTTCATGAAGTTTTATATACACACATTATAGGATTATTTGGATCAAAATTACCTCAATTTTACAGAGCCCATTTCATCATTAATGCTTATTTGTGTCTATTTTACTTTTTAAAACCTCAAATGATACTATTTTCTTTTGTCTGTGACTTCTTTTAACATTTTTCTTCTGTGTCGTCACAACAGAAGACTGATATTAATTTTGAGTTGTGTTAATCGGTAAGATAGCGAAAAATGGACATACACGACAAGGATCTTGCAATCAGTCTCCATTGCACAACTTCCTGATTTCGTGGAAAAGCCGCTTCTAAGATAAAATAATTGAATTTCTGCGAAAGAAAAGCGAACTTGAGCGATAGGAGACATACATTTTTCTTGAAAAATTTGGGAAAGTATTAGTAATTTATTGTCGCGCAAAATACGGAATGAATAATTTTAAGTACAGGACAAACAATTAAACTTGTTCATAAATAGTATTATCGCAAAATATACAATACTGATTCTATATAACATTAAATTGTTTTTATCTTTTTTATATGTATAGTCCTCTGGGATGACTCATGGGCAGCGTACTAGCTTCCCGGGCTGTGATCCCCGGGTTCGATTTCCGATCCAGGCAAAAATATAGTTGTAGCTTTCCATTAAAATCATCCTAGTTTCTGTAGTTATGTGACGAAGAAAAACTCAAGCAGGCGTATCTTGCTAGTTACGGTGAAGAGAATACGTCATATTCGCCTCATGTCGCTCTTACCCCCTAGCATGGGAATTTAACTAGGGCCAGGCAAGGGGGGGCACCGGTAGTTGGCCGGCGAAGTCGTCTATATATATCGCGTCGTCTCACTATATATATATATATATAGTGAGAGAGAGAAAGTAACAACTAAGTGATAACACCCCTCGTATCTCCTCAACCGTTCGAAGATGCCTTCTGGGCAGTCGATTGCATAAACCAGGACTACCTTAGAAGAGCATACTACATACTTCGTCCAGCAATGTCATTCCACAGCTTCTTCGCCAATAGTCCATTTCCATTGCTGTAAGTTTATTCTCATTTCCTTTCAATATTTCCCAAACTTCAGACCCATATGTGGCAATACTCTCTACGATAATCTTGTAAAATCTTTTAACACTTTTGCTCAGCGTTTGATTCCGTATTAAAGGATGCAATTGACTTACAGCTACTTTCCCTTTTGATATTCTATTCTGAATATCTTGTGTACTACCCCCATTTGCTGATATTTGAATACCTAGATAGGTTACATTCTGGCAGGATGTCAATTCCGGACCGTTGGGTATACACAGAGTCGGCTTCTCCTCCTCCAAGATATTCTGTTTTATTAAAATTTATTTCCAGCCTCTAATTCGAGTAGTTTTATTAAGGAACAGAATTAAGAGAAGGGTTTTTCCCAGATTGCAACTTTTTCCTTTTTTTAACTTCATTTAAATATAATTTAAGGTACAACACCCTTGACGTAAACCTTTATTTACAGAAAATGGTCCAGAAAGGTTTCCAATTTTAATTTGCCTTACATTACTGCTGTTTATGTCTAACAGTTTTCAATTAGTACATCTTAACATTTCCTTTCTGCATTGCCATCCAGAATTTATTGAATGGAACTGTGTCATAGGCTTTTATTAAATCTACCAGGTGAGTTTCTAAATTATGGCCAAGCCGTTTGTCGGTCACTAGTCTGATACTAAAAATATGACCAGTACATGAGCGTCCAGCTCTAAATCCACTGTTCATCTATATGCTCAGTTTCAAGATGAAATTTTAGTATTTTTCCATATAGGCACCCAATACTACAGAGCACAGTTATGCCTCTGTAATTCCCACATTGTTTTCTGTCACCTTTTTTGTATGCAGAGTGATCCACAATTATATCCCTATTAATATTTCACTGCTATTTTATAATAAACGATGTAACAATAACTCTAATTTATGCTATATTATATGCAATTACGTGGCATTATACAATTATTATATAATTGTTTCTTGCAGGCCAAACCACTAATTAAGTGAAGATGGCGCAGAGACAACACGTGACTGATCGAGCTCGGATTGCAACTACGATGGAAGTATAGCAGTCGCCTGTAATGGTGCAGAGATAGTGGAGACGGGAGAGGCGGCGGCACGCGACAGTGGACGTGAAAACAATAAAGAGATTGCATGAGAATTTGTTGTGTACGGGTTCGGTTAGTCACCAAAAGGGTACAGGGCCCTCAAAGAGAGTTGTCACTGAAGAGGCTAAAACCAACGCTGCTGCCGTGTTTGAGCAAAGTCCCTGAACATGGAACAATGCCAATTATTTGAGATAGGATGGCTGGAAAGAGCTGTTCGCCCGCTTTGGCCAGAGGCCCAAAAAGTAACGGTTTCCAGCGCGCTCTAGGGCCTAAAACGTTTTCCAGAAATTTAAAGTGAATTTAACAGAGGCAGAGCGCGGAGTGTCACACTTCGACGTCACCGCGCTCCAAGGAGCGTTTTTTTAAATTTACTTATTTATTAATTTTTATACACAAGGGGGATAGTGCACAGCGAGTTCGTACCTCCTGGACACATGTGAACACCCAGTTCTACACACGAGGGCTCCAGGGACTGAACCCACGCGGTCACTGACCTCTGAAAGATCAGTGCTTCCTGAAGCATCACGAGGACACCGCGCCGGCCCACACCGCCGTCGTTATCGAGGTCTCCCTGGCGGCCACGTCAAGCTGGCACAACCACCATAGCACAACACTCAAACCAAGTGGAATATTTATTTTTTTTAAAAATGAGCACAAACGATCCAAACTAATACGAATGTTTAGAGCACATTTATTACTAATTTATTACTCTAAAATGAAAGTCATTACTCAAGCGGTTTACGAAAAAAAGTCAAAAACATTTAGATATGCAACCCGCACGACATTTGCGTATATTACTAAAGAGTACCAACGACCTCAAAACGCTACAACCAATTACAAAAATACATATGCAATCAATAGTACACACTCAGTTCTAAATTTTACAACAACAAACAAATTTTGAATGTGAAAACGAATTAAGAAATAAAAAATTTTAAAAATCGACATAAATACGCAATAACGCGCGGTACTCATGAAGTAATTTTAGAGTACAGTAAGCCACAAGTAAATGAAACCAATCCTGTACAAACGTAGACCTTGTCTTCTGTTATTTAACACCCAGTAGAGAATTATTAACGCGGAAACGCATTTAAGAAATATTGTGTAAACTCAAACGCAATGGTCAAAATATGCAAAAAATCAAATTAAAAATAGACAGAACCAACATGCATCATATTTACATTATATTTGATATTATTCATATTTTATTGCTTTTCTGTTCTTAATGTGGCATATTTCTCTTTGAATTTCCATTAATATGCATATTTGCCTTCTCAAACTGAAATGTCTCTTCAAAAATGTAAATGCAAATGCTATTATTAAGACATCGTAGGATTGTCTATTATTTGTTCCAGCAGGATTTGTCTGTACTTCTTTTAGATGACATCATGGCGCTGGTACCCGGAAACGATTTGTCCAATTATGAATGATATGATTTATATGATTGGTAAAGAATGAAGCACTGGAATTGATACTTCAACGATGATACAAACGAAATCATGATATTTTACTTTAAAAATTATCTCTGAAATACTAAGTACAGGCAAAACTTCAAATTTAATTGTTAAATTTGAAAGTTTTGTAATTGCTCATGGATTCATAAAATTGTTAATTGTTAGAGCATAATTCATTAGTTGTAGTGCATATTTTACAAATGCTAGAGAATACTTATATGCATATTTCTCTTATTGATGCAGCCTTACTTATCACATAGTATTATATAAACTGTAAAATTTAGCGAGATGGAAAGCTGCATTCAGCTGGAATACCTAGGGCTGTGCTTGTAGCCACAGGTCCATACCGCTTTCGCAGAGAATATTTCCCGCGGGGGAGCCTAACGACAACGAACGATTCTCCGCCGGGCCTGCGACTCGGCGATTGCTTTCGGCGGCGTGCGCGCGGAATGGCGCGGACCCGTTCTCGCGTTCTTCGCACGTAGCGCCGCCGGCGAAGGAACTGAATTAGAGCGGCGAGGCGCCGAGCCGCGCTCGCCTGGGTCTCCGTCCGCGCCCGTGAGGACGTGCTCTTCCCGCTAGATGACCTCTTAATGAACGATCGCGCCTCTTAGCCCCAGGGACGCCCAAATTCGCGCTTTCCCCGCCACGCTGGCGGGTTGATTTATTTCGTGTTTCCGAGCGCGTCAAAGGCTACACTCATTGGTCCCGTAAGTGTGGTGCACATTTACCCCCGAGGGGGTGTTATTCCCAAGCTTGGGGGTGAGATACGGCGCCGACCTACATGTCGGCTTAAGGAATTTTTTCCTTGTAGGTATCTCTCAGAATAACATATTTATCCTTTTGAAGCAGCGAGGAATCCTTACGAGCGAATGAGCAGAAACCGAATTCCTCGACTGGCAAATCACTGCAAACCAGCCAGCCGAGGGAATATCGGTCGTCCGAGAAGAAGATGGTTTTCGGAACAGCAGTCTTTCCTAATCTATGAAAAGGAGGAGGAGGAGGAGGAGAAGGAGGAGGGAGAAGAAGAAGGAATGTATCCCTAACAAGGGGTATCGCCTCAGCCGACAGCCCAAGTTCCCACTGGTCACCCAGCATGTGTGCATGTTATGCATGTGTGTGTAAGTAGGGGTGATAGCACAAGGAAAAGGTAGGAAAGATGTTGCGCGGTCCGTGACCCCGTTTCTAAGACATCGCCCAGTATTCGGGCCTGATTGCTAGAATTCTCTTAAATGCCCTCCTAGGTGTGACCATCTTGTTCATCTGTCTGATGTTTTGCTTTTACAGGTTACGTCCGAAACAGTAGCTATATATTTTATGACGAAATATTAGCAAAATCATATTGCCCCCATTTTTAATTTTTCATCTTTACACGACACTTCTATCCAGCCACAAACACACGATCACAGGCTGTCACATGTCATGATACATATGCGCAAACCCAACTATATTCCAGGCTCGACACCAATGTGGCGAACACCATCTATCCATCTAATGACTTTGGCAGAACATGAAGAATGTTGTTGAATAGTCTCATGGTCGCACCATGTTTATATTGAATGCTGCATGCCGCAAAGCCTGAAGATAGCTGCGATCGCACGATATCATCTATTCTTCCATCTATATTTCACAAACTATTCCAATGACTGAATCAACTAGAGATGATCAACCATGATATGCCCTGATTATGACTCAATCGTAGTCATAACATGCATGATATAGTATGGTTATGCAGATTAAACAGAAACGCTAACCGCTAAAATAAAAATATGTACTAACGCACATGATCGCCCACATAAAAGTAAATCTAAATGTACAAAAGATCAAACATGCATACAAAATGCCAACTTCTAAAAGAAGAACCATGAAAGATTCTGTCTGGTTCAACAATAGTATACTAGAAATTCAAACCATGCCATAATACAACTGAAAACATTCTGACCTTTTGCGGAATTTGAACGCACAGTTTTAGTGTTACGCCATGTTAGGGCGCGAACCCTTGTACCACTCAGTCTGCCCAGTCACGCAAATAGTCACTGCAAAAATAGCTGAATTTCAGTACAATAAACGTGTATTCTTAATAGCTGTATAAGGATACAGCTATTTATTGGAGTTAAAATGGAGTGAACGTCTTTCTCCTAACCGTCTGCGTTTAGCATTGCCGTTGTCTCTGAAGGGAATACTTCTTAATAGATTCTGACCGGGAGGTCCTAGAGTTGGAGTCCCGACGAAGATGCATGTTGGGCATTATGTGTATAGGTCGAATTCAGCAGCTGCTCTGATCGGTAGTTTTCGTGGTTTCTCCGCAAAATTCTAGGTAAATACCAGAGCAGAACTCTAACGAATGGGACACGGGCCGAACGCGATTTTTCCTTCCACTTCCTCGTCCTATCCCCGCCCATCTCACCCACTAACACTAATATGCCCCACGCTACCAAGCATGTCGGGAGCCAAGAGGTTGTCCCGGGTGGTACGGTCCGCCGCTAGAGGAAGATTCCTGGAGGGAGATATTCCCTGCTTGCCGACGTGTAAGTTTGCGTGGGATCTCGCCACCAAGTGCGGAAAGTACTCCTGGAGACAAAACATTGACTACACAAACGTGATTAATGACCGTAGTGGCGATTAATGATAATGTCCTGCTCGGAAACTTCAATAAATCATTGTCTCAATTTAACCTTGTAATGTTAGTATAAACTGTAGTTTTGTAATTTACTTTAATCGCTTGATATTACTACATTATATTTATGGTATGACACGTATTTTCGGAAAGAGGGCACAATAGTCGGTGTCCCGAAGTCAGAAATCTCAACATGGCCATCAATGTGTCTTTTCGGAAAGACGTTTGTGTTGAGATGGACTGATGACGAATATTGAGCATGGTGGTGGAAACGATAGTGACAGAGATAGAGGAATCTATTTAAAGTTAAATGATACTGATGTCGATGATGTTCGATATCCCATTGCTCTTCACATTGTACTGACTCCAGGAACCGCCGACATCACTGGACTGCATATCGCCATGGAGTACTGCATTAATTCAATGCGCACTTGGACTAGTATACTTTCAATTAAGAATTTGTTCATGAAATATGATGGTTCAGACAAAATGTGGCTGACTAAATGATATTAGGAAATTCCTGTACACATTAGTTCCATTTCGTGTAATTGACAAGAGCAAAGATTACGTATTACGAAACAACTACAAGAAATTATTGAAAACTAGTGGATCCCGCAATGCTTTGCATATGCAAAATATTACACATTACACACTACTGGTCACGTGATGTTCATCACATTTTACCCTACGCTCTGCAAACATTTTAATACATGAAGACTTTCTCGCGGTATTTTTTGTTCTGATGTTCATCACATTTTACCCTACGCTCTTCTAAAATTTTAATATAAACGGTCTGCCTCAAGTTTGGTATGCATTCTCTATGACACTGTCTTGGAGAAAATTTATTTACTCGTCCGAGTAACGTTCAAGTAATAATTCATATCGCCGATATTTCATAATCGCAGGGGCAGAATATGCAGACTTGCTTAATACTTGAAAGTGCGGCGGGTTGCGTAGAGATTCTGTTCAGGGGCACTCGAGTCTGCATAAATGCATTATATCATCGACAACCTATTTTGTTTATATGCGAAAAAAACAACCCGAAATTTGGCCATTCTAATTGAAATTTGCCTATATTCTGTGCGCAAGTGCAAGAATCAGTTGACAACGTTTTATACAATCAAATGAACGGTACAGCGTAAAATAGGTACGACAAACATTCATTTTATATATGAGATTAATATTTATATATATTTATGTATCTCAAGACGACTGCAAAATACTCAAGCAATGTACGCGAAAGGTGATAGAACATGTATTAATAATTCATAGATATTTCATTGTTTGAGCAACCTGTAAAGATATTTTAAAAAACATTATAAAAGAGAGAAGAAACACAACTTAACTCACTGAATATCAAACGATATTAAAAAATCAGAGCATGAGTAGAATATATTTTTAACTTGAAATCAACAACACTACACTTGCAAAGAAAGTGTAAAGAATTAAGTTCGACGATGTCAAGGAAATCTATGACTACATTAATAGAGCAGAATTCTGTACAATAAAATGTGAATAGATAACAAAACAACACCTGTTTTAAAAAATCTTACAACGCCTGTATAAAAGTTCAGAAACGACATTTCCTTCAATTTAAAAGAGGTGTTCGATAGGAAGCCGGTCATCATTGTCATTCAATAGTATCCTTTAAAAATGGCAAGAGGCTGAGAATTTTCTGGAAGAACAATTAACGAGAAAATGAGAGTAGGTTACAGAAGAATAAACTGTTTGGAATTTACAGACAATTCAGCATATTCTAACATTTTTCTACTTTTCCTTCAGTAGGTTTATTTGCTGTTTGATAGGTGTGCAGTGACTAGAAATCCATCAAACAAATATATCTTCACAAAAATAAAAAAGTAGGACAAATCTGCCTTGACAAAGCAGTATAAACAACAAATTAAATAAGCGAGGCTGACAGTGTCTCATATGAGTAATGTATTCCAAGTAAAGTTTGTCGACTGTAAAGTTCTATAATTACCTTCATATCCAATAAAACACGCTGCAACACATTTTGTAGTATATCACAGAGTTACTTTCATTTCTAAATTATCTATTTACTCACCTGACGAATACAAGTAATATTAAAATTTAAAGTGTCCTATATCAATAAAATTGGTCACTCATAAAAACTATATTAAATTATACTAAAAGGGATAATTATGAAATTTTGTTTTCCTTTATTATGTAAATTATGAAGCTCTTTTCTTTTTAATATTAATTGACGGAGACTGATTGACCACTAAAAGGGGGCAATTACTTTTTCCACGTGGTACGCTCTTGCCAGGATCCATTGCCTCACCGCCAGGACAACGATGAAATTTCCGCTGTCTTTGCGAAACGTACATTGCAACAATTGAATATTTTTCAATACATTCCAACTTATATTGTAATTATATAGAATATAATACAATATAATATCATTTTACTTAGAATAATAGAATACTTCCGTGGTAGCGTTTTCTAAGTAATTACTAAAAATACACAAAACAATCAAACAACATTAAAATATTAACATGTTCCAAATACAATTTTACAAACTAATCTATTAACCATACTTACTTAGTCTAATTTAAAAGTTTTGACATTCTAAGGGAACATCATCTATTATATTTAAACATATGGATTCTTCTTCAGGGAGATATCAAGAGGCAACAATTCCGCAGCTAGGTGCTTCTACTAGATGGTGCTTCTCAAAAACCAGAATATTGATGGGGATGACTGACGAGGCGATGGTAATGCATGGTAATTATGATTTTTTGCATTTATTTACGCAGATGGTGAATACATAGCTCAGTTTAAAATTAACTCTACATATGTTGGATGTTAATAGCAAACTTAAATTAACACTTTAAACTAATACAGAGATTGGGTTACCCATCAGATCCTCTAATGGAATCTAGTTCGGAGAATTTCTAAGAAAAATGTGGAAGGGAAACTTATTTTGTATTCTGGTTCTATGTGATGGGTTTACGAGTCTGTGAATTAATAGTGAAGGATTTGGATGTTTGAAAAAGTTAAGCTAGATAGATGATATGGTCTGTGGTATATAAGTCGAATTCATTGTATAACTGTTTATGGTGAACTACAGGAGCGTTTGAAACAATTCTGAAAATAGTTTTGTATTATTTGAATATTTCTTTGGATGGTTTTGCATTTAACCAAATTAGGCAGGTATAGTAGCAATGGTCCTATATTGTTTTGTATATTTGTAATGTTGAATTGTATGATAATGGGCTGGATCTTTGCATATTTGGCTTTAATTGTATTAACTTGATTCTAGCTTCAGTGATTTGGGGCATCTATATGCTGCTTCCAATTACGTCGTGCCCCTGTTCAGTCCAAAGTATCTGATCGGTTTATTGAGAGGGAGCCAGTTGATGACTGTATTGCTAGAATTAGTGGTCGCGAAGTGAGTATGACGGAGTGAAGATTTTAGGTCGTTTTGTTGGATTGAATTGGATTTTATATTTTGAAGCCAGGTCAATTAGGTTAAGATACAATTGAATGTTTTGCTGCGATCAGAAAGTGAAAGTCCGCATTTTAGAAGACTGTATCATCAGCAAATTGGGTAATGTGGTGCCTTTATTCCGGAACGACGCAACATATAAATTAAATAAAGTGGGTGATAGGAGGTGATCCTTGTGGTAGTCCTGCTAGATTGGTCTTCTGTTGAATGGTGGTTCTTTACTTTTAATGAGAAGGTTCTACATTGATGAATGATGATGATGATGATGATGATGGTGATGATCTGGGGAAATTCAAGACAAAGCAATGAGAGAAAACCCTCCAGCTAACTATCAACTCCTCTTGGATTTGCCAGAATTTAAACACGGCATTCAAGGCTAAAGGTAGGCGTTGAACCACAACATTACGGGGAGCACCTGCAGCAATTGACTTTCATTATACGCTTTAACTCAGGTAGGAAATTTGTGCCGCATAGCCGGACTGCATTTCTGAAGAGCTGACAAAGTGCTGCAACGACGTTGTGCAGCGCTACGTCCCTCTGTTGTTATTTTCAATTGGTATATTCTCCGACTTTCTTTTCTACGCGCAAAATGACCTGTAATTTAGTGGACACTTAATCGCCTACCACATCTGAATAGCATTCACATATGCTACAAATTTGTAACAGAGAACACAGGTTTCGAATGTTTTCTGGGAATTGTTTTGTTCTTCCTCTCTCATTGTATCATAATGGGACGCGATTCGGTCCACTGAATCAATGCTGTTCGCCATTCATTCATTTCAAAGAAAGGACAAATTAATGAGGACATAAGTAATATCATCAATGTTAAAAAATACTTATCTTTCAAAACGCAAATGTGATTATTTTTTAGAGCCGGTAAAAACTGAATATTGAAAAACTTATAATCGTCAAAATGGTAAAATTTTCTCTTGATTTCCTGTACATCATTTCGTTTTTTAATTATCATCTAAGACGATAAGCGGGGTGACTGTCGTTAGGCAGTTGTTCCGCCGACTTTTTGGACCTAGGTCTTTTTGGGAAGCCTACCCTGACGCAGCCTGGGGCTTATCGAACAGGCGCACCTCGTGTGCGTCCCTGTCGCCTGATTGAACTCTCACTCTCCCCCCAAACGTCGCTCTCAGTAACTATATCCAAGCTGTCTGGTTGGGAGAAAGGGAGAATGTTAGGATTTAATTTTGCAGAGCATCCGCCAGGTTCTTTTACAAGCCCAAGCATGACTGGTTACTGCGGATTCTCCGCCCTTCGATTGATTGATTGATTTTTTCGTGTTTCCGGGCGTCAACTGTTTTGGTCATTAGGCCCGTAAGGAGTTTTTTTTTCTTGGGAGATGGCGGTGATCTTTCCCGCTGGATGTCAGAATCCGACGCAGACCTACCGTGGCTAGTGGGTTCTCCTAACCAGAACTCTCCCACCAGCGAGGCACCGCCCAGTCGGACAAGCTCTAAGCTCCCTACCGGTCTCCCGGAATATGTAGTTTTACGCATGTTAGTGGCGTGTGTCAGGGCAGAGGATAGGAAAAGGAAGAGGAAGGACGATCTCGCGCGGTCCCTGGCCCTTTTGTTAGGGTACTGCCCCGGCATTCGCCTGGTATTGATCGGAATACCAGAAAACTATCGAGCAAGAGCAGGCCGGCCGCTGAATTCTTCTCCGACAGGCGACTGAATTCGACCTAGCTGAAAAGCTAGTATCAAAAATCCTGCGCGCGTGGGGAGTGGAACCAGGACCTCCGGTCAGAGGCGCTTCAGTGACATCAGTTGATGCACTGGCCACCGCTCGCGGTCCGCCCGTCGAAAATCCGCGCGCTTCGCCCGAGATCGAACCGCGCACTGTGGGTTCAGAGGCCAGGAGGTGCGCGTGCTGGCCCTCACCCCCGAGGAGCGCGGCCGCCCATAAGCCGTCGCTGACTACAGCGGCGGGCCAACCTCCTTGTTGGGCTTCGCGGACGCGCATTGGTGGCGAATTCCCCTCCCGCGCAATTCGGCAGTTCGCCAAAGCCAATGCGATCTAACAGAAATGTTTTGCTAGCGAGGAGACTCAGGCGAAGGTTCTCCCTCGGCTCCCACCGTTCTAAAACGAGATGTCCGGTCTTTCCATGCTTCCATACCGACACACATATCAGGATCCTTCATTGGGATCAAAACGCATTACAACCTTTAGAAACACTGCAAATTTTCTCAATATCACACTTTTTTAAAATAACGTTCTCGTAATGTATGATTTCAATTAGCATTTTCTAACATTCTCTGAAATTAAATTTCGATGATTAACTTTTCTAATTTCAAAGTTTTTTTAAATCTATAATTTATTTTTCCAAAACTTAGTTCCAGGGAAAAAATAAAGATGTAAAGGAAACATAATTTTCAATAATTATGATGAAAATATTAGGAGAAAAGAAATTATTTATCTTAAAACAACATTCTCCTTCATTTTAAAAGTTTGCAGAATTTTACGGGAGGGGTTTAAAGATAATGTAGACTTAAAGCAGAAGACTCCCTTCAATGACATTATCAAAAAGCTTTTTAAGGTGATTTTAATTTATTCAACTTATCAATTAAGTCAATAATATTTAACTAATTAAATTTTTTGTGATCTTTTTCAGAATATATTCTTTAAATTCTCCTGAAGTGCAACTTTATAATAATGTGACCAAGGGTTCGCATCAAGTATGTCGTATCATCATGTTATGAGTCACTGGAGCAGCGGTGTTCCTACTGACAGTGGAAAGTTAAATGGCAGTCAATTTTGTGCAATTACTTTTCCCATGGTTGTCCTTTTTTCAGTAAAATTTTAAATCTTAAGAATGAAAATTAAGAAAAGCTCACCACTTTCAAACAATAATTTTCAGCTATCTTGTGAAGGGATAAAGTTCATCATCAAAGTGCATCAGCATGTTTTTTATCGTCGACGAAGCTCACGTATTTCTCACGTATTTACCAATAACAATTGTCTCAAAAGCACTATTCTTTGAAACTAATTAGTGATACACGTCTGGCGGCACCGTGGCTAAAGGATGCGTTTGAAAGAAGCACAGTGCTACAAATGAAATAGGTATCAACGAAATAAACGGACGCAAGAAATTAATATTAAAAAAATAGAATACAAATAATAATCATAATAAAGATGATTAGACAATAATGATAATAAATAATAAAGCAAAATAATGAATGTAAAAATTGAGCTGTAGTCAATCAGAATATTAGGAATGAAAAAGTTCTTTATTTCAATACACGTCGATTCAAACGTTACACGAAACAAACTGGAAAACCTCGGAATGGATGAAAATTAATCAGCAGCCACAAACATTGATATTCCCTAGACAAGTTAAATCAGCATTTTCTAAGTGCATCTCCATCTTTCAACAGTGTTCTTAAAGCGTAATATTGTCTATTATGCGAGCGTTAAACAGTATGAAAACCAGCTGAAAAGATTAAATTAATTTTAAGTGGTGCAAGAACAAGACAGTAAACTGATTGATTCTGAAATCGAATGCAAACGATTCTGATAATATTAACACTAAAAATTGAAATAGAATTCTCAAGTTAGTTGGAGAGTCCTCTTACAACGATTTTAGATCTATCAACGTTGTACCAACTTTGCTTAGGATTCTTGAGAAAAATTATACTTAGGCAATTTACTAACATAACTAAACCACACAACTCAACACGTCCCAATCACGATTCAGATAAGATCGTATCTCTCACGTCCTTGTTGGAAGATCCAAATGTGTTTTAAATAGAAGTAATATAATTGATTTTACTTAGTTCACTTTAATTAGATTTTTAAAAGTGTCAGTCATGATCTTAAGGTTGAAAATTGAGATGCCTTAATTTTATTGTCCTTTATATTGTGGATGAATAATTATGCGAGAACAGGCAGCAAAAGGCTTGGCTTTGTTGAATTCTGTTCATTAAAGAAACACTGAGAGGGTGTCTCAGGCTCAATCGTAACACTATATTACTTTTTTCTTATATATATATATATATATATATATATATATATACGTCATGGGATTAGACAACCCATAACGCCACCATCAGCTACTGAAAAGCCCACGCCCAGGAGTAGGTACGGGGCGGGAGATGGCTGTAAACGCGCCATCTACCCACAGCTTCGAACTCTGACGCTGAACTTGAATAATGTTCTCCGGGAGATCACGAAAGAATATTCACCCTCCAAAATTTTTCCAAGGCGCGAATACATAAGTATCGCGGCGCGCCTCGGAGAGCTCACTATGATTGCAGCAGCGACGGCGACTAGACTGAGTCCTGACGGCGATGTAACTTGATAGAATAGGAGTTTATTTTTACTCGGTAGTTAAAAGTTAGCTTGAGAAGCGTATCCACGAAAGTGATGTAATTAAGAAGTAGAGTGCACGAACTGTTTTCGCATTAACATTCACGACATTTGAGAGAGCAATTGAAGTGATTGTTTGACTTCGAAATAATTTCAAATTGGTAAAATTGCGCAGAAGGACAGTAACTAAATCCAGTATCTCATATTGCACGCTGAGACCACACGCCCAAAGTATGGCAGGTAGGCCGAGCATTTAAAGCATAACTTCAGCAACATTAATTATTCGAGGCTAGAAGCGCGAACAAACTTGTACGAGGCGCGGCAGAAGAAGGGACGACCCAGGACGAGCGAAGCGTAGTGAGAAAGATTTGAGTGGAACGAAAATCGTACGAGTCCGGAGAACGGGAGAAGGAGTGGAAATTGGAGGCGTGGCGAGTCCAGAGCTCGGGGGAAAGAAACTGGTAAAAACGTGAGAAAAGGGGGAAAAGCAGAGGAAAAACCCCGGTTTCCCAGGGAAAGATGGAGCGGGGAAAAAAAAAGAACCGGGGGGGCGGAACTGTTGAGGTAAAAGAACTGTTGGCAACTTTATGCGGCGACTGCCAGGGAAAGAGAATAGCAGCAAATACACGACAATCTAAAAAGTTAAAGCGGTGAAAGGTCAGATTAGGTGGGAGAAGTATCTGAACGATGCGGAGTGGCAGTTTCAAGTCTATTTATCAAAAGTGTTATTAAATTTTATTTAAAGAGGCCATACCTTGTATAATTTTACTTAAATAATTAATGATTTTCATATGTTGTACAGTGATGTTATCTGGAAAAGTCATATTTATTGTATTGTGTTAAAGTAATTGCTTTCTGTGATATGTAAGGCCAAATTTAAGAACTCCATAACATGTTTTATTTTTTCTCTTTAAAGTTCATAATGTTATAGTGAGTGCGAAGCCTATACATGCAATTCCAGAACGGGATACCTTAGAACATGTAAAACGCATTTTAAATCCGTGCACGGAAAAATAGAGAGTAGAAAGAGTAAAATAAATGTGGTAGATAAAAAATCTGGTATGAGAATTGAGCACCGTGAATTGTAATTGGTGAAAGTGTATTCAGGTAGTCGTGTGACGCCAATTTTGTTTTGCCTTTGTTTTCGTTTTTTTCTAGTAACCAACTATTTAAAGTGTATATCTTATTATATAATTGTGCCACGTAATTTTTTATTGAATATATGCCTATTTTATCTGTATTTTTATCTGATTCACTGTGTCAAGGGTTCAGACCTTTCTCATACCCAAAAGATCCTGCTTCCTGAGAATTTTAAGCTCGCTTCACGAGCATTCATACTATCACGCTCTCCCCACGTGTTGGAAGTGCAGTAGGTGGGCGTGTTAGAAAATATATATATATATATATATATATATATATATATATATATATATATGTAAAACACTTTTTGTTTTTTATAGCTGAGCTAGGAGACGATAGCTCTGGGGCGATTACATATTTTCTTCAACAAAATTCTATAATACTTGCATTTCACTCGATGACTATTCTAGCTCGAATTAAAGGTATATCTTAGGGAACGAGTGTAAATACTTTTGTATCTACACCTGTTTGCGAGACATTTTTCGCAAAGAAGAAATTTTCAAAAAAATCATCACGTGAGTCTTTAATCCGTAATTTTGAAAACCAACTAAAATGTTCAATGTCAAACTTACGCATAGGATTAAAAAAGAAGTGATAGAAAGGAGAAAAATATCTCATTAATTAAGACTAGAGAGTTGCCGATCTGGGTGGCTAGAGAGCGTGTGTCGACTCAGCGCCTAGGTCGGAAGGGTCACAGCTTCGTGTCCCGCAAAGGGCACTGTTGTTTGCCCCTTGTTTTTCATGCATGTGTGTTGTGGTAGAAAGCCTTGTGAGTCAGCTGATTACAGACCAAGAAGCCCGCAAGTGTGTCAGTGTCTAGTAAGGTTAATATGTGAGTTATGTACACTGAATAATAGTGTAACAATAGTAGTTTATGCAATTAGTTTATAATGTTAAGCTGTAATGCCTGAGTACGTTTTGAAAACGACAGTCGTAAGAAGGTAGTTTTCAAATTAGTGCAAATGCAATGAAGCATTATTATAAACGAGTTGTATACGCTATATTTTTTACAGCATCATAAATTTATAAGAGAATTAAACTTACTTTTGCAAAACAACTTTCTGGTGACGTTCGGATATTTGACAGCTGTGGGAGAAAACTGTAGTCGACTGTTCTGATCACCACTACCTCTCCACAATTCTTTCACTGTGATTAGCTGAATGTGTGATGATTCAATAATTTGCGCCGTAAAATCTAATACGTCATCATTTGTGCCGTAAAACGCCTTTATGAACAATTTCTCGCAATAGAAAAAGTCGTCTGTTGCGTATTTGTTAGAAAGAACAGGTAGGATGGAAACAAGCAGCAGCATTCGAGTATGCAAAACTTTCGGACGTAGTTTCTCTTTTGATTCTTAACTATGACACCTTTGTAGGGCAGGGTGCCACAAAATGTATTATCGACTTAGGTGGCTCAAGACATCAATTGATGCCATTGCAGTGCGTCGGATTGGGAGGTCCTAGGTGTGACGACGGTCCCGACGGTGTGAGAACTTTCGACACTGTCTAGAGAAGTAGGTCATATTCAACCACTGTCTGGAGGGGAATTCTAGCAGCCGACAACTCTGATAGAGGCTGTATCTGGATCAGTACCAGGCGAATGCCAAACAGCACCCCCAACACACACACACACACACACACACACACACACACACACAAAGATAGACACTAACATACTACTACTACACTACTACATGATATGAGAAATGGTAGTTTGAACAGGAAATAAACTCAATGTTGGAAACTATAAAAAAGATAATTTCATTCCTTGAAATACTTTGAAGAACAATTAAGAATAAACTATATCCTGACAATCTAAGCAACGTTCTTTTCTCGGTGTTACTTGCGTTCGAGTGACTTGTTTACGCTGGGTTGTCAACCGACTTAATCCTGCCGCCACGCTATCTTGCGCCTCTACCGGGAACCCAAAACCGCCTGATTGAATCGGTCTCCTGTTATATATGATATGATATATATATATATATATATATATATATATATATATAATATGCAATTTACGCACTCGCCATTACGGCGTCGGGAACTTGGAGCTTGTCCCGGATGGGCGGTGCTCTGCTGGTGGAAGATTCCTAGTTCGAGCCCCGCTTGCCGACCCAGGATCTCGCTAGGTCGGCGTAGGATCTCGCCAACCAGCGGGGGTAGATATCCGCCACCTCCCACGATAAAACATGCACTACACTTATAAGGCTAATGACATTCGCAGTTAGAACGTCCGGAAACATTAATTAATCCAGCAAGCAAGCAAACAAACAAAATGTGGTTGCGTATTCTGGTAAATGTCATTAAAATGACGGAGATAAATATAATGTAAACATCGTTTAATTTTAAACCCTGGTCGGATCTCTTTTACTGCAGATAACGAAGTATTCTTAAGAAATGTCTCTATTCATCGGAATATCTCCTACCTTCTTGAGTTAATGCTTTTAAATGTAGAGAAACCTTTTGTTCCAAGATTATTCAACAGTGTTATGCAAAGCACTCTGGGAAAGCGCGTCAATCTTGAATTTCATTGATTTTTTATGCTAATTTCCACATTGCAAAGGTACTTTTTGTAAATTGTTGCTTATAGCTGAAATAGCTTGTTTAAATAAAGCGGTTTGTTTGCCACCGTGCAGCGTTGTCGTACTGTAGAACTAATAGGTTTCTCGAACATTGGGAAACGATATTTTCCGTTATTGCTACACAAATGAAACTGTTCTTACTGTTGTACAACTTTTTGCGCTCTAATCAACAACCAATATAGTTTTTTAATTTATAACCAATTGTGATAGGAAATCTGTGGTAAGCCCGCCACCAAAAGCTTTACAACAATCTTCTAAATATTAAACTTAATTTATGAAACACGGTAAGAGCTATAAGTTCGAAATTACGAATTCAAAAATAATGTTATAAGTCAAGTTTTATATATCTGATTCAGAAGCTATTCAATGTTCATGACTGTAATTTATTTTCAACACTGTATTTTTGGCGACGAGAAGTGAGATATGCTTGGAAGACTGGCACAGTGAAGGAACGACTGGGACTATGTGAGAGTGTGCACTGAGAAATGGTGCTGTAGGGGCGGAAGGGAAAAGGGGAGAGGCTGGGTTTGGACGCGCTGACCTTCGCGGCCTGGCCCCGAAGCAGGAAGATCTGGAGGCAGATAGAACAGCTCCTGCGGCGCCCTTTCCTCCCCAACCTCGCCCCGCCACGCCTACGTTCCTACATTGCCTCTCCCAGCTGCCCCTGAGGGCGCTTGGCGTTCCGGACTGCTCTGCACCGACAGAATACTAGGGTCCTTGTGGATGGCGGGGCACTTTAAACTCGGTATACTGCTTTAAAATGATGTACAATTTGTATCTGTTTGACAGAAACTATTAATGAAAGTTTCTAAAAACATTTCATAAAAATATTTATGTTATTATTATGTATGATTTTGTTAAAATGGGTAATCAACGATTTTGGACATTGTGGGATAATTATCTTTTAAAAAAGATGTAGGAATCATATAAACATATATACCGGGCCCGTCTCACTATTTTTTCTATTAAAAACTATAGACCTTTTGCGAGGTTAGTTCTGAAATTTTTCAGTCAGTAGAAATGTCCCAGAACAGTGCTTATCGCCACCCCAAGCATTATCGTATGTTAGTCTCTTATTTCGGGAAATAAATTCAAATAAAGCATACCGTTTCCGTCACTTTGCAAATCACTTTACCAACAGCTTTAGAGAATGCAAGCTTCGGAAATTTTAAAAGGTAATTTCTTGAGGTAAACTGACTTGTGATCTGTCTCATTAGCTATGGACGCATGGTGCGGCAGGTTGCCAGCGCACAAGCTCACGTGAAGCTTTGTTTATTTAACAACTTTTAACAACTTTTAAAAAGACAATAAACGTAACAAACAACGGTAATGTCATACATTTTCTAATTCTGAAACAAAAATATCACTGGTTTTTAACTTGAAGCTTAAACGTTTTTTTGTTGTTTTTTTTTTTCAAAGTAACAAACCCTTTGGCTGAAAGGACTTTTAAGACCAATTGGGGCATCCTTTCTATGCATTCTTCCAAAACTGTAATTAGCATTTCATTTTATAAAAATAAAGTTTGAGTCTCCAAACAAGAATATCACTAACCTCATGGCAAATACATTGTGTGTATATAGTTTCAGACATTACAGCACAAACAAAACTTCAATGTTTTTTAAACAATTATGAGTACAATTAGGTTTGACTTTGCTGATAAAAAATTGTGTTCCATTGTCCTTACAACATTTTAAAGTTAATTTAAAGCAGAGTCCAGAAACTTTTCGACTGTAGTTAATCAATATTAATCTAGGCAGATTGGACAATTTAAACAATCACATTATATTCATTTATAAAATTTTCAGACTTTTTTCTTTTACTTCTAATGAAAATATGGATAGCAAGATCAACAAGAAAGCAATTGTTTTGTTGCCTTTTGCTAGAACAGAAGTCAACGATGTGGCCATTTAAATTTTAAGAGCTTCCTTCAGTTTTCCAGATTTGAGAACAGAAAATCCCTAGCATCTACATCACATTCTCACATACAACAGTTCCAATACATCTCAACTCTCAAGGGTTTGAAACTAAGCTCAACAGGCAAAATTAGAAACTGTTTAATATGATTTAAAGTTTTTGCATTTTGTATAATAAGGTTATCCTTATTTATATGTATTAACATTCAGTACATATTGAAAATTATTCTTATTTCAGTGAAAGATTTTCTCTGTGAAGCAGGCCTACTCATTTGGGTGAAACAAATTCTACACGAGATAGTCCGGGAAAAGAATCTGGACATTCTTTGTGAATGGCAAGTGACTTTGCTCTCTGCCATGAGCACTATAATTTTTGTTGTTGTTGTTGTTGTTGTTATTATTATTATTGTTATTATTATTATTATTATTATTATTATAATTATAGTTATCATTATAATTACTACGTTTATCACCAAATTCTAGAAAAATTACTCATTTTCGAAATTGCACTATCAGTTTCAAATTCCAGGGGCTGCGACATTTAGAATTTGGTGATAAACGTAGTAATTATAATAATAATAATAATAATAATAATAACAACAACAACAAAATTATAGTGCTCATGGCAGAGAGCAAAGAACATATGCATGCTCATTCTCTTAGACAAGACCATTAGCTCATTTGCTTTGGCACTTTCGCTCACTCACACAAGCTTATTAATGAATAGACGCGAGCATGCATACTTGAGTATGTGCATGCTTTCTGAAGCATGAATGTTCTTGTGCATGCAGAAGTGTATACTCCTACACAAGCACCAATTGGGGCATCCTTTCTATGCATTCTTCCAAAATCACATTATATTCATTTATAAAATTCTTGTAATAAGACAGAAACAAGTGTTTAATAGCATATCCAAAGTCAACCAAAATAAAATATGACAAATTCATGTGACAGAGAATCTATGGTAATAAAAGTAATCATACAAATATCTTCAATGACGGTCTAAAACAGTTCACTAGTTTTCCACCAGCCATTCTCACGAATTTACTGCGATGACACTTACTGTAGGAGGTGCCTTCAATTTTTTTTTTTTTTTTTGTTGAGTTTCAAAAGGATAAGATAGCTTCCATCAGAAATCTCTTTTCTGTTTTCCACAGTAACCCTGAGGAGGCGGGAATTTATTTAATTACTGGCGTACAAATTACGCTGCTGCCTTGCGCTTCTGCCAGCTGGCGAGGTTGCAAGCCAATCAGAAACCTTAATTTCCTTTTCGCGGTTCAACAGCATCTTATGTTCCATTTCTGTCGGAGATACGCACATAAATAAATGCTTTCGGTAGAGCTCTCTGAGATTGTTTCGATTCCATTGGTAATGAAGATCGGCAAGAGCTGATAAATTTCAGATCGCAGTTAATATATTAGTTTCGTCTTTACGGGAAATGGTGATACGACGCCCAATTGAGTTCGTTTCCTGCAGCATAATATTATATTTTAATATTCAAACTTAAGACTGTGATAAATGAAGAGGATCATTATGATAGAAGGCGTCCTGCTGTAGTGCCTACATTTATAATAAAGTAGGGCGATTAATACAAAATCGAACGATGGCAATCCTATGTGCACTCCCAAGTTTTTGTCTTATGACCCATGCGTGACTCGGGGTAAACAGACTCTGAGAACCCTTTCTGTTTCTTCGCAACTTATTTCGTTCTCTGAATTCCTTTCTTCAACGAAAGTTCATGAGTTCAAGTCTTAACAAGCAAACTTTGCTTGTTTGGAAATCTTGCTACTTCTGAATACTTCTGTGCGGGAACGATGGAGGAGAAAACAATACAAAGAGTCTCGACAGATCGTACGTGAATAAGAATCCTCTCGACTAACACTTTTTGTTAATTCTAATGGCAATTCGTATCTGAACATGTGTGACCTAACAATGTATTACCATTTTACTCAACAAAACGGGCTCGAAGAATAAAGCAGGCAAGAGCTCGGGGTGGGGGTAAAAGCTTGATTTCAAAGCTAAAGAGATTGAATTGCAGTAATTTCAATGCTTGAACAAAAGTAAATAAAAAAATTATAATATAGTACTTCAATTGACATTACCTGAGACTATCATATTCTGTGTTCCCTTCACACTTGCCATAATCATTGCACATGAAATCAAAAGGGTTATCACAAATGATATATCCGGATATGTGTATGAATGGGATGAATCAACAAACCGTTGCTTTAGAATAGATATCAATTATGAGTAGTACTGCTCTTAGAAATATCGTATTTTACTCAAGTTAGTACTACGTGTTTTATGCTTAGTTACATTATTAAAGTTCTTAAAGTGACAAAGAAAAGCTCTTAATGTATTAATTACAAAAAAAATTGAAATTTTGAAAACAAAATAATTTTAAAACGGGCAACTCAAACTAAAATAGGATTTCAAAGGCCTTCTCGACCACAAAAATGTTTACAATCTCCTCATAAAATAGCTTTGAACCTAACTTGTACTCTATGAATATCGTGTTGTGATTGATTTGTCGTTGCCCAGTTTAGTTTCTGAGGCAGTTTTGGACGAATGTTGGTTTCATAAAACTCCTCCAAGTTGGGAGGGCTACGATAGTGAGAAACATTCTCAACTGCTGTGCTTATGCTGTAATTATTTTATGGTGTGGTCGTTTACTTATTAGGGCTTAACCACAAGGCTACAGATAAAACTTTCCACTTCTGTTATATCGCTATACTGTAATGCAAGCACGCCCCTTTTAAAGTCTCCTTTCTGTGTCGAACTTATGTGTCTTATGAACTAGAATTCCTGGTTTCTGAATTATTTTTTATCATTGGAGTTCGGACATATAGGCACTAAAAAGGTCGAAAATAGAAAGGCAAATAGGCACTTAAAAACTTAAAAATAGGCAGGGAAATAGGCTTTATAGTTGACAATAGACAGGCACTTAGAAAGTAAAACTTAAAAATAGGTAGGAAAATGGGCATTATAGTTGAATAATATTAAAATTTATACGTAATACGTGCTACATAAAGGATGAACACAATTCTCTAAAAACAAATCGAATTTCTTCCATTGTCAAAACATATTGCGGTGTTTGATAACATTCCTAAGAGTTGACTCGTGTATAATTTTATATTTTGTTGGTTAAACTGGTTAAATGTTGGAATTTTGAAATTTTAAAATGAATGTTTTAGGTATGGAGATATATTAGTAGGAATTTGGTCTTATATTTGACTGTACTTACTGAAAAAAGTTTGAAGAAGTTTTTCACTCTTTTCGCATTTTTGCGTGAGTTGCAGCATTTTACAAGCTGCAATGTTGCATACTCCTGGCAGAAGTTCTGTAAAAAATTGATAATCAATTACTGTGCAAAATGAATTTTAGTAAGAAGTTTTATTATTTTTTAGAACGTTTTCTGAATTTAATCACTATCGATTCTGCGAATAATGGAAAAATACTAATTACTAAATATTGCCCAAAGGTACAAAGTGATACGTGTAACGTTTTTTACCCAAATTTTATACACACAGAATTTATTCTTGTTTTAAGGCGTTTAATTATATTTAAAGTAACTTAGATTGATATGAAAACAAACAAATCCATTGTTCTTGAAAATAATTTGAAGAAAGAAGCCAAAATTATGACCGACCAAACAAACAAGATTTCACAGACAAATGCATCGAAATCGTTTTAGCCATTCCAGTTACATCGAAAAGAATTTTTCCACATCCACAAGAGGCTCATTGTTGAAATTGCACATATCATTTGGCTGAGATAAGTTTACATTTTATGAAATATCCAAAATACGCGTTTTCAATTACACGAATATGCATCGACAGAAAAAATCGGCCAAATATGCACTGTATTATTAGCGTCCAACTCTAGCAAATGTCCAGAAATATCAGCTGAAGATGTCAAGAAATGCCAAAAATTTTAGCTAAGCCCTGAAGCAACAGACAAAGTAATTGGGAGGACAGTGTATTGGTAAAGGAGTGCAGAGCATCAGCTGATAGGCAAGAAGGAAAGCAGAACTAAATGTCCAATGTTGATGATAATAGATCTGCGGCGCACGTGGAATATGTATCCGCCCCACGAAGCCAAGATCTTTTTACTAAAATAAATTTCTTCAAAAAAAATATCCTTTCTCTGAAATCATCACATTGAAAAGAGTATTCCCGTTACAGATAAACACATACTTTTTTACTTCAAGAATAATGTAATTCGAAGATGATGAGTCTGAACAGAAATTTCTCTTCCTCCCGAACTACCGGGAGCGGTAGCTCAGTGATGTCACTGCAGCGCCTCTGACCGGGAGGTCATAGGTTCGAGTCCTGACGGCGGCAGGATTTTCGACACTAGCTTTTCAGCTAGGTCGAATTCAGTCGCTGTCTGGAGGAGAATTCTAGCGGCCGGCTAGTCGACGATATTTTCCAGTCGTTTCTCCGAACATCAGAAGAACACCCTAACAAACAGGCCACGGACCGCGCCTCATTCCTTGTCCTATCCTCTCCCCTTACACACACCCACTAAGATGCACTACACTACCACATATCCCGGGAGACCGGTCGGGAGCTCAGAGCTTGACCCGGCTGGGGCGGTGCCCCGCTGGTGGGAGTCCTGGTTGGAGGCACTAGTCGACGGTAGGTCGGCGCCGGATCTCGCTATCCAGCGGGAGAAGATCACCGCCATCTCCCGAAAAAAAAACATGCAGATAACTAACTGACTAACGACCAGAGCAGTTCACGCGCCGGGAAAAATGAAAAAATCAATCAATCAATCGATCAATCTTCCCAAAATTAAAAATATCTTTTGGATCCGGTTATGGATGATAATGATACTAAAATACATTGCTCAAAATATCAATGCTGTGACAAATTTAGCTTACTTTCATGCCTTTCTCTCCCCATAGTGTTTCATTTGGGCGGCATATAGCGCACAGGAAGTCTCGGAAATTAGAAGCTCTTGAGCTGGCGCGGCGGGCGATGCTACGTTCCCGGGCGGTGGCGGTGGAGGTTGCGGCGCGTGGGTGCGCGAAGCTCAATGAGCGCGGCGATCGATGCGCGTCACGTGACCGCAGCGGCCGGCCCTCATTGGTCGCGTTCTGCAGCGTGCCGCGTCCTTATCAATGGCCCCCGCGTGGGCGGCGCTAAATATAACTGCGCTCCCCACCCGTCGCCGTCCCGCCCAGCTCACGTGGAGCGGGTGCCGCTTTTCGGAAAAATTGCCAATGCGCGTACGGGAGTTCTTTTTCCCTTTCTAAGAATGGTGACTCGTTCGCGATAAAGGATGAACAGCCGCTTTTCAGAAGTTGAAAGTAGTTACAGAGAAGATACTTATTTTTGACTTAATTTCTTCCTTGCCTAACAAAACTACTGATTCTGGTGGAAATTGAACAAATTCAGCATACCGAAATAGTAAATTCTATCCTTGTTGTGTTCCAATTTAATTTCATGAAACAATTTTTCTTTGTTATTTTCTCGTATACGTATGTATATACGAAATAATATACGTAGTATAGAGAAAGATGTGTAATGCTGTGCGAAAAAACGGGGGATTTCAGCGGGAAAAAAATCATTGACGAACCTGGTGGCGAAATACTGCATTAAACCAGTTGCTAAATTAAGAGAAAAAATCCTCTAACATGTGGTGCAGCCAGAATCCCTGTTTTGTGGGTCCTTGATGCCGAAAAACCAATTGGAAGCAAAACGTCCGTCCGTCGGCGTGTCTGTCTGTCCGCTCCGTCTGTGAACACTACTAGCGCCTAAACCACACGTACGATCATTTTGAAATTGAAGAAACCTATGTCGATATGGCTCTTAATTAAAACTTTGAAATTTTGAGAAACATTCTGTAAAATTTGGGGTACTTTACTGCTCACGGACATTTCTCAAAATTTTCTCAAAACCGCTCCAAATTCTTCTCAAATTCTTTTTTGTAAGAATAGGAGCAAAAATTACATTTATTTCATGTGGCATTTTAATGTTAATTTCTGGATTTCTGAATTCCTTGAAAATGGTAAAGTTTGAATTTTTTCGGCGTCTTCCTACGATTACAAAATTGAAGACAGATTTTTTCCTTCAAATTAAATTCGTTGCGCATAAATAGTTGTTTCAATAAGGACCTGTACATTGTTTCGGAAATGTTGGTAGTTTTCGTGCAATAGTGCATGCAATATTTGCAATTTTAAAAAATTTTTAAAAGCAAAAAAAAAAAATTCTCAAAAACTCAAACTCTCCAAATATTTTTCTTTAAATTTTTGGTATTGTTAGTGCAAAATAAACCCTATATAATAAACCCTATACAGTGACAGAAACGCCATATTGCTATATTCTTCTGTTTTTTAAAAAAATTTAAATATGAAATTTTTTGACTTGTCTACGTTTAGTAATATGAACATTAAAGACAATATACTTTAAATAATGTCAAATAAAGTTTCTCGAAAACTCAACCGTTTTCTGTACCAAATGAGTTCAAATTCCGCATTTTTAGAAACGCTCAAACGGCATTTTCTCAGAAATGGCTCCAAATGTTTTCTTCAAATGTTTCTAATAGATACTGCTATATGTGCTGTTTAATATGACGTAAATTTCATTTTGGTATGTTCATTTTTTTTTTAAAATTACACAAATGTTTTTTTTAATACATCTCAATTCGTTAATACGAACATTTTCATCGATTTGTATGCATTATTAAAATTGTAAATGGAAGTGCTTCAAATGGTTGTAAATGAACATTTTCGAAAACTTTTAATAGATTCTTGTGAAAAAGGGCCTCATTCTGTCCTCCTTCCTTGTCCTATCCTCTTCCCATTACAATACACACATACACATATGTCCACACTATCACACATGATAGGAGACAAGTCGGAAGCTTAGAGTTCATCGCAGCTGGGGCGGTGCCCCAGCCGGTGGGAGAGTCCTGGCTAGGGGAAACCCCCACATGCACTACAATTAACGGGACTAATGACTGAAGCAGCTGACGTGCCCGAAACACGAATCAATCAATCAATTTAAGAAGAGCTTCAAATTTTTCAATGAAAATTGCCATTTAGGTGGAGATTTTACTTTTTTTAATATTCATGAATTAATATTCCAATTCTACTATTAGCAAACTGAAAAATGTAGAAAAATTTGGCCGCGATAGATGGCAGCTCGCAAGAGCATTTGGCAAGTCCGAATAGCTAGACCAGACCAAAGAAAATTCTTAACTAATACAAGAAAGTCTGTGCCATTCTGTAGCACCACTAATTTACTTTCTCGTATACGTACGAGTCTCATATAAGGAATAATATACGTAGTATAGAGGAAGTTGTAAGATTTCATGTCCTTAGGGGTAGGATTTAGGTAAATTCACAGAGATTGGACTAGCCCTTGTGAAGCAGTCAAACTGTTTTTTTTCTGAACAAATTTTCTCAAGGAGATTGTCCAGAATCAAAGCCGACCTCCTTCGCAAGGCAACGACGTCGCACTGAGCCACAAGCCAGCCAGTAGAATTCTATGAAGCTCAATAATGTACATAAGAAACTGTTCTACGAGAAGTAACTGTTGACAAAATATGCTTAAGACTAGGCTTGCATTATGACTCGATTATCAAGTCAGACATGTATGCAAGTTATTAAAAACGTCTTGCCCGAACAGTCTTCTTCTGATCATAAAGCGGTTCTGGGCATACAATTGAGACATTTGCGATTACAGTCATTACTTCAACATTACCTTACTTATCTCTCACAGCATATACGTTCCAATGCCGTAGATTTTATTATACGTTTAAATGCCGTAATTTTATTATATGCTATTTCTGACTCTTCTGAATCAGAAAATACATTAAAGCGTATTTGAACTTTCTGTTGGAAATGTTTAGTAGATATCTCTTAATTGAAAATACGTTTTTCATTGAAAAGAATGTTGGATGGTAAAAATGAATTACTTACAAAATTCCTTTTTCCCTTGCGTACTACAATTAAAAAATATTAGTGTAATACGTATTTACATGCGGACCAATTAATGTGAACATTAAACATGCTATGTAATATCAATGAGATAAGGTTAGGAACAAAAGCCCCAAATTGTAATATAACCATTTTCTTCAGCTTTCCAATTCTTTCTGGAAGCTAATGTAGAGCAATAAACATACTAGGCGTTATTTCGTTGTCCCGAGTTACAAATCTACTCTGCTAGTGCACCGGTGTCAACGTAACTCAACTGTTGTAGGGGCGCCCTGCTTGCTCTTTGTCGCCAATAAATCTCCGTCCTATTGCGGGCGCTTCCGCCCTCTCGTTTGTCTCTGTCTCTCGCCCTCATTCCTCCTAGAACATAAATTTGTTCGCCCACTCCTTGTCACCCTTCTTTCTCCTCGTCTTTTCTGATTTTTATAATTGGATTTGTTGTCGTTGTATATAATCTGTGTATAACACACTAGAGAATCTAAATAAACAGTCTCGATACTTCCACTCCGCAAGATTCCGGAGACATTGCGAAACCAACAAACTGATCTAATGTCTAACGAACTTAGTGGTCTCTTTTTGCAGCGTATTGCAATCGCAACAGCGTTGGGTTTCAGTTGCCAGTATTACGATGTCTAAAGTAAAGAGATGATTAATTTCATTCATTGTAAATTTCATGGACGTGTTTGAGTGTTCATTTGCATCATTGAGTTGCTCACTTGCCCACTAACACCGGCTCACAGCTCGCGCGAATAAGCTCCATAGGATTACGCCCGCTCGTATGACCCTTCGACCTTAGGAGGTTGTGTGCGCAGCGTCTGTCACCCCACCTGTGTGTGTAAATATTCGTGCCTGCGCGTATGTCGGTAAGCACAGCTGCGCGACACGGGCGCCTGCGCTCTGCGGTTTCTCATCCCCGCCCTCCACGCCCCCTCTTCTCCCACTCCCAGCCGCAACCGCTCCCACTTGGCGCGGATGATAGCGCGGCGGCCTGTCGCGCTGATTTAGAGAGGAGACGCTTTCTATGACACACTGAGGGCTGGTTGGTTTACGCATTTCCCCCTGCATTTATGGACTTTAGCCGCCTATAGAAGAACGATGAGAACAGAATTTTCATGTATTATTTATTTAACATGTATTATTTTATTAACATTACATTTTTCATTTACAAAAACCAAAAATTTTCATTTACAAATAGAACAATAACGGACGAACGTGTTCACAGGATTCTCTACAAAGTAAAATGAAGCTTAACTCATTTAGTGCACGCGTGTTAGGGCTCGTCAATATTGACCTTTCTATTTTTGCTTACAAGGCTTCTGGACTTTTTTTCATATGAAATCAATCAGTCACGACTTGATTTTATCACTATTAAACAAAAAATGTATTTTCGATTCTGAACTTATACTAACAGAAACTGACTTTCAAATCAATGCATTCATCTTCCTACTAGCGCAGTATGAAGGTAACGAAAGCCATGCACATTTAGTAAGGAGAAACACACAGATATGCTGGGATTCTGGTCTTTATTTTCATTACTGATTATCAACTGCTTTGGCAAAGGATTAATCAAACGCTCATTGCTTTTAGGAAGTGAGTTTGAAAACAATAGTGAAACGAATTCAATAACGGAGAAACCGAATTCATCGGAAACACAAACGTTTAATCAAGTGTACTATGAGAGAGCCATATACCACTATTGGATCAACAAACAAGGCGTAAAAGTTACGAATGGGCCAATAAACATTATGTTTGATATCTTTCAGAACAAAACAGGAATCAAACTTAAACATGTAAGACCATTTCCTTTGGATGTTGGAGTCATGAAAAATGGCACATACGATGGTGAGATGGGGTTGTTGCAAAATGGCCTAGCAGATATAGCATGCAGTATGTTGTATATGACCCAAGACAGATATGAATTTGCTGATTACACTTCGCCTGTTTCGCTAACTCCCTTTTGCATCGCTATGAAGAGAGGGTCCATCTTTCCGTTCGCCAGAGTCCTTTTACTGCCATTTCAAGTATTGGCGTGGAGCGCTATCTTGGGGTCGCTGTTCGCAGTTGTTGTGGTGTGGTACTTGACCCAACGCCTGCATTTTGACCCTTCCAAGCGCTGGAGAAAATACGCCCTTCAGAGCTCTATCGTTGACGTTGCGCAGGTAGGTGCGAACTTCATTATTTACACTTAGCTATACATGCGATGCAGAATAATTGTTGCAAAACTTCTATGGTATGATGTGTGATCGAGATTGATCAACTTTCATCCACGAATCTCTTGTGAAAAATCGTATACTACGAACTCTGACTAATTTTTGGCATCACACCTCTGATTAATAAGTAGGCAATTCATTATTTACACGATATCTTTGAATCCGCCTGAGAGTGCATCGCCCTTACTACGTTTACAACAAACATCACTCACAGTTTGATATTTTGTGAAAGAACAGTAAGGATCAAAACACTCAAAATTTCAAAATTCATAAATTGTTAACAACAATTAATAATTTCGTAAAACAAATTTTAGCGATTCAAGAACACTCACAAAGCATTTTTCTCATTGCACATTCACAAAAATCACATTCAGAGGTATAGAATATTATCTTACACACACTCGTTCTTTAGATTTATTGTTAATTCTGCAATTAAGTGTTGTAACTTGGTGGCAGAATATCTTGACCTTACATGCATTAAACTTACATTCATTAACAAAAAGTTATAAAAAGGAGTTAATTAAAAAATAAATAATAATAATAATAATAAGTAATAATAATAATAATAAATAGTACATAAAATCACCACGCAATCCTTACTCCACTTCACTTCACTGCACAACACTTAACTGTGACGCATTTCTTTCACACTCGCTTCTTCTTCTCGTATTCTCTTCCCTCCACTTCACTTCATAACACTGCACTGCACTGCACTGCACTGCACTGTACTACATGAATAATAATAAAATAATAACAATAATAATAAAGGTCATAATAACAATAATAATAAAGATAAAAAAAATTAATATAAATTCTAAGATTGTCGCAGGCAAACTGTTCCAGTCTCTAATAGTTCGGTTTGTAAATGAAAATTTCCCGACATCCGTTTTCTGCATTCTTGTCTTAATTTTATGCACGTGATTCGCTCTACCGAAGTATGTAGGTTTTTCTAAACGACGGTGTATTTCATTCCAAGCAGGATAGCCTGAGTATGCTTTGTACATAGCATAGAGTCGCAGCTTAATCCGCCTCTTTCGAGTGATTCCCATGCACCTCTATTTTTGATCCTCTGAAAGTAAAATTCGATGCCTGCGCTGGGCCTTTCTAGATTTCCTTGCTGCGATATTCTGTACGGGTCCCAACATACCGCGCCATATTCTAATACGGGTCGGACTAGTGACATATAAGCTAATTCTTTACCTTCACTGTACTCTTCTTTAGGATCCGCATAACGAAATGTAGAGATCTCCAGGCTTTTCCCACAACGAAATTTACCTGATGTTCCCAGCTCAATTTACTATCTAATTGAATTCCTAAATATTTGCAAGATGTGACTGTAGGTATGACTTTCTTGTTCAATTTGTACACAGTTTCACTATAACTTTGACCCCTATCAAACGTGATGGCTTCACTTTTGAACTGTTTATTTCCATGCCATTTGTTTTTGCCCAGGAGTGTAATTTGTCTGTGTCTCGCTGCAAAATATTCACGACCTCCTCTGATTCGATAACCCAATAGATGATACAGTCATCAGCAAAGAGTCTTACGTTTGAAGCTAAATTTTTGGCAGTCATTCACGAAGCGAGAAACATGAGAGGTCCAATGGCACTTCCTTGTGGAATCCCTGACGTAACACTTGCGGAGGTTGATAGATGTCTTCCGATTCGAACCTGTTGTTTCCTATCACGTAATAGTTCGTTTATCCAAGCCACCACCCTAGTGTCTATACCCGAATCTATTAATTTATTTACAAGACGATCGTGAGGAACAACATCAAAAGCTTTGGCAAAATCTATTACTATTGCGTCTACCCTTCCACCTTTATCAATTTCGTCGGTTAGATCTTGTAGAAGTGAGACAAGCTGACTCTCGCAGGAGAACCTGTTTCGAAGCCGTGCTGACCTTGATAAAGCCATTCCGCCTCCCATTCTTTCCGGATGTAGTTAGTAATTAGTTGTTCCATGAGTTTGCATACGACTGACGTGAGACTTATCGGCATATAGTTACTTAGTGCCGTTTTATCGCCACTTTTAAAAACAGGTACTACGAGTGCTAACTTCCAATCTTCCGGTACCCAAGCATTATTGATAGAAATATTAAATAAACTAATTAGGTACGGTAGAAAAGCCTCTCCACCTAATTTAATAATGTTCTATATATTAATTTATAGTTTTAAACGTAATATTTGATTTTACCATTCCGGTTAGCATTTGTGAATTTTATTCAGCCCGAGACCCTTCTGTATTTCGGCAAAACATAATCATTTGATACATTTTCGTATCTTCCTTTTGCCAATATATCTGTATTGCCAAAATGTTAGTAATAGTTACGTTTCTCTCCGATTTGTTTATTCCTTTATTTTATTTATTAGCTACCCTTTCTTTTGAAGCCTTTCAAGTATTTTAAGTAAACATACAAGAAAAAAAATTAAGTTCTTGGGGATATTTTCAGATGAATGCGGTACGTAAGGGGTACCCTTCAGTTGAAAATTCAATTTTCAATTTTTTTTTAGAATTTGAAGGCGTGCGTTAGGATGTAAGGTGTTGGATCAGTTAGGGTAATGATACATTGAAATGATTGAAGGCGTTGTCATTGTCAACAATACTATTATATTATACAATACTATAGTATTGTTGACAATGACAACGCCTTCAATCATTTCCATTATGTAAATGTCAACTACAACTCACCACTAAACCAATAGGGTAATGATAGATGAAAGCAAAAGTAATTGCTTCTTATATCCAAACATTTGTAATTTTTTCTTACCGATTTGTGCGCTCATATTGTAGTTCTCATGAGCACGTTTGTACAACGTTCGGATCATAGTGTTAATTTGAAGAGAAGGCTCGAAGATTTTTACATTGTTTAATGAAATGTGAGCTATAATTACGTTGTCCCCCATCTCCATTTCCCGGGACCAAATATCCACTTCCCGGCTTACTTTTCAATTTAGGCCCCTAGACTAAGAATTACATATCCCAACCGAAGTTCGTTTCGAGAAAAAAAGACTTTTTGTGTTGTCGTTCGTTCTCTTGCACTTCTAATAAATTTTTGAAGGTGAAATTTGAAGGTTTTACTGTACTCCCATTCATTTTACATTTAAGCCTGTGATAGAAATATGACAAGAATTTACCGACATACTTCTAACTGAAAATACGAAGTCCGTAAGGATCTGCCGCTATTGTCCTTTTTTTGAATTACTTATTTTCCTTGTTCGACATAAGATTCTATCAAGAGTTTGAAGAAAATTTTGAATTGAATTGAATTAAAATTTGAAAATTTTACAGAATTTTTGTTGTATTTTATAAATATAATTAAACATTAAACCTAATTAACAATTTTAGAGATAGTTTCAGGAAGAGATCTCTTAAATGTTATTTTAATCTTTTATAATTTATCACCATTGAATAGGTAATCAGTGGAATTAAGAAGGATATAAAAATCTTTGAATGACAATATTTAATTTCAAGTTTAGCTGACTGTTCTAATTGGAAAGTTCGTATTGCTGGGCAAGAGTTAAATGAGTAGAATTTTTTGGGTAATTTGTCTATCAATGTTTGAGGAGTTGACAATACGAATCCCATTGAACACACTTTTGCCTGACATTTTGCAATGTTAATAAAGTTAACTCTGGTTACCACGAACTCGCTTAACACGAATTTCGCCGTATCACGAACAAAACTTTGGTCTCGTTAAGGGATTACTGTAATACGGACATTTATAATACTCGCATAACACGAATTTTTATAACATGTACTCCGATTATTTCGGTGCCTTGGAATTTGCGTTATTGAGTTTTCTGTACTTACGGCAAGGGATTCAGTAATACGGACATTTATACTAATACTAGTTAACACGAATTTTATAACACAAACCCGATTATTTCGGTGTCTTCGCGTTCGTGTTAATGCGGGTTTACTGTACTTATTTGCTAATTTACAGAAATGTTTTCATAAATGCCGTTACAATTACGTTGCATCTCACCTCATCAACTATCCACTTCCCGGGTAATTGTTTCCATTCTTTTCGCGGCGGCGATGGTGTAACGTTAGCGTATCGGACTGTTATACCCAACTTTGCGCGTTCGAACCCCGTGGATTTTAAGGGCGAAAAAATCTTACTACATGTACTGGATTTACTGCATGTAAAAGATCTTCAAGCCTAAATGATGCCTCTGAGCTAAATTCAAATTGCCTGTTTCGTCGCCCAAGTAATACCTTCTTTCTCCCATGGTTGGTGAAAGGAGCGTAGCGGAATTTGCGTGGTCAGGCGGAGAGCAAGGCCTCAAGGCCTGAGTCTCGCCACGTAAAATAAGGCACATTCAATTCAATTCAATCAATTCCATCAATTCAATTCACATCAATTCAATTCACATCAATTCAATGCATATCAATTCAATGCACATCGATTCAATGCACAACAATTCAATGCACACCAATTCAATGCACACCAATTCAATGCACATCAATTCAATTCAATTCAATCTACATCAATTCAATTCACATCGATTCACTTACTATGTGAGGTGTGCATTTCCCATGTTCGCCCAGGCGGCCTTCACGGGCGCCATGAGCCCGTAGCGACTCGTTGCCTGAGCGAGCCGTGCTCAGCGCCCTCGTCCTCTTCGTCCTCGTGCTGAGCAACGCCTACCAGGGGAAGCTGCTGGGCTTCCTCACCACGCCGCCGCACCTTCCCGAGCCGCAGTCGCTAGAAGAAGCCGACCGGTTGCTCAAGCGCGTGTTCGCCTACACCATTTTGAACAGCGTGTTCGAAAGGCAAAGGTACGAGCGACGTCCTGAGGAATATTCGACGAAAATACATTTATCAAGTTCACTGACGTTCGGAAAATTCTTCTCGATATGTCCCACGAGGAAAGGTTTGTTGATATCGCAGTCGTTCTTTTGGCATTTTTTTCAGAATCACAATAACACGGATGGAGGAAGTACAAAATTTCGTTTGATACCGGAGTGCGTCAATAGTCCAGGACATATTGCTTTCATGGTTCGGAAAAAATCGCCATTGTATCCGATATTTAATAAATTCATATTGTATATCTTGAGAATGGTTTGCTCAGTCACTTTTTTTAAATCACAGAGGCAGAATGATAATTAATGGAGTGCGAGCCCCGGGAGGTGAAAACGGAGCGATCAGACACATAAAACCTTTAAACAAGGATCAACTGACAGGCCCTTATCACTGCTTGGTTTTGGGATTAGGATTTGCTCAATGTGCATTTCTCGTAGAACGTGTACAAAATGTTTGAGTAATACTTCACTGAACTAATCAACGTAGGCATTAACAAGTTAAGAAATCTTCTTCGACCGAAATGGAAAGTGCGTTGTTTTGATATTTACTTAGGTACTTATTAGTACTTCATTTCATTAACAAGCACCATTTGGTCACAAATCACAATCATATAACCTATGACGTTATATATTTGCACAATTAAACTGTAAATGAATACAATTCCATTTAATCAATTTTTGTCTAGAATTTGTGAAAATACTTTTTATACGTTTCAAAAAAATTATGCTCAACAGATTCAATACATTTTTTTTTAAAACACCATGGAACGGAAATGTCTAATGCCAATTTTACGAAACAAATATTCTGGTAATTATTTCTCAGAAAATATTAACATTAGCCTTAAAATATTCTTTAATATATTGTCAATTATTTGTTCGGCACATTATGGTGGATGAGTTAAAAGTAGTAATACATTTTGCTTCTGATTCTCCGCAATTGTAAATTATTGAAAATAGTTCTTGCGTACTGGAAACATTTTCGTTTTTTAGTTACTAAGATAGTTTTAAACCTCTTCAGAACTAGATCGTAAAAAAAAACTACCCTGCACAACATGACATACATTAATTTAATCAATGGTCAGAATGTGTTTGCTTGCTTTGGCAAATTGCTCCAAACTGGCCACATAACATATACTTTTTATTTATAGTTGAATTACCCACTGAAAATTTATTTATTATATTATTATTATTATTATTATTATTATTATTATAAACATACAAAGAGGCAATATACATCACTGTTTATCCGTTTATTGCAGAAACAAAACGTATACGGAATATATTATTATTGTGAAGAACTAAACATCCTGTTGAAACATTTTATAATTAAGTTAATATTATCGACAATAATTACATAGCATAAACTATAACATATATACAATCAATACATCCGATTTATTGATAATAAAATTTTTGTTATTTTTAAATATTTTTCTATTTGTGTCAGACGAATTACTGCAAAACGTAATGCTCTGCTGAATTACTTAACAAAATAAGTTGACTGCATAACTTGCATGTAGGTGTGTTTAACTATATTCCTCAGTAAAAACATAATTTAATTTCAATCATTAATAGTTATTATATAATAAAACACAGGCAATAAAGAAAATGGAAAAAGTATGTATATTCCACTGTAAGGGCAGTACGGCGGACGTGTGTAAAAGATATACTACAAATAATATAAATCGCTTCAAAGCACTGTACCTATGTATAACTCATTATATTCGAAATGTCATAATTATTTACATTTGTAGACTGTTGTTTTAGGTTAATTTTTGTATTACGTGTCTTGTACGAAGTCAAATTTGTGAAATAAATCGAAAAAATATGATTTGAAATTGCAAACTGCAAATTGATATTCTTTTCTTTCAATGTACTGTAGATCATCTGAATTTGAAAATTCTAACCGAACATGTTTACGAATTTGAGCACTTGGTTTCATTACAATTGCTTCATTTGATATTGATTCCTACGAACCGAACCAGACTTATTTTCGCCAACTGCTTATGAGAACGACGCCATTTTTTTCTTCTCTTTCTGAGAATTGTTCACCTCGTGATAGTGGTAACGACGCCCTCTGCACCCTGATGTACGATGAATCTAGTGCGTAATGATCAGGCCACGTATCAGAACGCTATTCTACATGGCATCTTGAACCAAACACACTTCCTTGTGAGCGACGCCATTTTGTATCTCGCCCAATAACGCACTTCGCATGTGCTATTTCCATTACAAATACCCCAAACCCTATCAGCAATCCCAGTGACAGCAATGAAACGCACTTTGTAAGTTTTGAGTCGTCAATGGTTTATCGAGACGCTGACAGCGTCCATCCTTTCTCCTCGGCGGCCGTGATGTCCACGCCTTCTCCGGTGATGTTTCCACCAGCAACCCAAGATGCCGAACTCTGTGAGTTGAAAACCACGCTTTCTGACGCTGCTGAACGATGAATCTTGTTCGTAATAATCGCGCCAAGTTCATTCATATTTTTAAAACAAGTACCTATTATGAACATGGAATAAAGAAAGTACATCAGAGATATCTTTAGATGCCCATTCCGGTTTCTGTTAACAACATATCAAACACTGAACTGAATTTTCTAATTTATCCGACTTATAGGTTGCGCTCCTCATATGATACACAGGTTGCTCAACTCTTGTTATGATTGGCAGCAAAATAGGTTGTCTGCGACCTTGGTTCCAGAAACTTGAAAAACGTATTTGCGTCCCTAGATTACGAGCGTGACGCTGTTTTCGAATACGCCCAGTCACGCGCTTCGCGTGTCCTATTTCCCCCACAAAAATCCCAACACCAATCAACAAACCGAAGGCCAGAATTAGGAACGCGCTCTGCAGGTGCTGAATCGTCAGCTGTTTATCCGCGCCGCTGCCGGCGTCCAGCCTCTTTGCCGCGGCGGCCGTCATATCCACGCCTTCGCCCGTCAGCTGCGTCCACTTGCGGCCCAAGATGCCGAACTCCGTGAGCGCGGCGACGACGCGCTCCGTGGGCCGGCGCAGCGGGCTGCCCTGCTCCACGAGGAAGCTGTTGGGGAAGACGGCCAGCGGCGCGTCGAGCCACTCGAAGGGCGGCGCGCCGCGGTGGTCGCGCAGGAAGTGGTAGCGCGCCACCGACGAGTCGATGGCACCGCCATGTCCCGCGCCGCGACACGCGCGCCAGGCACGACGCCGCCGTTGCGCAGTGGTGGCGCCTGAAATGGACAAAGTACCACCCGTTAGGATGGTCAGAGTGCAGAGAAATAGATAAATAGTACCACCCGTTAGGATGGCCAGAGTACAAAATAGACAAATAGTACCACCAGTTACGATGGCCAGAGTACGGAGAAATGACAAATAGTACCACCTGTTAGGAAGGCCAGTGACGCAAAAATAGACAAACGACACCACCAGTTACAAAGGCCAGAGTACGGAGAACAGAAAACGGCTACATCAGTTAGGATGGCAGAGTACGAAGAAATAGCAAATGGTACCAACATTAGTCCGTATTTACTGTAAACTCATTTGTTACCAGGAGTGCAAAGTGCATTACAAACTATTATAAACTAACGGTGAGGGTTGTATGAAACAATTGGAACAGGCAACAGAACAACCAGTGAAGTCATTGAGAGACAAGGAATGAGTAAAAGTTAAATAAGTGATTTAAGTAATACAAAAGTAGGAATGTGCGGCATACCCAAACTTTTCCTCCTCTTAGTGACTAGTTATTAATCAACAACTGTGTTATTAATCAACAATATTGTGTTTTAAAGTGCGTGACATCTTGATATATAAAATTAAGTAATAAATTCACTTAGAAAATGCTGCTAGTACTAGATGTGTATTAAAATACTAAAATAAATTTGAACGTTTACAATTTTCGAATGTTCAGAGTTTTGGTGATACTTGAAGAACATTATTATAAATGCATTTCCTTCTATTCGAGCAACATAATGAAAAAAAATTGCAGCCAATTTCTTCAAAAGTTTGAAAGAGTCACAAGGGCTTATTAAAATATCCATTAAAATAATAAAAAAAAATAGTAAAAATAAAATAGTAAAAAATAAAATAATAAAAAAAAAATAAAAAAAAAATAAAAATTTATTTCGATAATATAAATACTTTGCACATAAAACAAACATTTGTTAGCAAAAAGTCCCAAATTATCCTGGTAAGCAAGATATTTCCATAATTTTAACACAAACTGTTTAAACATTGGTGAAACAAGTTTTTTCAATCACGTTTTGGCGTGAATTTCAAATGTTTAAACTGAAAAAATTGGTTTTCATTTTTTTCACTACCGTCCATATTCTCTAAAAATCTGAAAAAAATGTTATAGAATGATGTAAGACCGATTTTAGGGGGGAAATTGAAACAGTACTCCAATGTTTCCTCGTCGAAAATGAATTTAAAAAAAAATATTTTTTTTGGCTATATGAGTTTGGCGTCAAAATTCATTGAGAAAAATACCTTCAAATTCAACAGTTTCCCCGTCTCTACCATTTTTTCACCCTGATATACGCAATAGATGCTGAGAAAAAAACATGCAAAATATGTTTCTCTTTGTATCTCTGCAACAGTTTGCCCTAGAAGGCTGATTTTTTGTGAATCTACGTCATTTTGTATTCTCCTTCATACGAATTGATTCATCGCGAATATCGATTTGGTTTGGGGGCACTTTTCACCGCCTTATTTTTTCAATTAAAAATTGCAATTAGGACTAGGTTAAATCCTTCTTTAATATTCTTAAAGTAATTGTTTTAAAGTCAAGTATTTCGGTTTCAAATGAAATTTGCTGCATTACAAAACGATGAATTTTCGCCAGAAAAACTATTATTGCCCGGTTCTGGTAACGAAAAAGAGGATAAATCCTGTTGCTAAGTTTAGAAAAAAACAGTCCCGCGAATGCCGCAGTCGCGTCTAGCTGGGAACTTTCCGCGCCGCAGCCGCTGCGGATCCACCGCGCCGGTACTTCTAACTGAAAATACGAAGTCCGTAAGGATCTGCCGCTATTGTCCTTTTTTTGAATTACTTATTTTCCTTGTTCGACATAAGATTCTATCAAGAGTTTGAAGAAAATTTTGAATTGAATTGAATTAAAATTTGAAAATTTTACAGAATTTTTGTTGTATTTTATAAATATAATTAAACATTAAACCTAATTAACAATTTTAGAGATAGTTTCAGGAAGAGATCTCTTAAATGTTATTTTAATCTTTTATAATTTATCACCATTGAATAGGTAATCAGTGGAATTAAGAAGGATATAAAAATCTTTGAATGACAATATTTAATTTCAAGTTTAGCTGACTGTTCTAATTGGAAAGTTCGTATTGCTGGGCAAGAGTTAAATGAGTAGAATTTTTTGGGTAATTTGTCTATCAATGTTTGAGGAGTTGACAATACGAATCCCATTGAACACACTTTTGCCTGACATTTTGCAATGTTAATAAAGTTAACTCTGGTTACCACGAACTCGCTTAACACGAATTTCGCCGTATCACGAACAAAACTTTGGTCTCGTTAAGGGATTACTGTAATACGGACATTTATAATACTCGCATAACACGAATTTTTATAACACGAACTCCAATTATATCGGTTCCTTGGATTTCGCTTTAATGAATGTTTACTGTACTTATGGCAAGGGTTGGTATTCACGGACATTTATACTAATACTCATATAACACGAACTCCGATTATTTCGGTTCCTTAGAATTCGTGTTAATGAGTACTGTACTTTCGGCAAGGGATTAGGATAATACGGATATTTATACTAATACTCGGATAACACGAATTTTTATAACATGTACTCCGATTATTTCGGTGCCTTGGAATTTGCGTTATTGAGTTTTTCTGTACTTACGGCAAGGGATTACGGTAATACGGACATTTATACTAATACTCGGTTAACACGAATTTTTATAACACAAACTCCGATTATTTCGGTGCCTTCGCGTTCGTGTTAATGCGGGTTTACTGTACTTATTTGCTAATTTACAGAAATGTTTTCATAAATGCCAGTTACAATTACGTTGCATCTCACCTCATCAACTATCCACTTCCCGGGTAATTGTTTTCCATTACTTTTTCGCGGCGGCGATGGTGTAACGGTTAGCGTATCGGACTGTTATACCCAACTTTGCGCGTTCGAACCCCGTGGATTTTTAAGGGCGAAAAAATCCTTACTACATGTACTGGATTTACTGCATGTAAAAGATCTTCAAGCCTAAATGATGCCTCTGAGCTAAATTCAAATTGCCTGTTTCGTCGCCCAAGTAATACCTTCTTTCTCCCATGGTTGGTGAAAGGAGCGTAGCGGAATTTGCGTGGTCAGGCGGAAGAGCAGGCCTCAAGGCCTGAGTCTCGCCACGTAAAATAAGGCACATTCAATTCAATTCAATCAATTCACACAATTAACAATTCAATTAATTAATTAAACCAATTCAATGCACATCAATTCAATTCAATTCAATTCACATCAATTCAATTCACATCGATTCACTTACTATGTGAGGTGTGCATTTCCATGTGTTCGCCCAGGCGGCCTTCACGGGCGCCATGAGCCGCCGTAGCGACTCGTTGCCTGAGCGAGCCGTGCTCAGCGCCCTCGTCCTCTTCGTCCTCGTGCTGAGCAACGCCTACCAGGGGAAGCTGCTGGGCTTCCTCACCACGCCGCCGCACCTTCCCGAGCCGCAGTCGCTAGAAGAAGCCGACCGGTTGCTCAAGCGCGTGTTCGCCTACACCATTTTGAACAGCGTGTTCGAAGGCAAAGGTACGAGCGACGTCCTGAGGAATATTCGACGAAAAATACATTTTATCAAGTTCACCGACGTTCGGAAAATTCTTCTCGATATGTCCCACGAGGAAGGTTTGTTGATATCGCAGTCGTTCTTTTGGCATTTTTCTCAGAATCACAATAACACGGATGGAGGAAGTACAAAATTTCGTTTGATACCGGAGTGCGTCAATAGTCCAGGACATATTGCTTTCATGGTTCGGAAAAAATCGCCATTGTATCCGATATTTAATAAATTCATATTGTATATACTTGAGAATGGTTTGCTCAGTCACTTGTTTAAATCACAGAGGCAGAGAATGATAATTAATGGAGTGCGAGCTCCGGAGGTGAAAACGGGAGCGATCAGACACATAAAACCTTTAAACAAGGATCAACTGACAGGCCCTTATCTACTGCTTGGTATTGGATTAGGATTTGCTCAATGTGCATTTCTCGTAGAACGTGTACACACATGTTTGAGTAATACTTCACTGAACTAATCAACGTAGGGCATTAACAAGTTAAGAAATCTTCTTCGACCGAAATGGAAAGTGCGTTGTTTTGATATTTACTTAGGTACTTATTAGTACTTCATTTCATTAACAAAGCACCATTTGGTCACAAAATCACAATCATATAACCTATGACGTTATATATTTGCACAATTAAACTGTAAATGAATAAATTCCATTTAATCAATTTTTGTCTAGAATTTGTAAAATCTTTTATACGTTTCAAAAAAAATTTATTTAAAACACCATGGAACGGAAATGTCTAATGCCAATTTTACGAAACAAATATTCTGGTAATTATTTCTCAGAAAATATTAACATTAGCCTTAAAATATTCTTTAATATATTGTCAATTATTTGTTCGGCACATTATGGTGGATGAGTTAAAAGTAGTAATACATTTTGCTTTCTGATTCTCCGCAATTGTAAATTATTGAAAATAGTTCTTGCGTACTGGAAACATTTTTCGTTTTTCAGTTACTAAGATAGTTTTAAACCTCTTCAGAACTAGATCGTAAAAAATAAACTACCCTGCACAACATGACATACATTAATTTAATCAATGGTCCAGAATGTGTTTGCTTGCTTTGGCAAATTGCTCCAAACTGGCCACATAACATATACTTTTTTATTTATAGTTGAATTACCCACTGAAAATTTATTTATTATATTATTATTATTATTATTATTATTATTATTATAAACATACAAAGAGAGCAATATACATCACTGTTTATCCGTTTATTGCAAGAAACAAAACGTATACGGAATATATTATTATTGTGAAGAACTAAACATCCTGTTGAAACATTTTATAATTAAGTTAATATTATCGACAATAATTACATAGCATAAACTATAACATATATACAATCAATACATCCGATTTATTGATAATAAAAAGTTTTGTTATTTTGCACATATTTTTCTATTTGTGTCGAACGAATTACTGCAAAACGTGAATGCTCTGCTGAATTACTTAACAAAATAAGTTGACTGCATAACTTGCATGTAGGTAGTGTTTAACTATATTCCTCTGAAGTGAAAACATAATTTAATTTCAATCATTAATAGTTATTATATAATAAAAAAACACAGGCAATAAAGAAAATGGAAAGAAGTATGTATATTCCACTGTAAGGGGCAGTACGGCGGACGTGTGTAAAAGATATACTACAAATAATATAAATCGCTTCAAAGCACTGTACCTATGTATAACTCATTATATTCGAAATGTCATAATTATTTACATTTGTAGACTGTTGTTTTAGGTTAATTTTTGTATTACGTGTCTTGTACGAAGTCAAATTTGTGAAATAAATCGAAAAAATATGATTTGAAATTGCAAACTGCAAATTGATATTCTTTTCTTTCAATGTACTGTAGATCATCTGAATTTGAAAATTCTAACCGAACATGTTTACCGAATTTGAGCACTTGGTTTCATTACAATTCGCTTCATTTGATATTGATTCCTACGAACCCGAACCAGACTTATTTTCGCCAACTGCTTATGAGAACGACGCCATTTTTGTCTTCTCTTTCTGAGAATTGTTCACCTCGTGATAGTGGTAACGACGCCCTCTGCACCCTGATGTACGATGAATCTAGTGCGTAATGATCAGGCCACGTATCAGAACGCTATTCTACACATGGCATCTTGAACCAAACACACTTCCTTGTGAGCACGACGCCATTTTGTATCTCGCCCAATAACGCACTTCGCATGTGCTATTTCCATTACAAATACCCCAAACCCTATCAGCAATCCCAGTGACAGCAATAGAAACGCACTTTGTAAGTTTTGAGTCGTCAATGGTTTATCCGAGACGCTGACAGCGTCCATCCTTTTCTCCTCGGCGGCCGTGATGTCCACGCCTTCTCCGGTGATGTTTCCACCAGCAACCCAAGATGCCGAACTCTGTGAGGTTGAAAACCACGCTTTCTGGACGCTGCTGAACGATGAATCTTGTTCGTAATAATCGCGCCAAGTTCATTCATATTTTTAAAACAAGTACCCTATTATGAACATGGAATAAAGAAAGTACATCAGAGATATCTTTAGATGCCCATTCCGGTTTCTGTTAACAACATATCAAACACTGAACTGAATTTTCTAATTTATCCGACTTATAGGTTGCGCTCCTCACATATGATACACAGGTTGCTCAACTCTTGTTATGATTGGCAGCAAAATAGGTTGTCTGCGACCTTGGTTCCAAGAAACTTGCACAAAACGTATTTGCGTCCCTAGATTACGAGCGTGACGCTGTTTTCGAATACGCCCAGTCACGCGCTTCGCGTGTCCTATTTCCCCCACAAAAATCCCAACACCAATCAACAAACCGAAGGCCAGAATTAGGAACGCGCTCTGCAGGTGCTGAATCGTCAGCTGTTTATCCGCGCCGCTGCCGGCGTCCAGCCTCTTTGCCGCGGCGGCCGTCATGTCCACGCCTTCGCCCGTCAGCTGCGTCCACTTGCGGCCCAAGATGCCGAACTCCGTGAGCGCGGCGACGACGCGCTCCGTGGGCCGGCGCAGCGGGCTGCCCTGCTCCACGAGGAAGCTGTTGGGGAAGACGGCCAGCGGCGCGTCGAGCCACTCGAAGGGCGGCGCGCCGCGGTGGTCGCGCAGGAAGTGGTAGCGCGCCACCGACGAGTCGATGGCCACCGCCATGTCCCCGCGCCGCGACACGCGCGCCAGGCACGACGCCGCCGTTGCGCAGTGGTGGCGCCTGAAATGGACAAATAGTACCACCCGTTAGGATGGTCAGAGTGCAGAGAAATAGATAAATAGTACCACCCGTTAGGATGGCCAGAGTACGCAAAAATAGACAAATAGTACCACCAGTTACGATGGCCAGAGTACGGAGAAATAGACAAATAGTACCACCTGTTAGGAAGGCCGTGTACGCAAAATAGACAAACGACACCACCAGTTACAAAGGCCAGAGTACGGAGAAACAGAAAAACGGCTACATCAGTTAGGATGGCCAGAGTACGAAGAAATAGCAAATGGTACCAACATTAGTCCGTATTTACTGTAAACTCATTTGTTACCAGGAGTGCGTGCGCATTACAAACTATTATAAACTAACGGTGAGGGTTGTATGAAACAATTGGAACAGGCAACAGAACAACCAGTGAAGTCATTGAGAGACAAGGAATGAGTAAAAGTTAAATAAGTGATTTAAAGTAATACAAAAAGTAGGAATGTGCGGCATACCCAAACTTTTCCTCCTCTTAGTGACTAGTTATTAATCAACAACTGTGTTATTAATCAACAATATTGTGTTTTAAAGTGCGTGACATCTTGATATATAAAATTAAGTAATAAATTCACTTAGAAAATGCTGCTAGTACTAGATGTGTATTAAAAATACTAAAATAAATTTGAACGTTTACAATTTTCGAATGTTCAGAGTTTTTGGTGATACTTGAAGAACATTATTATAAATGCATTTCCTTCTATTCGAGCAACATAATGAAGAAAAAAAATTGCAGCCAATTTCTTCAAAAGTTTGAAAGAGTCACAAGGGCTTTATGTAAAATATCCCATTAAAAATAATAAAAATAAAATAGTAAAAATAAAATAGTAAAAATAAAATAATAAAAATAAAAATATAAAAATAAAATAATAAAAATAAAATAATAAAAATAAAATAATAAAAATAAAATAATAAAAATAAAATAATAAAAATAAAATAAAATAACTTAATGATCCCTGGAACAGCAGAACTAAATCTTACTCAACTTTAGAGCATCCCAAACACACACTCTCCATTAGCACTACATTTTGCGAACACGCACGTGCGGTATATCTTGGTGTGGAGGGAGTCGTTGACGTTCTTGACGACGATGCCCATGGCCTTGTCGAGCCCGAAGCGGACGCCGGCCGCGAGCAGCGCGCGCACGCTGTCGAAGGGCGGCAGCAGCGCGGGGTGCGCCAGGCGGCCCACGAGCGCGGACTGGTAGGCGGCCGACAGGGTGAGCGCCGCCAGCAGCCACGACAGCAGCGCCACGCGCGTACGCGCCCTGCCGCCAGCACGCGCACACACACACACGCTCGCCATGCGCGAGGGGGTTCGGAAGGAATGATACGAACTTCTAGGGCACGTAGCGACAAAGGACCTCAGTGGTTGACTCGTCCGGAATCACTAACAACCAACCTATCGATCCCCCTGATTGATTGATTGATTTTTTGTGTTTCCGGCCGCGTCAACTATTTTAGTCATTAGTCCCGTGAGTGTAGTGCATGTTTTTTCACGGGAGATGGTGGTGATCTTCTCCCGCTGGATGGCGTGATCCGGCGCCGACATACCGTCGACTAGTGGGGTTTCTCCCAAACCAGGACTCTCCCACCAGCGGGGTACCGCCCCAGCCGGGGCATGCTCTAAGCTCCCGACCGGTCTCCTGGGTTCGAGTCGTGACGGCGGCAGGATTTTCGTCAGTAGCTTTTCAGCTAGGTCGAATTCAGTCGCTGTCTGGAGAATAATTCTAGCGGCCGGCTGCTCTGATCAGTAGTTTTCCGTGGTTTCTCCCATCAACACCAGGCGAACACCGGGGCAGTACCTTAACAAACGGACCACGCGTGATCGTTCCTTCCTCTTCCTTGTCCTATCCTCACCCCTGCACACACATTTACATTAACATGCACGACACTACCACACATGCGGGGAGAGTAATTATAATTAGATTAGTAATTATCCCGGCTGGGGCGGCGCCTCACTGGTGGGATATACCTGGTTGGGGTAAACCCCGCTAGTCGACAGTAGGTTGGCGCCGGATCTCGCCATGAAGTGAAAACATCACCACCGTATCCCGATGAAAAATCATGCATTACACTTACTGGGCTAATGACCTCAGTAGTTGACGCGCCCGAAATCAGTAACAATCAATCTATCAATCCCAGTGTAGTTCGACGCTGTCCTACTTACTTCATCAACCTATTTTAGATAGTGTGAAAGACCATCACTCACATATGCCTGTCCGGTCTGGAATAACACTACTAAAACCAACATTGAAAAACTCCAAATAGTACAGAACAAATTTTTACGAAAATGTGCAAAGGGCCCCTTGGTTCATATCAAATACACATATTCAAAGGGAACTTCAAATAAACCCCTAATTATATAAAAAAAAAAATCCTCTCCTTGCAGTACTAAATTCAATGGGAAAAACTTTAACAATCCCAAAAGAATTCGCTCTCGATATCCGAAAGACATGTTAAAACATCCATAAAAATGTATTAAATATGTAAATCTTCATCCCAATGTATGTATAGAGTGTATCTAGATTTAAGAATGTATAATGTATGTAAAATTTGTGTATTGTATGTCAAATTGTTTAGTTGTATTAGAAATATAAGTATTAATCCTGTAAATTAGCTTAGTAAGATACAAGAGTGAGAGGTTGTATGCTCAAACGTGAATGCCCAAACGTTATGTATTATAAATAAAAATGCACAAACACCTGAAAGGCAAAACTGCCGAAGAGGAAGAAAATAAATTTAAAAAAAAAGATAGTGTGAAAGTTAACCAGCAAATTCCGCGAATAACCAGATTCGCATTTCCTCTGTAACATCGTAGCCAGAGCGGGCCAACGCGGTCGCGCAGCGGCGCGCGCCAGTGCGCCTCCTCGCGGCGCCGCGGCACGAACCACAGCACCACCTGCGGCGGATTCGGTGGTATAACGGTCAGCGTAGTGACCGTTAGTTTAGTAGACCTCTCCTGACCAGTAGACCTCTCCTGGTCAGAATGTTGTACCCGAGTTTGCGGGTTCAAACCCGATGGAAGCCGTGGGTTTTTAAATGCGAAAAAATCCCTCGTACGCCTGCCGTCGGAGGGGAAGTAAAGCCGGCTGCCCATGTAGTAGATTTACTGCATGTTAAAGATCCTCAAGCCTAAAAGAAGCCTCTGAGCAAAATTGAGATCCGCCTGTTTCGTCGCCCAAGATAATATCTCCTTTCGCCGCTAGGTGGTGAAAGGAGCGTAGCGAAATTTGCGTGGTTAGACGGAAGAGCGGGCCTGATGGCCCGAGTCTCGCCACGTAAAATAAGGCATTAACGAAACTAAACTAAACCTACCAACGGCGGAGAGGCGACGCTGGGCGCGAATGCGTCTGCTCCACGCGCTTGCCAGCCTGGTGTGGGGTCTTTGGGCCGGGCACCAAATCTACGCATGTCACGGACCACTCATCTCTCGTTTTGTCCGCTTCCGAAACAACCGGTGTCGCAGTCCGTCTCCCGG